>OZ004715.1:52757415-53357415 GCA_963924515.1 Vespertilio murinus | reverse complement strand
AGATGGCAAACAGACATGTGAAAAGATGCTCAATGTCACCGATCATCAGAGAGATGTAAGTTAAAAGCATAATGACATATCACCTCCCACCTGTCAGAATGGCTATCATCAATAAATCAAAAAATGACAAGTGCTGGCGAGGATGTGGAGAAAAGGGAGCCCTTGTGCACTGCTGGTGGGAATGCAGGCTGGTGCAGCCACTGTGGAGAGCAGTATGGAGGTTCCTCAAACTATTAAAAATGTAACTGCCTCTGACCCAGTGATTTCACTTCTGAAGATTTATCTGAACAAACCAAAAACACTAATTCGAAAGAATATATGCACCCTTATATTTACTGCAGCATTATTTGCAATAGCCAAGATATGAAGCAACTCAAGTTACTGTCAGTAGTAGCATGAATAAAAAAGCTGTGGTACATATATACAATGGCATATTAGTCATCCATCACAAAGACTGGCATCTCCCCATTCGTGACAACATGGCTTGACCTAGCGGGTATTGTGCATAAGTCAGTAGGAGAAAAGCAAGTGCCATATGATTTTACTTGTGTGAAGAATCTAAGAAATAAAATGAACAAACAAGCAAAATTGAAAAAGATTCATAGCTACAGAGTGGACTGACTGCTGGGGGCGGGGTTTTGAGGGAAGGCTGAAAAAGGTGAAGGTATTAAAAAGTGGAAATTGGCAGTTACAAAGCAGTGATGGGACTATAAAGTACAGCGTAGGGAACATAGTCAATAATATCATAACAACCTTGTATGGTGACAGGTACCATTGGGGGGAGCAGTTTATAAAGTATACATTTGTCTAAACACGATGCTGCACACCTGCAACTAATACAAAATAATATTGAAATAAACTGCAATTTTAAAAAATGAGCAGAACACTCTCATGCCTCCAGAAGACTCCCTTCCAGCTCCAGACACCACGCCCCCTGTAATAGAACTTCTATTCTGACCTATAACAGCACAAATTAGTTTTATAACAATTGGCCAATTTAAAAAAATATTTTTATTGATATTTTACAGAGAGGAAGGGAGAGAGATAGAGAGCTAGAAACGTCGATGAGAGAGAAACATCGACCAGCTGCCTCTTGCACACCCCCTACCGGGGATGTGCCCGCAACCAAAGTACATGCCCTTGACCGGAATCGAATCTGGGACCTTTCAGTCTGCAGACCAATGCTCTACCACTGAGCCAACCCGGTTTCGGCAATTGGCCAATTTTTAAATGTTTACATCAAAATGGTTGACCATAGAAATTGTCAAACATTTCTTTGCTTTGCTAGACAGATTACATGCCTTGGCTCTAAGTGTATGAAATTCAGTCAGACTGCTTCCCGCCTGTCACTTGCCTTTTTTGGAATATTAGTCACTGATGCCCATTTATTTGGGTTAATCTATTATTGCAAAACATTTATGTCTTCTTCAAATTGAAAAATTGAAGTGTTATAATATGGTTTTCACTAAGTTTAACAAAATTTTTGGAATGATTTCTGACTTAAAATATATAGTATGTGGGGTAAGTTGATTCATTTTAGCAGAAGAACCTTGAGCAAAACCCAAAGTACGTTGAACAAACACAATTGCTCTTTGAGGCAGACAGGTGACACATTGTGAGGTGCTGAGGGCCCAGCCAATGCAATGGGTTTTGAGTATGAACCCAAATCAAAAGCTCCATATTGTAGGTGTTGAGTTGCCATCAAGAGCTACACACATGGGCAACTCTATTTAGCATCTTCCAAGTGACCAGCAACAGGAATTTATTTAAGATGCTTAGTGATTTTTCTTATGATTCACTAAAGACGTGTAGGGATTCTCTGAAGAAGCAGGGTGGAACCAGGAGCAATAAATAAGATGCTGTTCTGGACAGCGTCCTCTCTGAAGCCTCTGCACCGTTACTCTCATGTATCCGTGGCTCCTGGCCTGCAGGCCTCTACAACTTTCCCATGAATCCCTACCTTCCAAAAAATTCCCAGTTCCCCCTTTCTCCTTTATGCCATTGGCCGAACTACCATAGTCAAGACTCAGGTGAATGGATGGTATGATACCACATGAAGAATTATAAGTATTTCATAAATCAATAATAGAAAACTATTTTTAACTGAGACTCTATTTGGTTTCCTGGAACCTCCTTAGCTTATTAGTAGATGTGAGCAAGCCAGAATGTACGGTCCCTACAAGGCAGTAAGTTTGTTTTTGTGCAGCTACTTGATTCTCTGAAACATTTCAGATGACTTACAAAAACACACTCATCAGCAAGGTAAGGTAAGTTAGCTTCAGTAAGAAAGCTCGGGGAGAGGAGCACCACGGGAAGCACAAGGAAATGAAATGAGGAGGGCGATTTGAACTACAAATGACTGTCCTTAAGTCCTTGCACTCTGCAGGTGACACATTTGATTTAAACTTTTGGGAAGTTAATATTGCCAGGGGAACATGAAGTTTGGTAACTGGTGCTGTCCACAGGGACGAAGTAGATTGGCTCTGAGGAGAGGCACTATTGTTGGTGCTAAGGAAGCATCCCCGTGCCCCGCAGACAAGATGCCCGGTGCTGTGACACGCCTCCGCACGGCTGTAATGGAGCACTTCCGGAGGCCCTCACTGACCACTGTATTTAGTAGTCGGATGCTATTGCCCTGAAGAAGAGGGTGGCTTCAGGTCAGTGGTAAGAATGGGATGTTCCAGAAGAAAATGGATGTACCATTTAATAATGGTTCAAGACTATTATTAGACTTGATAATGGTTTGCCTGGATTTGGGCTATGATTGGAACAAAAGTGTTAGTAGTCTGTTCAACTGAGGACAAAAGACAGATGTCTTCTTCTGAAAGAAGATGCGTTAATGTTCTCCAGTTTCCTCCCATAGCTCAGCTGCCACTGAGCGGTAGTCAAGCCCAGGCTTACCTGGGACCGAGGCTAAGCTTCCCTTAGAAAATAACCTTAGATTTACTTTAATATACTGAAAAAAAATGGGCCATTGGAGGCCCAAACAATATGGTTTGAGAACTATTTAAATTCACATTACGTTGAAAAGCAAGAAATCTTAACCAAGCCCCAGAGGATGTATGTTGTCAGCCATGAGATTTCCTGGTGTGTTCTCATGAT
Source organism: Vespertilio murinus (assembly GCA_963924515.1). NCBI lineage: Eukaryota > Metazoa > Chordata > Mammalia > Chiroptera > Vespertilionidae > Vespertilio > Vespertilio murinus. The sequence goes on along the minus strand of OZ004715.1, from coordinate 53,354,313 downwards.
AAACTAGTTGCTTAGCTATGTATTACTTTGAGGACATAAATAAAATGTATACAATAGTTAATCTGTACAATCATGTTATCTTAATAGCTAAGTTTCAAAAACAAATCACATTCTGCTAATTGCAGAATCCTCTCTGAGGAGAAGGAAATGCAATATAGGCAATGAAACTCAAACTATAGAAAACTATTCCCTAGCAGAGAATGAGATAAAGTGTGAATGTACTATTCTCTGTGCACTTGATCTTCTGTGTTTGATCATAAATGCACATTGTAAAGAGATGCTTCATCCCTCCAAGCTAAACACTGTTTGCTACTCATTAGTGATTTATAAATGATATTTTCTCCCTGGTGACATATCTTTTGATATGATTCTCTAATAATAACATCCACCAATATTAAAATAAGAACATCCCCATGTATTGTGATCATCTTCAACCACATTTCCTCATGAAAATTAAATTTTTGCACACCAGCTGATATTGTATGCATATATTTGTCTACCGTCATTATAAATCTCCTAAGGGTCTCTATAAAATGATAGTTTTGCCTCTCTGCAGTAATTCTACCTAATGCTCCAAAGCAAGAAACTAATTACATGCTGACTTTTCACTAACTTTGATCTTTCAAATGCCATACTATGGAGGATCTATAGGTAATCACATAATTACAATTCACCAAATGAGTTGAAATTGGCCATAAACCTTTTTATTTAAATTGTATTAACTGTTTCTTCAGTAACATTGTCTGCAGTTACACTCTTTCCTACATAAGTTTGCCGATATAAGGTTTCAAATGAAAATCTGATTATGGTCACTAATGTTTATAACAAATGCCTCATTATAGCACCAGAAGCGCCAATGAAGATGAATATGTGAGGAATTTTGTAAAATGTGCTCCAGGAAAGGCCGCAGATAAACGAGAGTGGTATGAGGAAATGACTGACATTTCTCAGGGGATGATTTAGTCAGCAAGACAAAATGACCTCACTGCCCCGGCGCCAATTCCTGAGGGAAAGCGGGGGACAGTGGCCTCTCAGTCCACCACGGGCTCTGCGTGGGCAGAGAAAGCACTGGATTGCACCTTTGGAGGCTGCAAGCCCCTCACTCCGACTCATGGGATTGTTTTTTAAAATATAATGATCAAAATTAAATTTCATTTATTCAAAATCATCATTATTGTTGGTGACATGTAAGTTGCTGTTGCAATTTTTTTTTAACATGAATGACATAAGATACACCTTTGTGGGTTGTGCTTACCTGGTGCTGAAGCTTTCTTTTCTTATTAGTATTAGAGGCCCCTCCCCACACAAGAAATCCGTGCAGGGATTCGGCCGCTGCCACCGTAGTGGTTGCCTCTGCCTCAGCCCCTGCCACCATGGCTTTGTCCTGAAGGTCGCCTGGAAGGATGTCTGGTCTAATTAGCATATTACGCTTTTATTATTATAGATTCAAGACATCAGATCAATGGCTCTCAAATAGGGCTCTTCTGCCCCTCAAGGACACTTGGCAATGCCCGGAGACACTTCGGGGAGTCATAACATAGGGGATTCTCTTGGCACCTAGTGTGTAGAGCACACGGAGGCTAGTAGACATCTACAATGGCCGGACAGTCCCCACAACAAAGAATAACTAGCCCCAAATGTCAGCATGCTGCCGTGAGAAACCCGCCTTAGACCACATAAAGTGGAGCAGGTATAGATTAGCGACTCCTTTGGAAAGCCATAAAGTGAAGAAACTCAAGCCTTCTGCGTGGGCAAGCTAGCCGCGAATTTCCTCTTTAAAGTTGACCCTAAACGGCATGGAAAGGAAACATGCCATTGTTTGGAAACCAGACCTCTACCTTCATGTGTCTTTGGACCTTATTCATCTAACATTCAGACTCACGCCAACTCTGACCACCACGGTCACAAGGAGGCTGAGCTCGCAGGGAGTGTTTTGACTTGTCATCAATCTTGACAGGTAGACACAGGGAATATTGTGTGCAGGAGGCCGCTGTTTTATCTGGAGCCTCAGCCTTTAAAAGACTCAAAACAGTGACGCTGTGTATTTGACATCACTCTCCACCTGAGCGCAGTGCTTCTTGCTAGGAGGAAGCAAAACACACATCATCTCCTGATTATTTGTAATTACACAGGAAATCTGTTTCTCTGTGAACTTGGCTGTGGTTTTAGGACTAGAAAGAAGCAGTAAAAGCTTTAAACATACGAAATAAAGCAAAGCAAAACAAGAGCTGCAAGGAAAGTGGGGCGCATGTGATTGTTATTTCCAAGCCATGAGTGGAACAATGGTGAGTCTCATGTGATGCCTCTTCAGAGTATCAGGGGGCTTTGAGCTCTGAAAGTTGCATCCTTTGGAGTCATTGGTTCCAAAGAATGAAATCATACTTACAGGAGTAATAACCTGCAAACCAAGCTGCCGAACATCCATGAACTCAGCACACAGACCTGGGCTCCATAAAGGCGGATCCCCAGGCCTGCTGCCGGTGTGTGATGGACCAGTTTCCCAGACCCTCTTGCTTTCTTTGCTCAGACTCACCCTCAATTTTAACCTCTTCCATTATGCCTGAAAAATTGTCTCTTACTAATGTTGGTGGTCTATGAAAGAAGTGTTTGTATCCCAGGCATGGACTGACATTCCAGTACAGTGCTGAGAGACCAGGCCTGGCTCACACAACACGCTTCCCTCACACACCTACTGAGCAATGGACCTCAACCACCTCTCTTTTTCTGGCAAGGATTTGCAGTACAGAATCCAAAGCACTCTTAGGCAAATAGCATACCGATTCAACAGTCATTTCTTTCTTATGCAGTTGTTATAATTGCTCAGAATCTACATAGAAGTCAGTGAGCACAAGTGAACGTGGGTTTTCATAAGTAAAATTACCATGGAATGAAACTATTCCTGGAGTTCAAATACTAAGTCAGTACTTTGAGATATTTGACTACAAAGCCTCAAGCCACCCACAGTGCACAGCAGAGGGCATCCTCGTGGGTGCCGAGGGACGCATGCCAAGGCTAAGCTTTTTGCTTGCTTGTGTGTCTTTGTTTTGTTCTTTTAAATTCCGTAAGTGGTTAAGTGGGATGTGGTCAGACCTTACAGAGTTACTGCTCTAGCCTCGGTTTCCTCATCTGGAACTTAGTTCAGTCAGACTAGTGGGTTTTGAAGCCACATTCCAGGATTTGGTGGGGGTACATCTACACATTTAGATTTACCTCACTTCCTCTTGGGTCAAACATACTGTATGGCAGGATTGGGAAGGAGAAACACAATGCTATCAAAATAAGCATTCTGCGTTATGTAAAAAGAAGGCAATATTTTGGATGTAAGGAGAGTCAACATTTTATTTTTATTCACAAATTACTTGGATCCTACTTTCCCGGGGGACTTGATACTTGCTTTCTTTGCTTAGAATGTACTCCTGTCCACTCTCAGAAGCTACTTACCTTCTGGGACTCAGCATCCCTTCTTTGATAAGACTTCTCCCCGCACCAGGAGGTCACTGCTTCCTCTGTAGCAACCACTGCTCTTAGCATATATCTGTGTCTACAACTGCCATGCTACCTTGTATTTTTAACAGCTTTATTGTGGCACCTTCATATGATACGATTTACCATTGCAATGAGCAAGTCAATGATTGTGAGTAAATTTTCAAAGCTGTGCATTTGTTACCACAACCCAGTTTTAGAACATTGCCACCCCAACAAAAAGAGCCTCACACCCACTTACAGTCAGCCCCATCCCACCCCCTGGCCCCAGACGCACTAATCCATACCTGATCTTATAACGCTTCCGCTGCCCCGTGCTGCCTTCTCTGTGCTTTCCCGAGAGAAGAACATAAGCTCCTTGAAGGCAGGGTTGTGATTTTTATTTTTAAGTCTTTCTTCCAAAGTCTTAGCACATCTGTGAGGGCATAGTTAATAAATCCTGGTTCATAATGTTTTCAAAACCTCTAATATTTCAATATGCAATTAAGAAGGAGAGCTACAAATTCACCCCAACTTAATCCCTACAGCACCCATTGAATAGACATCACCTTCAGACACGAGGACATAGACCTAGCGCAGGGGTGGGGAACGTCCGCCATGAGCTATGTAAGACCCCAGAAAGCCTTTGGCCTGGCCCTGCCCAGCCAACTGCAGGCGGGACTGAACATTCACCCATCCAGGAGCCTTTTTCATAGCAACAGAAACGTATATTAAGTGAACGATGTTAGAAATATCCAAATGGCACTTGGCAGAGAAAAAGATTCCCTGCCCCTGCTTAGAGGCCGCATTAGGATTTGAAGTCCGGCTGGCTGGCTGCAATGCTGGCTGAGCGGATGGATGGAGGAGAGAGCAATGAGCTTAGGAGTTCCCAGTCAGGAACAGCGTCCTCCGTCCAGACAGGAGGCTAACAGGAGGCCTCAGGAATGTGTTTGCCGTGTTCCAGGTGCCTACGGCATACGCTCCTGCTTGAGCGTCCACGCGCTGTCCCTGGCGTCTCAGAGAGCCGGGGTCCAGGTGTCCAGGCGTCCGGGCGTCCGGGCGTCCGGGCGTCCGGGCGTCCAGGCGCGGCGGAGAGGCTGCGGGCGGAGTGTGGGTCAAACATACTGTATGGGTCGTGGCAGGAGGGGAAGTTGCACAGCCTCCCCACTGGGTTGTGGGGTCACTATCTGAGCGAGGTTTCCTAAGGCCCACTTGTTTCAAACGACATTCTGTGCTCAAAATAAGGAACTTAACCCTCCCTCGCGTGTGCCAAAGGAAACGCCTTCCCTCCCTGTGGCCTTCCTTTGTTTCCAGCGGCCGTGCCAATAAAGGTGTTGGAAGAAAAAATTCAAATAGGAGAAAGGTTTAGATCTTCCTTCTCCTGGAGTAAAATCCCTCCCCCAGATCCCCCCCCCCCCCCAAGCAGGGTGAGTTAATTGTATTTGAATGAATAATTCTAATAAAGCAGTGACCTTTAATGCCAACCAGTGTTTTTAATTTCCACTCACTGCCAGTCACTCCGGCGGACCAGCGCAGGGGCTGAGCTCGGAGAGGCCTCGGGTCCAGAGACAGCAGAGCAGCCCGGCCTGGGCGCCTTGTCTCCGAGATGGGAGTCATGGAAACCAGCCACCACCGCAGATACGCGGGGAGGGAGTGGGAAATATTCTTCAACAATTCACTGATGATCGCATAAAACGTAGAAAAGACAGAAAAAAAGGAAATGAAAAATAAAACAAGATAAGATAAAGCCCTCTGAAATCTCATCCCTCAAATCCACACTATGACTACTGCCAATGTTCTGGAATGCATCCTTCCAGTCTTTTTTCTATATTTATACACATGTAGGAAATACATGCTTATATGCTTGTATCTATTTCTTTCAGAGTTGAATTATGCTGTGAATAATATGGTATTTTCCATCTGAGGGTCTGAAGAGATGTTAGCGAATTACCATGGGAAGGCTTCTGTAGCAATATAGGTATGTGGATTTTAATGGCATCATCACAAGTATTTTATTTCAACCCTGAAAAATTTATTGTGCATCTTCTATATTTAGAAATAAAGGGGACCACCAAATACCTTCCACATAAAAGTGAGTGTATTTATTTATTAGTTCAGCATATAATTGAGTTTCTACTGTGCATACACTACTGTAAGCTCTGGATATAGAGCAGTGAACAGACAGGGGTGTGTGTGTGTGTGTGTGTGTGTGTGTGTTTGCACGCGCACTCTGCACAGAGGGTGGGAGAGGGCAGTCCTTCCTACCCGAGTCCCCATCCCACAGGGGCAGTGCCTGAGGGCTGGGGTCTCACCTGGAAGTTAGCAAACCTGGAAGTTTTTTACCTCCAAACTCCCCAGAGACACTGCACTCTATTTTACATTTTTATTTGCTTATAATCTAATAGTACCATTTAAAAATGCTGCTCAAACCATTTATTGTGTGAGAAGCCCTGCCTGAGAATTAGTTATTCGCAGGCCTGACGCGTGCACAGGGAAGCTGGTCCTCATGCCATCCTGTTTCTCAGGGTGCCAGCTCTCAGCTCCAGACACAGGATCCTCATCTTCCTCCCTCGAAGGCACAGAACTAACCCAGCCGGCCAGGGAGTGGCACACAGACATCATGTGAGTGTTTCTGTTCCAAACCAACTGTCTTTCCACAGACACATGGGCCTCTTGGTTTCATCTGGGATGAGTTCATGACCACCAGTGACTGCTGCCCTATCTGAGGAGCCGTTCTGGGTTCTATCAACTGAGTACACTGTGGGTATTAAAGTATTTCTCATTAGATGTGACCTTTCTTCATGTATGCTTCCTCAGTGCCCACTGTCATAGTAAGACATTCAAATATTAAACAAATGACCAAAACTTATAAGAAATGAACTATTTTAGGCATCTTTATCCTATGGTATAATCCCCTATCTTTAGCACAAACACATTGTAGCCCAGAGTCAAAACCACGTGGTCAGAACACAGCATCCTGTCAGGGTAAATGTATTCCAAAGACATCTTACTGGGGAAGAAGGAAATGAATGAAGGTTGTGGCAGATGTGGAAGTTGGATGTTTTCAGTAGCCAAGGAAATGGCTGTTTTGAGTTAGCTAGGCGCATTTGTAAGAACTCAGGTAGATTAATGGGAAGCATACATTTGATATTTCAAAAATTAGGAGTGGCAAATATTCATGATTTCTTACGTGATAATATACAAGGACAGCATTTATGCTTGAGATTCAACATGAAATGAAACAAAGAAAACCCACATGGTTTAACATTACATTTAAGAATGTGTTTAATATTATCTCTGTTGGAAACAAAGATTAAAATATGGTTTTAATGTCTAATTTGATTCAAAATGTATTTCTTAGTGAGATCTAAAATGGTTCACTATATATGGTTTTGACTAAAATAATATTTTGTTAGACCGTAATAAGATATTGATGCACCCATGAGCAAGGCTGGCTCAATTCAGCGTTCATCTTAATTAGCTAACATTAACCATCATTAGGGTTTATATGGTACAATGAACATTACTTCGTAACTTCCACCCAGGTCACAGGAGCTGGATCATAACACATGTTATCAATCATCAATTTCCCGGGGCTTTCTTAACACCTAGCTTTTATTTTAAAAGTTAAGGTCAATGTTAAGTGTTACACTTCAGTGGAAAAAGTTTAAAAAATCAATGTTAATTAACAATGTTAATTAAATTTTTATCATGTAAATGAAAGCATTTTTCATTCACCTGCCTAGTAAATTATAGCCAGGTAGTCTCCATATATTACTTGAGATGACACAGGATAATAGCATCCATTACTAGAGGATGGGGAAGAAAACCGAATAAAATTAAACAAAACAAAAATTTACACATGAATGTTGACTCTGTGTGTGTGTGTGTGTGACTCTGTGTGTGTGTGTGTGTGTGTGTGTGTGTGTGTGTGTGTGTGTGTTGTGTGTGTGTGTCATAGAGAATTGATATTTATTTCCGGAGATGTGAATAATATAGAGGAAGGGTATAGAAAAATTATATATTTTTGAAGTAGGGTAATATTCGGAAAGTCTTTTTCCTAACAAAATTAATCCTGGCCTGACAAAAGTTGCAGACCATGTAACCCGAGCTTCAGATTCTGAGCTCATGGAAATAAGATAATTTCAAGCAGCATTTTAATATTTAAGAGTTTTATAAAACAGCTAGTGACCCTAAACCCTTTAACCATTTGGAAAGGTTAAACATCCCTAATGTGCAAGCCTGTTTTATCTTTGTCCTATTGGCAATAATCAATCATTGCTGCCAGCAGGGAATCTGATCAGAAAATTATATCTCTGTGATTTTACAAATCGTGGTCTGAATGGCAAGCTTTGCTTTACATACTTACTTAAGTAAATGAGTAGATGCCTGCTGTAAGTCAAACCCCGTGGAAAGATATGGGTGAGACTGTGTGGGCAGCCCTTCTGATTCCATTGTGGTCAAGACAGGAGATTCTGAAACACACACAGACGTAGGGGTCACATAAGCTACTAAGTTAATTTCACAAACAAGAAACTGGAGGTACAAAGAGGCTAAAGGTTGTAGCCAAAACATGACCACATAAGGCTTGACCAAAACAGGTCCCTCTGCGTTCTTATCATTTAACCTGGAGTGTCACCCGAAAGGGGCATCTGCTTATCTGAGCAGCAGGACGAGCCGGCGTGTCCAGGCTGCTCTGCCTCCTGATCTGGGGAGAGAGGCTGAGGCGGGCGGACACAGCAGACAAAGAAGCAGGGCCGCCTCCTCACGGCGGCGGTGGAGGTGCTGCCCCGACCGCCATCCAGGGCCTGCCGCGCCTCTCCCACCGAAACCCGCACAATGGTCCGAGGCCTCCTGCACTGCCTGAGCGAAACTGAGCAGACAGGGGGTCCTATGTTTATTCCAATAATGCTGGCAGCTTGGGGAGAGCAGTCTGTCACCTTGGAAATTCTGCCCTGACCCTCCCCCCGCCCCCCGCCGCCAGCTGGTGGTTATACACACGAGGGAGGAGACAGCTACGTGCAGCTGCCCGCAGAGTGGGGCATGGGAAGGGCCTTCAGGAGCGCAAAGTCCAGTAACCAGGTAGCCAGTGTCCTGTGATGTTACAAGCAGCTCACACATTCTTCCTGGGACCAGAGAATGGTCAGGCTCCTGAGAAAAACTCCTGGAAGGGGTCAGGATCCAGCACAGCAACCAAATCAAAACGAGTCCTGTCCTTGTCTGTCCTCAAAATGTGTTTCTTTTCTGAATCCATCTGAGTGGACCCATTGAGGCATCTTACCTTTTACAGCCTCGTTCCATCCTCCAGTGCCCGGGTCCGGGTCCTGTCTGGCTGGGGAGGTGAAGAGTTGTTAGACAACTGTGGCTCTGCTCGTATTGCACGCCTTCCCCGCCACCACCTGCCCTCCAGCTTTCCTTCACTTCACGACTATCTGCCCTTCTCATTTCCTGTTCTAAGTTAGACAGAGGGTGTTTCTGTCGTTTGCAACCCTCATTTCGGCAGAGAGGGGATGGGCTGAGGGTTATGAGCAGTTTTCAGGTCAACAGCTCTTCCTTCACCCCAACTTGTCTGTTCAGGAAGTAAAAGGGTTGAAGAAAAGGAAGTGTTTGATTTAGAGAAGACTTCTCCAATCACAGACTTTTATATTTTTTGTATAAAAATATATTAAATAGAGGCCTGATGGATGAAATTTCGTGGACGAGTAGGCCTTCCTTCCCCCGGCTGCTGGCACCTGGGACCTGGGCTGGCTTCCCCACTGGCCCCAGCGTTGTCAGGAAGGATATCCAGAGTGATGTCCAGAAGACATCTGGTTTAATTAGCATAGTACCTTTTATTATTACAGACTAGAGGCCTGGTGCATTAAATTTGTGCACGAGAGGGGGTGTCCCTCAGCCCGGCCTGCAAGCTGTCCAATCTGGGACATCCCTCTCACAATCTGAGACTGCTGGCTCCTAACCACTTGCCTGCCTGCCTGCCTGCCTGATTGTCCCCAACTGCTTCTATCCGCCAGCCTGATCACCCTTAAGTGTTCCCCTGCCAGACTAATTGTCACTTAACTGCTCCCCTGCTGGCCAGATCACCACCAACTGCCTTCTCCTGCCAGCTCAAAGACACCCAACTGCCCTCCCCTGCCAGTCTGATGGCCCACAACTGCCCTCCCCTGCTGGCCCAGTTCCCTCCAGCTGCCCTCCCCTGCAGGCCTGGTTGCCCCCAAATGCACTCCCCTACAGGTCTGATCCCCCCAACTGCCCTTCCCTGTCACCATCTTGTGATGCCACCTAGGCTTTTATTCTATAAAATTATCATTAGCAACCCACCCAAAACACAAAACACAAAGAAAAAACAAAAAACAAAAAAAACCCCACCTGATTGCATTGCACATGATTTCAGACCCAAGTGTGCCATAAATGTGTATTATTTCACCACCAAATCATTGTGTGGGCTGATGCTATAGGCTTACATGTCTATGATCAGAAAGAGGGCATGAAGACTCTTTCAGAAAAGATGAATATATCCTCCCATGCAGTGGGCTCCTTTTTCGTTTTGTTGATGGTTCCTTTGGCAGTGCAGAAGCTTTTTATTTTGATGTTGTCCCATTTGTTTATTTTCTCCTTAGTTTCCTTTGTCCTAGGAGATGTGTTGGTAAACATATTACTATAAGCTATATGTAATATTTTGCTGCCTCTGGAACAGCATGGATGGACTTGGAGAGTTTTATGCTAAGTGAAATAAGCCAGTCAGAGAAGGATAAGTATCACATGACCTCACTCATTTGTGGAATATAATGAACAACATAAACTGATGAACAAAAATGGATCAAGAGATAAGCATTGAACAGACCATCAGACTCAGAGGGAAGGCAGGGGAGAATTTGGGGGTGGGGGAGTTGTGTGGGAAGAGTGCAACCAAAAAACTTGTGTGCATATAAGCCTACCCAATGGACACAGACAATAGGGGTGGGGGACTGGGGGTGGAGGCAGGCTGGGAGAGGACAACAGGAGAAAAAGGGACATGTGTAATACTTTCAACAATCCTATATAATAAAAATGTAATATGCAAATTGACCATCACATCCTCACAAGATGGCTGCCTAAAACCAGGCTGGTAGGGGGATTATGAGTGATGACCAAACAACTGAACAAGCAGGGTATGTGGGGCAACCAGGCTGGCAGGGGACAGTTGGGGGTGACCAAGCTGTTGGAGGGACAGTTGGGGGTGACCAGGCCAGCAAGGAAGGGCAGTTAGGGATGACCAGGTTAGCAGGGGGCTGGAGGGGTGCAGTTGGGGCAACCAGACCGGCAGGGGGGCAATTGAGGCGATTAGGCTGATGGGGGTAGTGAGGGGCAACTAGACCAGTGGGGGGGCAGTTTGGGGTGACCAGGCCAGCAGGGGCCAGTTAGGGGCAACCAGGCAGGCAGGCAGGTAAGCTATTAGAAGCCAGCAGTCCAGGATTGTGAGAGGGATGTCTGACTGTTGGTTTGGACTCGGTGATTGGGCCTGAACTGGTAGTTGGACATCCCCCAAGGGGTCCTGGATTGGAGAGAGTGCAGGCTGGGCTCTGAGGGTCCCCCCGCCCTCAAAGCACGAATTTTGTGCACTAGGCCTCTGGTAAAGAATTAAAAAGAAGAAATGATTAAGGTAAGTGATTTCCAAAGGAAACTTTAAGGAGAATATATGTTTTCTTTTGATTAAGGAGGTTGTGAAGTCATTTTAACAAATTGAAATTTTCTTAACATTAGAGGCCTTCCCCATCTGGAGCTTCTAGTCCTGAGGCCAGCAGCCAGGAAGGGGAGGAGACACCGCCACTGTTTGAACACTTTCCCTCATTCCCTTCCTCTCTCCACCCAGAATCCTAGAAAACAAATACACACACACACACACACACACACACACACACACCACATCACACATAACACACACACACCACACAGACATTTCACAAACACACACACACACCACATCACATGCACCACACATCACACACACACCACACAGATATTTCACACACACACATCACACATACACCACACAGACATTTCACGCACGCGCGCGCGCAGACACACACACACACACACACACACACATCACACACACACCCCACATTTCACACACACCACACACATACCACACATCACACACACACACACACACACACACACACACACACCACACATCACACACACCACACATCACACGCCACACATGAACACACACAGACATTTTACACACACATCACACACACACATCACACATGCACACACAGAGACATTTTACACACACATCATACACACACCACATCATACACACTACACATCACACACACCACACCACACACACCACACACCACACATCACACACACACACACCACAGATATTTCACACACACACACACACACACACACACCACACAGACATTTCACAAACACACACACACCACATCACACACACCACACATCACACACACACACCACACAGACATTTCACACACACACATACACACACACAACACACACACCACACACCACACATCACACACACACACCACATCACACACACACACACACACACCACATCACACACACACCACACATCACACACACCACACATGCACACACACAGACATTTTACACACACATGCACACACACGCCACACAGACATTTCTCTCTCTCTCTCTCTCTCTCTCTCTCTCTCTCTCTCTCTCTCTCAAACACACACACACACACACACACATCACACACACACCCCACATTTCACACACACCACACACACATACCACACATCACACACACACACACACACACACACACCACACATCACACACACCACACATCACACGCCACACATGAACACACACAGACATTTTACACACACATCACACACACACATCACACATGCACACACAGAGACATTTTACACACACATCATACACACACCACATCATACACACTACACATCACACACACCACACCACACACACCACACACCACACATCACACACACACACACCACAGATATTTCACACACACACACACACACACACACACACACCACACAGACATTTCACAAACACACACACACCACATCACACACACCACACATCACACACACACACCACACAGACATTTCACACACACACATACACACACACAACACACACACCACACACCACACATCACACACACACACCACATCACACACACACACACACACACCACATCACACACACACCACACATCACACACACCACACATGCACACACACAGACATTTTACACACACATGCACACACACGCCACACAGACATTTCTCTCTCTCTCTCTCTCTCTCTCTCTCTCTCTCAAACACACACACACACACACACACACACACACACACACAGTTGAGACGGGATACTTTACTCAGAGCTCTAAATCCAATAACTTTTTTTGCTCATAAATTTTCCTTTGAACTATCTGGGCATGTCTGCACCCATTATTAGAAAACACTATATTTAAGGGAATTTTCCTGTCTTAGGGTACATTTCAATGGCTCTCATTTAACAGAAGCCAAAACCTTTTAATTTGTCAGAATTCCCTTAAAATGCGTCATCATGGTTGGTAACCAGGAACACCTATCAGTTTCCCAGCCTTTTCCAGGTAGATACCTCAATTCTAGAACATCGTAACGTGAAATGTGAGCGTGTGGTCAAAGCCAGCTCTGAAAGTCAGTATGTTGGGCGGATGTCTGCAGAGTCTGCATCTAGACTGGCCGGGTCCTCAGGCCCGGCCGCCAGCGTGCCCGATGGGGCGTTGGCGGGGAGGCCGGAGGCCGGCCGGGCCCGGGGGCTGGCTCTGTGGGCATCACTGAGGGTTCGGGGCGGGAAGGGAAGTCCTCTGTGGGGCAGCTCCCCGCAGAGCCAGCACAGGGCACTTTTTGGGTTTTGAAATTCCTAACCCTGTTCAAAGGTACACTCAGAAGCATAGGGGGACAGAAGAGTCCAACATTTTAAATTAACTTTTCCGTTAATTGGAAAATCAAGTCATGATTTAGCATGAGACCAGAGGAAGGGCATCTTATGCACCTGACCTGGTTCTCACGTGGGGCCCAGGGGTCAGGCTCCACCGCGCAAGGTGCGGTGTGCTGCGGGGCTCACGCTGTGGGAGCGGTGTGGGCGTGGGCTTAACTGAGCAGCTGTTTTAAGGGGTTTAGTCAGAATTTGCCTCTGGGATTTTGATTAAAAAATGCGATAAGACTCCAGGGAAATTTGCTTTTTTTCAACTTGTTTCTCTTTTCCACACTAAAAATGAGCCTATCTTAAAAGAGCTTGCTCTATTTTGGAAGCATTTTACTTAATACATAAATTAATTAATAAACACAGGAAATACTAATGTAGAAAAGAAGAAAATGACTATCAATGAAGTGGGTCAACAAAGAATTTTCACCTGACAGCATTTTGAAAGAACCATTTTATCTACAAATTTAGAAAATAGTAAATATATATATATATATATATATATATATATATATATATATATAATTGATATTTTACAGTAAGGAAGGGAGAGAGATAGAGAGCTAGAAACATTGATGAGAGAGAAACATCTACCAGCTGCCTCTTGCACACCCCCCACCGGGGATGTGCCCGCAACCAAGGTACATGCCCTTGACTGGAATTGAACCCGGGACCTTTCAGTCCTCAGACCGATGCTCTACCACTGAGCCAAACCGGTTTTGGCAGAAAATAGTAAATATATTAATTGTGCGTTCCATAGATGTGGATGAATGTATTAGAATTTTCTTCTTGGTAACTAATTAAATTCTCTGGTTTTCAAAGCACTCTATATTTTGCTTAAAAATGTATTTTATTTAGAACTAAATGAACTCCCATGCAGAAATCAGAATATCTCTCTTCACCCCATCCTTCCTCATTTACTCAGGTAAACCCCCTTATTTCTTTAAGGAAAATCTGAAAATGTCTATTTTAAAACAATAGGAATAAATAGAAAAACATACGCAAATATCTCATCCATCTTCTATGATAAGAATAAATTACACAGGATTTCTCCCCACCATCCATTCATTTAATAAAAGACCCGGATGACATGCATGTGCAGGCCCAACCCTTTAAGCATAAAATTTCTCCACCCCGGCTCTGATCTCACAAAGAATGATGCACCCAGTAAAGCTTCTAGTGACTTCTCCCCCTCTTTCTTTCTTTTTATTTCTATTTTGTTTGCTATTTGATGCTACACTATACGTATGCAGAGCTGGTTATGTGACGGGGCATTGCCACGCGCTTGGTTAACAAAAGGGTCTCAATGGGAGAGAAAATCAGCATCAGACGCAGCGGCAAGCGTCTCTGAAAGTGCAGGCTGGCCTGCCGCAGCCCCAGAGGTCAGTCTGTGGACACCGTGGCCTTAAAAGGGAAGAAAACTGCCTCATGTTGGAAAACAGGCAATGAGCAAACTTAGTAATTCTTAGAGGGGTTCTCTCTGGTACAGAGAGCTGGGGGCGCCTGATTCCAGAACAGAATGGAACCACAGAGGGTGACATACAAAGTATTAATTCCCAAGTAGCTTCTGTGAAGCGCCTCTCGCGTTTGCTCTCTCTTCACGGTGTATTAATAGCACTGCTTTCTGCCGCGGAGGCATAGGCAACGATTCCTTAAGTGGCAGCAACTTAAACACGGCTCGGAGCTGCCACAAACGACTCCTGAGTGCGCACTCCGCTACCCAACAGAAAACCGGGTGTTTGTTTTGATAAGTCCTGAAGTATTTTTTCTTTATTTTCTCTCTAAGTCTGAGAACTTTGGCATCTGACTAATTTACCATGCATTTAAGGCTGGTAGCAATATCGGGGAAGAAATATGATAATCGCTTGCTGCCACAAAGTATTCTATACATGGCTCTCCTTTCCAGCTCTGGTTTCACATGTGTTGGTTCAATGGAATATTCAATAGACATTTATAGGAAATAAATTGAGAGATGAATGTAAACCATATGGCATCTGGAGGTTTATTTGCAAAGTCCCTGCATCAAAGCTTTCCCCAGATCCCACCATATTAGCTCTGTTTTTCCAGGCCAGCAGAATCGGGAAGGTAACCACAGACTTCCCTGATGGAAAACACATGGAAAACAGAGCACATCTTCATACGTAGCTGGAGTTGTGGTCAAGGAGCATCCTCAAAATAACTGTATTACTAGTGTGTTCAGCATATTTTTTAGCACTGCATTAAGAACATGGCCCAAGCTGATCTTGCTTTAGCATTTTATTCAAAAATCATAGGACACGTTTCTTATTTATTTGTACCAATAACAGTTGTATCACTTTAGTGGCATTTTATTAAAATCTCAGGACTATTTCTCGGGTTGGATATGTAAGAATCGTTCCAACCAAAGAGAAGAGCAGCACTGACTCTGTCCTGTGCACAGATGGATGCGGGGCATGTGCACTGGGGGAGGGCCCATGGCTCCCAGCACCACGGCCACGGCAGCGACCCACCCATGGCCAAAGCAGTGCCCCCACGACCACAGCAACCACCAGCCCATGCTCTGGAGAGCCACGTCATTAGAAGTAAGAGGTAAAAACATTGATTGGAAATGGTTCTCAAACTTAATTTATATATATATATATATATATATATATATATATATATATATATATATATATAAACTTTCTCAACCTTGAATGCTTTGTGCAGTTGGTTACAACTAGCATTAGACCTGATTGCAAATTAATTTTTATGCAGCCTGTTATATAAATCACTACGAAGTGTCAAAGCGTATACGTATATATATCTTTAAAGTTTTCACTTACTTTCCAAATAGTTTTCATTTTTCAGTGTCACTGGCTTTTCAGCCACTTGGTCCATTTTAATGATTTTCTTAATCACTGGACAGTTGCACCTCATTGCAGCACATTTGTGGGCGCCTGTGTGAATATATGCACATTAGGCCAGGGACACAGAGAGGTGCACGTGGTAAATGCTTCATTCTTTTCTTGGGTTCAAATTGAATGGTCAAATGACTGGCACCGAGAAAGAATAGAATGTTGCGATTGGAATATGTGACACCTACATCTGCCCTTTGTGCATAAATGTGACAGATAAAAACAACGAAGGGCGCTGCCCTGCCCCCCGCCGCCCACAGGTTCTATTTTAGAACCTTAGCTAAGGAAAATGGCGCCTTGAACTTTTGGCAATTATACAATTACCCATCTCAATGAAGTTCTCCCTTTATAGGTTAAGCTTCAAAATTTATGGCAGTAAGTTAATGCCACTCACAACTTAAAAAAAAAAAAAGTATGTGAGCAACATCACTTAAAAAATATGTGGCGAACTGCTGGAAGCTATTAAAAACCAAATAAACAAAAGAGATTACACTTCAAAGAAATGTCAACAGTTTTTCCTCTCTCAGAACAGACGAGTTTTCTTTACTTATATCCACATCCACATCTGGAAAATGCTTATGGCTTTATACATCTTTTATGGTAAAATGAATTTATTGAGTTTTAAATTTTTTGTGATGGATTAATGCAATCTTCATAAAAGGTAAACCCACAACCTAGTAAAAATCTGTCTTAACACTGAAGAATAATTTCAATAATAAGTATCAGCCCAATATTAATTTCAAGAATAAAATAATTGTGAGAAAGCATTTGGTTAACTAGTTTAATTTTATTCTTTATATACGAAAATCAAAATGCAACATCTTTTTTTCCTATGACCCATGCTTACAGTGGCATAGTTAATTCTCACGTTGAGGGGGAAAAAAAAAGTGCAAAGCCAAGAGGCCCGGCCCACCTCACCACAGCGGCCTGGGCACGGCGCGTGTGCTGTGGCAACGCCTCCCAGGAAGAGCCCAGAAAAGCAGTGAGTGGGTTTTTACAGTTCTGCACTGAATTCTACCGCATGCTTTTGTATAGACAAGGCGGGATTTAATTTCTCCTAGAAAAGCGTGTCTGTTCAGGAAGTCCGAACAACTGGCTCTATATGCTCGCTGCCTTTGCTCTGGGCCCCACACCACAGTCTTCCTTTGATTTGTTTAACAGTCAGCTGGGCAGTAGCAACTTGCTTGGCAACAAAACAAAGCACAGACCCACCTTTGCTATCCACCCAGACAGCCGCGCGTGGACAGCGGGCTTGTGTGGAGTAATGGGGACTCTGCTTCTCGGAGGGGATGGCTTGAAATCTGAGAGAAGGTGCCATCTTTACGAGGCAGGCCAAGAATTAAGGGGGAAAACAACCCTCAAGCCAGAATAATGTTTAAAATAGATCAGCCTAATTTGGACATCAAGTAAGTGGTCTGTAGTCAATAAAAAAAAAGAAAAAAGAAAGAAAAAAATAATAAACTCCAACAGGCCGGCTGCAGAATAGAAAAATAGACCTATTTTGTTTATTTGTAAGTGAGTAGCAAGTAGATTCTTTTGCACTAACTAAACCAGACAGTAATTATAAACACAGGTTGGTTAAATTCCATGCGCCCTAACAAAGGAAACAAGCTTCTTTCTTTTCCAAACATTGTCATTTGTTTATTGAGCCTCGTTGGGTCGTGGTTTCATTTAAAACTATGTAAGCACACATCTGTTACTCCAGACAACGTCAGCCTTTCTCAGCTGAACCCGAATACTCATTACACAAGAATCTGCCAGCAACCCAACAGCAATTTTAAACGTAGCCGGTTCCGTACTGAGGAAAGAATTCGTATTATTTTTGTTTCATTACAGAAAAACCTTACATTACAGTGTAATCATACAGGAAGCAAACAGTCGCCGCCTGAGTAGTTTTAGATAATTAGTTCCCTAAATTTTCTGAGGTGAATTCAAAGTACTCGGACTGAAGAATATCATTGCTTATATTTTGAAATACCACAGTGCAGTCTTGGTTAACAATGAAATAATAAATATTGCAGTAAAACGTCATTTTAGAAATCATTAGATTTTATCAGTACAGTATAACTGAGTTCCTCATTTAAGAAACTGTTTTATTAAAAAAAAATGGGGGCCCGTGATATTGCTTATATTAGCTCATGTCAGATATCAGATTTCAAAAAACTTTAACACAGTAGACACCATTAAAACATCATTATTACAGTTGTCATGCTTGGGTGGCTTGGACTAACGTGAATTTCACGTGTTTGCTGGGCGACAGCAATAATAAATCCTGGAGTCGCATTTCTAAGCAGTGACCCAGAGTCCTGGCACTGGCTGCATGCACCCACAGGGCAGCGGAGGAGGAGGACAGTGGGCACTGTGAGTGGGCAGAAGCTGGCACAAGTTCACATGGGGGTACAGACATGACACCCTCATCCCCGTGGGCAGCCGTTCCGAACAGCACAGGCTCTGCTGCTTCCCCGGCTGTGCCAAGCCATTGCCATTATGAGGTGAGCAAATCTCCGATTGCCCGTTCCTCCCCCTCAGCCACGGCAGACACACATACCTGACACAGCAGCGCCCGCTCCCGCTCCAGCTGCCCACGGCCAGGCTGGCGGGAGGTGAGGGCCGAGCTCTTACAGAGCACATTCTGCATCTCTAGCCCCTCACACACTGCCTGGCATGTGGCAGGAGCTGAACAAGTGTTTGCTCAGGAAATGACTGATCGCTTTGCTCCCCTCAGATGGAAGAGTGGAATGATTGGGAGTACAGCCTGGTGGGAGTACAGCCTGGTGTCAAACGGTCAGGGTTTGAATCCCAGCTCTGCACTGAACTAACTCTGTGCTGGTCATGTTACTCAACCTCTCTTTCTCAGTTTTCCCATCTGTAAAATGTGTGTATATCATCAACACGAGGCATTCTTGAGTCAATAGAGTTACAGTGCTTAGAAGAGCATCTAACACATAAGAAGAAATGTTGGCTGCTACCATTTGTTATTGTTTATTGAAATGCCTGTGGACATGAAAAAATTACTGATAGCTTGTCTGCTCTTGTACCCATTTTAGTACTCAATAAATTGTCACATATGTGACAGAGACAACATTCTGAATTCAGATCTCAGGATATTCACTTCTTTTATAACCCTGAGATGCCTCCTTGTTATTGACATAAATTCCAAAGCAACCAACGTCAATTTCCAAAGCGGGGATTTCTGATAAACATCACACGTCTTTGCTGCTGGACCTCTCCGCTCCCTTCTTCCTCCACTCTCTGCTCCCCTTCTTCCTCCTCTCTCCAGCCTTGTCCTCGGGCCAGGCCCCATTCTGCCTACTCTGTGAATGAGCAATGAGTTCTCTCTCATGACTGTTGAACCATCCCACATTCTGTTCAGTTCGGAAGGGCCATGACTTCCCTTCTGGACCTGACTTGTCTTTTGGCACATTTTATGTGTTTTCATTTGTCACTCCACACTGCCGTGTGTCGGCTCCTTCACTAGGTTATGAGTTCCCACAGTCCTGCTTCTGGGTGCATCCCTTGTATTTAACACATAGGAGTCACTCAAATATTTGTTGATGAGTGCATGAGCCCACCCCAACATAATACATTTTCTAAGGCTATTCTTCCTTAGTCTTTACTTAAATTGTTAAGAATTGTGCTCTTTACTGGTTTCCATCGTGTGAAAATAATGTGCCGCTGGCAAGAAGTGTAACGAAGCTAATGACTGCTCCCTCATGCCCACTCAGCTCTGCTCCCTGCTGTCAGCAACGGGAAGAGGTGGGGCATGCTCACATCTCTTCTTGCTGTACCGGGGCCAGCACCTCTACAAGAGTCCAGATAGCAAATATTAGTCTTTGCGGGTAATGTGGCCTCTGCCACTTCTCAACTCTGCCCTTTGTTGAGGAAGCCGCTATAGACAACACAAACAGGCATGGCTGTGTCCCCAAAACCTTTACAAAAAGAGCAACCAGCTGGATGTGGCCCAAGTTTGCTGCCCTGTGATTGAATACAACACACACACACACACACACACACACACACACACACACACGGTAGTACTTTCAGATAACTTAACATCATGCCATACAAATTACATTGCAATTTGCTTTATTATGTACCCTATTAACTTTCAACAAGTTAATAGATTTAAATAGAATTTCTCTCTCTAATTTCTTTATACATATATTAAACATATACACAGCATACACATGCCACAGTTTTAAATAAATGGGATATATCATATTTACTGGTGTGTGTGTGTGTGTGTTTTCTTTTATGGTGTACTTAATGTTTTTTTTTCTCGCCTCTTGCCATAGTCTTTTTAACACTCTCCATTACAGTTTTCTCTACTTTCCTCAGTGCTCATTTCTACAAATCTGAAACGCACACCCATGGATATTGTTAGCTTTACTACAGTGTGACCAGATGGTACACCTGTCTCTGCATCTTACTCTTGGCTCATAATACTCTTGGAAACCCTCCCAAGTCAACTGTAAGAGCACTAATCTATTCCTTTCAGTGGACACATTACGTGGTGTGGATGTGCCATAAATATTAGCTACTCATTGGTTCCAGCTTCTTGCTGCTTCAAACAGCACTACAATGTATGTCTTTGCTCTTATACACCTGCATATCGGTGCTTTAATATCCATGAGATAAAGTCCCAAAATGGCTTTGTTGGTTTGAACCATTTACACAATTTATTTTTCATGGATGCTATTAGAATTGTATTTTCACTTAAAATATACAGGATTTTTTTTTTTTTTTGTGTGTGTGTGTGTGTGTATCCCTACAAGCAATTGGTATTATCACTTTAAGTAATTTTCTCGGTCAACCTGTTAGGTGAAGTAATATCTCATTGTTACTTTAACTTACATTCTGGGTACTCATGGCTGGGACCATCTTTACATAGTTGCTGATTATTCAATTTTCTTCTTCTTAGGTTGTCCACTAATTTTTTTAAACCATAGATTTTTAGTACCGATAAGCTTGAATCACATTATCTTTAGTGGTTGTGATGTTTTATCTTTGTTGCTCTTAATCCCTGATAACTGGAGTGTAACTCTGACTCTGTTTCTTCCTTTTTTTAAAAAAAATTCTGCTGTCTAGTGCCCAGACAACAGTGCACAGGCATACCGCGTTCTCCCGTCCTCAAATGGGCTGGGCTCTTGGTAGAACTTCCCTTTTTGAGTAGTGATTTTTAATTTCACAGCCACTGCAAATTTTAAAGGTGCAATGGCTGAGGTTTGATTTAATGGAAATTTAGTAGGCTCGCTATTAATGACTGTGTATTTAATCAATAATATTTATTGAGCTTTTAGTCCATAACAGACACTGTGTTGACAATACCCACAGCAAACCTATGGGGTAGAAGCTTCTATTATCCATATCGTGGTCATGAGCTGTTGAACTTCTAAGAAGATACTTTACCCCAATAGTCTAATTTACTCCAAAAGCTCACCTCTTAATACTTGGTTAACCTAACAAATTGAAGACTTTCAGTAGATGGAAAAACATGTATCTTAAGTGTTGTTGAATAATTTGGAGAGATCCTGAGTTTTACCTCAGGTAACGTATCTGATTAGTCCAGCCATCTATTTGAAAGTGAATTTTTGTCAATCCAGGTTTAGAAGGTTAGTCCATAACTCAAATAGTCAGTTGAGAACTGAACAGTAATTGTTGGGGAGCCACCTGCTGTGGCTAAGACATAAAAGGGACGCTGTTTTGGAATTAGAAAGCCTGAGTTCTGGTCCGGCCTGAATCCGCCCTCAGACGGGGCCTAGAGCAGACCCATTGCCTCCTCCCGCGTGTCCGCCAGGCGGCCGGGCTGAGGGACAGCCTCACTGGGTTAAAGCAGCTCCAGCAAGAGGAACCGTAAGAAGGTGTTTTGGTTGCTGTTTTCCTTCTTTTTTCTCAGATGTAACAATTGCTTATATTTTGCATATTTGTATTATGTTATTTTTGATTAATTCTTTTATATAAATTGCATACTTCATTCCATTTTTATTCTAAATGCTTCAGACTTCATCTCTAAAAAATAAGGAGAGGAGAAAGCACATTTTACACTCAGAAGTGTGATTTTAAAACTTAAGGTGTGTTTGTTACCACCACATGGAATGCATCTGAGGAACCTGCTCTACTTGCTGGCCCGCTGAATCCCACCCTGTCACAGCCCCGCCAGTGCGGCCTGTCCGCGGGCTGCTGAGGGGCTTCGGAAACCCACAGGGCCTCGTCTTCGCCACCTGGTCACCCCGAGGCCTGTGCAGAGAAGACCTGTAGGCTGAGCCGCGTCACGGCGGGGCCAGGTCCAGCGAGGCCAGGCCCCTGACTCACCGCCGGGAGCCCAGGCCAGCGGCGTGGCCGCCCTCCCAGCGTCTGAGGACATGAGGGAGACCTGCTCCACTGGCCGTGGGGAGTGTGTCCCCACCGGACCTGCCGAGCCTCTGGAGGAGCTGGGAGCGTTCCGAGGGGGAGCAGCACCTGCAGTGTTTAAACAGGAGACAGTCAGCGCAGATGGGTCTGAGAGTAACAGAATGACGGGGTGCGCACAGCTCCTGTGCCACAGCAGGAAGCACAGCGCTGCTCTCAGGGATCCCATCCTGTGACAAAGGCTGCGCCCAGACAGGAGCCATCTAGGAGGAAGGGGACCGTCCGCCAAAGGGGAGAGTGAGGTTAGCACACCCAGGCTCACATGCCCAGCGCCACCCGCAGACCACTGGCCAGATGTGTAACAGGCGATGGCTGGGGTGTAACAGGAGATGGCCAGGGGTGTAACAGGCCATAGCCGGGTGTGTAACAGGAGATGCCTGGGGGTGTAACAGGTGATGGCCGGTGTGTGTGTGTGTGTGTGTGTGTGTGTGTGTGTGTGTAACAGGCGATGGCCGGGTGTGTAACAGGAGATGCCCGGGGGTGTGACAGGCCATGGCCGGGTGTGTAACAGGCGATGGCTGGGGGTGTAACAGGCGATGGCTAGGTATATAACAGGCCATGGCCGGGTATGTGACAGGTGATGGCCGGGGTGTAACAGGCGATGGCAGGCTGGAATCACTGGTAAATGCCCTGAGATCGCAGGAGGAGAGAGCTGGAAACTGGAGAAGCAAGAGTCTGGCATCGCCTCCCTGGTCCATGTTCCTTTTCCCACCCACAGGCCTTTGCTCAGCATCCGCAGGACAGAGCACCATGCCCTCTCCTCCTCCCTGTGGTGTGCTCCTCCCAGAGCGATGCCTTCTCCTCCCTGTGGTGTGCTCCTCCCAGAGCAATGCCCTCTCCTCCTCCCTGTGGTGTGCTCCTCCCAGAGCGATGCCCTCTCCTCCTCCCTGTGGTGTGCTCCTCCCAGAGCCATGCCCTCTCCTCCTCCCTGTGGTGTGCTCCTCCCAGAGCCATGCCCTCTCCTCCTCCCTGTGGTGTGCTCCTCTCAGAGCAGGGGTCGGGCCCCCCAAGCCTGAAGCAGGGGGTCAGCGGGGCAGACAGGAAGGAGGCCAGGCGGGAGCTGTTGCTGACTGAGCCCGGTGAGCGATCGGTGGGCATTCCCAGCTGAGGGCAGACCGTGTCCACTAGGGAGCCCACTGCGAAGGTGAACTAAGTGGAGTGTTTTCTCAGGCTAAGCAGGCATTGTTTATTTTCATTTATTTAACAATTTTTTTAAAAAAAATTTTTTTACAGAGAGGAAGGGAGAGGGAGAGAGTTAGAAATGTCGGTCAGCTGCCTTCTGCACACCCCCCACTGGGGATGTGCCCACAACCAAGGTACATGCTCTTGACCGGAATCGAACCTGGGACCCTTCAGTCCACAGCCCGACACTCTATCCACTGAGCCACACCGATCAGGGCTGAGCAGCCATTGTTTAACAAATAATCTCTTTCCCAGCGCCACTTCCACATGACTGGCATGACCTGGGAATGTGACTTACTGAAGACACGGTTACCTTCCCAGAGCCGGGGGCTTACCGGGTGCCTGCAGGGCCCAGTCTGAAGTCCAATCCGGGGATGGGTCTCCCCAGAATACTTCCTACACGCTGGCCTTTCCTAGGGAGTGGTACTTCTAGGGGTGACACTCACAAACAGCACCGGAGGAAGAAACTCAGTTACCGGCTTTCTTGCAGCTGAAATGGCTCCCTATCCACGAGGACAATGCTTCCCGAAACCCGTCTGGGGCGGAGGTCTGAGTAGTTAGCCGGCAGCTGCTCCTCCAGACTGCTCTACCCGCCCTGTGTGAGGATGGGCACCCGCTCAGTGCCCAGGACGTAGGGCCCGGCGCCGTGGGGGGAGCACACAGGCCGGCTTAGGGGAACCCAGGGCCTCTTAGCTGTAAATGCCCAAATGTTTACCAGCTGACCTTCCCCTTCACTGCGGGCTGGGAAGCAAGGTGCACACAATAAAGTTCAAACCAATCAACTGCTCTCAGCTGTTCCTGTGCAATGAACGCTTAAACATTTGGTCATTAAGCCCCATATATATGCAGGTCAGTTCTGGAACAGGCCGGGAACGGTTTGGGAGCAGGTGCCGCGGTGCTGCCTTGTGGAGAGGGGCAGTTGCGAGGCACAGAGCATGTTTCCATGGCTCCACCAGCAGCTTCAATTCCTCCCAGAGGGTCTGCCTCCCAGACCCTCTGTATGGTGCTACGACGAGCAGAAATAGTTATTAACTTTTGTTGTCCTTTTTCTCCCATTAATTGAATGGCAGCCTGAAGACCATAAAGAGAAGATCCTGGGCCAATTCTCCTTAAAGCGGACCGCCCAAGGATATCTGACGCCCGGGTGGGGGTGGGGGTGGGGGGAGCTGAAATTGGCCTTGTGTTTCACTGGTGAATGGCAGTTAGTTTCTGAGCAGTCTGCGCTAGATTCTTCAACTTACTTTTGAACATCAATGAGCTGAAAGCTTTCAGTGGTAAAGAATTTAAATCACTTCACCATTCCCTTTGCTGCATTCTGGTGGCCATATGTATGGGGGTAGCTTTAATGCTGATATCCTGGGGGTCAAACACAAGATTGTACTGAAGATGAGAAAATAAGAGGACCCAGTGCCCTGCAGACCAGAGTGAGAGGTTATGTTTGTTAGCTCAGACCAGCAACTCGTTCAAAGGATCGCATTCCTCACAAGGACGTCTCCGCACCGGCCGAGCGTGTCGTCTGCAGTGCCTCCAGGCCCCCAACCCGGGGGGTGGGGGGGGGGGAGCTGCTGGAGTTTGGGTCTGAGATCAGGACATGCATACAATCTCATCTAGGAAGTGACCCCAACAAATAAAACTCCCCCGCGGCCAGGGATGGTTCCTGAGAGCAGGGCCTTTGTGGGCGAGGCGCCACACCGCAGGGCCTTTGGTCTAAGCCAGAGGTCGGCAAACTCATTCGTCCGCAGAGCCAAATATCAACAGGACAACGATTGGAATTTCTTTTGAGAGCCAAATTTTTTAAACTTAAACTTCTTCAAAATACACTGGCCCAGGCCGTGGTATTTTGTGGAAGAGCCACACTCAAGGGGCCAAAAAGCCGCATGTGGCTCGCAAGCCGCAGTTTGTTGACCCCGGGCCTAAGTATGTTTGAATAGCCATAATCTGAGTACTACCAAACTCTAACGCAGCGATCCAGACAGGGAGCGAGCCCCTCCCCTCTGTGGGAGGCGAAACCCCATACTCATCACAAATAGTAAAGAGTAGAAAATTATTCATAATAAATATTTAATAAACACAAATATCATTTTTAGTCTTAAAAGTAAAAGTATTCAACCCTGAAAATTTGCATTAAGTAAATGTGTTCTACTAGGGCCATGGTTGGCAAACCCTTGAGTGTGGCTCTTCCACAAAATACCACGTGCAGTGCGATGGAAACTTCGTGGCCCATGTGGAGCAGTCGGTTTTTGGCCTGGGCGGGTCTATTTTGAAGAAGTGGTGTTAGAACACTCAAGGGGCCAAAGAGCCCCATGTGACTCAAGAGCCGCGGTTTGCCGACCACTGTACTAGGGGAAAGTCACCACTGACTGATACCTTTGCGGAAAAACTATGGGAAGGGAGGTTGGAGGTCTGAGGTGGGTTTTTATAATTTAAATAACCACTATCTAAAAGTTGTTCAAGTGTTGATAGTGTGTGTGGACTCGAAAGTTTTCCCTCTAAAATTAAGGAGAACTGGTAAACCAGCAGCCTTATGAGAAAATGCTTTAAATATAAGAAGATGAATTTTGAAGTTCTCATTTGAGAAGACAAAAAAATATAAAAAGTCCACAGGCAAAAACAGTGAGGAGTTTCTGGATTTTTCTTAGACCTTCAGTGTGTACGTGAGGAAAGTAAGATTCCTCCGGCCACGGAAGGGACGTTGCAGGGTCAGCCCTGGATTTTTCAGGGGAAGCTGCCCTGGCTGGTCCCACTCGAGGGAGGAGGGGCTGCCAGGAACGGCCAATGGGAAGGAGGGAATTCTCCAGAAGAGGCAGCGGGATGCGCAGGGCGTTTGCAAGGCCTTTGCTGGGACCTCATGAACACAGGGAGGTCAGCCCACAAAGGTCAGCAGCCAGCGCACCTCGCCTCATCATACAGCCATTTTCCTTAATTATTCCTCTGCTTCTGACAGCAGTGAAATTCGGAAATACGGCTCACGCTAACAGTTGTTACTTGATAAATGCCTTTCCAAATCTACGTACATGGCTTTTAACAGACCTTTCGCCACGCCTGGAGGAACGTTTATTTTTAACGTCAGGAAAGAGAGGGTGCTGGTGCTCTCCCAGCTGGCTTTCCTGCAGCGGCTCATCCCAGACCCTGGTCCGGAGGGACCCGGTGGTGCCCGGGGCAGGCCAGGGGCCTGGGTCCCTGCTCAGTTCATGTTCCCGTTACACAGAATTCCGATCCACTTTCTTACCAACAATGCAGTAGGCAGAAGCTACGGGCAGTGGAGCAGGGCCGTTCACAGCTGATGAAGAATATGCTTGCCCCTGAAATATCAGGTCAGATTCTAAAAATATATAAAACCAGTTATTTTAACCATTTGAGTTGGCAAGGAATATTTATATTCATGCAATAACAGAGTTTCTTTACATTCTCTAACTGTTTCTGTGCCGTAAGAGCAGGGGGCCTGAGAGGACAGTGAGCAATGTAATGAGAAAGAATCGTTTCCTGGCCTGGCCAGGGTCACAAACAGGAAAACCTAGGACTTCACTTAATTTATTTTCTTATTTTAAAAAGTAAATTTGGGACCACCATTAATCCATGTACTTGGCCGCTGCCCAGCTCCCTCCTGCCCGCAGGCTGCCCGCTGGGAGGCCGCGCTGGTCTCCGGGCCGCTGGTGCAGCTTCCGTCTAGCGGTTGCATGTTAGGCTCCTCACAACATTTACCCTGAGAACGTCAAATCTCAAGGGCAGGGACACTTCAGGCTCATGTATTTGTGGTTTAAATTCTGTAATTAGCCATCTTGAAAACCTTGTGGATAGCTTCTCACTCACAGGCTGGCGGGGAACAGCCAGCGTGGCTGCTGAGCGCCTGTGGGGCTGGGCGCCGCTGGCACCACCTCTCTCCCAGCAATCCTCTGAGGGGCCAGGGGCCTTCCCCTCCGCGCATGTGGCCCAGCGGAGGCACCCAACGCCTTCCCGAGTCACAGTCTGAGGAGACGTGGAGCCCGGCTTCAGACCCGGCGAGGTGAGGCCGCTTCCTGCTCAGAGAGCAGTGGTTCTTCGGTTTCAGTGCCAGAGGGACCCCCGAGGATGCAGCTCCGGTGCCCACCTGTTTCAGCAGGCGTTAGCGGGCGGAGAGCTGGCATTGATAATGAGCTCCCAGCTGGCGCCGATGCTGGTGGCCCTTCCAGGGTGCACTGAATGACCAGATCAAAGCCATTGCTTCTCAAACGTCAGCGACTTCAGAGTAACCTGGAGGGCTTGTTCAAACGCGAACTGCTGAGCCCCAGGCCCTAGTATTTCTGATTCAACAGATCTGGAGCGGAATGTGATGATTTGCGTTTTGAGCGCCTCCCAGAAGGTGTTGGTGCTGCTGGCCTGGGTCCCACCGTCATAATATGTCACAATAGCCCCCGGTGATTGCCACAATCGGGTCAATTTTCTAAGCAATTCTAATGTAGAATATACATGCAGCACGTTCCTTGTGCAGTATTCCATAGTACGGCTGTGGCATGATAGGTTATACTTTATTACTAAAGACAATAATACATCATATTATACAAAAGTTATACTATTATAGAGAAAACCCAATATGATTTTTAAATGATTTTCTTCTAGAAGGCTTTTGGTGGGGATTTCTTTGACCCTGTACAAGTTTCGCAGAGCAGGGCCTGATCTGCCAGTTGGCATGCTTTTATTTATTTTATTTTACTTTGGTATTTGTTTCTCAAAAAGCTGACTGTAGAGAAAACATCTAAACTCTGCTTGTTGCTGAATTTCACTCTGGTAGCTGTGATGAGGCCTGTGAGCTCTGTGCATCCGCCACCTTGCCCAAGCTGGAAATCCTAACAGAACCCAAGTCCGAAAAGCACTTGCTAAGACTCCACTGAGGCAAGGAGTCCATGGTACCAGAGCTGCTGACCGCCCTGCTCCGGGCAGCCGCCGGGGGTGCGAGAGCTCCCGTCCTCCTCATCCAGCCCCGGCTACGCTGCTCCTCCCCGACCCGCGCCTCCCTGAGACCTGCACCGGCCAGAAGGGCTCGGGAGATACGGACAGAGTGAATGTTCCTTCCAGAAATAACTTAGATATCTACTCACTCTGCAAAGAGAACAGGAAAGAAAGCCCCCGCTCCACACCCGTGAGACAAGTCTAACTTGCATCCACTAGAAAGTTGGACGCTTTGGAATGGGCTGTGCACCCCGGGCGTTCAGTAAATGCTCTTTGACCTTGAACAACACAGGTTCGAACTGTGCGGATCCACTTACCGGTGGAGTTTTTCAATAAATATAGTATGTTCCCTTCCTTACGATTTTCCTACTAACACTTTCCTTTGCCTAGCTTACTTTATTGTAAGAACACAGCATACAATACACATAGATAACATGTTAATAGACTGTTGATGTTATCAGTAAGTCTTCCAGTCAACAGTTAAAACAACTATTCATAGTTAAGTTTTGGGGTAGTCAAAGTTATATGAGGGTTTTTGACTGTGCAAGGGGGTTGGCACCCCTAACACCTGTGTTGTTCAGAGGTCAGCTATATTTTAAATATGCACTAAGTATGTAGAGTGAAAGGACAAACACAAGGGCATGTGCCTCCTGGGTCAGGCAACGAGACATCATCCATCAGTTGAAATCCTCAGTGTTTCCTAGGTCACTTCTTCCTCCCTCCGTGATAAATACTCCACTCCAAATCGGTGTTAATCACTGTACATGTGTTTGAATAGGTAAGGGATAAACAGCTCCATTTTCATAGGTTTTTGAGCTTTGCATCAGTGATTATCATACTTTATGTATTCTCCTGCAACTTGTTTTGATCACACAATACACTGTAAGCATGGCCATAGCTAATTTATGTTCATGCTCTATTACAGTGCATTAGTGGCCTGGTGCACAAAATTCATGCACATTAAAAGGGAATTAATTAGAGGAATTATTTTAATATCGCTATTTGCCCTTTATAATAGAAGTATCAGGGATGAAAGAAAATTAGTAACATATATATGAAAAGCTCCCTCCTGTCAGAGTCTGGGGATGCTGTGGGACTCAGAGTCAAGTTCCTGCCCACCCACGCACACCTCAAAATCGAGGGAGGCCCAGACCCAGCCGGCCGCAACCCGTCAAGCCCCGCAGCTCGGTGAGCGCAACCCCAGGTTCCCCGGCCCGGTACCAGGCAGGGTCACGGCCTCTGGTCCCCCAGCCCTTGTGCAAGGGTGCAAGGGTGCGAGGGCAGAGGGCATGATGGCGAGAGGGCTGACGATCATTTGCAATTAGCTCTTCATTATATAGAATGATATGACTATACCAAGATTCATAAACCCATTCTTTCGTTGATGGACATCCATATTATTTTCATTAACAGCGTAGGTAACACAGTTACTGTGAATATCCTTCGAACTCTGAGTGCCAATCTGTGGCGCTTTTCTTGGTCCAGAATCGCCTTCGTGAGCCCTCGGCCCGCACAGCTGGTCACATGCGCACATCAGCCCTCCAAAGGCTGCGGTTTGAGCTGAGGTGTCCTGTGAGTGTAAAGTACAAGCCAGGCTTCAGACACAGCCTGAAATAAAGAATGTAAACTGTCTCAATAAATCTTTAGTTCAATTACATGTGGGCATAATATTTTTAATATACTGGGTTAAATAAAACATTATTAAAATTAACCTTGTCCATTTCTTTTTCTCTTCTTCCATGTAGCAGGGAAGTGTGACCTGCATTTGTGGCTCACATTCTATTTTTTGTAAATATATTTTATTGATTTTTTTTACAGAGAGGAAGAGAGAGGGATAGAGAGGCAGAAACATCAATGAGAGAGAATCATCAATCAGCTGCCTCCTGCACACCCCCTACTGGGGAGGTGCCCACAACCAAGGCACGTGCCACTGACCGGAATCGAACCTGGGACCCTTCAGTCCAAAGGCCAATGCTCTATCCACTGAGCCAAACCGGTTTCGGCTCACATTCTATTTTTGGGGACTTGCTGACCCGAATGACCTCCAAAATGGTTCTAGCAAACTCACCTCCACAGTGATGCCTCTGAGCTCTCTGGGTTCTTGCTAACACGTGGTTTTGCTTATTTTTTGTCATTTTAGCTTCAAAATAATATCTATTCGTGATATGATTTTGCATTTAATTTATAATTTATAAGGTTATGAATCATAAGTATTTATTATCTATTTTGGTTTCTTTCTCCACGAATACCTCCTGACAATTTTCTGTTGGGTTATTTGCCGCTTTCTTATTGATATGTAGAAGTTGTTTATATGCTCCCAGAGAATGTTTTAGAAACATTTTTTCATGGTCTCTTTTGCTATATAGAAACAATTGATTTAATGCATCCATTTACTGACTTTGAGAGCTTGATCTTCTTAGTAAATATAGTTTGAAATGCTTTAACAGGCTCAGGGATGTTTTGTTTTAGTCACTGCTTTGTCCCAGCACCTAGACCAGGCCTGGGATGAACAGGCCCTCGGCAGACATCTGCTGGGTGATGTGCATCGCCTCTCTGGGCTTCTGGCACCTGTGTTGTGCCTTTGTCATCAGCCTGTGTGTCCGGGACCTAGACTGCCCCTGCCCCCTGCGCAGTTTAAGGAGCTTGCTGTCTTCCCTTCCAGGCTCATTGCTTCATATTCCCCTCTCCTGGCAGCACGTACTCACATGGGTTTCTCAAAGTGCATTGCTTGCAAAAGCCACTCCAGAAGATGTTAAAATGGAATGTGAAAAATAGGTTATCCCAGACAAACGGGGTTTGGGAACGAAGCCGGCCGCTGGGGGTGCGGCAGGACTTCCGGCCGCGTGGGTGTCCTTGCGGGCAGCCTGTGGGCGCAGGCCCAGCGCCCCCGAACCCACAGGCGGGCTTCGGAGACGGTGGCAGTGTGCAGCTCCTGTGGAAAGAATCTCCCCTAAAAACACCAGGAACGGCCTATTGAAGGGCTGGGTTAAAAACTCCAAGACCGATGGCACGCAAAGCAAATGTTGAATGTAGCCAATAATTTGGAAAAATTAAATTTTGAAATTTATACACATTTAACTCAGCTGCATTTTTCACTGTACGCTGTTTTCTTGAAAATTTTAAGTCAGCTCCCTTTGCCCGGGTCTGGGTGGCACGCCGGGGGGCAGGGCCGTCCTGGAGCTGGTGGTCAGGCGCACACTGAGGCCGCTCCTTCCACCTTAGAGGGCGCGTCCTGGAGCGCAGGTTCCTCAGGCCGAGGCATTCTGTGCTCTCGGGGTTTCTCTCACATCCACAGCTTAGGAGAGGAATATGTTCCCAGTCTTTTCTTTTGTATTTTTTCTCTTGTATTCTAAATATAGCACTCCCATTAAGAAAGCATGTCCCATTAGTGCTGTGCGCGCTGGGACATGGTGTAGGCAGAAATGTGTGCAGTATGTCCTTGCACACAGTCAGAAGAAAGTATTAAATCTGTAAAACTCTCTTTTGCTTGTTTCTGGTTTAAGCCTGCTAGCACGTTTGATTTGGAGGGCTAATGAAGATGATCAAAACCTGTTCACGAGCCCAGAGGAGGGCTAGTTGCCAATATTTAGGAAAATTAAAAATGGGCACTCCCAGTGGCCCAATAATCCCATCTTTTCATGTGTACCCCAGAGACAAAAGAAATCACTGGTGTGCATTATGGTACACATTCAGAAATATTCATCTAAATATTATTTTTAATAGCAGAAAAATTATGGACTGTTTAAATGTTCTTTACTACGCAACTACTTTTAAAATTTGAAAATGTAGAGTAGTTTAAAAGAGAATTATAACTATATCTTATGATATGGAAAGATCTCCAAGATGTATTTTGAGTGGAAAAAGTAAGTGGTACAGAGCATACAAAAGGATTCTATTTGTTTTAAAAACACAAAACGTACATGTTTCTGCAGACTTATATGATCTAAATGTAGTAACTAGATACAGCATGAAAAAATAGTAATTATATGTGGAAAAATACCTGAATTGGAAAAAATCATTAGGGAGGTACAACATTAAATTCCTGTATTGCTTATGTAACTATATACTAATGAAAAGTTTAAAGAAAAATATTTATTTAAATTTTTCTTTAACCTTTTCCATGTAACTACCACACCTCAAACTTTGCCAAAGCAGCCCAGGTGACTGGCTTTGCCCCTCTGACCACGCTCAGTGCTCCCTCCGCGGAGCTGTGGGTGCTCGTGCTCCTGGGGACCCAGGGCAGACAGGGCGAGGAAAACGCGTGTCAGCAGAGAGCAGGGCATGTTGAGAAGATTCTCCGCCTGACATTTCCCCAGGACAGGACATGTGGAGACATACTCGCCCACAACAAACCTGCGCTAGCTGTGCGGACGGACGGAGAAGCACAAAGGCGAGGAGGCCGTGCTGTCCTCGCTGCCGTCCTTCCCGGGAGGAGGGGGACCGGGAGGAGGGGGACCGCAGGCAGCGGCCGCCCCAGGCCGGGCGCCAGATTGAAAGCCGCCGGAGCCCCGGCCCGGCCGGCCGCCGGGAGAGAGGCCGAGGCCGCTCCGCTGAAGCCGCGATTGCGAATTAGGAGAGCAGGGAGCGTAGTGGGGGGACTGATGAACCTATTTGAACATCATAAGTTTGAAATTTCCAGACGAAATTGAGCCTTGTACGGTTCCATTTATCACACTTTCCATTCAGGCTGCCTGAGCTTGAGTGACAGCCTGCTCACCCCACCCCAGCCGCCTGGGGGTGGTCCTGCGGGGGCAGGAGGAGGAGGGGGGTCAGGGGGAGAAGGGGGGCAGGAGGAGAAGGGGGTCCGGGGTCAGGATGCAGGGCTGGGGGGGGGGCTCCGGCAGGTCCCCTCTGCAAAGGGGGGCAGAGGAGGAGAAGGGGGGAGCAGGGGAGGAGAAGGGGAGCAGAGGAGGAGAAGGGGGGCAGAGGAGGAGAAGGGGGGAGCAGGGGAGGAGAAGGAGGGGCAGAGGAGGAGAAGGGGGGACACGAGGAGAAGAAGGGGGCAGAGGAGGAGAAGGGGGGCAGAGGAGAAGGGGGGGCAGGAGGAGAAGGGAGCAGCAGGGCTGTGTGTGTGTGAGGGGGGCTCCGGCAGGTCCCCCGCAGAGGGGAGCAGAGGAGGAGAAGGGGGGGCAGGGGTTGGGATGCAGGGCTGTGGGGGGGGGCTCCGGCAGGTCCCCCGCAGAGGGGAGCAGGCCGGGAGGAGGATGGGAGAGGACTGGCCGGGGCTCCTGGGATGGAGCAGGAGGAGGGGTGGAAGGCAGAGCCCAGGAAACAGGGGTGCTGATTTGGAACCAAACCCCAAGAACAAAAGAAGACAGGAAGGCACCGCCTTGAGGCAGAAAGGCTCCTGCGTTTTTATTGCCGCTTTTAAAGTGGAGAGAAGGGCGAGAAGGCGGAATCCTCTGCCCTGTGAGCATGTGGCTACCTGCCTGCCCGGGGCCAGGATGTTTGCCTGGCCGCCTCCCGGCTCTCCCTCCGCAGAGGTGAGGAGGCCGCCCGCCTCTCCCTCTGATGGGGAACCTCCTGGACACCAGGCCCCGGGGGCTCCTGGGGGCGGGAGGGGGGCAGAGCTCAGCAAACACAGCCTCTCCTTCCTGTTCACCTCAGGCTACTGGTCCTCATCCCCTGGAGTTTCTGGTAAATACACTAACAATAGTTAGTGTGTAGTTAGTGTGCTCTTCAATCTTCAGCCCCCTCCCAAAGTTACCTTTGCAGAGAACGGATCTCGGACTCCTGGCAGTGTGCGGTTGGCTCGGGTTAATCCAAGGCCCATTGTAAAGGGGTCGCTTAAGACACATCAGCAGTACTAGCTATTGTGAAATCACAGTGAGTAGAATTTCGTTTTTTAAAACAGATCATCAATAAGCCTTTGTTTTTCATGAAAACAAAGAGCTGATTTTGCAAATGAAGGAGGTCATTTATTGCCAAAATGAAAGTGTTTTGCATATAAACAATATGACACTTTACCTGAGAACATTAGCTCTGAGGTAATGACAGTGGATTCTGTTTGTGTCTGCCCTGCCTATTTACCGGTGGTAAAGAAATTTGCACTTGAAATAAAGTGTATTGCTTTCTCCTCACAGACTTACAGAGGTATCAGTCATTTTGTGAAATGAAAATTGATAGTTTGATAAGCAATTAACATGTGATTCTTTCAGATAGAGCCAAATGTTTCATTAGATTTTTAGATAATGGCGTCTCTAGCCTCTCGCTCAAACGCACATGCAGCGCCTTAGAAGCAGCCCCTCACCGCCATTTCTGAGGCCGCAGGGGAGGAAGAGCATCTCTCTCCAGGAAAGCAGGCCCCAGGACGTGTCCACAGGAGCTTCTGCTCCCGCCCCCCAGGCCAGAGGCAGCCGGCCTCCTGCCGCCAGGTCCGAGGGTGCTGCGGGCCAGGTGCGCACCAGGGCTGGGAGTTGTCTTCTGATGCATCAGAGAGAACGCTCGCTACCAAGAAAGTGAGAAGAGCAGCTGTTTCAAGAGTGCAGTTGCTCTGAAAATAGCTTACCCACTGAGCCACACTGTGGACTGGTGGCAGCCCCCTGTTCTCTGAGATGCAGAGGACAAGGAGCTGCTCCTTTGGAACTGCGCGTGCCGATCCAGCACTTGCCTTGGCTCCCAACCAAGAGCACAAGAATCCGTGCTTTAAAATGTAAATCTGTGCCGGTGCCTCACGCTTACGGGGATCCACTGGAATATGTGTTTTGGAAACCTCTCTCACCATTACAAAAGTTCTCCCAACACAAAGATATCTCGCAGGTTAAATGAGAAGTAACACCACTCCAGAGACGAGCATTGGCCGCCGCCCAGATTCATATGGGTTATGGTCCACGATTGGGTTCGATGAGGTAACATTTCCCACCACTCTTCCAGATAGACAGGAAATTGTTGTGCTTGAAATAGATTTGGGCTGAGCAACTAATTAAAATAATTTGGATCAAGAAATGTGACATGAAATGTGATGTAGATATTTCCAGTTCTTATTCAGGAAACCTTATTGCTAAAAGGTTGAAAGATAATTGAGAAAATAATTTATATGGCGGTGAGAGTTATTTGTGTGAAGTAAAAATACAGAGTCCTTTTCACTGGGATGGAGGAGCTGCCAAATAGCTCTTGGTGATAATTCTATGCACAAAATGTTCATAGTGGGCTTCAGTACCTTGCCAGATGAAAGCTTTTGCTCAGTTTAAAGTTGGAAAAGAGATTTGAGTCTCCACCAAGGATAATGTGTTAAGCTTGGTAATTAAAGACTGTTTTTCATAAATAATGCCAAAAGCACATTGGGAACATTGGGCTCATATATTACACACTTTAAAGAAATCAAGGACCTAATAACACTTTGATAGTATCACACACACACACACACACACACACACACACACACTCATACCCATTAACATCAGAACATGAAGTGAGATTACACAATTTTTCTAATAAAGCATTTTTAAGCGATATAAAAGGAAACTGCCTATGGTGACTAAATAATGATAGGTTTTTAAAATACAATAAAAACTCTCAATTACATAGTCCAGTGCTACTCAAAGTATGACCCCTGACAAGCACACAAGAAGATAAATATATAAATTGAGACTAAGCAATTAGAGAAGTTGCAGCAATAAGACAATGACTGTTAAATATCATAATTTAAAAAATGGATTTCTAGTTATTTTTTAAATTTTCTACTTAATATTTGCTGTATTTTACAGATGTATTGTCCACAAGGTTAAATGCATTCTTCTCCTTCATAGATGAGAAGCACTCACATTAACGATACTTTTAAGAATCTCAATGCTATTGAATTCACATTAGTTTTTGTTTTATTTTAGCTGAACCCAGACTTAAAAAAAACAACACCCACAACTGTAAGTACATTCCACAATGTTTTACAGATGTAAACAAAAACAAACAAAAAACAAAGCCATACCATCACAATGATTAAAAAGCTGGTTTTGTCTAAGACACCCACATTGGACTGCACACATGCATACCCTGCCTGCCCGCTGACCCCCACGTTCTATCAGGAAATGCAATGGTGGGCCTGGGGGTGGGGAGGACTGACCCCCCGGGGCTGAGCGCCCTTGCAGTGCCCACCCCAGGCCCTGGGCCTGCGAAGGTGTCCAGGCCCCCAGGCCCGAGAGCGCGCGGGCACTTGGCGCTGGAGGAGGCCTGACCTGACTTTTGAGTCTAAGAAGATGCCACTGTGACGTCTGCTTCATGAGAAGACCAGACGCTTCCAAGGACTCGGGAAAGCCCTGCCAGCAGAGAGAGGCCAGCTGCCGGGGAGTAGGGGGTGGTCAGGCCGTGGACAGAGAACCGGAGAGCGCTGCCCCCGGCACGCCCTGAGAGCTGAGCGGGGACCTGAGATGGGAGAGAACCCCAGAATTATCTGTGGGGACAAAGCGGAGCTGCCAACCCACAACTAGGTCCCTACGGACCCCACAGGCTTCTGACCTCACACAGGGCTGCCTTTTACACAAGAATAGAACCTGGAGGCAGTGTGCATGTACATATTGTTAAAAATGCAAGGAATAAAGCACCGAGTCACACTCATTACGGGGAGGTGATTATCCTATTAAAAAAAAACCCCACAAATGGAACAACAGATTCATGTTTCTCGTCTAGGATAGAAGCATATTGAGTGGATGGTGAGCAAATTAGTGACATTTTAAAAATTGTTAGTTTCCTTCAGACT
The DNA here is from genome assembly GCA_963924515.1 of Vespertilio murinus. Lineage (NCBI taxonomy): Eukaryota > Metazoa > Chordata > Mammalia > Chiroptera > Vespertilionidae > Vespertilio > Vespertilio murinus. The sequence goes on along the minus strand of OZ004715.1, from coordinate 53,316,775 downwards.
TTCTTTTACTCTTGGGGCCCTTCCTCTCCTGGTGATTCCGGCGGAAAAGAATCTCCGGGGAGGGGCTGGAGGGATGGGCGAGGAGCTAAGGCACCGAGGGGTGCTCAGGGGAGCACGGGAGGCCTGCGTGTGCCCCTGGCCCCGCTGAGGGGTGCAGGCCTGTTCACCAGGCGATGTCTACGGCGGCTTGTTAATTAGAAGAACTATTTAATTAATTTTTAATTAAAATTTTAGCAATGGAAAAACTTGCACTCATACAGGAAACGGATAATTATTTTAACATTTGGTGGCCTTTCATTAAATATTCTGAAAAATATAAACTCTGTCGATGCCAAATTTTGCAACATGATCTTCTTCAGTCTGTTACTCCACAGAAGTAAGCAGCTGAGTGGAAGGAAGGCAAGCTTCTCCGCTCAGGAGGAAGATGGCTTTATTTATCTGCCTGCCATGCTTCCCCTCGCTGCTATTTTAGAAAGATGCCACTTGTAAAGGATTTACTTTACTATAATCTTAAACCAGACCTACTAATAGATGCCCATTTTTAAGAAAAGGATAAAAAGAAATAAACTAAATAAAATAAAAACACAATGCAGTTAGGTTTAACACATGTTTATATTTATCAAAAAGCAATGCCTTCTATACTAGTGGTTCTCAACCTTCCTAATGCCGCAACCCTTTAATACAGCTCCTCATGTGGTGGTGGCCCCAACCATAACACTATTTCCGTTGCTACTTCATCACTGTGATTTTGCTGCTATTATGAATCGAATGTAAATATCTGTGTTTTCCAATGGTCTTAGGCTCTACAGCAGCGGTTCTCAACCTAAGACCATCAGAAAACACAGATATTTACATTCCATTCATAACAGTAGCAAAATCACAGTGATGAAGTAGCAACGGAAATAATGTCATGGTTGGGGTCAACACCACATGAGGGGCTGCATTAAAAGGTCGAGGTATTAGGGAGGTTGAGAAGCACTCTATAGATTAAACTTTTATCAGCTATGTTTCTGCATAGAAATTCAGTGGTTATTTTGGTTTTTCCCCTCTAGCAGAAGATAAAAACAGAAGAATCATTACTGAACGGGACAGCCAACCACAAGCCCTGCGATTGGAAAGAAAAGCAGGTTCTCAGTCACTGGAGGTGAAGGCCTGAGCCTGGAGGAGAAGGCGTGGCCGTCACCGGAGAGACGTGCGGGACCTCGGGCTGGGCTGGCCGCGTCCCTCACGGGCTGGAGCGGCCGGTGGCCTGTGTCCGGCCGTGCGGGGGCTGGCCGCAGGCTGCAGGAGGCTGGGCCGGGCCGGTGCTAGGTGGGCAGGGGCAGGGGCAGGGGCAGGGGCAGGGGCAGGGGCAGGGGCAGGCCGTGGCCCGCCAGCTGCGGCTGAGCAGCACCCAGCCTCCCGGGCGGGCGGGCGGGCGGCCGGCGCCGGGGCGGGAGGCAGGGCCAGGGGCGCGGGCTCAGCACACGGAGTCTGAGCATGAAAATGACGGCCTGTCTGTATGTCAGCCAAGTCCTCTCGAGTCAAACAGAACATCTTCCCTCAGCGCTGGACTGACCCAGCCTGTTATCTAAGGGGAAACCTGGCCTTCGCCCTCTGACAGACAACAATAAGAATGCAGTGCCATTTGGTAATATTATGATCCTTAAAATCGTTTTTTCTTGAAATATTAATATTTATTGCATGTAATATTATATTTAAGATCGTTTTTTTAAATAATTGGTGTTTAATGCATGTAACATCATAATTAAAAATCATTTTTCTTGAGATATTAATGTTTATTGCATGTATATTTAAGATCATTTTTCTTGAGATATTAATGTTTATTGCATGTAACATTATTATATTTAAGTAGTTTTTCTTGAAATAAAAAGTAAATTAAAAAGAGAATGCAGTGCCATATTTATTTTTTTTATCATATTTATTTTTAGGATCCCTTCTATTTATGGCAGTTGATACCAGTTTTATGTTACACCCAGAGGCCCAGTGCGGGGATTGGGCTGAAGCCAGCCCTCCGCCATCCCTGGAGGGGTCCTGGAGGGTGAGAGGGTGGTTCTCAGGGGGCACACCGGGAATCGGCTCCCTCCTCTCTGGTTCCAGGTGGTCACCGGAGAATGGCAGCTCCTGCACGGAGCTCTACCCCCTGGTGGTCAGTGCTTGTCATAGCTGCTGGTCAGCTGGTCAGTCAGCCCGCTGGCCGGTTACTTAGGCTTTTATTTATGTAGATAATGCCAGAAAGGTTTCCTTTTAAAGCTCCACTTCAATACAATTGCTGAGGAAGGCGGTCCCATGGGGCAATCTCCGCGCCCACTCCCCCGGCAGGAAGGGCTGCGGGCCTGTAAGTCGCCCCACCTGAGGAGTCTAGAGCCCCCTCCGTGCACCCATGCTGCCTGCCTCCTGTCTCCTTCGTCCTGTGACAGAGACGGTGCACATGCAGGCCAGGGGCCGTGTCGGTTGCCTGGAGGGTCTTGCTGGTCCTGGGAACCGATGCTGGTGACTGTCACTGTTCTTGCTCTGCCTCTTCTCTCTGTTTGATCCAGTGATTACCTGTCTGTGTCTTCCTTGCTGACTCTGATACCAATGTCACTGCAGGGGGTCTCACCCGGAGCCGGGCTGCCTCCGGCCGGCCTGCGGTGTGTGGGTATTGACTCTGTGCAGGAAAGATTTCAGGGTGCGGGTCCAGGTGGGTTTGAGAGGACGTTCATTGAGGTGGGACAGGGAGACGGAGGAAAGGCCTGGGGGAGAAGCGGCAACAGGAGACACGTTACAGGAAGGAAGTGGGCAGCACCGGGCCTTGTGGAGCCCCTGGGCAGTGAGAGTCACAGGGACAGAGGTGAGCCGGGCAGGGCTGCTGCTGGCTCCCTGCAGTCAGGGAGAACGAGGCCTTGGAGCAGGTCAGGGGTCAGCCTGGGATGAGCTGTGGCCGCCCGTGGCTCCCCTGGTTGCAAGTCTCATGGGACCTTTAGAGCTGAGGAGAAAACGGGCAGAGCACAGGGCACAGGTTTGCTCTAGCGAGAGCTCAAGTGCTGGTCCTGTGTCTTGGGGCTTTTTATTTTGTTTAACTGCTGGGTCCTACGGGGCACAGAGGAGGGTCCTAACAGAACCGTCATTAGCTTTCAGGTGTGCTCTTCCATATGTTCATTCACCAAAATGTGCGTGTGGGGTCAGGGGTTATGTTCTGGTTAGTTTTCTTTCCAAAGAACACCCTCCACGAATTTTTGCAGATGGATTAAGTTAAGGATCTTGAGATGGTGAGATTACTCTGTAGAGTCCTGAGGGCCCAATGCAAACATAAGGGTTCTTGTGAGAGGCAGCCAGGAGTTTTCCTAGCTTCTTACTCTCCCACCTCACCAAGATGCAGCGGGCAGAGTGCTCAGTCTTCTAGATGGGAGACCTAGCATTTGCCCACAAAAATGAGCGATTTAAAGAAAAGCAAAGTAAAATAATCCAGGTAATTGTGCAAAAATTTGACTTTGGCTGCAAAAGACTACAATTTGGCCAAGGCCAGACTGATCTGATACCTCCACCCCCACGGGAAGGACTCTCCTGTGGTGACTCAGCATTTAGAGTCTCTGTGTTCTGACGGCTCTGCCTCCCCTGTCCTTGTTGGGGGTGGTGTGGGGTTGTTGCTTTGCAGAGGTCAGTTAGAAAGCAGCTCAGAGATTTTAGAGGGAAAGGAGGCACACGCACATACATGCCTGCACGGATTCACGCAAGCAGCTCTCCCCATGGCACTGCTCCATGTGCTACCAAAGAAAAGTGTACAGACACTTCGCCTTTACTTCTTGCTTTTATTGTGATGAGGTATACATAACTCAAAATTTACAGCTTTCACCATTTTTAAGTGTACGATTCCATGGCTGAAGTAATTCACAATGTAGTGCATCCGTTTCCAGAACTTTTCATCATTCCAAACAGTACCTCCACTCCCATTCAACAATAACTTCCTGCTGCCACCTCCCTCCAGCCGTGGTGACCTCTATTCTACTTCCTGTCTCTGTGACCTTACCCCGTGAAAGAGGAATCATGTCTGGCTTAGGTCACTTAGGGTGTTTCCAAGGCTCTTGGAGGTTGTAATGCATATCGGGATTTGATTCCTTTTTATGTCCAAGTAACATTCTACTCTGTAGACACAGCACATTCTGTATCCATGTCTTTCGCGATGACCGTTTGGGTTGATTCTGCCTTTTGGCTCTTATGAAGAATGCTGCTGGGAAATAGCTCTGCCTATTGTACCAGGCAACATGCTCTTTCCTTTTCCTTTTAAAGACTTCCCTTGCGGATGGCATTGTTTTCCTCCTGCTGCTACAGCAACACCACCACAAACTTAGTGGCTTGAAGCAACACAGATGTATCACCTTGTGCCTAGGTTTGCAATCAGTTTCACCAGGCTCCGTGGCAAACTCTAGAAGAGGTTCCCTCCCTGCGCTCTGCTTCCGGAGGCTGCTCCCATTCCTCGGGCCGCTGTCTCTTCCCTGATCTTCTAAGTGCATCACCCCAGCCTCTGACCCTCCTGGCTGCCTCTCACAAGAACCCTATGTTTACACTGGGCCCTCGGGACTCTACCGAATAATCTCACCATCTCAAGATCTTTAATTTAGTCCATCTGCAAAACCTCTTTTACATGTAAGGCAACACATTCACAGGTCCCAGGGATTGGGACATGGGCATTCTGTGGGCATCATTCAGCCTACCATGATTATTTTGACCCCTGGCTCTGTGATATCCTCCCATTACTTTTTGGGGTGAACCTAGCATACCATTTCAACTGAGGGGTGGTCCCTGTCTGAGCCAAGTGATTTCAGAGTCCCCCTGGGCGGGATGCGGAGAACAGTCACACTTGAGCAGAGACAGCGGGAAAACCCACTGTCTCGGTCACTGAAGGGCTGGGAATGAGAATAATAGATCAAATATGTCTGTGGTGCAAACAGAGTGCTTGGCATACGATAGGACCCCAGGTGGCAGAGAAAGTGTGTAGCGGAGCTGGAGATCCCAATACAAGATATCTGACTCTGCTGGGCTTGTCTGTGGCTCCATTATGACAGCATTCATAGAACTTTAACTGGTATCAGCAAGAGGTTAGTAGGTTCCATTCAGCAAAGCTCCTAGAGGTGGCTCAACAGAGGCACAGTCAGGGATCACAGTGATTACACCTGGTTGAAACTTTAAACTTACCAATCCTATGTAAAAAAAAGGTAATATGCAAATTGACCCTCATGCCTTCACAAGATGGCTGCCTACGACCAGTCCCATTGGGGGGTTAGTGAAGGACGACCAAACGACTGATCAAGCAAGCTGTGTGGGGCAACCAAGCTGTCAGAGAGGGCAGTTAGGGATGACCAGGCTAGCAGGGGGTGGGAGGGGATAGTAAGAGGCAACCAGGCTGGTGGGAGGAGCAGTTAGGGGCAACTGGGCCAGCAGGGGTGGGGTACAATTGGGGATGACTAGGCTGGCAGGAGGGACAGTTGGGGGCCATTAGGCTGGCAAAGGGGGCAGTGAGGGACAACTAGTCTGGTGGGGGGCAGTTTGAGGAGACCAGGCTGGCAGAGGGGGTCAGTTGGGGGTGACTAGGCAGGCAGGTGAGCAATTAGGAGCCAGTGGTCCAAGATTGTGAGGGGGATGTCCGACTGCCAGTTTAGGGATCGGGCCTAAACCTGCAGTAGGACATCACCTAAAGGGTTCCGTGTTGGAGAGGGTGCAGGCTGGGCTGAGGGGACCCCCCCCCCCATCCCGGTGCACTTATTTTGTGCACTAGGCCTCTAGTATAACCATAACTCATATCCACAACTCCAAAACGCAGCACTCTGAAAACAAAATTATTTTTAAACCTACATTGGAGGCAGACATGTAGCTGGACCTGAGCTAACATAGGTGATTAGTAGGTTTCATTTCTCTTGCATGGCGTAGATACTCTCACATTTTGCTGAGAAAATATTAAATGGTTTGTTATGGTGTGTTGCCAAGAACCTAAATTCTGAGTTTATGTTACATGTATAGGATACATAACTTTCTACCTTTCTGAAGTCCAAACAATTCTGAACTGGCAAAGGGTTTGGATAAAGGATTATAGACTTGTATTTCTCTTTACTATCTCACAGTCAATTCTGAGACACATAATATTACTGCGTTAATTAAACTCTTTAGCTGCAAATGCTGGAATCCCAACCCAAATGACCTTAAGCCTCACAACAACAACCAAGGAGTCTGACTGGCTTTCATGACTGGAAGTACACTTCAGCTGCGGGGAGCCCCTGGGTGCTCCTTCCTTAGGGCTGCTGGCTTCATCTGCAAGGATGTTCCCGTGGTACTGGGCAGGAATGGTGACAGCCCAAGGTGGTACCCTTAAGGCGTATGATCCAAAGGAACTCACCTCTTCCCTTGATGTCATATATCAATTTTCAGGGGAAATCTGATTGACTTGATTACATGCTTATCCGGAAACCAGCTACTCTCAGGTGACACGCTCAGCATAGCTGCCATGTGCTTTGCAGATACGGTGGCACAAGGAAGAGGCGTGAGTTTACAGGATTGCCAGGACTTGAGGAAAGTGGAAAGAGTTAGAAGTGCAACCAGAAGTGGGAGCAGTGATGCAGGGCAGCCGAATACACCAAAGTGCCCCCTTCCTCTGCTGTAGCGTACACTGTAGCTAAGGGTGTACTCGATACCAATACAAATCACTGTTTCTTAAAAAATTGTCCAGAAAGTAGGTTATTTGTATATTTCAACTCATAATGACCAACGTTACCAGAAAACTTTCCTACTTTTCTAAAGTAGGGTTTTGGCAACCATGTTTGATTATGTACCCTAGATATTTGGGGTAAAATGGGCCCATTAGATGTTTCCTCTTAGAATTTGGAATGGAATGGAGAGTCAGTTGGACACCTAGGCGAGCCTGTCGAATGGAGAATGTGTTTTCATGAACTGTGGAGGGGTCATCCTTCTTCCAGAGGCAAGAAAACTTGAAAACATTGATGTGCAGAAAGAGAATATTTAAGCAGAACGAAACAGTGAAAACAAGAGGCGGAGAGATTGCTGTCTGGATTCCTGGTGGTGCTCAGCTCCTTGTTCTGGTTCCTTTGAGAGGCTGGGTCTCTCCTGCCCTGGGAATTCATGGAGGCATCTCGCGTTCTTAACACAGTCCTGCTGGCTGCTGAAGCCGGTGATGCTTGAGTGGCTCCTGATCCTTGTAGTCAAAGAATCCTAACTAGTAATTTATTTCCGTTTCTTAGATATGAAGTATTCTGGAAATAAAAACAATGGAAGTACCATATACATCCAAATATAAGTCAATTCCTAATCACAAGTATCCACTTGCATAACATGAGGACATTTGCTTTAATTATTATATAATTCAATGTACAGTAAATTGGAAGTTCACCATAATACACGATATTTAAGGAGATTCCCCTAAATAATAATAATTAGTAGTAATAATTATTAAGGAATAATTTTAGAAAGATGGATCTTATTTTCCAGTCAGATATATGCTAACTACAGGGTGATTTGATGTTAAAAACTAGAATGTGGTTTGAACACTAATATGATCACATTAGTCCTTCTAAGCTGACCACATCATCACTTATCTGAGAAACTGAATATACATGAAGTAAGAACACATTTTGCTACTCAGTGTAATGCATACAGAAACTCTGGCCACACTGCGGGCGATCTTCCTTACCAAACTTGAGGCTCATAGAAAAACTCAATCAGCAAAAGCTGTCCTTAAGGTAAAAAGCCCCCAGAGGCAAATTTATTTCCAGCCCAGCCATGTAGCTGCAGAGAAAGGAGAAAACTCAAGTATAAACGAAACCAAGAGCTTACAGAAAGCTTTTTATTCATGTGACATGATTTTGCGATAAATTACTTTAATGCTTTCAAAACTCTGATAAATGGATTGATATGATAACAGATTTTGTTTTGTGACTTATTTACTCTGTAGAATTAAATTATGAAGTGGGAAGGACAGTAACTCCTTTAGACCACCAGAAAGCCATTTAGGGGAATGGGCTGGAGAAAGTACTGGCAATTACGACTCCCAGGAGAATCTGTCAAGCCTCTTTATAACCCTGAGGACTTTACCAGAATACAAAAATCACTAAGGGATTTGGAAGCAAACACCAAAATAAAGACCAGCTAACGCTTACATGTGTGAGACATTATGCTAAAATGATGCATCATGTGTGCACCGTCACTGAGAAGGACACGCCTCAGAGTGGACCTCAGGGTGGTCCTCACACACAACCTGAGCAGCTCCAGAGAACGTGTGTTAGAAACGCAGATTGGCAGGCCCCAGCCAGACCTCCTGGGCCCATGATTACAGAGGTGGGGCCACAGAAAGCTGTACTCTGACAAGCCCTCCAGTGGTTTCCATGTGCGTCAGACCCACTGGAGCAGAAGTGAGGAGGAAGTGGGGCAGGCTTGTTCTTCTTCTGGCTATGTCACTTTGGCCATTTACATATTTCCTCCTCTGTGAAGGTTGAGGAGGAATGCCCATCTTCCACCAATTTAAGGTTTAAGTCTATATTATTTATGAACTAGAGGCCCAGTGCACAAATTTGTGCACTAGTGGGGGCCCATCAGGCTGGAATGGCAGGCGGAGGGGCCCTGGGAGGTGCCCCCAATCGCCCCTCCTCACCCCAATTGGGGCCGGGCTGATCAGCTGCAGGGAGGGGCCATGGGCAGTTGGCCGGCCGGCGCTGCCCCTGATCTGGGTGTTAGAGGCCAATTGGGGGCTGGGCTGGCTGGGGATTTGGGGCCAATCGGGGCATGGATCAGGCCATTGCCTGCCACAGTGTGCGTCATAGCCACAGGTCGTTCCAATCATTCTGTCATAGCCACAGGTCATTCCAGTCATTCTATCATTCCAGTCACTGAGCTTCTATATGTAGCGATAGGACTGACACATTCAATAGTGGTGGCATGCTATTAGTTCCATGTTAGAGAGGGAGTATGTGGTGAAGCCAGGCCAGGAACCTAGGTTGGCTGAGTCTGCAGTCCACACTCTCAACTATAACGTTGCTGGCTTCTCCTAGCACTGAACTGTTTCTTCTTGTAACTCCACAAGCATCATCTTAAGGGATTTTTTTTCTCCAACTACATAATAAATGTATACTTAAACCAGGAGATTTTTAAAAATCACAAATGAACCCCCAGGATAAATCATAGTTTTATCATTCAGCGATAACAACTAATACATATCAATATATGAATATCCAATTTGTTATGAAATATCTTAAATGAGTTTTTCCCAATCAAAATATTATTAAGATGCCCTCTTTAATCTTAATAAATGAATCCAAGAATTAGGAAGTTATTTGTACTATAGGAAACAATAAATATGCTATAAATAGAAACCTTTTTCTAAGTTATTAAATTAATTAATTAATTTTTTATTGATTTCAGGGAGGAAGGGAGAGGGAAAGATAGAAACAATGATGAGGTAGAAGCATTGATTGATTACCTCCTGTACTGAAGATTGAGCCAGCAATCCAGGCATGTGCCTTGACCGGGAATCGAACCAGAGACCTCTTGGTTTCTGGGTTGATGCTCAACCACTGAGCCACTTGATTTATATAACTTAGTTAATGTAATATTTTTAGCTGTCTTATCAATATCCATTGTACCCTTATTCTGATATGTTGCAGCAAGGTGGTTTGAATGTTGCCAACCGTAGGCCCAGCTGCAGGGACGAACCAATAAAAGTTATTTCATTCACCAAGTCATGTGATTAGGTTAGAGAAATGCAGTAATCAAAACTTTCCTATTTCTTATTTTTTCTTCAATTTTTTTTATTAAGGTATTATATGTGTACATATCTTACCATTGCTCCCCCTCCCATTCATGCCCTCCCTCCCCAGAGTTCTGTGTTTGTTGGTTGTACTTATATTTATGCATACAAGTCCTTCAGTTGTTCTCTTATCTCCCCCCAGGTCTCCTTCCCCTCCCCGATGTCATTTGACAATCTGCTTGTTTTATGGTGATTATCTCAGGATCACATGAATAGAATCCACTCCTCATTTGGCAGTCTGCTTGTTTTATGGTGACTATCTCAGGACCACATGAATAGAGTCTGCTCCTCCTCTGGTTCTCACCGCCTCTCCCCCCAGGTCCCACTGCTTCCCCTGGGACACACAGCTCACCCGGGGCACACAGCCCCCTGGGACACAAAACTTTCCTATTTTTTTAGCTAAGTTGTTCACTTGTCATCCAAGCTGGTCCAGTTAGAGGGCAGTTATGAACATTTGGGAGAGAAACACTTCCTCTCTTGTCTTAAATGAACATGCATGTCACCAGGAGGTGCTAATAGACATGTGACAAGGAAAAGGATTGGATTTAGATTAAATTGATACTTTTGAATATTGACTTAAAAGATGGAAGACGAATCTTATGGAGTACCTGGTTCCAATCAGTTCTGAAGTCTACAATATCACCAATTAGTTTACTTGAAGTTTACTTCAGTTTTACTTGTGTTTTCTATTATTTGTAACCTAAAGTATCCTAACATATCCTAAGTGTAGAAATATGGAATCTAGAACTCGAGAAGACACTAAGAGGTTATCTAATCCAAGTTTGTTTTTTTCCAGGGACAGAGTAATTTTGTAACCACACAATAATCTTCTCCTTCAAACTGAAGTAATTTAATTTTTCTAATAGCTTTAGCTCCACAACAAGCTCTGAGATTAGACTTTTCCTTTCACCAAAAACACATTAAAAGACTAGGCGATATATGTTTCTGGTCATGACAGAGTACCTATACTGGAATATCCTTCCCTCTGTATACATCTATAAAACTGCATAAACTACAGGTACTACCTGTTTATAGATGCTGGGAAAAAGCACAGAACTCAACAGTGATAGCCCGGAGGAGGCAAACAAAGCAGGCGATACTCACACATGCCTTCTGCAGTAGAGTCACTTGGCTGATGGTAGCACAGGGCGGGGAAAACCAGGCAGAGTATGACACGCTTAGTGAACTGGGAAGATACAGAGTAGAGTCTGGGGCTCCTGAGGTGACTAGACTATATGGGGACAGGGATCCTGAAAAAAGGGAGTTGGGCACAAGAGAGGCTCTTAAAATCTGCACAGGGGTCCCCTGGAGCCACTGGCCAAACACTAACTATCCACACAACAAAACAGCATCTATAATGTGCAGCATAAATAATTACTATAGAACTGGGCAGGAAAATTTTAGCCAGAATGAAAAGAAAATATTGACTACTTTTCTCTTCATTTTAGATAACAGACCTAGAAATTACAAAAATGATAAAGTTTTCAGGCAAGAATTTTAAAATACCTACTACAAATGTTTCAAGGATATAAGAGAAATCATGAGCATAAATAAGAAACAATAAAGAATACCAGTAGGGAAATAGAAACTATGAACAATAACCAAGCGGTCTATCGAAATGAAATTATAATATTTGAGAAAAAAAATCACCGATGGCCATAACAACAGATTAGATGCTACAGAGCCAGGGAAATTTTAATGAATCTGAAGACATACTAATAGAGTTTATGCAAACTGAAGTACACAGGGATATAAAGGATAAAAGAAAAGGGGAAAAGAGCATTAAAAAACCTATGGAATACATGTAATTGAAATACCAGAAAGAGATTGGGACAAAAAAATTATTTTAAAGAAATAATGGCCAAACTTCCTCAATTTAGTTAATAATGTTAACTTACATATCAAAAATGGTCAATAAGTCCAAAGAGGAGAACAGAAGAAAACCACACCTTAGTATATAATAATAAATTTGCTGAAATTAAATGATAAACAGAAAAACCTTAAGAGATGGTAGGGGGAAATTACATACATAGGAGCATGGAGATGAAAATTCCTGTTGCTTTCTCATTAGCAACAATGCAAACCATATGGCTAGAAAGTACCATTTTTAAAGAGTTGAAAGGAAAATAAACTTGCTAAGCTAGAATTCTATATCCAGCAAAAATGTACTTAAATTTAAGTCAAAATAGTATTTTATTTATTTATTTATTTATTAAAAATTTATCTTTAGTTTTTAAAGTATTACAGATGTGTGTTTTTTTCTCTCCATTGACCCCCTCCAACCCTCACCTGCCCCCTCCAAGCCTTTACCACATGGGTCTGTGTCCATGGGTTATGCATATTTGCATAAGTTCCCTGGTTAATTAGTCCACCCCCACCCCACTCACCCCAACCTTCCCTCTGAGATTTGTTAGTCTGCTCCATGCTTCTATGTCTTTGAATCTATTTTGTTCATCGGTTTATTTTGTTCATTAGATTTCACATATGATTGAGATCATGTGATATTTATCTTTCTCTGACTGATTTATTTCACCTAGCATCATACCCTCCAGGTCCTTCCATGCTGTCTCAAAAGGTAAGAGGTCTTTCTTTTTTTACAGCTGCACAGTATTCCACGGTGTAAATGTACCACAGCTTTTTTATCCACTCACCTACTGATGGCACTTGGGCTGTTTCTAAATCTTAGCTGTTATAAATAATGCTGCTCTGAACATAGGGGTGTTTATATTCTTTCTGATTGCTGGTTTTTTTTTTTATTAAATATATTCCCAAAAGTGGGATCACTCTATCAAATAGCAGTTCCATTTTTAAATTTTTGAGGAAACTTCATACTACATTTTGAATACAAAATTTCAATGAAGAACTTTAAAATTTCTTTTAAAATAATTGAAAGTCAACTTCTGATTAATGGTGTAAAAGTGAACTCCTCAGGCAAGAACTAAAATATAAAATATTTTAAAAACCATTGAAGGTACTAAAAACAGACAAGTAAACAGAAACCAGAGGAAAGTTTAATTTCAAATATTGCAACTGTAAGAGAGTAAGAACTTGAATTTTTGGTTTTCTGGTTCAACAATTTTGCTTAACTCTTAAGGCCAAGGCTGAGGACCAGGGTGGGGAAAACTGTAGCCTACTGGGCAAATGTATCAGAAACTAGACAGCAGGACTAAGGAAGGAGCTGGAAATTTAGTGGGGAAGCGTGAACATTGTGCAGATTAGGTTATGTGCCCTACATGAACACATAAATGGCCTAAGTCATGGAGCAGAGACCAGAGAGAAATGCAGTCTTTACAAGACAGACCCCCGAGAATCAGACCTGGGAGCCTGACCTTTCTTAACTGGGTGTGTCCTGTGACCATTTGGAGCCCAGGTGTTAGGAAGGTGAAATGGATGGACTTGAGATGACAGAGAACAGAGTCTGGAGCCATCTAAACAGCTGGGGCTTAGAGAGCAATCCTTAGAAACAGGGAATTACAGGGAAAGGAATCCTTATCTCTGTTTAACTCCCTGGTTGTAGAAACAGACTTAAAAAATGATGATGATGATGAGGAAGAAGAAGGAGAAGGAGAAGGAGAAGGAGAAGGAGAAGGAGAAGAAGAAGAAGAAGAAGAAGAAGAAGAAGAAGAAGAAGAAGAAGAAGAAGAAGAAGAAGAAGAAGAAAGAGGAGAAGAAGAAGAAGAAGAAGAAAGAGGAGAAGAAGAAGAAAGAGGAGGAGGATAGATATTAGAAATTGTTTGTACCATGTGTCAAAGCTTGCAATTGAGGCAAGTTTAATGCTTCCTACAATAATCAAATAAGACTTAATAATCCTCAAAAGAATGTGAGAACTATTACCATATATTGTAAACAATGTCCAAAATTTAGCAGACGTAAGAATCATAGGAAAGTGTGACTCAGACTCAGGAGAAAAAAGCAGGGCCCATTGTTGGATTTACTAGACAAACACCTTAAATCAGCTATCAGCTTTGAAAACTGTACCACCTATATAATTATCTATCTATATATAAAAGCCTAAGCAACTGAATTCCCCAAATTACCAGAATGACCAGAAAGACTAGAACAACCGGTCACTATGACACCCACTGACCACAAGGATGCAGATGCTCAATGCTGAGGCTGCCCCCTGGTGGTCAGTGCACTCCCACAGTGGAAGTGCTGCTCAGATGACCCACCTGTCTTGGAGGCCCACCAGCTGGGTGGAAGTCACTCCCTCCATCAATACTCCTGCAGGTACGATCTCCAGAGAACAGGCCAGGACTGATGGACCAGTGCCGCTGGCATGATCACAACAGTGCCATTGGCCTCCTGAAAATTGGCCTCAGGCACCCCTCCCTAGACACTCCGCAAGGAAGAAACGATGTAAAAGCGGCTGCAAGGTGGCTCCCAACAACTGGCACAAACATCAGCGGATGGATCGGGATCCAGGCTGGCAAGGGTGGCCCACCACCTGCCCAAAGAGCCAATCACGTCCCACTCCTTCAGTCCCCATACCTTCCTCGGGACCCTGCCTGTGCACAAATTCGTGCACCAGGCCTCTAGTCTTGTAATAATGGAAATAAAACATTTTCAAATGAATTAAGGAAAATATGATGTTAGTGAGTAAACAGATAGTAAATCTAAAATATACATAAAAACAATAAAATATAATCAATTCTAGAGCTGAAAAGTACTATAAAAACTTCCTAGATGATTTAACCTGTAGCAAAAATTACTTCATAAGCTTGAGATAAAGCAATATAAATTGACAAATTTGAAAAAGAGAAAAAAGTTACAGAAAAAAACTAAACAGAACCTTTAAAATATAAAGAAATATATAATGTGATTTTACATACATATGTTTATGTTTAGTCCCATATATTCTATATATTGTTTATTCATTTTATGACTTTCTTGTTGCCTTTTTGCTCTCTTCCCCGTGTTTGTAAAAAGTGGCCACAACGAAAGAGTTTAATAGAAATGAGGATCGCCCTCTCTATAGTTTCCTGCTTCTAAGAACTTCCCCCTAATTCCCAATATATAGTTAGAATTTATATAGTATATCAGATGTATCATTTATAATTCTATCTGATTCCATATATATATTTAGAATCCCAGGAAAAAAGAATAGGAAAAAAAGCAGAAAAAATATTTGAAGAAATAATGATTTAAAACATTACAAATTTTTGAGAAAGATTAATTTACAGATTCAAGATGAACAAAGAACCCAATCAGGTTTAAATAAAAGAAAATTATGTGTCTAATTTCTAGACACATAATAGGCAAGTTGCTGAAAGCCTAAATTAAAGAGAAAGTATTGAAAGCATTTGGAGAAAATGATAGCTTACAAACAGGAGAACAACAATAAGAAAACTGTATAGCTTTTCATTAGAAACTACAGAAGTCAAAAGGAATTAAAATGACATATTCATAGTACTAAGTGAAAAATAAATCTGTCAACCAGAATTATATATCCTGCAATGATATCCTTCAAAAAAGAAGGCAAAGTCATTTGAGAAAATAAAAATCTCCAAGTATTCATTTGAAGGCATATCATATATCTTTTATTAAGTATATATAATATATATATATATACTTAATAAAAGAGTAATATGTAAATTAACCATCTCTCTGCTACACCCACCAGCCATGCCCACCAGCCAATCAGAGTGAGTATGCAAATTAACCCCAACCAAGATGGCTACAGCCACAGAGAGCAGGAGAAAGGGTTTCCCAGGCAATGGAAGAAGCCAAGCTTTCTGCCTGTCTTTGCTGGCCTAGGCCTCCACTCAAGGCTACAAAGTTTCAATTGTAGAAGGTAAATAAATTCCAGATACCAGGGCCTCTGCTTGGGTCACCAGGGGGCGTGGCCGGCTGGCCCACCACGACAGGCCCCTCGTTCAGGCCACCCCACTTCCCAAGGGAACTCCCACCCTGATCTGGGACACCCTTCAGGCCAAACCAGCCAGTCCTTACCCGTGTACCAGGCCTCTCTCCTATCTAATAAAAGAGGATATTTTAATAAAAGAGGATATGCAGATTGACCATCACTTCAATACACAAGATTGCTGCCCCCATGTAGTCAAAGATCCTGCCCCCATGTGGACACAAGATGGCCACCACAAGATGGCCAGCAGGGGAGGGCAATTGAGAGGGACCAGGCTTGCAAGGGAGGGCAGTTGGGGGTGACCAGGCTGGCAGAGGGGGGAAGCTGAGGGCAAACAGGCTGGCAGGGGAGTAGTTAGACATCAATCAGATTGGCATGGGAGTGGTTACAGAGTGATCAGGCTGGCAGGCAGAAGTGGTTAGGGGCAATCAGGAAGGCAGGCAGGTGAGCAGTTGGGAGCCAGCAGTCCTGGATTGTGAGAGGGATGTCCTACTGCCCATTTAAGCCCAATCCCACCGGGCAGTTGGACATGCCTCGAGGGGTCCCAGATTGGAGAGGGTGCAGGCTGGGCTGAGGGACACCACCACCCCTTCCACTCCTGTGCACATATTTCATGCACCAGGCCGCTAGTATTTGAATAAAAAACTCTGGAGATGATAAAAATGTTAGTATTCAGGTATGGTCAAAAGTAGGTTTACAGTTGTTCATATGGAAAATAATAGAATAATCCTATATAATAAAAGCCCAGCAACTGAAACATCATAAGGACCAGAACAATCAGAGATAAGAACACCGCGGCCCCTTGCCCAGGGCGGCTCCACCCCCAGCGGGAACCCCCACCCCAAATGGGGAAGTGACCAGCCTCCAAACAACCCACCGACCCTTGCCCTGGCTGGCCCCACCCTCTCTGGGGATCTCACCCTAATGGGGGTGTGGCCAGCCTGCAAGCTCTTGGCGGCCCCTCACCCAGGCCAGCCCTGCCCCCCAGTGGGGACCCTCATCCTGATCTGGGGGCCCCCATCATGGCAAGGCCACTGCCCCACCATGCACCAGTCCTCTATCTTATATCATAAAAGGGTAATATGTAAATTGACGTTAAAGGTGGCATGACCAGAACGACCACTGGACCAGTAGCTATGAGGTGAACTGACCACCTCTTGGTCTCTTTCCCTGGCCAGCAGGCTCCAATCACCTAATGGCATATGGGGAACCGGGGGTGGGTGGTGAGGGATGTGGGCGTTGGCTGGCCAAGGACCCCAGGCAGGAACAGCTGACCTCTTAGTCCCTTCCCCTGGCCATCAGGCACAGATCACCGGATAGCAAATGGGCAGCAGGGCATGGGGCCAGTGAGGGCAGCCAGGGAAGAAGGCCCTGATTGCAGGCCAGGCCTACAGCCATGACCCGTGCACGGATTTCATGTGCCAGGCCTCTAGTTAATAAGAGATAATACAAGAATAAACTCTGTTTCACATACTCACAATTATAAACCTATATTTGCCCACCCCTATGTATGAAAGACTAATTTTCTTTTCTTTTGTTCATCTATTTAAAATATATATGCCTCTTGCCAAGACTGGTTTGGCTCAGTGGATAGAGCCTCGGCCTGAGGACTGGAGGGTCCCAGGTTCCATTCCAGTCAAGGGCATGTACCTTGGTTGCAGCATAATCCCAGTGGGGGGTGTGCAGGAGGCAGCTGATCAATGTTTTCTCTCATCGATGTTTCTGACTTTCTATCCCTCTCTCTTCCTCTCTGTAAAAAATCAATAAAATATATTTTAAAAAATAAAATACCGGTATGTATGCCTCTTTAAACCAAGCATCGTAGCATTATATTGGTCACCATGCTTGTAGATGTGATATGTAAGAACAACAGCTCTTAAGACTGGCAGCTGCATACACAGCCCCACAATTTGGTGGCTTAAAACAACACGCACCTATGAACTCGCAGTTCCGTGGGCTCTCAGTCTGAGCTGGAGCTTTTGTTCAGGCTTTCGAAGTTGAAATCAAGGTGTCAGATGTATTGTGCTCAGGCTCTGTTTTCAAGCTAATAGATTGGGTCTTCCTTGCAGAAGAGAACCCTGCTGTCTTCCTGTCAGCCGGACGGGCCACTCCCCGCTCCCGGCTGCCTCTCGGAGAGGCCGGCCATGTCCATGTGTCCTCTGGAGGCCTCCTCATGTTTGAATCTCTCTGACTCCATGACAACCCCACTCCCTCTTAAGGGAACGCCTTATTATGTCAGGCCTACACAAATGACCCCCCTTTTAATAAACCCAAATTCAGCCAATTAATAACTCAAATCTATCATATTCAAAGGCTCTGCCCTTATTCGAGGAAGAGAGGGGATTACACAGGACATGCACACAAGTTGACAATGATTTGGGGGGCTGTCTTGGATTTATGCCTACTAGAGGATATAAGTGGAAATTAAAACCATTGTAAGTATTTCATATTCTACTTCAAATAATTACATGTTAGCTCTAAGTTAATTGGGATAAATTTAAGAGGCAGATTGTAATCACGATAGTAACCACTAAATTTGTTCATAGTGATGTAACTAGCAAGGCAATAGAACAAACTTAAAAGTAGTACTAAAAATATCTTATGAAGTCAAGGAAGGAGTAAAAAAGACAAATAAAAATACAAAACATTAGATGTGATACAACAATATCATTAATTACATTAATGTAAATCCCTCATAAAAAGGCAGAATTTATTAGGCTGGATTGCTTAAGAACCAATTTTCTGCTGTCTACAAAAGATACACTTTAAATAACAAGACACCAATAGGTTATCAGTAAATTAGAGGAAAAGGTATGCATTGCCATAAATAAGCATAAGGACCTTGGAAAGGCTATATTAATAGCAGACAAAGTGTACTTTGAAATAAGCAGTATTACTGGAGATAAGATGGGACAGTTTATAATGATCAAAGAGTCAACACAGTAGGAAGACTGTATAGTAAAATTATAAACACACACACACACACACACACACACACACACACACACACACCTGATTTCATAGCCCTCCTCCAATTCAATCTCCACTGAGCAGCCAAAGTCATCTCTTTAAAATAAAAATCAGATTAGGGTAGTCAAATGGACTGAAATTCTGACATAATAAAATAGGATTAATCTCTCAAATGCAAGAATGGTTCATCATCAAGGAATCCATCTTTGTAATTAAATGGATTAATAGCTTAAAGAAGAAAAATGATGTGATTATTTTGACAGGTGCAGAAAAACACCAGTCAAAGAATTTATCACTTACTTCTAAACCCTTAGTAAACTAGGAATTAAAGAAAAATTTATTTATACCCAAAAATATATATGAAACTATATATAGTGATAATGATATAGTCATATTTTCTTCAAAATTGGGTCTAAGAGAATATTTATTACTACTACTGTTTATATTGTATGATATGTTTGAGTTAGAACTCTACATAAGGAAAAATAAATAATATATGTGGAAATTGAAAGGCAGAAATTAGTGGGAATCCAAGATAGCAGTGGAGTAGATGTTCCTCCTCCCAGGACCAAACTAGGACCACAACGAAAACAGAACAATCAACCTGAATAACCCAGGGCAGGCCAGCTGAGCAGATGTCTTACCGCCGGGGATTACGGAAGAAGCCACATCAAGGCTGGTAGGAAGGGCGGAGACATGAACAGGGCTGGCCCTGCACCCACATGCCCCAGCTGGGAATCTGGAGGGATAGCTCAGCTGCAAAGTTTCCCCCTAAGGAGTGAGGGGTCTCAACCCCATGTGGGCTCTGCAGCCCAGAGAAACAGAGCTGGGAAGAGGTGCCCACGTAACATCTGGTGGTGAAAATTGGCAGGATTCTGTCTGCCAAATCTCCTTTGCAGCCACTCACCCTCGACTCTGATGGAGGAGGACGGTGTGGACTAGAGTCCTGTAAGGAGAGAATGGGTTGTGTGGCTCCCGGAAGAGAGCTGAAGCACAGCTCCGGGGTTCTGTGCTGAATCCCTCTCCCACAGCGCAGGCATCACCCTTCTTGGGGGGAGCGTCCCTCACCATAGGGCATCAGTCAGGGAGAATGCAGTAGCCCTTTCCTGCAGATTCCCTGTCCCCCTGCCCTGTGAAGCTCACAACTGTGAAGGAGTCAGCTGCCTAGGCATGTGGGGTAGAGGCCAGGAGTGTCAGGGAATGCCAGAGTCTGAGTGCCAGTGTGTGGGGTAAATCATCCTCCACTTCTCATGAGCCTGATCAGCACCTCCCCGCATTGGGAGACCCACTAGCCCCACCCTCCTATTTCCCAGTGTCCCTGCCCCGCTGAGCCAGGGCTCTTGAGGAGGCCCAGGCAGAATCTGGGACACACTGAGTTGTGTGGCTCTAGGGTGAAAACCATTGTTTCCCTTGCAAGTCTAACCTGTGCCTCCATTCCTGTGCCGAGCCCTCCTCTCACACAGCCAAATCCATGTCTGTTTTGGGCCTGATGAACTCTGCTGGCCTAAACCTAAAGACTCCCTCAGACCTGGCCCCTCCACAAAGGTATGTGGGCACCCAGTCAGTGGCAGCTGGCCTTGGTATATCCTGGGACTTTTGCTGAGTGACCTCAGGCCCAACACTGGTATCAAGTTTGAATCTGTATGGCTCACCTCTACCTGATGACTCACTGAGAACCTGCCATATTCAGCTCGTATACTGCCAGAGGCTCTTTCAGTGATGGAGCCTAATAGGCAGCTAGCAGGCTTGGGCAGGTGGAGGCAGAGCTCGGTGGGCCTTAGGCCTTTTGCTGACCTGCCCCAGACTTGGTGTTAGAAGCCAGACGTGGTGTGCTTTGGGCCCTCTCATGTACAATCTGGCCCAGCAGAGGCACCACAAACTGTGGATCACTTTGTAGCTCCAAACAGGTAGAACAGGCTCAGTCTGACACTGACATGCACTGGAGTCTTTCCCAAGAGATCCTATGACTATCACAACTGGCGATGGGCTTTGAAAAACCTCAGAGCAAGACCCACTTAATTCTACAAGTGGGAGGGAGATCTTGGCAGGCACTAGACCAGGGGTGGGCAAACTTTTTGACTCGAGGGCCACAATGGGTTCTTAAACTGGACCAGAGGGCCGGAACAAAAGCAACCTGACCATGCTGGCACTCTCATCTTGGGCTGCTGGTGAAGGAGCAGAGGGGAGAGCAAGAGAACCCTCCGGTCTTTCGGCTCCGCGGGCCAGATAGAAGAGCCGAACGGGCTGGATAGTTTGCCCACGGCTGCACTAGACCCTGCTGGGGTGAATTTTGCTTTGTGTGGTCAGCACAGTAGCTAGTATACTGTGACCAGGATCAGTTCTCACAGTCAGCCAGCCTGAATTTACACCCCATGCATAGATGGGCCAATAGCAATCAAGGCTCAACTACAGCAGGAGGGATGACTCCCACATAAGGGACATTCCTGGAGCTTGGGTGATAAGAGAGGCTGTGCTACTGAGCCCCACGGAACACCTACTACATAAGTCTACCCTGCCTAGACTGGTAGACAGAGGACATCTACCTAAGACATAGAAACAAGGCAGAGGGACTGCCAAAATGGGGAGACAAAGAAACATGCCCCAAATGAAAGAACAGGAGAAATCCTCAGAAAAAGAACTAAATGTAATATATGTAAGCAATCTACCACATACAGAGTTCAAAACAATAGTTACAAGGATGTTCAAGTAACTTATGGGCAGAATGCATAAGCTCAGTGAGAACCTCAACAAAGATAGTAAGCATAAAGGAAAACGGAGAAATCATTAAAATGAACAAGTCCGAAATGAAGAACACAATATCTTAAATGAAGAATACACAAGAAAGAATCAACAGTAGGTTAGATGAAATTGAGGATCAAATCAGTGAGATGGAAAAAAAGAGCAGAAAATACCCAATTAGAGCATAATTTTTTAAAAATGAAGATAGTTTAAAGGACCTCTCCATCAACATGAAGCTTAACACCATCTGTATTAAAGGAAAAGAGGGAGATAAAGGGATTGAGAACCTATTTGAAGAAATAATGACTGAAAACTTGGTAAAGGAAAAAGACAGAATAGTTCAGGAAGTATAGAGAGCTCCAACAAGGTGAAGCCCAAGGTGCCCACACCACAACACATCATAATTAAAATAACAAAACTTAAATATAAAAATATAATCTTAATAGCAGCAAGATCAAGACAGTTAGTTACCTACCAGGGTGTCCCCATGAAACTATTAGCTGATTTCTCAACAGAAACTTTTCAGGCCAGAAGGTATTGGCATAAAATATTCAAAGTGATGAACGCTATAGACAGCTCTACCCAGCAAGACTATAATTTAAAACTGAAGAAGAATTAAAGAGCTTCTCAGGTAAGACAAAGTTAAAGGAGTTCATTACCACACCAGTATTACAAGAAATATTAAAGGGACTTTTTTAAGAAGAAGAAAGAAAAGAGAAACATGGTTATAAAGAATAAAATGGCAACAAATAAGTACCAATCAATAATCACTTTAAGTGTAAATGGCTTAAATGCTCTTTATTAAAAGACTTAGAGTAAGAATGGGTAAGAAAATAAGACCCATATAATTATATACCACCTACAAGAGACCTAACTCAGAACAAAAGACACACACAGACTGAAAGTAAAGAGATGGAAAAAGATATTTCATCAAATTGAAAAAAAAAAAAAAGCTGGGCTAGCAATATCTATATCAGACAAAATAGACTTTAAAAGAAAAGCTACAATATGAGACAAAGAGGACATTACATAATTACAAAGGGCTCAATCTGACAAGAGGGCATAATTTTCATAAACAGTTATGTACTCAACATAGAAGCAGCTAAATATATAAAGCAAATCATGACAGAGATAATTCTATCATTATACACAGATATGATGGCTATATCAATGCTATCCAATAGACATATAATGTGAGATACATATGAAATTATAAATTTCTACAATTTAGAAAGATAAAAAGAAATAGGTGAAATTAGTTGAATAGTATATTTAATATATAATATTAAATTGTATTTTATCCAATCTTCCAAAACATTTTATTTCAACATGTGGTACTAGCTAAGGAGCACATGCCATAGAGAGAAAGGCATCTGCTGTTAGTGATTCTCTGAGAGGGAGGGGGTGGGAGTGCATCCTGTGCCTAAGGAAGTGAACGTCAGTGGAGGAAGAAGGACTCACATGGGCCACAGTGCTGGTGTGTGACACTCGGGGAAATACGATTACCATATTTGCCGGCGTATAAGACGATTTTTTGGCCCTGAAAAATATGCCTCCAAGTGGGGGGTAGTCTTATACGGCGAGTATATAACAAACTCTGTATTTTTAGTGGAAATGTTAGGGGGTCGTCTTATACGCCCAATCGACTTATAAGCCGGCAAATACGTATTTTTCAGGGCCAAAAAATCGTCTTATACGCCGGCAAATACGTATTTTTCAGGGCCAAAAAATCGTCTTATACGCCAGCAAATACGGTAACTGATTCTGGGCACCTTTACTGGGCACCAATACTGATTCTGGGCACCTTTGGTCCAGCCCCTCTTTATATTCCCACCTCACATGTACATCCGAACCAGGTTTTGTCAGTTAACATGACAAATGACTGCCCACGTACTTTAATAAACTTGGACACTGGCCTGGCCCATTAAGCCCAGTGTTTGCATCCAGTGCCTGGAACAGTGCCGGGAGCATCGTAAGGCTCTATGGGAGATGTTGTCACACACAGAGTGGGCAGCAACTAACTCTTTGGGCTCTTACCTGTCTTGGTCTTATTTCACAAGCTAGTCTGTGAGCCCAGGCAAAGCTGCCCGTAGGAACTATTGCTTGCCTTTGTGTGTCCCTAGGATAGGGGGACCACCTCACCCCAACAAGTCTGTCAGTGGCTTTGCCGGCTGTTCCATAATGTCATTACAATGATGTAGGACTACAATAGATTCAGAATAAAAGTTTCAAACTCGAACATATTTATTCATATTGAAATGTTACATGAGATAATCACAACCACTGGCACCTATTCTTTCGTGAAGTTTGCAGAAAGTGTCTACTGGCGGCTCTGCGCCCGCGGCTCTGGGAAAGCTGAGAAGCACCTTGAATTGCCAAATGCGCTGGGAAGGCACGATAGCTGATTTCTTTAGAGGTGTTCCATAATTCTCACTCCTCCACCAGTCAGCTCTGGCTTTCCACCAGTTGGTCTAAATTAGATTTTACTGTTTCTGGCAGTTCTCAGTATTGTGTAAGTCACTCTGTTATTAATATCCTCTCAGCACTAATTAGTTAAGGGACCATAGCCACGGCACACATGTGACTCCCACCACCTTCATGAGGATTAAACATTCACACCTGAGGGCAAAACTGGCATTTAACAAGAGAAATTGCTTCGTGTGAATTAACCTTGAGAATGGCAGATAAATAATCCAGGAGGAGCAGGGAGATTCCCGAGGGTCCTCGCTGGGGATCCAGAGTGAGTGCGTCCGGCAGCAGCAGGTGGAGGAGCCGGAGCTGCCTGAACTGACCGGGGCGGCCGCCGCGCAGGCTGTGCTCATGGGGCAGCATTTTCCAAGGGCCAAGTGTGGAAGGAATGGCTGGTTATCCAAGTACATAGTTTGGTGGACCCAATATTGCAAGTGACAGGCCTACTTACCTGCATGTTTCAATTTGCTCAGTCAGATACTGATGGCTCGGATGCCTGGTTCACAGTGAGTAACCTCAGCCTGGCTGGCTAGCCCCGTGGGTTAGAGTAATGTCCTGCTACACTCACGTTGTGTGTTCGAACCCCTGTCAGCAAGAGTCAACCAATGATTGCATAAATAAGTGGAACTACAAATCGATCTTTCTCTCTCTTTTTTCCTTCCTCTGTCCCCCAAAAATCAATTAAATAAATAAAAATAATAATTTATTAGGCTATTTTTTAAAGCAGCAATGTAGATTTTTTTGGTTAGAATGTTGAATTTTGGAAAGTTGTTATACCATTTTTTAGTGATTATTTATACAAGGCATCATTTCAGGAGTTGTATATGATGATATATGCAACTTGCAACAAAATGGGAGCTGTACTATGCCACAGGTTTGAATAGAGAAATTCTGTCTATGAGGGAGGAAATTGGCAGTTCAAAATGACTTCAAAAGAAAGGACATTGTTTAAGCTGATTCTTTCTAAAAGTTCTTCAATTTTTTTTAAAAAAAATTGTTTTTAGAGAGAAACATTGATTTGTTGTTCCACTTCCATATTTATTGGTTGATTCTTGTGTGCCCTGACCAAGGTCAAATCCACAACCTTGGTGGATGATCTCTGTGCTCTAACCAGCTGACACCCAGGCAGGGCCTTAAGTTGGATCTTAAATGGGAGGTGTGAGGGGTGGGGGTCAGAGCAGAAATTCCAATTCAAAGAAGACAATCCTGGCTGGGGTGTGGAGAGAGAGGATGTGAGTGACTCCTGCAGTTCTGAGTTTGTCCTGTGAAGAATAAAAACCAATAAAAAATACTTCACTGTTTTTGGTATTGGGGAGTATATGACCAAATACATAATTTATGTTAGAAAATCTAGAAATGAGAAAAAAAATGAAACCACCCCTCACACCAATATTTAATAATTAAAAAACAGCGTATTAGACATTTGCTGTTTTGGGCTATTTTCTAGTCTTTGCAAATATATTCACTCTTTGGTGGGATCCAGTATTTCAGAGAAAGCTATGATTATTTCTAAATCTAAGGACTGGGCAGGTGCTCCAGACTTCAACTTGGCTCACTTACCTGGTTACAACCAACGGCTCAGAGACCCGCAGGTGACATAAGTCGGTCCAGTTGGATGGATGCTCAGGGATCGTGTTTATAGTTGGGAGGAACATTTCTGTCTTCTTGGATATGAATAAGGAAGCGTGCATGAAGAAGAATTCAAAACAGGAAAACACAGACAAGAAGTAGAGCACAAGAAGTAGAAAAGTGGACAGAGTGGTCTTTAGTCTTGTTTGTTTTTTTCTTCTAATTCCTCTTCTGTTTACCTTGCTTTGTTTCATTCTTCTGGCGCCTTCTCTCCACTTGGTTTCACCCTTCCCAATGTTCTGCTCCTCAGCCTTTGCAGGTTAATTCAGTGGAAGGAGACAGCGTCGCCGAAGGAGAGGGTCTGAGGGAAATGACGTCTGAGCTGTGGGCCATTCTCATGGAATAACCTCCGGACCAACATGCACTCTGAACCCTTGAGTCAGGGCGTGGTGCGCAGAGGGACTTTGTGTGCTGCTCTTTGTGGAGATCAGTACATTTTAATGAAGAAAATCTTCATATGGCACGAAAGGCTGTTCCTATTCAAGTAAGAAATTTTTGAAACTTTTCATTAGGGAACAGCAGGAGAAAGTGTGCTTCGCTTGGATGTGTGTTTGTGTTTGGTCTTATTGGAGCTTCTCTATGTGTGTGTTTTTGTGTGAATATGTTTTGAATATATTGTTTAATCTAAGTATCTCCTTAGTTCTTTTTTTTTGTTTATTTTCACAATTTATTTTAAACAAATGATAGGACAAAAATAAAAAGGAATATTGTATAAGCAATAGAGATTATAGTTACTGGATAATCAAAACTGTAAACACTGGAATACGTGGGTTTTTTCCCATTTTTTAAAAATTTATTAAGGTATTATATGTGTACATAGCTTACCATTGCCCCCCGCCTCCCATTCATGCCCTCCCTCCCCAGGGTTCTGTGTTCATTGGTTGTACTTATATTCATGCATACCAGTCCTTCGGTTGTTCTCTTATCTCCCTCCAGGTCTCCTTCCCTTCCCCACTGTCATTTGGCAGTCTGCTTGTTTTATGGTGACTATCTCAGGACCACATGAATAGAATCCGCTCCTCCTCTGGTTCACACTGCCCCTCCCCCTGGGTCCCACTGCTTCCCTGGGGCAAAAGGCTCTTCTGGAGCACATGTCTCCCCCGGGGCACACAGCTCTCCCAGGGCACACAGCTCTCCTGGGGCACACGGTCCCCTGGGACGCATGGCTCACCCAGGGCACAGGGCCCTGTGGGACACACGGCCCCCCTGGGGCACTGGGGTCAAGAATAGGAGGTGCCGCACTAGCTCCTTGCTAGCACAGCGGGCAGGCTGAGTCAGCTGCAGGCGGGGAGACCGAGCTCCAAGGAGTCTCAGCGGAATGGCTGCTGATGCGGAGGCCAAACTCCGAAGCCGCCCACTCTCTGGGCCTGGGGTGGAGTGAGCTCTGTTCTCGGTGGGCTTCCCTCACTCACGGCAGCGGCGGAGGCGGTGGCTTTTGTGGCTCAATTTCCACTGTATTTTTAAAATCCACATGGCGGCAGCGGCACCCCTCCTTGGGGTCCTGGCAGAGGCTCCGGCTCGGCCCTGTGGCGGTGGGCCTGAAGGGCAAAGGGCTCGCTGGGGCCGTGAACAGAAGGCGCCGTGCCAGCTCCTCACCAGCACGGCGGGCGGGCTGGGACAGCTGCGGGCTGAGATGGTTGTTGGTGGGGAGACCGCGCTCAAAGGCTTCTCGTCCGGGCATGAGCAGAAGGCACGACGGAGGCCCCACATCAGCTCCCTGGCTCCCATGGCGGGCTGGCCGGCCTGGCCCACTCCCTGGGCCCGGGGCGGGGTGGAGTGAGGTCTGGCTTCCCTCATTCCCGGCGGCAGCGGCTCCAGCAGGTCCGATTCCACTGTAGTTTTAAACTCCACATTACAGAAGCGGCGCCCTGCTTTGTGTCTAGTTGTAGCCTTCCCATTCTGCCAGCTTTCCTGTGGGTCTGGTGCGATCCCTTTCGATTTTAGCTGTTGTTTTTTTCCAAATTGTTGATGAGGTGGCAGCTTAGGAGACTACCTAGGCTGCCATCTTATTTTGGTCTCTCCTTAGTTCTTTCAAACCTAATATCAAAAGCTATATTGTTTAATTAACTTATTTAAGTCTATTCAACACTCAGCATTTCTTTATACTATATTTTATCATTTTTTGTTTGTTTGCTTTAAAAAAGGTATACTGAATACCCTTTATGGGAAAAGCACATTTTTAGGTGTTCAACATAAGTATAAATATGCCTAGACTTCTTCCCTGCACTCATGGAGTTTATAGTTTAAGAGAAGAGACACATTTTAATTAAATCCTCACTTGAATAGCTTACATTTATAAGCAATGATAGATACTTGAATGAAGGAATGGCCCAGACAACTTTGAGAGCATATATCATTGAGAGGGATAGTGACCTGATTTGGAGAATGAGGGGCAGGCCGAGGAAGACTTTGGGGAAATGTTGGAGCTGCTATGTAAAGGAGGACAAAAGAAGCAAAAAAAAGAATGGGAGACAGGATGGAAGACTAGATTCTCATCAAAGAAACATTTGCCAAGGCCATGGAGTAGAAGGGCACATTCCTTCTTTGATTCTTTGTTATTTACTAGCTTACATGTACAACACTGTTAGTTGAATACCTACTATGTGTGGACGCTGGGGAATCTATGAATACAGCAATAGATGAATTAAGTAGAGGTGACAAAACACTCGGAGGCTAAGTTCTGAGGCCGCTCACTCCCTGAGTGATGAAATGAAGAAGTAAATTGTCATAATTTCAGCCTACAAATAAGGAAAATAAGCAGAACTTTATCCGTGGAAGGGCTGTTTTAGGTAGAAAGTTTAGAAAGGGCCTCTCTGAAGACTTATTACTGAGAGAGAGATGCTTGATGGCAAGAAGATGTCCATCTAAAAACCAATAAAGCAGCAAGTGTAAGGCCTTTGGAGGAAGAAGGGGATTTTTAGTTTCCTCAAAGAACAGTCCCATCCCCCTCCCCCCCCCCCCCCCCCCCCCCGCCCATGTGGCTTGAGCATAGTGAGCTTGAAGTTGTGTTTTGGACAGGGTCACACATGCTGTTGGGGTTCCACCATCAACTCTTGGCATTCACTGAACACTGGGGTGTCAACTGTGTTCAGCAGCAAGCACCTGTGCCTCTGCACCTGCGGGCACCTGTGTCTCTCCACCTGCGGGCACCTGTGCCTCTCCAGCTGCGGGCACCTGTGCCTCTCCACCTGCGGGCACCTGTGCCTCTGCACCTGCGGGCACCTGTGTCTCTCCACCTGCGGGCACCTGTGCCTCTCCAGCTGCGGGCACCTGTGCCTCTCCACCTGCGGGCACCTGTGCCTCTCCACCTGCGGGCACCTGTGCCTCTCCACCTGCGGGCACCTGTGCTCTCCACCTGCGGGCACCTGTGCCTCTCCACCTGCGGGCACCTGTGCTCTCCACCTGCGGGCGCCTGTGTCTCTCCACCTGCGGGCACCTGTGCCTCTCCACCTGCGGGCACCTGTGCCTCTCCAGCTGCGGGCACCTGTGCTCTCCACCTGCGGGCACCTGTGCCTCTCCACCTGCGGGCACCTGTGCCTCTCCAGCTGGGGCACCTGTGCCTCTCCACCTGCGGGCACCTGTGCCTCTCCACCTGTGGGCACCTGTGCCTCTCCACCTGCGGGCACCTGTGCCTCTCCACCTGCGGGCACCTGTGCCTCTCCACCTGCGGGCACCTGTGCCTCTCCACCTGCGGGCACCTGTGCCTCTCCACCTGTGGGCACCTGTGCCTCTCCAGCTGGGGCACCTGTGCCTCTGCACCTGCGGGCACCTGTGTCTCTCCAGCTGCGGGCACCTGTGCCTCTGCACCTGCAGCTTACCCTCAGGCCCGCGGTGCAGGGACACTGGGGGACCAGGACTTCAGCCCCCAGAGCTCATGAGGGCGGGTCGCGGGATACATGCCCCCGCTTCCTCAGCTGCCGTGTGCAGTGATTGTGAAACTTTCTCAGCAGGAGCGAACCTCACTGCCCACACGGAACCCTGTTCGCACGTGTATTTTAATTAGCCCTGCTCCTTCTCCGCCACACTTCACACTCCCCTCCTCCTGCCACCTAGTATCACCTGCTAAATAAAGGATTTGCCATAAATATCTGTCTCAGATTTTACTTTAGGAAAATAATCCTAGACAGTTCAGATAAGATGCCCATTTGCTGTCACAGCCCACATGTCACGCAGGCAGTGGAGTCTGAGTCTGGAGATCAGGGAGAGCTTGTGGCTCAGACAAGTGTGGGCACTTAGGGTACAGAATCGATGGTGCTCAGAAGCGTGGCACCGGGAGGACCGTGGCACCTCAGAGGAAAAGGGAGGCGCCGGTGTGAGAGCAAGATGGAGGGGTGGGGCAGAGAGAGAAGAGCCAGGCTGGGCAGCATCTTGTAACTTGCCTAGCACTGGCCTCTATCTGAGAGTAAAACCGAAGGGCTTACGCCGGGCTTGCTCTGCAAGTTGCCGTCTGCCTGTTGCAATTGTACATGTTTTGTTCTCTGAGCATCACAGGAACCACCGCGGGGACGGGGTGCTTCACCTCACTTCCTTTCCCACCACATGCAGCGCTAATTTGACATTCAAAATCATTCTCATTAAAATGTGCTTCTTTCCAGATTTCTCCAAATCTCACACACCAGAAAACATAATCCCGCTTTGTATCAGCCTCAGGGGACTTTCAAGAAATAGTCTTCCAATCCTCACCCCCAGTCAGCAACCAAAGTCACAAATTATGCTGGGGACTCTCTTGCTTACAGTGAGGTGGAGTGTGGCTGTCCCAACTCAGTGTAATTGAATTTTCATATTAGTGAATCTTCATTTACGAGCTAGATGCTTGTCCAGGTCCTTCAAATACATCTGCTCACTTTAGTTCTCAGAAGAACTGTTGGTTGTAGATCCACCATATTTTTGTTTTCCCGATAAGCAATCAGGCACAGAGACGTTAAGAGTCAATCGTAGGCTGGCGAGCTTCCTGACTTCCCTCCAGCAAGGCAGGCGACCTCCAGCCGCTCCACGCCCTTCCCTGCACTTGACGGTGTTAGTCTTTTTCACTATAGCCACTTTAGTGAGTGCAAAATAGATTTTCATTGTGGTTTTAATATTTATTTCCCTAATGATCAATAATGTTAAATATCATTTTAAAATATATATGTGTTTTGCCCTAGCTGGTTTGGCTCAGTGGATAGAGTGTAGGCCTGTGGTCTGAAGGGTCCTGGGATCAATTCCAGTCAAGGGCACGTGCTGGGGTTGCAGGCTGGATCCCCAGGAGGAGCAAGGAAGAGGCAGCTGATCAATGATTGTTATCATTGATGTCTATCTCTCTCCCTCTTCCTTCCTCTCTGAAATCAATAAAAATATGTTAAGCCAAAACTGGTTTGGCTCAGTGGATAGAGCATCGGCCTGCCGACTGAAAGGCCCTGGGTTTGATTCCGGTTAAGGACATGTACCTTGGTTGGGTATGCAGGAGGCAGCTGATCAATGATTCTCTCTCATCGATATTCCTAACTCTCTATCCCTCTCTCTTCCTTTCTGTAAAAAAATCAATAAAATATATTTTAAAAATATGTTAAAAATATTAAGAGGAACATGATCACAAAACTATATATATATATATATATATATATATATATATATATATGTGTGTGTGTGTGTGTGTGTGTGTTTATTGATTTCAGAGAGAGGAATGGACAGGGAGAGAGAAACATCAATGATGAAAGAGAATCATTAATTGGTTGTCTCCTACACACCCCATACTGGGGATAGAGCTCTGACCCAGAATCGAACTATGATCTCCTGGTCCAGTGCTCAACCACTGTGCCATACCGGTTTCATTAAATATCTTTTAATTTGTTTAGTTGCCATTCATATGTCTTCAAATCTTTTTACCTTTTAAAAACTCAATTATTTGTATTATTTTTACTTGAATTGCAAGAATTACTTATATGTTCTGGATAAGTCCCTTATGAGATATGCATTTCGCAATTTTTTTTTAGTCTGTAACTTTCTTTTTATTTTCTAAATAGTGTGTAAATAAAGCAGAAGTTTTTAATTTCAAAGAAAATGCAATTTATCCATTTTAATGGTTTGAACTTGATGTGTATTATCTAAAAATTTGTATAACTCAGTCACACATATTTACTCTTTTAAAAAATATATTTAATTGATTTTTTACAGAGAGGAAGGGAGAGAGATAGAGAGCTAGAAACATTCATGAGAGAGAAACATCGACCAGCTGCCTCATGCATGCCTGCAACAATGTACATGCCCTTAACTGGAATTGAACCTGGGACCCTTCAATCCACAGACCAATGCTCTATCCACTGAGCCAAACCGGTTTTAGCCAGACTTACTCTTATAATTTTAGGTTTTCCTATGCCTATGACCAACTTTGAGTTAAATTTTTGATATTTATATATTTTTAATTTAAAAAATATTTTGTATAATTTTGTATATTACATGTTTACTTTGGACACATAATATGTTAAGCATATAAAATATATAATTTTATTTCATCCTTATCATAACTCTATGTGATAGATATTATTATTACCTCCATAGTACAGATACAGAAGTTGAGGTTTAGAGAGGCTAAGAAACTTGCCCAAGGTCATTTACCTAATTATTCCAGGAGCAGGGATCAAATCTGGATGTTTTTAAACTGGAGACTGGCTTTTAATAGCTAAACCATCCCTAAAGGGTGGCCTCCTCTGTACTCCACGGAGGCTTCTGGATGGCTGTGTACTCCGTTGTGAGTCTCCGTAATTACAATAGCTTATTCTGAGCTGTGACGGAAAAGCACTCAGACTAACGCCTCTTAATATTGTAGGCAATATTCAGAAGTTGGCATAGGAAGATGCACCAAATGTAAAAATATTACAAATAATTTTCATAGAAATCTACTATATGTATTTTATTCCTGATGAACCAGGAGCTTAGCATTTATTTCTATAATTTTACAAGTGTTTAAATGATCTGACAAAGACATTTTAAACTTCTTAGGTGAATAGTATTACAGAGTCGTGGACTAAGAGTAATTCTGGAAGTTCAGTAGGTCTGTTTCGCTATTTTCCATCCAAAACACTGAAGGAGAAGTGTATTAAGGAGAACTGTGAGGAAAGGGATCCCATTTGGGGCTCCACCATTAGTTAGTTAAGTAACTTGGCCTTCACACGTGTATTAGTTTGTTAGTGCTGCTGTAACAAAGCACCACAGACTGCGTGGCTTAAACACTGACGGTTGTTTTCTCATGGTTTTGTAGACTGGAAGCACAAGATCAAGCTATCAGTAGAAGTGGTTTCTTCTGAGGCCTCTCCTGGGCTTACAGATGGCTGCCTTCTCCTTATAGCTTCGCACGGTCTTCCTTCTGTACATGCTTGTGTCCAAATCTCCTTTTATAAGGACATCAGTCCCATTGGATTAGGGCCACCCCTAGTGGCTTAATTTTAACCGAATTACTTCTTTAAATACCCTACCTCCAAATATGTCCACATTCTGAGGTACTGAGGTTGGGACTTTAATATGTGAATTTGGTGTTTAGAGGACACAAGCTCATTATATTATCTGATCTCTGGGCTTGAGTTTATTCATCCGTACAATGGGAATATGGAAGTAAATCAAGTTTTACTTGGGGTTAGAGAAGGTCTTTATTAACCCTGTGAAATATTATACCTTGTTTTGTATGTGATTTTTTTCTGAGGAGGAAAATCTATAGTCAATTAGAATCTAAAGGGGTATATGATCCCTTAAAATAAGATTAACACACAACAAATCAGATAATCTCTATAGTTCTCCTCAGCTCTTAAACTGTAAGAATCTCCTCTTAGAAACAGAAGACAATTTTCTATTCTTTCACAAGATTTACAGTCTGGAAATTCTTCCTAATGCCTTTAACAAGCATTTTCTGTTGTAAATACAATTTGCTCTGCTTTGGGTTGACTCTAGAACAAATGTAGGCAAGAGAGGTCACAGTACCTTTCCATTTTCTCATTGTCTCTGGCCATTGTTGGACTATCGAAATCTAATTCTCTTATTGTTTTCTTTGGAGTTGCAGTCACTAATCTGCCGGTAGTTTTTGTTGTTCTTCCCTCGTCATTATTCTTGTCCTTCTGGAGGTTAATGCCTTGATGAATTGTCCACCCACACACATACGCATACAAACGGCACATCTCCATCAAAGGCGGCTTGAATAGAATGCTACATGGAACACAATAAGTGTTTGTTAACATTTGTTGAATGAAAAATAAATGAATGAGTGGAACCCTCGGGAGAATAGTGAAATTCAGTTAATACTCGAATGACAACTTTCAAAGCCCATAAATAACACAGCTATAACAGAGTTTTGAATATGAGCAATTACTTTGTTAATCGTCTCAGATAGGAAATCTAAACCTAAACAGATGATCAGGCAGGATGTACCTGTGAATGTGCATAGACTGCACATGTATGAACATGAAGACTCAGTGTGAGCTGCGATGCAATCAAAGCGAGAGCAGTGCACACTCACCGCTGTCACCGGTGCAGTTGTGGAGCAGGACCTCCGTCCTTCCCTCGCCTGGTCCTCGGAGCTGGTCCGCAGCCCCTCATCCCACTCAGCTCGGGCTGCCGGGTGCTGGGCCGGCGGAGAGCAGAGGGACAGGGACAGCGCTGAGCGGGGACGCAGGGCCTGTTCTCACTGTTCGTTGCCCCACACCCAGGACCACACTGCCACAGCACACGGTGTATTGTACTTTCCAAGCATGTTTTACCATCGGCTTCAGAACAGCCAGCGTCGGGCTCGGGGTGAGGGTGCAGCGGTGTGTGTGTGTGTGTGTGTGTGTGTGTGCGCGCAGGCTGTCCTGGCAGCAGCGGGTTCGTGTCCCGTTGCACCTGTTTGCGATCTTCTGGTGTTTGACACAGTTTGTCTTTTTTCAACACGTTTAACCTCCTCTCCATCATAAACATTCTGGCATGCATGTGGGGTTAGAGGACTAATGAGAAATATGCGCTGGATGCCGCGGCCTGCTTTATTCGGGATCATTAGTGTCCAGAGAAAGCTGAGCCTTCCAGGGCTCTGCCGAAAGAGCACCACCCTGTCAGGGCCGCGTCAGCCGCACCCCATCCATCAGCCCCCTCCGCCTGACCCGGCTGGGACTTGAACCTCTGGCTCCAGGGAGTCTAGGCTGAACCGCGGTGATGTGGAGGCCGCTCAGCCCTGCCTCGGCCAAAGGAGATTAGTGTCCTGGGGAATAGATTAGCGAGTCAGTTAAAAAGTTAAAGTGACCCCTTTGTTCTAAAACACTTGTCAAAGAAAGCAAAGAAATTAGCTTTCACTTCAGATTAATTACTGAGTAAATTAGGATTTGGGGGCAAGAACATGGTAGATTTTTTCCCCTTCAGCTGTGAAAGTGGGAAAATGTGAACCGTTTACAATGACGCCTCAAAGGGCCCAGCGAGCGTTTCTGCAGAAGCCTGGCGCTTCCCGGGCTGCTGCCGGCAAACGTCCGGTCCGGGGAACGTTCCCGAAGTGCGGACTCCGACTCACCCTTATGGAAAGAAACACGTTCCAAAGAAAACAGGAAATGCTGACCGATTCTGAGTTGCACAGCCACGTGACTTTCCACCCCAGCTACCCATCCCCTTTCCTCGGTGCAAAGTGGTTTGGAGGCCCAGCCCCATGAACCCTAAGATAAACCTGGGCTTCTAGGAACCACAACTGAGGTGGTGCGGGAGAACGGAGGCCTGCCTGCTCGTCCCAGGGGCTCGGGGATTCACAGCTGTCTCTGTGGCATCGGGGGTGCTGCTGGCCCATAGGGGAAGGTGCTGGCCCACAGGGGGCGGTGCTGCTGGCCCACGGGGGAAGGTGCTGGCCCACTGGGGGGGGGGCAGCGCACCACTCAGCCGCCTGCCTGTGGGGAGAGAAGCTTCACCAGGCAGCCCGCGCTCTTTCATTAACGAATATTTGCTAGGCGTCTGTCAGGTGCCAGGCATTGCGCTAAGCGGTGAAGACACATGGTGACGAAAAGCAGAATAGTAACTTCACAGTAAAAGACCAAGCGGGCCACCTTAATCATGTGACCGAAGTCCACATCACCGCTAATTAGACATGTGGACATGATGCATTCCGGATGGGATGCACTGATAAGCTATGACATCACTTCTGTGGGATTCTTGCCCCAAATCAAACTGTAAGCGTGAGAAAACACCAAGACAGTTTTAAATGGAGGCAATGTGGAAGACCTGTACTTGGTCATGAAAGACAAAGGATGACTGAGGAGCTGTCCGAGGCTGAACAGACTGCGGAGGACGAGGACAAAAGCAGTGCAGCTCGGGGAGGACCCTGACAGAAAGGACAGACGTGGGAAAAGCAGTC
This sequence comes from Vespertilio murinus, assembly GCA_963924515.1. Taxonomy (NCBI): domain Eukaryota; kingdom Metazoa; phylum Chordata; class Mammalia; order Chiroptera; family Vespertilionidae; genus Vespertilio; species Vespertilio murinus. The sequence goes on along the minus strand of OZ004715.1, from coordinate 53,280,991 downwards.
GAAATTCAAGCAAAGTTTATGGTTCAGTGAAGAGTATTGTTTGTCAGGGTTCACTTTTTGGTGATTATTACGCTATGGTTTTATCAGATGTTAACACTGGAGAAGGATATACAATACTTTTCTGGGTAATTCTTGCAACTTTCTAGAACCCTAAATTAATATTTTAAAATTTAAAAACCTCTCACACTAAAATAGATGCAGCCTCTGCCCTCATGGAGTTTACCGTCTAACGGGGAAGACATTCAGCCAGGGAATCACACAGATGAGTTGTAATCACGAAGATAAATAAGTCCTTCCCGGGAAAGGAATTCCCTGAGAGAGCACAAGCCCAGTAATCATTAAACAAAAATGGCTTAATTAGTGCATGCCATGTGCCTGAAACTTGTAAGTATGGCGGTCATGTGTATCGCTGCCGTTCAGGACTAATGCAGTCCTCAGCCAATATTTCAAAGATTTTCCTTAATTGTTTCCCGTGTGCAGTCACCCCTGCTAACCATCCCTGCTGGATATTCCAATACCCCCCTCTCTCCAGCAGGGGCGGCCATTCCTTCCTCGGGAACCTGCTCCTCTTCCTCCCTGAACGTGAGCGGCACCGCTGTCCACTCAGCCACTCCAGTGGGAAACATCTCCCTGACTTGTTTTCCGTCCTCTGTCTGGCCCTGAGAAAGCTGTCTTGCATGTGCAGAGCTCTTTCTAATAGGCTCTTTCTGCAGTAGCTTTCCATCACCTCCGGGATACCTTTAAGCTCTCTGCTAAGGAATGATGTCCTGCATCGTCTGGCCTTCGCACCCCCCACCCGATCCAGCTCCCTCCTCTCCCCCCTCCTCTTCTCCCCGCAGCCACAGGCCTGGGGCTCTGGCGCGGGCAGAGAGGGAAGGCATCTCCCATGCCTGCCTCTCACTCCTCACACTTGAAATGTCACTTTCTCAGGCTTCAGACGAGTCCCTGAATCTTTTGTGCATCAAAGTCACTTTCCACACAGTTTATGAATGTGTCACAAGTACAGTCTAAATAATGCAATTGCTTTGTTGACTGGTAGGCGATGTTGCATTGTGTCTGTAGTACAGCTTTTCCAACGTGTGTGGCCAACACTCATAGTCTGAAAACACGAAGGCTTTTTTTTTTTCTCCTTTTTTACATTTGTGCCCGGCTCATGGGCTCCAGTACTCCGGAAGATCCAGGTTTCTGAAGATGCTCCATAAACCACTTCACAGAAGAGGAAGACCCACCAGCACCATGGAGTTTTCCAACAACATGGGCAGGTTAATATAACTGTCTCACTTTTGAGATTTTTCACCTGTTTGTTTCTGAAGTGCAACCAGACCTTAATCTATTCCAATCAAATGTGGGGACGTGGGTGCGTCTGTGAGCCTCAGTCCCTGAATCCAGAGCCACTTCATCATCGGGGGCCAGGCCTTGCTCAGTGAGGACCGCACAACTTCCGTGTTGGTGGAAACTTGCGCAGCCGCATGCCTCGATACACGGCCTGCTTTCTCTGCATAAAGCAGAGGCAGGGAAGGGGCGACCGAGCCGTAAACACCCCATTAGTATAACACGCGGAAATGTCCAGAGGAAACATTTCTGTGTCTCTGCTTATTTTGTCATTGTCTAAGGTTTGTGGAGCTCCCAGAAAAGCCACGAGGAAGGGGGATGCGCGTGCACCTCTCCGCGACAGCTAACGCCTGGCAGACAGTGAGCACACTGAGACAAGTGTGGTCCCCAGAGTGCGCATCTGCTGCGGGCCCATTTCATACCAGATCAATTATGCAAACGAGGTGTGAAAATAGCTCCCTCTTCTAGCCAGGCGTGATTGCTCCTGCGCTCGAAATCCCAGGGCAGCCTCACCGGAAATGCCATTCAGACCCGGGGCCACCTGGCTACGTCTGGAAAATGTGTTTTCTTAATTGGGGGAGGGATAAGAATTTTTTTTTATTTCCACAGCATTACTATTTATGTACACTTAACATCATAAAATGTTTGCAGTTAAGGGATCCAAGTAAAGACATTTACATATGTGTGAGTTTGATTTTGCAATACGAGCTATAGAAGATAATAAATACTTTAGAAGTCTAACAATCTTAACACCTATTTATTATTTCAGTGACTTGAAAGCTATGATAATATGACAGTTTCATTCTTTAAGATGGTCTTTTATAAACCCTTTTAAGAAATCTATGTAGAAAATGCCTAAAATTTCAAAGGGCTAAGAAAATTAATGAGTGGTAAATCAGAAAATAATGAGATCAAAGGTAGAGTAGCTGGAGAAATGATGTCTGGTTAGGAAACTATTGGGCAATAATTATTATTGCTAGAAATGTGAATTATTCTCCTCTTCTTTTCTCTATGTGTCCAATACTCACAGGCCCCACCTCGGGGTGTAAAATCCACCTCTCTGCTCTGTATCCACACCCTCCCTTATTCAGAGCATCCTTGTCTTGTGGGGAAATCTTTTATTCTTAATATACTATTCAGGTGGTCACTTCTATATCTTTTTTTTTTTCTGGATAAGTCTCTAAATTAAGAGAATTTGGTTTAAGAAAAGTAGATAATGAATTCTTGTACAGGAAGTACTAGTAGCAGAGCATTTGTAAAATGCCAAGGTACAGGTTTCACAGAATACTTGTGGTTTGTCGTAGGTACGATATACTATATAATAAAAGCCTAATATGTTAAGTGCCTAGTCGGCCAGTCAACAAATCCAAATATAATATGCTAATGATATGCTAAGGCCACTCAACTGCTTGCTATGATGTGCACTGACCACCAGGGGGCAGATGCTCCAACTGGTAGGCTACCTTGCTGCTGGGATCCAGTTGATGGGCACTAAATGAGATGGGATAGACACACCCTGGAACCCTCCCCTGGCCCAATTATGCATCTGTGAGGTCCCTCGGCCTAGCCTACACCCTCTTACAATCTGGGACCCCTTCAGGAGGGATGTCAGAGAGCTGGTTTTGGCCTAAGGGCAGAATGACCAATCACTATGATGCACACTGACCACCAGGGGGCAGATGCTCAATGCAGGAGCTGCCCCCTGGTGGTCAGTGTGCTCCCACAGAGGGAGTGCTGCTCAGGCAGAAGCCGGGCTCATGGTTGGCGACTGTAGCGGTGGTGGCAGGAGCCTCTTCCACACAGAGGCAGCACTAGGATGTTCAATTGCTGGCTTACGCCTGCTGCTAGTCGGACATCCCCTGAGGGCTCCCGGACTGCAAGAGGGCACAGGCTGGGCTGAGAGACTGCGCCCTCCCTTCCCCCCTCCCCCCCAATAAGTGTATGAATTTCGTGCACCCTTGTTTGGTGCAAACCAGTAGCTCAGAGAAATGTGGAGAATTTGCACACTTGAATAATTGCATACTTACCTCATTGTAAAAATGACACACCCACACACAAAATTGACAACTGAGACATAAATCTCATCTAGTTGAAAGTACTTTTATCTCAAGGCACATGAATCTTTCTAAGTCCATCCATTAATTTTATGTGGTTTTAATTATAGCTTCTAACCTCTGAAATTATTACTAGCCTGGATATTCCTCCTTATGTCAACAGATGCTAATGAAAACCTCTGCTCAGTTGAATAGGAGACACTTGCCCCTTTAATTCTGTGTTCAATGCTTTTAGTACCACCCCAGCCTCAGTTTTATTTTTTAAAAGCTGGGAATTCTGGAGCTTCTTGCTTGTCTCACAGGGACATGAAAATTATTTTAGGTTAAGCTTTCTAAAGATTAAAAAAAACTCTTTATATAAGTGCTATTGCCTTCAGAACTAACCTATATTTTTCAAATATAATGGAATCAATTATTTTAAAATGTAGAGTAAAACTTGTCTACAGCTGACTAAAGTGAAAGGAATTCAAATATAAACCTTTTAGGGGTGTGTGTGTGTGTGTGTGTGTGTGTGTGTTTGATAAAGCTCCTCAAACACATGCCATCTAAAATCACAATAGTAGAATTTCCATGTAAGTTACAGCTAAACGTGAAAGTCACTTATATGAGAAGAATTTGTATTGCGTTTGTGAAAGCAAAATTACAATAGCTGACAAAACATGAAAGTTTCATCATGGTGGGTTAGAACATGCAAGGAACTCAAAGGAATTTATCGTTGTTCAACATTTCAGCTAACATTCTCCTCCATCTCTTCTGGGAGCAGATCTGTCTCGTCACTCAGGAGGAAGCCTGCACACATAAGGCTAGATGAGAGGCACACAGTAAATAATGCAACAAACATTCCCTCCCATGTCAGACTGCACTAGGCACAGAGCGCCAGGCACACAGATGTGGATGGAAGCCCTGCTCGCGGCTGGTTGTCAAGGCCAGGCAGCGGCTCCCACGTCTCACAGGCGAACCCGGGCCAGGCCCTGCTTTTCCTGATTGTCCAGGACGATGCCACATTCTCCCTCATCGAACAGAGGTAACGCTGGCAAAGTTCCTGTCTTCCCAGCTGAGGGTTTGACTTGAGGAAATAACATTCGGTTAAGATAAAAGATTGAAAATATTAAAAACTAGAGCCCAGTGCATGGATTCGTGCACTGGTGGGGTCCCTGAGTCTGGCCTGGGGGATTAGTAGTGAACCTCCACGCTGCTGCAGGCTGGCACTTACTCGCCAACTCGTCGGCCTCCAGCCCACTGTCTGGGTTGATCCTGCACAGCACAAAGTAGTGCAGGAAGCAGCGGTGGCCAGGGAGGAGGCTGAGCCCAGCTGGGCACTGCACTGCTCCCGCACATCCCAGTCCCGCTGCACCTGCCGCCACAGCTGCATTCACCAGCCGTGAGCCTGGCATCTGGCTCCTGTCTGTCAATCCAGAGGCACTCCCACTGTGTGCACTGACCACCAGGGGGGAGCTCCTGCATTCAGTGTTTGCTCCCTGATGGTCAGTGCATGTCATAGCTATCATCCGGTCATCTGGTGGCTACACACACATACACACTAGATGCCAAGTGCACAAAATTTGTGCACTGATGGCGTCCAGCCAGCCTGCCCTGATTGGCTGATTGGGGCCAGCTCACTGGGAGGAGAGGCCTTGAAAGGTTGGCCTGCGGCATTGTGTGCCATAGCTCCTGCTCACTCCAGTCATTCTGGTTGTCCTGGTTGCTTGGCTTTTATATATATAGTTATTTGGATTGAGTGGTTTCCTTAGTTTACCTAGTGCAGTCCTTAGGGGTGTGTGTGTGTGTATATATATATATATATATATATATATATATATATAATTGATTTTTCACAGAGAGGAAGGGAGAAAGATAGAGAGTTAGAAACATTGATGAGAGAGAAACATCAATCAGCTGCCTCTTGCACACCTCCTATTGGGGATATGCCTGCAACCAAGGTACATGCGCTTGACTGGAATCGAACTGGGGACCTTTCAGTCTGCAGGCCGATGCTCTATCCACTGAGCCACACCGGTTTCAGCAGTCCTTAGTTTTTATATGGTACCCATTAGATGCCATTTCTGCTTTCCTTACAAATCCCCTTTCCTTTCCCAGGTGTCTTCCTATAACCCACATGTTCATCCTTTTATGAATATTGACCATAGGCCCAGCTGGTTTGGCTCAGTGGATAGAGCATTGGCCTGCAGACTGAAGGGTTCTGGGTTCTATTCTAGTCAAGGGCACATACCTGGGTTGTGGGCTCAATCCCTAGTGGGGGTTGTGCAGGAGGTAGCAGATCAATGATTCTCTCTCATCATTGATGTTTCTATCTCTCTCTCCCTCTCCCTTTCTCTCTGAAATCAATAGAAATATATTAATATATTTTAAAAAGAAGAATACTGACCATTAGAGAAGAAAATTGACATTTTTGGTTTGTTTGTTTGCCACCAAACTAGTGATTTTTAAAAATCTCATTAGTTTGTGGGTTTTCCCAGAAACAGAGCCTGAAACAAGGGTTCTAGTCAGAGCAGTTAATTTGGGAGTTGGTGACAGGAACATGAACAGGGAGGGAGAGGGGGAAGAGAGGTGGGAGGAGGAGGCCAAGGCAGGGCAGAGGGACCTTATCTAGAATGCCCACTCCAGGCAGCAGAGGTCAATGGAGCAGGATCGCTGCAAGGACTGAGGCCTCTGAGCTCTGGCAGAGAGGCGGACCATATACTTCCTTCCCAGCTGTGATTGGTGAATGGCTGTCTGGAGGAGGGCATGGTTCTCACTTCCTGCCTGCTATATGCAGGGCCAGAGAAGAAAAAACTTAGGGGGTACGAAATAGAAGGGGGAACCAAAACCAACTCCAGTAACTAACAAAAACCTGGCAGATCTCTATTCACTCCTCCCATTCCAACATATATTGATTGAAAAAAAAGAAAGGTGAAAAAAAAGTCTTGCTACGTATTTGTTAGTAATTTTAGCAGTTAGATGTTTCATTTCAGTAGTAGCTGTAGTTATATTGCGAGCATGTCTTTTCATTAAAGCACAGTTGACATACAATATTCTATGAGTGTCAGGTGTACACATAATTATTCCACATTTATATACCTTACAACAAAGTGATTGTTGTGATCAATCTAGTAATCATCTGTCATAGGACAAAGTTATTATTATAATACTCTTGCCTATATTTCTTGTGTTGTACATCCCATCCCTGTGACTTATTTACTTTATAAGAAGAAGTTTGTACTTCTTAATCCCCTTCACCTTTTCCACCGATCTCCTCACCCTCCTTGCTGACAGCCATCAGTTTGTTCTTCAAACCCATAATTCTGTTTTGCTTGGTTGAATTTTTTATTTTTTAGATTCCACATGTAAGTGAAATCATATGGTATGTGTTTTTCTCTATTTGATTTATCTCACTTAACAAAAAAACCCCAGGTTTATCCATGTTGTAGCAAATGGCAAGATTCCATCCTTTTTATCTCCTTTATTTATTCCCCTATCAATAGACACAACATTCTTGAAATGCATTTATGGATCCTAGACTATGAACTTAAAACAGACCAGAAGCATTTTGAGGATAGAAGACACTTAAGCATTGTTATATTTTCATCACCTGGTCCAACTTCTGGCTTTCAATTGCCTTCTGTTCGGTAAATCTCTATGCAAAAGGCTAAGTGTCCATCTGGTAGCTGGACTGGTAGCTATGATGCACACTGACCACCAGGGGGCAGATGCTAAATGCAGGAGCTGCCATAACACATACTGGCCATTTAAAAATAAGTGGCACCACAGACTTGGCGCCAATAAACCAGCACCTAACTTCCTCCAAGTGGGACATAGGCCCTGCCACCAGCCCCAGAGCGACACTCCACCAAATCATAGCCAAAGCTGCCAAGACCCCATGACACAAAATGCAGCCTACAGCCCAGCCCAGTCCAGAAACAGTGGCTGTGGGTGCCAGGTAATGATGCCACATAGCAATGCCTGGCTTCCTCTCCCTAGTGACTAGCCTCCTTGGAATTTTTTTCAGCCCAGGAACTCAACTTGCTTTATAGCCAGGTGCAAACATTTTACAGTGTAACCAAATGTTTGTGAAGCATTTTCACATGCCTCATTTCATTTGATCTTCACAAAAGTCCTGGAGTAGGTATATAGGAGACTCAGTAGAATCCTATTTTCTTTTTATTAGCAAGATGTGAATAGCAATCTATAATAATAAAAGTCCAATATGCAAATCAACTAAACAGCAGAATGACCGTCGGGACAACCATCCTGATGACCACATTATGACACCCACTGGCACCAGGCCAGCCATGGTGGGTGCGATGCCATTGGTTGGGGTCCTGGCCATTGCCTGCCCCATGATCGCCATATAGAGAGAAGCCCAGGCCACCAGCTGGCAGAGTGATCAATCGATCAGGGGGCTCCACAATTGCCCCATAGAGGGAGACCCAGGCTACTCTTTGGTGTTCTGTGATAGGTGGGTGGGGCCTACCTCTTTGGCACCATGGATCTCGGGGCTCCCAGACTGTGAGAGGGCACAGGCTGGTCTGAGGAACTACTCCCCCCACCCTGAGTACATGAATTTTGTGCACTGGGCCTCTAGTATTAAAATATTTCTTCTAGTGAATGTCCTTTCACTGTGCACGACTCCAGGCACCAGGACACTGTGAGTAAAAAACAAACAGGAGAGGTGAAGAGAATGGTATGCTCAAATTATTCATATACAAAAGATTTAAAATTAAGTAGACGTATCAATTGTGATGGGAATGATCTTGGTTTTCTAAAACACAGGTGATGAGCTAGGCTTTAATTTATTCTAAAACATGCCTAGATTCTCAGAGCTGAGAACAAGTTTGCCTTTCTGCTGTTAGAGAGATTATGGGGTTAGCAGTTTAGCAAAGAACTGCAACAGATAGAATATCAGTTCCCCATGCCAAAGTTCTCAGAAGACTCTTTATTTTAATTTACCTCCACTAGGAAAAGTAGGACTAAAATGCTAGGAAATCAGAAATTCTGGTCCTACATGGTCTTTTGGGCCTGTTTCCTGGGCCTGTGGGTCAGGCAGCTGGTGACTGGCGGAGGACTCTACTATGTGCAGTCTACTCCCTCTTCTTTAGTGGCTGGAGCTTGGGGATTCATTCTAGGTTTGACCAACTGCTCTCTCTTGGAATATTGAAACTTGAGTAAAGGAATGCAAAAAGGCACAGCTCCTTGAGATCATTCACAGGATCTTGCAGAAGGGCGTGTCACAATGGGGCTTGGAGGTGCTCTTTGCTGACTAAGTTACCTTAGCTCCTGCTGAGATCACAGGCCCCTCTCCGCACTACTGTGTGAGCCATCTGATACCTTCCAACACACCTTTCTCTCTCTTGAAAGCATTTTCCCCAATCTGTTAGAACTTTTATTAAAACTAAATTTACTGGGGTGACATGGGTTAAAAAATTATATAGATTTCAAGGGTACAATTCTCTAATACGTCATCTGCATATTGTATCGCGTGTTCACCAGCCCAAGTCAAGTCTCCTTCCATCACCACGAATGAGCTTTTTTTCCTGACGAGTTGCTTCAGAGGTGGTTTTGTTTTTGAAATCAGGAGCCCTGACTGGGAGCAGATCCTTCAGAGAGTGCTTCCTGAGGAAGGGCTTGAAGAGGTAGGTGGTCTAAGGACAAAGGCTCAGGGACAACGTGTGCCTCAGACTCGGAGAAAGGGGCTCCCTGCGGGCGGGCGGGAATGCAGAGAGGCAGTTCTGCACACACATCTGCCCTTGAGAAGCCAGGAGACCACTCCTCCCCAGAGCGGGCACGCGAGCCACTTGGTGCTTCCTCTTGTTGGCTTGTAAGTTACCTCTGAAATTAATCAGCCCGGTGGCTTTCTGGATTCTCCGGAGAGTTTGCTAAACAAAGATTGCGAGGCTTCACTCCTGGAGATTCTGACTCATTAGCATTTGAATTTCTAACAAGTTTCCAGGTGATGTACTCTGAGAGCCATGGGTGTGTAGATTCAGAATCCCAGAACCCGGCCCCTTCAGCTCCCCTGCGCTGCCATTGCAGAGGAAGGCTGGCTGCGTGGGGTGCTGGCTCTCACCACTGGCCAGGCCACCTGGGCACGCTCTCCCAGGGCCGGCGATTTCTCATCTATGACACCAGAAGCTCCAAAGTGTTATCCTGTGTTTCAGCTGGATCTGTGTTCTCTGAGACGCATCTTCAAATTCAGGCACAACCACCCCACACCAGCTGAGCCAGGATGCCGTGGGCAGCCTGCTCTTCCTCCTCTCCACCTTCCTCTCCTCGGAAGTGGGGCAGAGGGGCCTAACTTAGCTTCCCGATGACTCAGGCTCCTCTCAAGGACCCTCATTACTGTGCAGTGTTTCACTGCTTTGTCTGGCTGCCGCCTCTTCCCTCTCAGCTTTGTCCTTGCCCTGGGGCATCCCCACCCCCATTTCTAATTTGCACTGACTAATGTGCTGTGGTCTGATTAATCAGATCGCTGGCACCATCAGGAGTGGGGGTAAAATCTGAATCAGGAAGCTCTGCCTGGCGCCTGCCCACCTGCTCAGCCTGGGGCCTGGCGCCCTGGTCCCCAGCTGTTTGGGAGGGGCGTGCTGTCCGGAGGGGGCGTGCTGTCGGGGAGGGGTATATTGTTGGGGAGGGGGTATATTGTCGGGGAGGGGGAGGAGTGTGCTGTCGGGGAGGGGGCATATTATTGCGGAGGGGGTATATTGTTGGGGAGGGGGTATATTGTCGGGGAGGGGTATATTGACGGGGAGGGGCGTGCTGTCGGGGAGGGGGTATATTGTCGGGGAGGGGCGTGGGGCGGCCTCTGTGCCAGCAGAGCCCAGGTCAGAGGCCGCGCCTGAGGCCTCGCTGAGACACCCAGGTGTGGCTGTCATTTCCTTCCCTCCGAGGACAAAACACACCATCACACAGTTACTGTACTTTGTGGCTACAGGGTTTCCTGCGACGTTGCATGTGAAGGTTGCTTTTAATAGTGATATGATTTTTAATATTTCAATATTAAACTTCCTAATGATGGGAGCATGTGTGCTTTTCGTTTGGAGATCGGTTTCTAGGTAGTTGGCCAGCTGGGGACATGGGAGTGGGTCCGGGATTTCCAGGGCCAGGTCAGGGAGGCCTGGCTCAGTGCTCCCTCACCCAAAGCCACGCCCGGACTCAGGCCTGGCCTGGGCAGGGAGCTCGGAGAGAATCCTTTCCAACTCCGTTTCCCGTGGTTTTCGGTAACATTCATATTTTAATAATTCCCCTCCAAATCTAAATCTGTAACAATATTTACTTCACATGTGCCCTTTGTTCCCACAGTAACATTGCATTCTTGGTGATTTTACAAGCAGCTCCGGAGCCCAGGAGCCGTGATCACGGCGTTTTGTCGTTGGCGATGTGCTGCTAATTATTCCTCTCAGAAAAGCGGCTCAGGAATAGACGTAGGTTGCCGGGCTGGGAGGAAAGAAATGCATTAGAAACATTATGTATTTGCCCTTGGGGGGACCCCACCCCCTTTATGAAAGCTCTTGCCAATCAATCCGCAGAACAGAATCTGACTCAGTTCTGGGCAAACACTCGCCTGCTGTTGAAGTTCACGGGAAGGAAGATGCTTCGCGTCCCCGTGCCAGGAGAAGACGGGTCCCGTGGAGGGGCAGAGAGAGAGACATGAGCATGTATATCGATGCACCCCATATTCTGGGTCTAATTGACTCAAAGGTTATTTATTTTTCTCTTTGTCCTTTCATTTAAAAAATACCTTCCTGCTTCTTAACATATTTTTCAAAGTAGAAGCTGGAAGGCATAATAAAAGGCAAGCGGGTAGATGCTTTTTGAATGGAGTGAAATAATTAATCTAAGAATGCTTCCATTCGGGCATTTTTTCACAAAGTGAAATATATTATTTTTGATTTTAAGATGGAGGTAATCTGTTACACAAAAGTGGTGTTTTCTTTAATCTGAAAATAATACTAATTATAACACTATTTGCGAGCTGGAGTTCTGCAGAAGCACGAGGCCCTTTGTGGTGGGAAGGACTCGCTGCGCAGCTGCAGGCTCCGCCCGATGGGGACGGTGTTGGCGCCTCTTTGGCCTCGTCCTCGGGGCCTCCGCTCCTGAGCCGCGGGCTGCCTCCTCTCCTCCGCCGCCCGGGCTGCGGGCTCCGGGCTCCCAGCTCCGGGTTCCGGGCTGCGGGCTGTGGGCTCCGGGCTCCGGGCTCTGGGTTCTGGGCTGCGGGCTCCGGGCTGCGGGCTCCGGGCTGCGGGCTGCGGGCTCTGGGTTCTGGGCTCCGGGCTGCGGGCTCCGGGCTGCGGGCTCCGGGCTCCGGGCTGTCGGGCTGCGGGCTGCGGGCTCCGGGCTGCGGGCTCCGGGCTCCCAGCTCCGGGTTCCGGGCTGCGGGCTGTGGGCTCCGGGCTCCGGGCTCTGGGTTCTGGGCTGCGGGCTCCGGGCTGCGGGCTCCGGGCTCCGGGCTCCGGGCTCCGGGCTGCGGGCTCCGGGCTCCGGGCTGCGGGCTCCGGGCTGCGGGCTCCGGGCTCCGGGCTGTCGGGCTCCGGGCTCCGGGCTGCGGGCTCCGGGCTGCGGGCTCCGGGCTGCGGGCTCCGGGCTCCGGGCTGTCGGGCTGCGGGCTGCGGGCTCCGGGCTGCGGGCTCCGGGCTCCGGGCTCCGGGCTGTCGGGCTGCGGGCTGCGGGCTCCGGGCTCCGGGCTCCGGGCTCCGGGCTGCGGGCTGCGGTTTCTGGGCTGCGGGCTGCGGGCTCCGGGCTCCGGGCTCCGGGCTCCGGGCTCCGGGCTGCGGGCTCCGGGCTCCAGGTTCCGGGCTGCGGGCTCCGGGCTGCGGGCTCCGGGCTCCGGGCTGTCGGGCTGCGGGCTGCGGGCTCCGGGCTGCGGGCTCCGGGCTCCCAGCTCCGGGTTCCGGGCTGCGGGCTGTGGGCTCCGGGCTCCGGGCTCTGGGTTCTGGGCTGCGGGCTCCGGGCTGCGGGCTCCGGGCTCCGGGCTCCGGGCTCCGGGCTGCGGGCTCCGGGCTCCGGGCTGCGGGCTCCGGGCTGCGGGCTCCGGGCTCCGGGCTGTCGGGCTGCGGGCTGCGGGCTCCGGGCTGCGGGCTCCGGGCTCCGGGCTCCGGGCTGTCGGGCTGCGGGCTGCGGGCTCCGGGCTCCGGGCTCCGGGCTCCGGGCTGCGGGCTGCGGTTTCTGGGCTGCGGGCTGCGGGCTCCGGGCTCCGGGCTCCGGGCTCCGGGCTCCGGGCTGCGGGCTCCGGGCTCCAGGTTCCGGGCTGCGGGCTCCGGGCTGCGGGCTCCGGGCTCCAGGTTCCGGGCTGCGGGCTCCGGGCTGCGGGCTCCGGGCTCCAGGTTCCGGGCTGCGGGCTCCGGGCTGTGGGCTCCGGGCTCCGGGCTGCGGGCTCCGGGCTCCGGGCTGCGGGCTGCGGTTTCTGGGCTGCGGGCTGCGGGCTGCGGGCTGCGGGCTGCGGGCTGCGGGCTCCGGGCTCCGGGCTGCGGGCTCCGGGCTCCGGGCTGCGGGCTCCGGGCTCCGGGCTGCGGGCTCCGGGCTCCGGGCTGCGGGCTGCGGGCTGCGGGCTGCGGGCTGCGGGCTCCGGGCTGCAGACTGGGGGCCCCGCCTGGACCCTGTCGCAGGGCCGGGTGTCCCTGGTCCCGCCATTGCCTCCTGGACCTGTCCCCGCGCAGAGCCCCGCGTTTGCCGTCCCCTGGGCGCCGGCACGTGTCCCCGGGGCCCCGGAGCCTGGGCGCCGCCTGGGGGGAGGTTCCTGCTCTCGGGGGTGGCTCCGCGTGGGCTCCCCACGGCTTCGGAGGGGCTGCTGGCCAGAGAGACCCCAGCTTGGAGGCCGGGACCTTCCGCCCCATCCCCCCCTGAGCCGGGGAGAGGGCCAGGGCCAAGTTCATGACCACACAGCCGCTGTGGAGAAGCCCATGAGAATCACCAAGTGCGCCCCCGGGGGGCCGGGCCGGGGAGTGTGGTCCATGCCCCCAGGGGGTGCCGGTTCCATCCCAGCGGGGCACATCCTGGGCATGCAAGTGGGTGCATATGTGAGGCAACTGGTCAATGTCTCCCTCTCACATTGCTATCCCCCCCCCCCGTCCTCCCCCTCCCTCCCTCTGTCTGAGCGCCGGGTGAGGGGCACACAGATCCGGAGTGTGGCCTGCTCTGGGGCCTGCGGCCAGCTGTGGTGTGAGCTCCTGCTCCATGGGCAGCAGCCGTGCCCGCAGGCCTCACTCTTCCTCTCTCTTCTCTGGACGCCCTTCGTCTGTACCTTCTTCACACCCTTTGCTATGGAATGCGCTTCCCTAGTGAGCTCCCGAGCCATTCTAGCAAGTGGCTGAGGCTGCAGGCGGGTCCTGGGCACCTCGGGGGCCAGGTGGGCAGAGCTGCCGGAGCCGGGGACCCAGGACTTGGGGGCAGTGTGTGTGTGGGGGGGGGTGGGGAGGGGGGGGTCTTGTGGGACCGGCCCCTCAGCTGGGGCTGCGGTAACTCCCATTAGGGTCAGAATTGGATTACAGGACCCAGTGGCGGGGTGACGTTATGAGTGTGCAAGAGAGACACACGGGGATATGCCGAAGCGAGGGTCGCTGTGGAGGGTCAATGCTGAGTACGCACGAAGGCAGGGGAGTTTGTGGCTTTTCAAAGGGGTGCATAGTACGCCGAAACCAGTTTGGCTCAGTGGATATTGCATTGGCCTGCGGACTGAAAGGTCCCAGGTTCGATTCTGGTCAAGGGCATGTACCTTGGTTGCGGGCACATCCCGGGGGGGGGGGGGCGGTGTAAGAGGCAGTTGGTCGATGTCTCTCTCTCATCGATGTTTCTAGCTCTCTATCTCTCTCCTCTCCCTTCCTCTCTGTAAAAAATCAATGAAATATATTCAAAACAAAACAAAACAAAAAACCAACAAAACCCCCCAAAGGGGTGCATAGTGTCTTCATCACCGGACCCAGTCCCTCCAGAGGAGTCTGGTCAAGGAGAACTGCTTCCTGTTCCAAAGACCCACCTGCCCCCTTCCCACCCGTCAGTGGGGCTCCTCAGAGCCCACAGACCGCCTGCTCCCGGCAGCGGCCACCCGTCCGCCCAGCCCTTGGGGAGCTCCGGCCCCTGCAGCGCCCCCCGCGCCCGGCCCCGGCACCCCTGCCCTGGGGAGCCGGCTGCTTCCAGAGCCTCCTCCACCCCAGAGCCCAGAGCGGCGCCTTCTCCTGCGGCCGCCGAGCCCGTCTGGTCAGACACCTGCTGAAGTCCGCTCCCCGGGCGGCTCCGCCCCGGGAGGCTCCCCGGCCCGGCCCGACTCCCCGCGGCTGGTGAGGTCATGGCTGTGGCTGTGAGGGACAGAGGCGGGCTTGGAATAGTGCGCTTCCCTCTTTACAGTTCCATTCCACTGAAGAATAAAGAACAAACTTAAAACAAACCTTTTCTAGGATGAGAGTTCCCGCCTCAGCACCACTGCCCTTGGCGCTGAGGATTCTTTGTGGGGTTGTGAACACTGCAAACTCTGAGCAGCTCACTCGCTGGCCTGCAGCCACTGGATGCCAGCGGCCCGTTCTCTCCAGGCGAGGCAACCCAAAGTGCCCGCGTGGGCTGGCTGAGAACCTGTGTTAGAACATCGAGGGACGGGTCTGCCCACGGGGTGAGCGCTGAACCTGGGCTTTGGTTTGCATTGCTTCCTAGACGGCGCCGGAGGCCGATGTTGGGAACGAACACCGGAGAAATCTGCCAGCTGGCGGTGTGAAGGAGCTGGCGGTGTGAAGGAGCTGCCGGTGTGAAGGAGCTGGCGGTGTGAAGGAGCTGGCGGTGTGAAGGAGCTGGCGGTGTGAGGAGCTGCCGCTTGAGAAGTGGCTGCCCTTCAGAACGCCATCCGGTCACACCCGGATGAACAATTCTTGTCCCCCGCACAGGACTTTAGTGGAGGGAGCTGCTCGGGCCTTACGGGGCACCAGGAGCTTCAGGGAAGGAAGCTGGGGTGGGCCAGGAGTGCCAATGGCCCAGGGAGGTGTGGAGAGCAGCCCACCCGCTGGAGCTGAGGCCCATCCACTCGCCAAAGGGGCTTCAGAAGAGCGATACTGCTCCGGGGAATCCGCTGAGCGCTCACAGAGACACTCATTAGAGGAAGAGCCACCTTTGCAGCCCTGCCAGCCCAGAGGACACGCATGGGGCCATCGTGACAGCGTCCACCAGCCGAGAACACGCCTGCACCCGTCCCTCTCCTTCCAGGCCTGCTCCGGCGCCGCTGCAGGAAGCCAGTGAGCGAGCTGGCCTGGGAGGGACAGAGTTCAAGGCAGGGGCAGAGGGCAGGGGGCCACGTGCCTGCGTCCCTTCTGCAGTACGAGCGAGCTGGGAAGAAGCTTCCCATTTAAAGCAATTGCTCTGCGACTGTTACATGGGAATGAGATTCTCGTTATTGCATTGTACGCATGGCTTAATCGTCATCAGAAAAGGCTTGACACTCTCTGAGCTTCCATTCAAAGAAGCTTTTGCCCACTGATTGAATTTCAGGAGATAGTAGGACATAAAAATAAACTTGTTTTGTGAAGAAACTCCATGAATTGTGCTTTTTTGACCTTTTTCTTCTCTAGGTTTGTCTGTAGGTTCCCAATGTCTAGCACATAATAGACAATAAATACTCATGTAATTACATACTTAACATAATCTGTCCAAACTTCTGTATATTTGTGGGTGTTACCTGCCCTATGACCACTGAGGAAATGGATTTTCTGTGTCATTCAAGTCACTAAACGATGCAGCCTCAACATTTTTTTGAAACTCTCAATAATCGTTTTCCCTTGGTTTGATGAGATGATAAGCTTTTCTGCTTGAGATGAGGGCACAGGGCGTGTCATGTCCTGTCCTTCTTTATGGCTGGTCAGCCCTGTCACCCCCTCCCAATCGGCACCGGACCCCGCGCAGCAGTCTGCACAGCTCAACCGGCGTCGCTTCCCAGCAGGCTCGTAAGGTAAAGCACTGCAATCATTAGGCCCGCTCTGACTGGCAGGACGTGACAGAGAGTCTATGATCCAGGAGAAGGCCAGTGTCAACTAACTGTGACATCCCATCAAATAGAGCATCCTTAATGTCATGGAGAGTTACTCGCTGCATGGGTGATAAAGTATGGCTGCGCTGACAGGCTCTGGCTTAACTGTTCTCATTGGCCTTGGTGTGTTCATGCCAATTCATTGCTTTATAATAGGTTGGCTCACATTTAAAATGAGGATTCAATTTGAGATTTTACTGTTAACCTTTAAGGTCCTTGGAGGCACTCTTGGGCTCTGCCGCCACCGACAGGAGCTAACTGAAGTTTGTCCTCCCATCTGTCTGCGTCTAGCAACCACGGACAACGTGGCTTTCCGTGGCCACGTCCACGCCAGTCTCCACAGCTTTCCGGCAGGGCTTCACATAAAACAGCTGACCTTCAACTGGAATAAGACCGGGCAGCTGCTCTCCAATGCCTGCAAGGCTCTCCTGGCGGAGCTCGTCTTGGATATCAACCTAGTTGATTTTCCTTTTACACGTGATGGCATTTTCCCCATTCCCATTGCAACCTGAATCCGAGCAGCAGAGCGAGGTCTTGCGAAGGTGACTGAGAGCACCCTCCTCACCCACGGGACACGGCGGCCAAGGCCCCTCAGCACGAACGCCTGCGGTTCAGAGGTCCTTCGCCTTTGCTAACATAAATGATTGCTACGCGTTTGAAATGAGTCTCAGGCGAGAAACACAAGAAAAGCAGGATATACTTGATCTGAGGGAACATTTTGAGCTACTCAGCACTGGACTTGACAGAGCGTAACTACAAAGGAAGTGTTTGTGTTGGGCCGAGAGGTGCTTACAACGTCGTGGCCCCCGCAGCATGAAGCCACCTCCGGCCCGGCGACGGCTCTGCCCGCTCTTCTCAGGCTCCGAGGACGGCCGCGGGAGGTGCGTGCAAAGCAGCCGCATCGTCTGGGCGGGGCTGCCTCCTTTTCCTTGTGAATCCCTGTAACGAGGATCATGGCACTGTTTCCTCTTGCTTTACTTATGTTCTTTTAAGGCAAATGGATGGCAAGAGTACATGTTCCTAAAAATGAATGAACTCATAAATAATGGCCTTGGTTGTTTAAAAACTAAACAACCTGCATTCAATGTTGTGTTTTTTTAGTAAATACAATTATTTCTAGTTTTGTGTGTGTGTGTGTGTGTGTGTGTGTGTGTGTACGTACAGCCTAGATTTCTTAAGGCGTGGGCTGTTACCCTGCACAGCATCAGGTGTGTGATGTGTCCCATTGTACTCCATTTTGGCAAAAAGCTTATGAAGAGAAGCTCCGAGAGTGATGGCACAGCCAGTCCCACTGCCACTCCCCAACTTGCTTCTCTCTCTGTTTCTCGCAAAGCGCCAGCCTTTTAGTTTTGGTATTGCTTGCAGTAATGGGCAGGATCAACGGCCATGCTAATCCACACACTCAGACTCCACAATGCCACATCTCACTGGAGGGCTAACTTTCATGTGAAATGTCAGAAACATCATAACAATACATACGTGAGTTCCCTAACATGACTACTTCTGGTGAGTCTATGCAACTGGGCTTCCAGGAAGTGGAGGGGACAGTGTGCTGTGCCTGGCAGAAGCATAGGCATCCACCTCTCTGAGCGCCTCACTGGCGGGAGGTTCCGATGGCCTCCAGAGAGCAGCGGGTTTCCTCGGTGGCATCTGTACAACAGCGTGGCACAGGCCCCGCGTCTGGCCTTGCCTCTCTAGCTCCTCTCTCCACACCTGTGCCCTGCTCTGCTCAGGGAAAGTGAGCCGTTGCTTCCTGGGTGGTTCAGCTGATCTGAGCCTGTCAGGTGCTCAGCGGGTGTGAGCAGAGTGAGGCCAGGTATGCCGCTGATTTCCTGGGTCCTCCCGGGGCTCGCCTGGCGTGGGCAGCGCCTGCGCAGGGCGATCGCTCCCTTCAGCTGGCTCATTGTGCCCTTCTCTCCTTCACATCCCGGCACAGCTCTGCCTGCTCCCGCAGGCCTGGAGGCAGCCCGGGACGCCCCCGCCCCAGTTACGAGGCTACACGCACACCTTTGAAATGTCCTTTGTAAATCAACCTTCCTTGAATCGCCTTATTTTGAGTAATCCACCGGTTTCTTATTTTTATGTTTTCAGATATATGGAACAAAAGAAAATTGAAAAAATATTTTTTTGAGAAATCAGGAATAATTAGTTTGGAAGTAAATCTAATCCAAAGGGTGACTAGCGTATGACTAATAAGGTCCAAGTACAACTCTATCATTAGGGGGGGGAAAGTTTTCTGAAAGATAAATATCTTTAAATATATGACAAACCATTATATGAAGAATGGATTAGAGTAAGGTACTTTTACAGAGAGCAGAAACTAGCACATTGGTGGATATAATAAAGCATTCACTTTTATTTATAAACAAAATGATCTGCCTAATCAGGAAATAAATATTTTATTATAAAGTCAAATGAAATGGTGAGAGGAGGAGTTTTTGAGATGAAAAGAAGGGGTTCTCTCTTGGGAGGGTACTAGGCTGCATGTCTTTAAGATTGCTTCTGACTCTGATGCAATGACCTGCTCCTGTGATCTCAATGTAGCTCAGATATATGGGGGACTTCTTATGGTTTATTTTGGGACCATAATGAAAGAAACCGAGATGATAAATTGCAACACAAGTTAAAAGTAGCTATATTTAAAATTTTTTATTGAATAGCATTAAAAGAGCTTTAATCAGTTATTTGAATAAAAAAATCTTAAATTCTCATTCTTCCATTTCTTTGTGTGTTTCTCTCTCAAATCTGCTATTAACATTTTTTTTCTCTTTTCAAATCTTTCCATCAATATTCTCCTAGTTATATATTTACTAAGGTATTGTGTTTTTACTGCCCCATCAACTTTTGCTTTTAATTTTTTTCTCTACTGAGAGGTAATGCCCTACATCTTCTTTCATTTTTCTCTTCACTGACCCCTGGGTGCACAACAGGATGGACATAATAGTGTAAAGGTCTGTGTTGGCAATGTCTAGGTGGTGAGGAAAATGTGCAGTATTGGATAGAGAGGAAGAATAGGAAGCTTTGATTCATTAAAAATTTTTGTTCCTATCACATTAGCTCATCAATTGCTAGGTTTGAATACAAGTTTGAATACTTTTAACATATGCTTATATAAAAATTTAGAAAGATTAAACAATTATGGATTGATTTGGGATAGAGAGAAACATCAATTTGTTGCTCCACTTATTTGTGCATTCACTGGTTGAGTCTTCTATGTGCCCTGACTGACAATCGCACTGGCAACTTTGGCACATCAGGCGATGCTCTGACCAATTGAACTGCCTGGCCAGCACTGGAAGGTTTTTGAACACAAGTAAAATATTGATAAAAATTGAATTTGATTACCACAAAGACTTAAGTAAAATTAAGTTGGGTTTTTTTTTGTTTGTTTGTTTGACTTACAATGGCAACTTGCCATGCATTTATCTTCCATCATTTTACTTATTGTCTGTATCCCACCACTTTGGGCAACTCCTCCTGTACCTCAGTTTTCCTCATCTGAATAGTAGTAAGGATAATAATAGTTACTATCTTACAGAGGATTCCGTGAAGTTTAAATGATTCAGCTCTATGCAACACAACACTGTGTGGCACATAGCAATGACTTATCAAGGGTCACCGCTACTGTTGCTAACATTTTAATTGTAAATATTATTATAGTTGTAAACACCAGTGGCCTGGTGCACAGAGTTGTGCACATGGAAAGGAAAATAATTAGAAGAGATATTTTAATTTTGCTGTTTGGCCTTTCTCTGTAACGGACACTGGTCACTATCTGTGAGGTGACAAATGGGGAAATGGGGACCCACCCTCACCAGCCTTGGCCTGGCACTGCCCTCTCACTTGCTCCACCATCCACCACAGTCCCACTCTCATTGGAGCCCATCGGGGCCAGCAGCTCCTCCACTGCTGCCCACTGCAATGCTACATCACCACACTGCCATGTTCTGTGCCGCCCCCTGGTGGTCGGCACATGTCATAGTGAGTGGTTGAACTCCTGGTTGCGGGGACAATTTGCACATTAGACTTTTATTATATAGGATATACATATGTACATATATATTTAGTTTTAGCTTGAAATGTTTTACAGCTAATGTAAATTTTAAGAATTTATTTATGGTAAAGACTGGCTAGCTGGTTACTTAACTAATTTTCTCTTCTTATTAGATTATACAATATAGGTTAAGCATGACCCTACATTTGAGATCTATCAATGGAATGAGATGGAAAATTATATGATAGTAACTTCCAGGAATGACCCATTAACTTTCTCTCCTGCCCACCCTTCCAGGATCATTATCCTGTGATATAATGAACCCCAGGTGGCAACTTGGCAGGACATCTTGGTAACGACAGAAGCTGTGGGTCCTTGAATCATTGCTTGAAGAAACTCACTTGCCAAGTGAGACACTGGTTTTGGACTTTATGTGAGAGCATGAAATAGACTTTGTCATCTTTAAGCCCATTTACTTTTAATTGTTTTGTGTGTGTGTGTGTGTGTGTGTGTGTGTGTGTGTGTGTGTGTGTGGTGTGTTTTGCTATAACAACTGAGCCTAGTAATCAGTCTTCCCAGTTTAAGCATCTTGCAAAACCTCTCATCAAAATAATCTTATGGAGTAAAGTCTTTGACATGATTATATTACAAAGTCAACGTTTTTTTTATTTCTTTATTGATTATGGTATCACATAATTGTCCTCATCCCCCCACTCCCATCCCAAACCACTCCCTACTTAAGCCCCCACCCTCCTGTTGTCCTTGACCACTGGTAAGGCTTATATGTATGCAAACAAGTCCTTTGGTTGATTTCTTCCCCCTTCTCCCACCCTCCCCTACCTTCCCTCTCAGGTTTGACAGTCTGATTGATTCTTCCCAGTTTCTGAGTCTGATTTTGTTCATCAGTTTATGTTGTTCATTATTTCCTCTAGATGCATGAGATCATGTGATATAAGAAATACACTTATGATAACCAAAAATGAGACAAGCCATATTGGTTATGCTGAGAGGCAAATGAATCAGTATGTAGTGAGTTTCTTTCTGGGCCAATAGTTCTTTTGAGTCCCAATTTCAATGTCAAATAGTTCCTTATGTGTACATGTCAGCCATGTTATTTCAGATCTGGATGGTGGACAAATGGTGGTAATGAAGGTCTGACTGTCTCTGGTTTGGTCCTGGGCATCCTTCAGCAATGCACAGCTGCTGTCTGCTAGTGTGGCAAGATGTCATCAGTGTCTTCCATCTCTGGACTGTTTCTCTTCTGTCTTCATGGCTGAAGCAGTCCTGTCAATTCCTCTCTGTTGCATGAATCCACATGGTCTTAGAGTTGTTTTCTGAAAATATACAAACATATTCTTGACCAAAAGTTAATAAAGGAATATTTTCTATAAATTTGACTTGGGATCCTTTTTTTACTTGGGATCCTCACCAGCAAGGCGTGAGCCATGTGTCCCAGGGGAAGCAGTGGGACCCAGGGGTAGGGGTGGTGTGAACCAGAGGAGTAGTGGACTCTATTCGTGTGGTCCTGAGATAGTCACCATAAAACAATCAGACTGCCAAATGAGGAGCAGATTCTATTCATGTGATCCTGAGATAGTCACCATAAAACAAGCAGATTGTCAAATGACAGCAGGGAGGGGAAAGAGACCTGGGGAGAGATAAGAGAACAACCGAAGGACTGGTATGCATGAATATAAGTACAACCAACGAACACAGAACTCTGGGGAGGGAGGGCATGAATGGGAGGTGGTGGTGGGGGCAATGGTAAACTATGTACACATATAATACCTTAATAATAAATAAATAAATAAACAAACAAACAAACAAATAAATAAATAAAAATTTTGCCACAAAGTCTGTAAACTTAGTGGGAAGCACGAGTGAAAAGTATTTTGGTATTATGTAAATGACAAAATGTGCCTTGATAAGAATATTTCTTTTGCAACTTAATTTTGATGGAATTTTATATATTCAGTTCCCCTCTTCTGAGTCCTGTAAGCTGAGTCAGAATTCCAGAATAAGGATCTAATGAAATTAGCATAACTCTAATGTAATGATATATGGAAGCAAATCAGTTATACATTAATAGAAATAATGGCAACCCTAATATCTTCTAGGCTTCCTCGGAAATATGGAAGTCATGCTGTGTACATGCCTAAAGTGCCTTAATTGTTAAGTAGTTGGGTAGAATCTCTAAGAAAGAGAGAAAAAAAGAGAAATAGAGAACTGGGTTGGGAGAGGAGGTTGGAATAGTTATGTATAATTTTGATTGTAAATGAAAATTTCCATGTTAAGTGCTAATAATAACAACATCGTTATCACCATAAATAACATTTTAGGGCTACAGAAAAGTATTTCACGTTAGCTTACTTAATAATGTCGTGCTTACACAATTTTATGATTGTGGCATTGTTTGAGGCTCTGGCTTCCTCCTTGGTAACAGAACTGTAGTTTGTTCAGTTGGGGTGATTATCCTTGATCCAGCCTCACAGGATGAACCATGATCAACCTTCCCATCATGGCAATTCCCTCCTCCCGTGATTGTGGCCAGGGGTAAGTGAAGGCCCAGCTTTGACCAATGAAATATAATGAGTTGTCTGCTCCTCTGCTTCTAGAAAGAAACTGGGGTGGAAAGACCAATCAAATCCTAGGACCAGAGCTTTGAAAGAACCTGGAACTATGGAAGGGATCCTAGAACAAACTGACTTTCTCTCATGTAAAAAAAATCATTTTAGTGACCAGGTCGTGAGCATCCTAATATAGTGATATAGATATAACCATCCATATTTTTGTTAAAGTAACTTATATTGGGCCCAAGATGAAGTGCCATGTGTTAGCCTCAGGTCAGTATGCCGGAATTCCACTAACTGTCTATGCTCCACTCTCCCAGAACAGGAAGGGCTGTGTCAGGGCTTGCCTGCACAGCTCACTTCTTGATTCACCTGAATGACCTCCTTTTGCTCCATCTAGCAAAGGTCCGCTCCCACTCCTTGGTCCCACGCACTCTGGCCTATGGAAGGCCAATTGTACTCAATTGTACTGTTCTCTGGAGCTTCTTTCTATCTGCCAGATTGGACGCTGCCTGATTCATGAATCATTAAAGTCACTAATCAGGTATTTGAAATGTACTCAGTTGTGTGCATTAGCAGTTTAAAAGTGGGGATTGAAGGCCCTGAGAGGCCAACTAAACTATTGATTCAAGCAAGTCTTCTGCCTTAAAATGTGGTAAGTCTGCCCTAATAATCTTGTAAGTTATCAATGATAGGGGAATGTTTTATTATTTTTTTATTCCTTACCCACAGAGGTGAATATAATGCAGAACCCATGATTGATTACTCAACTACATTCATTAAATAAACGGGATTCTCGTCCTTTTTCTTTTTTTAAAATAAATCTTTATTGTTTAGATTATTACAATTGTTCCTCTTTTTTCTCCCATAGCTCCTCTCCACCCAGTTCCCACCCTACCTTTTGCCCTTAACTCCCCACCACTGTCCTAATCCATAAGTGTATGATTTTTATCCAGTTCCTTCCTGTACCCCCAACACCCTTTTCCCTCTAAGAATTGTCATTCCACTCCCTTTCTATGCCCTTGATTCCATTATATTCACCAGTTTATTCTATTCATCAGATTTTTTATCCACTTGTTTTTTAGATTCACTTATTGATAGACTTGTATTTGTTGTTCATAATTTTTATCTTTACCATTTTCTTCTTCTTCCTCTTCTTAAAGAATACCTTTCAGCATTTCATATAATACTGGTTTGGCAGTGATGAACTCATTTAGCTTTTTCTTATTTGTGAAACTCTTTTTCATTCAGACCTTCAATTCTGAATGATAGCTTTGCTGGGTAGAGCAATCTTGCTAATCTTATAGGTTCTCGCTGTTCATCACTTTGAATATTTCTTGCCACTCCCCTCTGGCCTGCATAGTTTCTGTTGAGAAATCAGCTGACAATCGTATGGGTGTTCCCTTGCAGGTAATTAACTATTTTTCTCTTGCTGCTTTTAATATTCCCTCTTTGTCTTTTGCTTTTGGAATTTTAATTATGATGTGTCTTGGTGTGATCCTCTTTGGATTCATTTAATTTGGGGTTCTCTGCATTTCCTGAACTTGTATGTCTATTTCTTTCACTAGCTGGGGGAAGTTTTCTGTCATTATTTCTTCAAATAGGTTTTCAGTATCTTGCTCTCTCTCTTATTCTGGTACCCCCATAATTTGGATGCTGGTATCCTTGAAGTTGTCCTAGAGGCTCCTTACACTACCTTTATAATTTTTGTATTCTTTTTTGCTTTTCTGGTTGGGTGTTTTTTGATTCTTTGTATTTCAAGTCTTTGACTTGATTCCTGTGATCCTCTGTCTGCTGTTGGATCTCTGTATATTATTTTTTATTTTAGTCAGTGTATGCTTAATTTCTACTTGGTCCTTTTTCATATTCTCAAGGGTCTCCCTAAATTTATCAGCCTTTTCTAGAAAATTCTTGAAAAACCTTATAACTGTGGTTTTGAATTCTACATCCAGTAGTTTGCTTTCATCCATTTCTTTCATTTGTGAACTTTTTCTTTGTCTCCACATTTTGGCTGCTTCCCTAGAGTGGCTTTGTGTGCTAGGTATCCTATAGGGCCCAGTGGCTCAGTCCCCCCAGTTACCTGAGATGGACACTCTTGGTGCACTCCTTTGTGGGCTGTGTGCACAGTCTTGTTGTAGTCAAGCCTTGGTTATTGTTGGTATCACTGAGAGGTATTGACCTCCAGGCCAATTAGCTGTGAGAATCAATTGTGTCTAGGCTAACAGAACTTCTGCTCTGGAGACACCCTTATGATACAAAAATTCCTTCAGTAAGGCTTTGGTCCTCACTGAGTCTGCCCCCTGAGTGTGTCCCTTATGGATCTGAGGAGTTGTAATTTGGATGGTCCCACTCTGACCCCTGCGTATACTGACTCTTGGATCTACATGGAGGTGCTAATTTAGCCTCTGCCTGAGGCCACCCAGCAGGAGCTATGGAGAGATCTGTAGATTCCTCTTATTTGTTTGGGTTTTGGAGGTAGAGTCTCAGGGCATGGCAAACAGCTATGGCTTCCCATCAGCCCAGCCCTGAGAGGTCCCTGGGTCTCAGTGTCCTGAGGTAATCGCTGCAAGCTGCCTTCCAGTTTCACCTGCTGCAGACAGTCCAGTTTCTTCCCGTATGAGTTTGAGCCCCAGAGTCTCTCCCATAAATGGAGTTCAGAGCAGTTGGGAGCTTTTGTCTCCCTCCCGATTGAAAAAGCCAGTCTCATATTCAGTTGCCAGTCCTCTCTGTGTGCATGCCTCAGTACCTCTGCCTTCCTCAGCTCCTGTGAGTCTCAGTGTGCTTTTCTCTTTCCTTCTAGTTGTAGGATTTCCACTCACCCAGCCTTCATGTGGTTCTGGATGATGTCCGTTTTGTCCTTTAGTTGTAGTTTTGAAATTGTTGTGCGAGGCAGCAGTTGAGATGTTTACCTATGCCACCATCGTGATTTCTTCTTCTTGTTCTTTTTCTGAAAAGGCTATATCTAAGAGGAGCAAATAATAATTATATTTTCTAAGGAAAAACCACTTAACATAAAAAAGTCATTTGTGCCGAAACCGGTTTGGCTCAGTGGTGGAGCGTCGGTCTGCGGACTGAAAGGTCCCGGGTTCGATTCCGGTCAGGGGCATGTACCTTGGCTGCGGGCACATCCCCGGTGGGGGGTGTGCAGGAGGCAGCTGGTCGATGTTTCTCTCTCATCGACGTTTCTAGCTCTCTATCTCTCTCCCTTCATCTCTATAAAAAATCAATAAAAATATATTTAAAAAAAAAAGTCATTTGTGACAGAATTTTTTCTATATTTATTTTTCCACTACTGTGTAAACACACTTAATGTTTTGATTTTTAAATAATGTTTTCCTTTATAATGCCATCTAAATGGACATGTGTCAGATCATAAAAATCTTTCATGAATTCCCATCAGTGAGAAAAGGGGAGTTTATTGATGACTTACTCTACTGCCCTGTGAATAAGATACTATAATGACAGTCATCTGACTTAGATCGGATACTTTCACCCTAAACAAGGATAATTTCTTTTGTGTGTGATATTTTATAGTAAAATGCTCATGACTTCAAATTCCTGCAACTGAAACATTTCTCAAAATTTAATATATTTCCCATCTGTCAGGTTGGGGAAAATAAGAAAACTTTGGACAGGTCAAAGTAGAGTGTTGGCTTGGACTTTGCAGGTGGGGAAGCAAGTCAGAAAAAAGTTAGTCAGCATGGCTCCAGTACATGTGAAAACCAAGGGAGAGTCCCACAGAAACCCTGCCACCTCCCCATCACACGTCAACGGCTCTAAAGCCACCACAGAAACACACCTGTTTTTTTTTTTTGAGAAAATAGGTGTTCTTGTTTGAGATTTTAAAAATAAACATGAGCTTTAATATGACTTTAAAAAGTCATTAACTTTTCTGAAGATGAAACAGTCTAGATAAATCTCATTAGGGTTATGTACTTAATTTCATTGCTGTTGACTTGGTTAATGAGTGGTGCTCACTGCTACTGCAGCTCCCAGTGGCACACTCTGGGTTCTCTTCTTGAGCCCAATGAATCCCCTTATTTTCACTTATATAGTTTTCTACAAATCCATCCTCAATTTTTTCAACTTTTCCATGAGATTTGTCATAATTATCTCAGGACCTTATCTGTGAACATTCAAAGGAACGAAGATTTCCCTGGTCTCCCTGCCCCAGGCTCTGCTGGAGTCCCTGTGTCCACAGTGCTCCATCCTCCCTCTCCCAGCAGGAGTCTCCCTGTGGGGGCCTGCTGCACTGATGGTGTAGATTGATACAAAAATGTCCTGTAAACGCAGTTTATTTCTATGAAGCATAAGAAGAAAAACTAGGGCATCACCCTAACAGCTGTAACCCTTCCCTCTTAGTGTCCCCTGCGGCTGCTCAAGGCCGGCACCCAGCGGCGGCGTGGCCCCTGCAGACAGCCAGCTGGCTGCCTCCAATTCGTGGACTTGGTCGCTGATAAACAACGCAGCCTGACCGGGTGGCTTTTCCCCTCCGCATCTGGCTGTTTTGATGCTAACAAGATATATCCTTTTTGTAACATGACCCAAAATGAATGCACGGTACTTGGCCAATGGTTAGAGGTGGGCACAATGTATAAACTTGTTCTTATTTACTACCATTTCTCAGGACTGCTCACCTCAATTTCTTAGAAAACGTGTACCACTTAAAAATTAAACAGTGCTTACAATTTGAAAAGAATTAATAGGAACATTCACTCTAGGGCAAGTATGTCAAACTCACAGCCCCAGGCGGCACACAGGGAATATTTTTGCGGCCCAGCCAATGTAACGGAATGTAAGAAACGTTTTAATAAACATTTTGCAACTGATCCTGCTATACATAGTTATCAATAATGAATGTTAGCACCAAAACCGGTTTGGCTCAGTGGATGGAGCGTCGGCTTGTAGACTGAAGGGTCCGGGGTTCCATTCCGGTCGGGGGCATGTACCTTGGTTGCGGGCAAATCCCCAGTACGGGGGTGTGCAGGAGGCAGCTGATTGATGATTCTCATAGATGTCTCTGGCTCTCTGTCCCTCTCTCTTCCTCTCTGTAAAAAAAATATCAATAAAATATATTTAAAAAAAATAATGAACGCTCGCTAGTGACTGATTACTATAATTGTGTTGCATTCATTTCCCTTATGTGCCTTACACACAAGTGCACCATTTCTCTCACTAACACCAGCAGCGAATATTTTAGCAGCCAATGGCCACGTCATTAGTCTTAGACTGGCTTGTTTGGTGTGTGCAACAGGAAATATTTCACTTTCTGAGAACAAGAAAAATAGGTTTATTTGCATTATGCTTATTAATTTGTGTAATTATTCACTGTCTGGTAAGTTAATGTTCAAGAAAAAATATTAATTTTTATTAAAATGTTCTGTTGTTTTATGTTAGCAGTGATGCTTTTATTTCAGCCCTTTGAATTCAGCATGTCTCTATCTAAATAAACCTACCTTTCTATGAAAATTGAAGCTCTTGCTTTTTTTGCGGCCCACATACACTAAAACCTTGTTTATTAGGCCCGTGTTTGGTTTGAGTTTGACATGCTAGCTCTAGGGTGTTTTTGCAGAGAGCACTTCTCTTAAAAATGTTACTAACCCCTTTTCTGAACCCCTTACCTTAAAAACATCAGGTGTACTATATTGCTGGGAAAATCTAGTTCTACTCTTAGAAAACTGAAACAATTCCCTGTGTGTGTTTACTCCTACCCAAAGTTTTGTTCCTGGGCATTTAGACGCAGGCTGAGTGAAGCGCCAGCATACCGTATTTACAATCACCGTGGACCAGACACACACCTCACCCACTTTTCCACAGAAACAAGTACAACGTAGAAAGCATACCAGCTTTGTCGCAGCGGTCCTGCCGCAGGGCAGCGCCAGCTCGGGGCCTGGGCTTTGCTCAGACGTGCAGAAGGAGGGCTAGTTGGGTGTCCAGAGGACACGGGCGCCAGGAGTGGGGAAGCAGCTCTGCAAACAGTAGTTTCTAAGATCAAAATCCTCCTCTCACAATGTCAGCGGGACCGGGTCCTGCCCCCGGTGGGCGCCTTGCTGGGAGGAGCTGCTGTGACCCCCTGGGGCTGCTGGCCCGAGGAGGCAGCTGCTGGCCTGGGTGGCGGTCAGAGAGGACGTGTGCTTCCAGGAATCTTAGCCCTCTTATGAGTGCGAATTGATCACGACGTTTCTTTAAGTGCATTTGGTACCTGACCCGCTAACCTTCATATGACGCCATGGCATCTTAAAGTCAGAGAAACTATTAGAAAAATTATGTCTTAAATATGGGCCTTTGCGTCTTTTACACCTTCTCAACTCCAATGGTTATTCCCTAATAATTTTTGACACTGGCAATTAAACACAAGTAAGATTTTACATTTGTGATTCTCTTTCTAACACAATTGCTAACATATATATCAAGGCAAAAATTAAGCTTTCTTAAAGAGTCTGTAATTGAATTTATATATTAAAATAATGACTGCATGGAATTAATAAGTTGAAACAATATTTCAGTCTAATTGTTTTAACACAAAAGCAATTAATCCATATTTTATCATTAATCCTAGATAAATTGATGTTTTTAAAAATAGAAACACTGGTATTTTTTATTAGGTTGAGTGGTGGTTATGAATAGGAATTTTCAGTTGGTTTTTTTGGTATTTTCCTAACCACATCAGATCTTTCTGATGAGAGGGACAGCTCCGACCCTTCATAACTCTTCATAGCCTGAGTACTAAACATGGATCATGCTGCCATTTATTCCCGAATCTTCAGTGGCGGCCCGTAACGGGCCCTGGTCAGCATTAGAGACTCGGGTCTCCACAGAAAAGGCTGAGGGAACGCTGGCGCCGTGGGCGCTCCTTTCTGAGCAGGCAGGCGTCCTGGGAGGCCGGCGCCCTCGGCAAGTGTATCTCCCAGAACCCAGCCTTTGCTCTCTTGTTCCTTCCCTTCTTGAGGATAAATAACTCCCACAGGTTGTGAGTCTTCAGGATTTCTCCCTTCTCTGCAGATTGTTTGCTGTGTGTATCTGCCTAGTCGAAGGAAAATCTCGAACTCACTCACTCATATGAATGCAAGTGGCTAATATTAAACGTTACCACTTGCCCATTTGACGAAGCCACCCGCAGCGGGGGCGTGCCAGCATCAGACCGGCCCAACAGTCTGCTTTATTCCGCCAGCAAGGAATGACCCGAACCTTCCCGCCAGCGCAGAAGAAAAGAAACCAGAAAGACGAACAAGCTGCTTCTCCGAAAGTCAAGGATCTTGCAATCAAGTTAGAGGACAGAAGCAAAAACAATGAGCCTGACTGTCTCCTCTCTCTCCCTGAGAGCTCCTGGCTCCTGCTCCCCGGGAGCTGGGCTTCCTCCTGCCAGAGCCCGGACTCTGTCCGCTGACTGCAAAACCACTGGCTCCTTGGGACCCGGGCTGTCTTTTATTTTTGAATATCCAGTATGTCACATATTGTTAAAAAGTGTGTGTTTACATAAATGGATATGAAAGTATATTAATTAGCTATTCAGTCGTTATTTTTCCAGGTGCTATCCGTGGGGGGCAGTAATTGAAGTGATCTGCGGCAGGAAGAAAGGAAGGGGCTACAGACAAAGCCAGGGGCCCTTCTGCATGCAAAGGCCAGAAGAAGCGGGGAGACAGGCCGCTGATGGGATCAGGAGGCCACAGTCCCCTCCGAGACACTGGGTTCACACGACACAGCTTGAAAGAGCCGTTTATAGAGCAGGCTTTGAGAAGGATATTTCCCCTATTACCGAAGGGCTGAAATGCCGGGGAAAAAGTTAATCCCCAAATCTGTGACTTAATGAAGGTGAGGAAGAGGCTGCTGGTCAGTCAAACCAGATGAAGAGGAGATGCTAGGAGCTGCTCTGAGCTGGCGATGGCTTCACATGAGAAGCTAAATCAGTAAAAGTGCTTTTAGAGAAAGAGAGACACTTCATGCCATCATCACATGTGCAATCTGAAAGAGCCCACGTGGTGGAAACAGAGTGGGATGGTGGCTCCAGGGGCTGGGTGGTGGAGTCTGGGAGCTTTGATTAATAGTACGAACTTGCAACTAGAAGATGAGAAAGTCCGAGAGATCTAACACCCAGCATGGGGAACAGAGGCAACAATAAGGTTTTAGAGAGTTCAGAGTTGCTAAGAGACTAGACCTTAGTTGTTCTGACCACACACACACACACACACACACACACACACACACTCATTATGGGAGGTGGTAGAGGTGTCTGGCTGCCACTGTAATCATTCCTTAAACATACACAATGTTATATCTCAATCAAAACATGTTTTCCCTTAGACTTAGGAGATGATGAAAGAAAATATACTACTGAAGGCCAAATTTTTAGGCTTTCTGCTACAGTTCTGATGCTGGTAATTTAGAAAATTTAGGTTTCTAAAAAATAGAATTTGGTAGTATTATTTAACTGTACCATATTCAAAATTAAAAACAAGACCTTGATATTTTGAAACCATTTTTAGTTTATATAATATTTAATTTTTTGGTGTTTTAGAAATTCTTTTTGGCTACAGAAAACAAATACTTTATTTTTTGCTCAGTAGTATTGCCTGATGAGGCACATTTTGCCTATCTGCAAATATTTGTTTCTTTGTAAACCCTATATATACACTATTTAAGTGTTCAGGAATAGTTTGCCTTTGGAATTAAAATAATCTCTGATTATTCTTTAGTACTTTATCAAGTAAATTTTGAAAAAGTTCATGAACACTTATTAAATCTTATATATTTTATGTATCTTACTTAATCTTCATTATAGGCCTTCAGGTTTAATAATTTTGTTTTTGTTATTTCAGTATTATAATTTAGGAAACTGAGGCTTACTTAGAGAGTGAATCATTGAAGGTGAAGGTCATATGTAGCTCTGCACTGGAAGTCTAGGTTTAATTCAACCTCAAATTTCATCTCCTTCACCACAAGCTCTATGACTCATTTCACCTTTGAACTTGGCTCCAGTTTAGTCAGCTACAGTATACATGCCCACCAATTTATCTGAAGTGTGATGAATTACAGATACCTGCTGGAAAAGTCAGAAAGGCATAGAGAATGAATTATAACTTTACTCAAATTGAAGCTTAGATTTGTTACCCTTTTAAATGATTTTACGGGGTTTTCTGGGAATGTACATTGAATATCAAAAGAACTAGTATTATTACAACTCTTCTATTAATACTTCTACTACTGTGCCTACTATTACTACGACTCCCAAAATGCAGTCATCAATGTGTGGTTGTGCAACAGCATTCTCAGTTTTATCAGTAACCAGTGAGTTCGATTTTCAAATTTTACTTAAGGAAGCTTTGAAGGCAGTGATTAATCCCCAGGGCAATAAGGAATTTGAGCCGGTAGCTCTCCTTTCTTGCCTACATACTCTCTCCCTCCCTGTAGCAGACTCTGCTCGCTGCCTCCCCACCTCCCTCCTCCTCTTCACCTTAGCAGGCTCATTTCCACACAGCTGAGATACTACATTTCTTGCCTCTTTTGCACCAGGGTGGCCATGCATTTAAGATTTGGTCAATGAGATACAAGTGGAAATGATCTGTGAGGTGTTCCAGAAGCCCTGTTAGACAGGAGAGGGCTTGCTCATCTTCCTCCTCTCTAGGGCCTGGAGCTCCCCTGTGGTGGTGGCTGGGACTCGGGCAGCTGGGATGAAAGCTATGGATAGTGGTTGGGGAAGCTGCTGTTCTAACCCAAGTCTGGGGAGAGAAATGAACTTCTATCTTGTTTACATCAGGGTTATTCTAAACTTTATTTTGTTTTGTTATATACAGCCTGACGCCAATCTTACATGATGACCACCAACTACCTTCATATCTTGGAATAAAAATTAGGACAAATTAATCATGTGGCCCTACTTCCTTAAGATCTCGGTGCAATTTTAGTAACACCGCCAAACTTCTGTATGTTCTGATTTGGGTTTCTTCCTAATTGTTGTCTTTTCCCAAACTTTTTGAGAAGGTGAAGCATGCTTGAAGCTTTCTTTGATATTAGAAATAAGATGATGCAAGTGAAATTGCTGTGTCAATTACATGCTGTGACACCAAGTATCTGGATTATTATTTTTAAGTCCTTTTCCCACACACTAAAGTCTGAGGCATCTGACCAAGTTCTAAATCATTCCGTCTTCTGGAAGGAGCGAGTGAGATGCACAATGTTGAAGCCAAATCTCTCCTTAACACCTTATGAAAAGTGGCGAAAGATAGAACTCTAGTCAAACTACACTCAGGCTGTTATGGGAACCAGAAACCTTTTATTCCTATCAACTTTTGAGTTTGCTTAGTTATTATCTGTGCATCAAAAGGCTCTTTAAAAGAAGCATTTCACTAGTTTACAGAATAAAAAAGTGCAATGGGGCTTTAGCTAATATTTTGTGATGTGTTGAACAATAATAAAAACAAAACTTTGGCAGATTTAAGCCTATAAAGAGGATATATATATATATATATATATATATATATATATATATATACACACACACACACACATAGAGAATAGAGACCAAGTGCTGTTATATGTGGACATGTGGGTATCCCGTATTGAACTGTGAATGGAGAACAATGTCCAGATACCACTAAAAATAAAATATATGAAGAATTCATGTCAAATGAGAAATTTTATTGTGATCAATTATCAAGGATGCTTCTGAATTTTTAGCTTTAAATTTGGAAATATGTACATCATATAAAGACTAATTATTAATATCAGGTTCTAATTATTAAAGAGAATACAATACATTTCAACAACCCACATTATGTTGGCAAGTGTAAATTATTTTTAAAAATTGTATAGATAATTTTATTATAAATTTTTCTTTAGTTCTTTAGATTTTTCACAGGAAATTCTGAATTATCTTCAAAGGGAAGAGAGGCAAAAGGAAAGTAAGAAAGGGAGGAAAGAGGTTGAGCTGGGAGGAAAGGAAGAGCAGGGAATGTGGTTTATTAGAAGACACAAGAGGAAGAAATTACAGAAAGTTAGAGGAGAATGAAGAGACGGGGTGTTCATTCTGTTGAGAATGTGTAACTGATTTCACAATTTCTAACAGATTACCATTTGAGCACATATTTGGGGGTTTATTTCTCTCACCTTTAGAACCAAAAACACAGATGGCAAGGACATTTGTACCTATTTCACCCCCAGCAAGTGCTTCCACTTAACACTGGAAGAGAAAGAAGAGGGACTCGCAGATGCTGAGTAAGTGTAGGTGGAAGGGAGGCTGAGAACAAGAGAAATGCCTGGGGGAGAAACACTGGGTTTTCTCACAGCCATCATCGCTGGCCCCTCCCCCTGGCATTAACGCTTCCAGTGCTCATTGGTTTACTGTGCTGGTAATTCCACCAACATTGACCTGCATTTTTCTTTCCTGGGTAAATGCTGAATTTATTTAAAAGCTGCTGTGACCTGGTTACTGTAATACCGAAACATAAAGCTACTGTGTGCACTCTGGGGACACAAAGAACCCATTTATCCTCAATTCTGAATTTATGAAGTTATCAGACTATTTTGGTGATTAATTTATTCTCAACAAAAGTATGACACAAAGTAGAGCATTTCATAAAAACATGAGCATTTGCTGTTTGAAGGTTTCAAAGAAAAGAGGGAGCACTTATAATTCAGCAGAATTAAAGCAACAACTTGTGAAATAAGTGGCGTCTCAGTTGTGTGACCGTCCCATCCCCACATTCCCTCTGCTCAGCGACGTCCGCCACATTCCTTCTGTGTGACATTGAGATAACAGCAGCACCTACTTCATGGCACTATTGTTGAATGATTAAATAAAATAGAAAGAATGCAGAACTGGCCCTGCCGGTGTGGTTCAGTGGTTGAGCATCAACCTATGAACCAGGAGGCCACGGTCGGATTCCTGGTCAGGGCACAGGCCCGGGCTGTGGGCTCATCCCAGTGTGAGGTGTGCAGGAGGCAGGCAGCCAATGATTGGCTCTCATCTTTGAAATTTCTTATCTATCACTCCCTCTCCCTTCTTCTCTGAAACCAATAAAAATCAATAAAAGATATATATTTTTAAAAAGAATGCAGAACTATGCCTACACATAACAAGCATTGTGTAAGTATCAGCCATTGAGTTATTGTTAACTAAGTTTGTGAGACCCAATCAACTTTCACTTCTTTTGGCCTCTAGTACATTAATAAAGACATTACAAATAAGATTGTTAAAAATTTGAGATCTATTTTAAACATTCACATGTAAGAAATTAATATCTTAGACACCAAGAAATATAACATGCCTCTGTATAGAAGCACACATGAAGGAAAATGTGAAGTTTTTGCGGATGTAAGATCTAAGGTAAATGGCTCTCCTCTCATCCCAGCACAGACCCTAAGATTGCAAACATGGACATAAATAAGAAGGTGGGGATGCGTTCTTTCCACCCTTCCCTGTCCTCTGTGCCTGTGGAGACGTGCTTGTGGTTCTACAGCGCCTGCCACAGGGGCGGGGCTGTTAGGGTGAGTGGTGTGGCCAGCCCTCCTGCCCTGTTCCTTATGCATCATAGGCTGGGAGCATAATTATTTTAATCGTTCAATCTACAGACCTCAGAGAAATTCCAGACGCTTTGCTCCTTAATCATTCATCACTAATACCTTTCTAATTTGGGGCTACATGAGTTGGGGATTTTTGGAAGGGAGCAAGGTATAGAAATAGTAATTTGTTGCAAGCACACCCTAGAAGTTGGAAGTTTGGAAAGCTATACAACAACAAATTTGGGAAGGGCAGGAGGAATTGGAACTCTCACACATTGCTGATTGGAATGTAAAATGGTGCAGATGCTTTATTTTTTATTTTTTTAATGTATTTTTATTTATTTCAGAGAAGGGAGAGGCAGAAACATCAATAATGAGAGAGAATCATTGATCGGCTGATTCCTACACACCATCCATTGGGGATCAAGCCAGCAACCCAGCGTGTGCCCTTAACCAGAATCCAACCTGGGACTCTTCAGTCCAGAGGCTGACACTCTTTCCACTGAGCCACACCAGCCAGGGCTGGTGAAACCGCTTTAAAATGTAATTTGGTTTTTCTTAAATTACTAAACATACATATTACCTGCCAATTATACTCCTGGGTAGACACCAAAGAAAAATGAAAATATTTGTTCACATGAGGTTTATACAGCGTTTTTCATAATAGCCCAAACATGGGAACATCAGAAATGTCCACTGTCTGATGAATGGATAAACAAAATACAGTAAAACCAAGTGGATAGTATTTAGAAATAAGGAAGAATGAAGTACCAAAACATGTTGCAACATAGATGAGCCCTGACAACATGATGTGAAGTGTAAAAAGCCACATACTGTATGATTCCACTTATATGAAATGTTCAAAACAGAAAAATCTGTAGTCAGAACTAAGGGTATTGCTGTCAAGAACTAGGGGGCATGGAAGTGACTGCTGAGTGTGGGGTTTCTTTGCGGGGTGATAAGAATTTTTAAAAATAGATTTTGATGATGGTTGCATGACTGAATGTATTAAAAACCACTAAACTGTATAGTTTAAATGGTTGAACTTAACAGCATGCAAAACATATCAAGGAAAGTGGTTTTCAAAAGTAAAAAACAAAACCATGTTGAAATCACAGTTATGTAGAAGCCTTCACCGTGCCCCTGCCCGGCAGTCCCACCTCTGCTGGGGCATGTGTGCTGGTCCAATGAGGTCTGACGGCATTGGCGTTGCCATGCCTACTGTTCCTTCCTAACCCTTGCCACCCTCCGAGTCACACCTCCTCTCTCCAGCTGTGCAGCCATACTTGAACTTCAACCTACGCTCCTCCCTATCTGACTCTGCCTTTTGCCATCTTCTACCCCTGGACCTCCCCACTCCAACTCATGTCTCATGTAATACACAACTCGGACATCCTTGAAGACTTGCTTTGCATATTACCTCTACCAGTATATCAGCGCTTATTGTTCATTGGCAAACATGGCTCTAAGTAGCTTTGACAATAAAACAGTTTTGGAAGGACATGGAATGGCTCAGAGAATGATAAAATAAATGGAACTTTCAAGCCACAGAAAATGCAGGAGCTAACGGTAGCCTCTTTCAGAGGAGGGTCTTGGAGTGAACTGGCTCTGTCTTTGGATTACGTGACAAGACCCGGTGGCTAGTTTGAGCCTGTGAGATGTGACAGGAAGTGATATTTCTAGGCTATCATGTCTAAACTGAGACAAAGAGCCAGGACAAGACCTCCCCACCGTGTGGCCATGTTTTCCTCATTGTGTAGCTAAAGGGGACAGAGCCTTGGTCTCTGAGCGCTTGTGCGCCGAGGAAGCCCTCTCTCCCCGTGTAGGACACGTAGTGTGAACAAGAAACACAAACTGGAGGTGGCTTTGATTAATCTACCCAGACTGTAACCTTCCTCGAACTAAACCGAGGCGATGTCCTCAGCAAATTGGGAAATGGATGTTGAGCTAGCGAAATGAACAGCTGCCCGTTAAACCCAGTGAACCGCCTGAGCCACAGGGCGGGCAGAGCTAACAGCTACTCTGTGCTCTCAGGCTGCGGTAGTACCTGCCTAACCACACCTGTTCGTGTTGGTTACATGTGTTTGTCCCTAGCGCCAGCTGCCGAGCTTGACACTATTGAGACAATAAGAAAATATATGTTTAATGAGAAAAGGAGTGAAAAAAGGAAGAAGTGGGATGAAGACAAACCTGGGTATTAGACAGCCACCTCTGTGTAAAGCATAGCAGGGCTTTCTCTTAATGGTTTTCCTTTTGTGTCTACCCCTGTGTGTTTCCATCTTTGGTAAATTACAGATGCTCCAATGCAATATGGGCAGGCACAGTCTGCTGGAATACCTAACCCACAAATGTGGTTTTTGTCTGTTCAGTATCTTAAATGTTTTGATTTAATTACTCAATTGTTTAAAATATAAGTAATTTTACCCAAGTATCTGGAGTTCTACCTGTATAAAACATTGGAACAGTGTGCAGCAATGAAGCACTATTTTTTCATGGGACCGATTAGTGGGGTCTGGGGGCTGTTCCTTCGCACATTCAGAGAAAATTCTCCTTTCTGCAGGGCCCATGTGCCTACTCTCTCTTTTCAGGTTTGCTGCCGCCAGGCCTGGTGGCCACTTTTGTTGAGAATCCCTGTAAATTCTTGAGAAAGCTAAAAGGACTTTCCTGTGACACCAGGATGTGGAAACCTACGTTGCTGTGAGCTCCCTTTTGGCTGGGAATTGATCTCTGCATTCACAGATCATGAATAAAAGTGCTTCACTTTTAGAAACCATCTGGGGAAAGCATTTGTTATATATTATGCTGTAATGGTCACTGTCTTCTAAAGGTGCAGGCGATTAACTTTTACTTGGTGATTTCTTCAATTTTAGGGAAACATTTTTGATTTGGTCTTGATGTAGTTTAAATGCATTGTATGAACTTCGTTTTTTTTCTCTGTAAGAATATAATTTGGTTCATAAATTGCAGATGGTGGAATCATGCTAAATGAATATCCTCATTGCTCAGAAAATTAATTCTTTTGACAGAATCATTCACTTAAAATGAAGTGAATATTTAACTTTCTATATTAAGAGGTTTGAATGAAGTATCAAGGCCTTCATTTTCATATACTCCTTCCCTTAATAATTTCATACTTCATTTCTCTTTTATTGAAGTTAGGGATATTTGAGCCATATTTGTAAGTTCTCCTTGTCAAACATTTTCCTTTCAGTTATTCTCTATTTGTTTTTTCTTTTTGGTGAGGTGTTTCTGGTTCTCCTGAATTTTCTATCAAGTGGAAATAGTCATAATCCATGTTGAGTCATAAACACAAGCTCAACAAGTGACAACAACTATACATAACGGGGGTTCAGAGCAGGGACCTGGAGTAAGACTGACCAGGATTTAAATCCAGGAATCTCTTTCTTCTGCTATGTGACCTTGGGCGATCTGCTAAGCCTCTCTGTATGAACTTCAGTTTCTTCATGGAGATAGTAATGGATGGATGTTCAAAAGAATGAGTCAATATGTATATTGCTTAATTATTATTATTAAAATGATACACATTGCAAATTCTAAGAAAACTGAACTTGCATGTTTTTCTTCATTCTTTAATATCTTTTTTAAAATTAATTTTTATTGTTGACAATATTATAGATGTCCCCAATTTCCCCTCATTTGCCCCCCTCCATCTAGCCCTCAACAGACCCCAGGCCTTGCCTGCACTATTGTCTATGTCCATGGACTATGCATATCCTATCTAATAATATGTGAAAATGTACCACAGGTTTTTTTTTTATCTAATAAAGAGGAAATATGGTAATTGACTGCCATGCCCTCAAAGATGGTGATGCCCACAGCCAATAAGGAGGAAACATGCTAATTGAATGCCCCACCCTCAAAGATGGCGGCACCCACAGCCACAAGATGGTGGCGCCCAGTCCCCTCAGCCCTGCTGGGGTGGAAGGCATGTACCTGCCTCTGGAGTCCTCCAGTTCCCTCAGTCCCCTGGCCGGCCAGGGCTTCCCAAGGCTTGTGCTGCCAGCAGTGGCAGCAGTAGAGGTGTGATGGGGGCATCGCCTTCTCCTGATTGCTGGGTCGCCTCCCACCCCTGAGGGATCCTGGACTGTGAGAAGGGGCAGGCCAGGCTGAGGGACCCCCCCCCCCAGTGCATGAATTTTATGCTAAGCAAAATAAGCCAGGCAGAGAAAGACAAATATCACATGACCTCTCTTTTATGTGGAATCTACCGTATTTGCCGGCTTATAAGACGATTTTTTGGCCCTGAAAAATATGCCTCCAAGTGGGGGGTAGTCTTATACGGCGAGTATATAACAAACTCTGTATTTTGAGTGGAAATGTTAGGGGGTCGTCTTATACGCCAGTCGTCTTATACGCCGGCAAATACGGTAATGAACAAAATAGGTCTAGAGAAATGAATTCATGGAACAGACTGACATCTCAGAAGGAGGGGGAAGGGGTAGAAGGCCTCTAGTCTATATATATAAAAGGCTAATGTGCAAAGTGTCCCTTCAGGAGTTCAACCTGGAGACCAGGTGTTCAGTTGCTCACTATGATTTGTGCTGACCACCAGACGGGCAGTGTGGAATGAAGGAAGGTCTCAGCCAGCAGTCAAGGAAGAGAGGCCAGGCCAGCAATCGGCAGCCAGCAGCTGGGGAATGGAGGCCCCAGCTGGCAGTCAGAAGGCCGTGATCAGCCCTTATTACTTGCCAGGCCTAGGGACCCTACCAGTGCATGAATTTTGTTCACCAGGCCTCTAGTATGTATTTAAGTTCTTTGGCTAATCACTTCCTGCCACCCCTTCCCCCTCCTTCAAGATCAGTCTGTTCCATGCATTCATTCCTCTGGACCCATTTTGTTCACTAGATTTCACATATAAGAGAGGTCATGTGATATTTGTCTTTCTCTGCCTGGCTATTTTGCTTAGCATAATAATCCCCAGGTCCTTCCATGCTGTTGCAAAAGGTACAATATCCTTCTTCTTTACAGCTATATAGTATGTCATTGTGAAAATGTACCACAGTTTTGTTTTTTTTTTTATTCACTCCTCTGCTGATGGGTACTTGGGCTGTTTCCAGGTCTTAGCTACTGTAAATAGCACTGCTATGAACAATTCTTTCTGTTTGTGTTTCAGGATTCTTAGGATATATTCCGGGGGGGGGGGGGGGTTGAGGGAGTGAATCACTGGGTCAAAAGGCAGTTCCATTTTTAATTTTTTTGAGAAAACTCCATACTGTTTTCCACAGTGCCTACAACTAGTCTGCATTTCCACCATTAATGCACAAGATATCCCTTTACCCCACATCCTCTCTAGCACTTGTTGATTTATTGATGGTAGCCATTCTGACAGGAGGTAATACCTCATTGCAGTTTTAATTTGCATCTCTCTAATGATTAGTGACACTGAGAATTTTTTCATATGCCTCTTGTCTCTTGGCCATTTAAATCTATATCCTCTTTCGAGAAGTGTCTCTTCTGGTGCTTTGCCCATTTTAAAAATTAGATTGTCTTTCTTTTATTGAGTTGCTTGAATTCTTTATATATTTTGGGGATTGACCCCAGATCAGATCTATCACTAACAAATATGTTCTCCCATACAGTGGGCTCCCTTTTCATTTTGTTGATAGTTTCTTTTGTTGTGCAGAAGCTGTTTAGTTTGTTGTAGTACCATTTGTTTATTTTTCCTTTGTTTCCTTGCCCTAGGAAATGTATTGGTACATTGCTTCATGAAATGTTTGGTATTTTATAGGCTATGTTTTCTTCTAGTATTTCTTTGGTTTCATGATTTACATTTAAGTCTTTTATCCATTTTGATTTGTTCTTATGTATGGTGTCAGTTGGTGGTCTAGTTTCATTTTTTGCATATACCTAATTTTCTCAACATCTTTATTGAAGAGACTAGTTTTACTTCATTGCATGCTTTTTTCTCCTTTGTCAAATGTAAATAGAGTATAATGTCATGGGTCAATTTCTGGGGTCTCCATTCTGTTCTACTGATCTAATGACTGATTTTGTACCAGTATCGGGCTATTTTGATTACAATGGCTCTGTAGTATAGTTTGTTATCAGGGATTATGATTTCTCCAATTTTGTTCTTTGTTCTCAAAATGTCTGAGGCTATTTGTGGTGTTTTTTGTTTCCATATAAAATTTTTGAGTATGCTTTCTAGATCTGTGAAATATGCCATTGGTATTTTAACAGGGGTTGTGTTGAATCTATAGATTGCTTTGGATAATATGGATGTTTAATATCAATTCTTCTAATCCATTATCATGGTCTATGCTTCCAATTGTTTATATCTTCTCATATTTCTTTTTTTAATGTCTGATAATTTTCTGAGTACAGGTATTTGTACTTCTTTGGTTAGGTTTATTTTGGTTAGGTATCTAAGTGTTGTTGTTGCAAGGATAAATGTAATTGTGTTTTTAGTTTCTCCTTCTGAGAACATATTATTGGTATATAAAAATTCCATTTATTTCTGGATGTTAATTTTGTATCCTGCTACTTTGTCAAAATTGTTTATTAAATGTAGTCGTTTTTCCTTGGTGTGTGTGTGTGTGTGTGTGTGTGTGGAGTCTTTAGAGATTTCTATGCACAATATCATGTCATCTATGAATAATGACAATTTTACTTTCTCCTTTCCAATATGTATACCTTTTGTTTACTTTGTCTGGTTGCTCTGGCTAGGTCTTTCAGGACTGTCCTATATAATAAAACCCTAATATGCAAATTGAACAATGGTCTGAATGACCAGTAGCTATGAGGTGCACTGACCACCAGGGGGCAGACGCTCAATGCAGGAGCTAGCCTCTGTTGGTCAGTGTGCTTCTAAAGGGAGAGCACAGCTCAGCCAGAAGCCTGGCTCATGGCTTTCAAGTACAGTGGCGGTGGCAGGAACCTCTTCTGCCTCCGTGGCAGCCCTAACAATCCCTTGGATGTGTCCTGGACTATGAGAGGGTGCAGACTGACTCCTTCCTCTCCCCTCAGGGCCTCTAGTGTAAAATAAGAATGGTGAGTGGACATCGCTGCCTTTTTCCTATTCTTAAGGAGAATGGTTTCAGTTTTTACCCATTGAGTATGATGTTGGTTGTAGGCTTGTCATAGATGGCCTTTATTATGAAGTCGTATATCACCTTTATTTCTACTTTGCTGAGAGTTTTTATCAAAAAAGGGTGCTAGATTTTAAGAAATTATTTTTCTGTATCTTTTGATGTGTTTGATTTTTATCCTTCACTTTGTTTATGTGATGTACCATATTTATTGATTTGTGAATATTTTATCAGCTTTACATACCTGGAATCAATCCTACTTGCTCATGGTATATAATCTTTTTAATGTATTACTAGATCAAACTTGCTAATATTTTATTGATGATTTTAGCATCTATGTTCATCAGTTATATTGAGCTGTAAATTTCTTTCTTGGTGATGTCTTTACCTGGTTTTGTAATTAGGATAATGCTAGCCTTGTAAAAAGATCTTGGAAGTATTCCCTCAGCTTGAGTTTTTTGGAATAGTGTGAGGAGAATAAGTGTTAGTTCTTTAAATGTTTGGTAAAATCCATCTGAGCTAGGACTTTTGTTTGCTCAGAATGTTTTGATTATTGCTTCAATTTTATCAGTAGTTACTGGCCTATTTAAGTTTCTGATTCCTCATGATTGAATTTTGGAAGATTGTATGTTTCTAGGAATTTGTCCATTTTCCTCAGGTTATCCAATTGTTGGCATATAAATGTTAATAGAATTTTCTTATAATCCTTTGTATTTTGGTGGTGTCAATTACTTTGCCTCTTTCATTCTGAGTTTATTTGGGTCCTCTCTTTTTATTTATTTCTATTATTAATTTCAGAAAAGAAGGCAGAGCTCTAGCGGATTTGGTTCAGAAGATACAGCCTGTGGTCTGAAGGGTCCCAGGTTCAATTCCAGTCAAGGGCATGGACCTTAGTTGCAGGCTCCTTCCTGGAACAAGCCTAGTATAGGCACATG
Organism: Vespertilio murinus; assembly: GCA_963924515.1. Lineage (NCBI taxonomy): Eukaryota > Metazoa > Chordata > Mammalia > Chiroptera > Vespertilionidae > Vespertilio > Vespertilio murinus. Next base: position 53,237,565 of record OZ004715.1, on the reverse strand, counting down.
CAGGAGGCAACCAACCAATGTAGTTCTCTCACATTTATATTTCTGTCTCTCTATCCTACTCTTTTTAAAAACAAGTGGAAAAATATCCTTGGGTGAGGATTAAAATAAAAAAAGAAAAGAAGGCAGAGGGAGAGAAAGATAGAAACATTAATGATGAAAGAGAATTTTTTATCGGCTGCCTGTTGATGCCCCATACTGGGGATTGAGCATACAATGTTGGCATGTGCCCTGACTAGGAATCGAACTATGATCTCCTGGTCAATGCTCAACCACTGAATCACACCAGCCAGGCTTCTTTTTCTGTTTTTTTTTTTTTTTTTTTAAATGGGTCTGGTTATAGGTTCATCAATCTTTTCAAAGAATCAAATCTTGGTTTTATTGATCTTCTGTATTGCTTTTTAGTCTCTGTTATTTTTTTCCACATATCTTTATTATTTCCTTCCTTCTAATTCTTCTGGGATTTTGTTGTTCTGCTTCTAATTCTTTTAGTTGTAGGATTAGATCATTTATTTGGGATTTTTCTTGTTTCTTAAGATAAGCTATGTACTTCCCTCTCAGGATTGTTTCCACTATGTCCCACAGATTTTGGGGTATTGCATGTTCATTTTCCTTTGTTTCCTGAAATTTTAAAATTTCTTTCTTATCTCATTGATAATCCTTTCACTGTTTAATAACATGCTATTTAGCTTCTATGTGCTTGAATGCTCTTGAGGTGTTTTTTTTTTTGTTGTTGCATGTTTGTTTGCTTTTGTAGCTAATTTCTAGTTTCACACCATTTTTATTCAAGAAGATGCTGGATATGATTTCAATCTTCTTGAACTTATAGAGACTTATTTATGTCCTAACATGTGCTATTGAAAGTATCCCATGCATATTTGAGACAGAAGTATATTTGTCAGCTTTTGCATGAAATGATCTGTCAATTTCAATTAAATCCATTTGATCAAGTGTGTTGTTGAAGGATGCTGTTTTCTTTATGAGTTTTTGTTTGGAAGACCTATCCAGTGATATCAGTGGGGTTGCAAAGTCCCATACTATGACTGTATTGCTGTCAATCTCTCTCTTTAAGTCCTAAATATATTTAGGTTGTTCTATGCTGGGTGCATATATATTTACCAGGGTTGTATCCTTTTGTTGGATTGATCCCTTTAGTAGTATTTAATGACCTTCTTTGTCTATTTTATATATATATAGATATAGATATAGATATAGATATAGATATAGATATAGATATAGATATAGATATAGATATTTTACAGAGAGGAAGGGAGAGAGATAGAGAGCTAGAAACGTCAATGAGAGAGAAACATCGACCAGCAGCCTCTTGCACACCCCCTACCAGGGATGTGCCCGCAACCAATGTACATGCCCTTGACCGGAATCGAACCTGGAACCTTTCAGTCCGCAGACCGACGCTCTACCATTGAGCCAAACCGGTTTCGGCTTATTTGTCTATTTTTATGGCCTTTGTTTTGAAATATATTTTGTCATATATAAGTATTGCTACCCCTGATGTTTGTTGTTGTTGTTGTTGTTGTTGTTGTCATATTTCATTTTGATTTGCACGGAAATTTTTCTTCCATTATTTCACTTTCATCCTGTATGATTATTTTGTTCTGAGGTGGGTCTCTTGTAGACAGCTTATATATGGGTCACATTTTCTTACCCATTCAGCTACATCATGTCTTTTGTTGGGAATATGTAATCCATTTACATTTAAGGTTATAATTGATAGGCACTTATTTATTGCCATTTTCATCCTTTATGCCTGTTTTCCTCTTTCTCTTTATTTATTCTTTTTACACCATTCCCTTTAACATTTCTTGCAAAGTAATAAAATCTTTTACCCTAATTTTTTTCTTGGAAGCTATTTATTGAAAGTTAAATTTTGAATGATAGCCTTGTTGTATAGAGTAGTCATGGTTTTAGATCATTGCTTTTCATTACTTAAACAATTCATGCCATTCCCTCCTGGCATGTAGTGTTCTCTTAAGAAATCAGCTGACAGTCTTATGGGAGCTCTTCTGTATGTCACTATTTGTCTCTCTCTTTCTGCCCTTAAGATACTATCTTTGTCTTTGATGTTTCCATTTTAAATATATGTCTTGGTGTGAGTCTCTTTGTGTTAATTTGGTTTGGGACTCTCTGTGTTTCCTGAAATTGTCTGACATTTTCCTTCACCAGGTTAGGAAAATCTTCTATCATTACTTTTTAAATCAGGTTCTGTATTCCTTGATCACTTTCTTCTCTCTCTGGGACACCTATGCTGCAGATATTGTTCTGTTTAAGTTGTCCCAAAGTTCTCTTAAACTCTCCTTATCCCTTTAAAGTATTTTTCCAATTGCTGCTCTGATTGTGTCCCCCCCCCCATCTTCCAAATATCTGATTCGATCATTTGCTTCATCAAGCCTGTTTTTAATTCCTTCCATTATATTCTTGATGTCAGATATAGTATCCTTCATTTCTGACTGATTCTTATTCATAGTTTACATGTCCTTTTTCATGCTGATATAGTTCCCATTAACTTCCTTGTAATTAATATTAAGTTCCTTATGGTACTCACTAAGTTACTTGAGCATCGTTATAACCATTAGTCTGAACTCTATGCCTGATAAATTTCTTACCTCCTTATCATTTTCTGGAGATTCTTTATTTACTTTCATGGCGGTTGTTTCTTTCTCTCCCCATTTTAGTTATATCTCTGTGCTTATTTCTATGTATTAGATGTAACTGCTATATCCCAGTCATCATGCTGGGGGACCCAGTGGTGTGGTCTCCTTGAACTCCTGAGCTGGATGCTTTAGAAGTCTCTCTTCTATGTTTTTTCCCCCCTTTCCTATGGTAACCAGGTTTTGACTGTTGTTGTCCCATTTGTGACTGGGATCTCCTCTCTGGCTGGCTGGCTATGAGTTTTAATCCTGACCATTTCCTGTGGGGCTGAGCCCCAGTTTCCCCAAGCAGTGACTGTCATGCTCCCCTTCGCCCATGCACTCCCCTCCACTGGTTGATGACAGGTGCCTTAACCGACTTCATCATTCCTCTTTGTTTGAAATACCCTGACAAAGGCTTTTCAAGCTGCTTTTGGTACATATCACTTAATATCTTCAACAAATGTTTACTGAGTGGCAACTATGTCCCAGGCACTGCGTTAGTAGCCATGGACAATATGCAAACAAATTAGCATGGCTGCGCTCCAATAAAATCTATAAGTGAGGAGGCATGCTGGGTGGGGGTTGTAGTTTGCTGACCCCTTGAACTAAAATCTTTACAAACAAAATATAAATCTTTGTGGAGAGGGCTTCTGACTCCCTACTGTACCTTTAATGCTAGTGTAGTTCTCATTATAGATATTCAATAAAATGTATTATTTATTAAGGGTGAAGATTATTTATGGCATAACACATCTTATTTATAATATATATGTTAAGACATGCTGATGCCTGGAACATTTTCCTCCCATGCCATATTTGTGTTGACATTTACTATTTTGGGTTTGACAATTGACAGTTTTACTTCCTAATTATGTTCTTCTTATTATATTTCCTGAATGTTTAATTAGTTAAAATATTATGATTCATTTTATTTGAGTTTTATAAAATTGCTTTTGCTGATTTTCTCCCCAAAGACTCTGAAAAATAGATGAACATTATTTATTAATTTAAAAATAAACTAAATACCACTAATTTATGCAACTAATTTCAACTGACTGATACTCATTGCTTGTAATTTTTATGACATAAATTGGATGACATGATATGAAGTTACTAGTCCCAGGATTGGGAAACAGTAATTGATGTTGTCTGTCATGGATGGGTGAAGAAGGTAGTGATAGCATTCAGATTATTTACCTAGCATTCTTGATTCAAATAGTATAAAACATTCTATCTATCTGTAATTATATTTATATTCTGTGAGTGTGTGTTTATGTTTGAAAAAATACCAAATTATTAACTTGGGTAATTTGTATAGTACAATGATGGGATATTTTATTTTTTATTTTGGCTTTTATAGATTTTCCAAATGTTCTACAATGGAAACATGTTGATTTTGGGATTTTTGCTCCTAGTGGTATGGTGGACTAGATACCTACCTATAAGGACCTTTATGCTACAATCCAACCAAGATTTTATTTAATTTAAACATATTTTAATTGATTTTTTACAGAGAGGAAGGGAGAGGAATAGAGAGTTAGAAACATCGATGAGAGAGAAACATCGACCAGCTGCCTCCTGCACACCCCCTACTTGGGAAGTGCCTACAACCAATGTACATGCCCTTGACCAGAATCGAACCTGGGACAGACGTTCTATCTACTGAGTCAAATCGGATTTGGCTCCAACCAAGATTTTAGATGAAAATACATCTAGTACATTTTTAATGCATTGTTGAGCTCTCAGGAAAGTTAGGGAAATAAATCAATTAAGCTATTTTACCTCACTAGGGCCAAAGAAGTCCTAGAAGTGATGTCAATACTACTACTGGGAAGAGGAGGATTCACTGTGGGCTAGTACTTGTTTATGGGGCTAAATCTTTGATTCCTGAATTAAGCTGGAAACTTGAAAAATGCTAAAGTGGTCCTACATTAAACCTGCAAATCCTCTCCAGATGAATGAATCCCAAATGTATGCCATTGGTATTTCTAAAGGTCAAGTTCAACAAAATGTGGGCTCACAATAGAAAGGAAATCACCAAACACGAGATGAAATAAGGCATTGTGAGAGTCAGCACACACAATGGAGGTTTAAGTCTACACATGAAAAGTATAGAATTATAATTTATTTAGTTTACACTTAAATAAATAAAAATAATCAAGAAAAAAAAAGATTATCAACAGTGACCAACCAAATTGAATTTTTAGAAATAAGAAATGTAACTGCTGAAAATTAAATATAATGGGTGGATTTTATAATAGTTTAGACACTGTTAAAGTGAGAACGAGGGAACTAAAGGACAAATCCATAAAAAGCTATTCAAATGTAATGTAGTGAGACAGAGATGCCAAATGTGAAGCATAAAGCTAGATGGAAAAATAATAAGAAAATCTAGTATTCTCTTAGTGGATGTTCCAGAAAAACAAACCAGAGCTCATAGTAAAGGAGAGAAAATGTCTGAAGCTGTTCTATAGTTTATTAAGGATATATGACCCTACAAATATAAAAAGCACAACATATAAAGTGCAGAGATAAAACAGCTAGGTAACTGTAGTGAAGCTACAGAACATCAAAGTCAAAAGGGACATGCTCAGAAGTCGCTCAAGAGAAAGGGTAGATCAAATGGATGCAAATTAGATAAGGGGGATTGGGCAGCAACAATGGAAGTCGGAGGGTAAGCACATATTTAGTTAAGAGAGAAAATGACCCTTAAACTAAAATTGTGAACCCAGCAAAAATGTCTTTTAACCAAAAGGGTGAAATAAGAACTGATTTATTTTGGGGGCGGGATTGTTTAAAATATTTCTCCTTTAAATAAAACCTGTGACTTAATTTTAGTTCAGAGTTTTCTTTGTTGATAGTTTTATTTACAGTCTCAGTGTTTCAAATAGATATAACTTTCTTCTTGTATAACAACAAAATAGCTTTGTTTTTCTAAAATTTAAAAATTTCATCTAAAATTTCAAATTTATTAGCATTTATTAGCATTTATTAGCAACACCCATTGGGGTGTTGGGGGCCAATCAGGAGTGGGACCAGCTGGGGGGAGGGGTTGTGGGTGGTTAGCTAGTCAACTCCCTCCCCCAATTGGGGTGTTGGGGGCCGATCTGGTGTGGGGCTGGCCAAGAGTAGGGTCCATGGCAGTTGGCCAGCCAGCCCTGCCCCCAATCAGAGTGTTGAGGGCCAATCGGGGGCTGGGATGGTGGGGGGGGATTGGGGCCTGGGTCAGACTGGTTGGCTGCAGCAGTGAGCATCATAGCCAACCGGTCATTCTAGTCATTCCGCCTTTCTGGTCACTGGATATATATATATATATATATATATATATATATATATATATATATATAGACTAGAGGCCTGATGCACGAAGATTCATGGAAGAATAAGCCTTCCTTTCCCTGGCTGATGGCACCAGCTTCCCTCTGATACCCAGGATCCAGGCTGCTTTGCTCCTGCTGCTGCCAGGCATCTGGGACCTGGGCTGCCTTGCTCCAACCACCACTGCCACCCACCGGGGGTGTGCATTGAGCCACGCCATGGTGTGTGTCTGCTGGCGCTGGGGGCAGCATACAGTCCCCTCTCACCCACCTGCATGTGCAGCTCCTCCTGAACTGTCATGATGCAGCCTCCTTCTGGCATTCCAGCCTAATTTGCATATTACCTCTCTCTCTCTCTCTCTCTCTCTCTCTCTCTCTCTCTCTCTCTCCACACACACACACACACACACACACACACACACACACACATATATTCCTTAACTATGAAAAATATATTTTCAAGTTACATAGAAGACATTTCCTCATCATAATCAGGCACTGTAAGTTCCTACCAAGTAATACACAAAGAAGCAAGATTTTAGTTATTTCATTGAGTTACTAAAAAAAATAATAATTTTGAGTAGGCATTAACAAAAGAAAAAAACCACCAGTAACATTATCTCAAACAGATGGTTTCAAATAGTTGGAATGCTATTCTCTGCATGGTCCAATAGCACCTGAAATAACACATAAAATCCATAAATATAAAGAAAAAACAAGCAGACAAGTCAGATATAGTACTGAGTGAACCTGACTTACAGTTGGAATGGAGACTGCCCTACATTCAAAAGAAGTTCCCACCACCAACAGCACATTGGGCACTGCTGGCTTTACCTCGTGGTCTCTGTGAAGAGAGCATGCCAGAACAGCAGTCCCGGCGGTAAAGGCAGAGAGAGGGTGTTAGTGAGAGAAAATTACATGTGGAATGGCAAAGTCCTTTTAAAATCTAGAGTAAAAGTTAAAAATTCACTATCACCACTGTATAATTCAGGTAAAAAAAACCCCAAACAAAACAACTACTTGCTTGTTTGGTTACCAGTAATTCTTCTCAAGATTCTCAATTTTTGAACTTTTATAGCAGGAAACCAAATATGTTCATAAAAAACTAATCTGATCAAGACTTTAAACAAAACAAATAACATTTTAATTTTTCAACTAAAACAAAGCAAAAGCAATATCCCAAACCTACAGTTTGTTCCAAGTTTGACTATAATTATTGAAATTTGTCAATCAGTTCAGAAACATCTTTTTTGTTCTTTTTTTAAAAAAATTAAATCACTGACAGTTGAGTCACATTTCCATTGTGTATTCCTTTCTTTTAAAAATATTTTCTTAAGACGTTCTGAGTAGGGTCTTAAAGATAAAAAATAGCAAGAAATAAAAATTATGATGAACTAGAAAAAGGAGAAATTTTGAATACAAACAAAAATTTAAATTCTACAAATTCACTATATCACTGGTTACTAAGGAAATTATTAAAAACTTATTTCATTTGGAAAAAAAAGGAATTGTATAACATTTTATACCCAAATAAGAAAACCATTATAATTTATCTTAAATAATAAAGAACATTGAATATTTTTATGTGTGATAATTCTGACATATTTTATTAGAGATTCTATGGGCATTTATTTCAATTATTTACAGAGTAAAATCTAAATGTTTTATATAATTTTACCTCCAGTTTTACTGCTCTTCTTTAATAGAAAATGCATATTTTTAATAAACTAAGAAATTTTTTCAAATGTCTTTGTTCATTGTGCCTTATTTATTGAGTATGTCCAGAGTAGATCTAAGAAAATATTTTATTAAACTTTTATTCACATAAATATTAATGACATTTAAGTTTATTCTTACAGATTTGAACTTGTTTGCCAGGTTTTGGCATGATAAAGAGACCGCCTTGAAACATAAGAACCAATACAACATGTGACCCTTACTACTACATACATCTGTTCAACTAAAACACTTCCATAGCAACTAACGTAGCAGTACAGTATGGGGACTAATTACAAATGCCCTGACAATATGTTTGCAGACAGAGTGTTTTCATTGTTGAGAAGATCTGATGTAGGGCGTGCTAGATGTTTAAGCACCAGCTCTGGGAGGGGCTAATGATCAGCTTCCTAACTTCTACGCAAGGTTGACAGTGACAGAGAAAGAATGAGACAGAAAGTGAACCATGCATTTAACAGGGATCAGAACCCAAGCAAATGGTGTGGGCTATCCAGACGAATAAATGGAAACAGTGACTGTGGCAAATTGGCATGGCTTATTCATACTCTCTCCTTGTTCTTCATCATGGTCATCAGGTAGATGAAATGCAGTTGTAAGCTGTTCACTTATTGTTAGGTGCCTGTACACCCCAGAAGTAGGTCCCATAGACTCTCAGAGGCTTGAGGCCAGTGGTCTGCAAACCACAGCTCTCGAGCCACATGCGACTCTTTGGCCCCTTGAGTGTTCTAACGCCACTTCTTCAAAATAGACTAGCCCAAGCCAAAAACCGACTTCTGAGCATGGGCCACGAAGTTTCAGTAGCACTGTATGTGTGCGCCTGCACTTGGTGTTTTGTGGAAGAGCCACACTCAAGGGGCTAAAGAGCCGCATGTGGCTCACAAGCCTCAGTTTGCCAACTACTGCTCTAGGCCAAGGGTTCCAGGCTCCAGTGGAGACATTTTGCCAGATAAATATTCTCAATAATATCACAGCCTACATGTTAGCTAAAGGCCTATCACAATCTATGGAATTTATTTTTCTCAAGATGGGTGAATGTGTTGGTTATTTTCAATACATTATAAAAAAAGAAACTTGGGACAAGGTTTAAAAAAATCTTAAAATATAAAACAGTAGCATTCTACTAAACCTATTTCTTTTTAATTTAGAAATGTTACTTATAATGAAATAGAGATATGTGAGATAGGTAAATATCATTTTTGAAAGTAGAAAGATGACTAGATATCTGAAAAATGTCTTAGGAACTGTAAGTTTATTTTAAAAAATAAATGTTACTGTTAAGTGTCTCTTGGTATTCATATATTATTTTTATAGTACTATTTAAATTATTTAAAGATTCATAATCATTAATATATAATATTTTGAATTTTACTTTCTAGCTACCTCTTAAGACTTGTTTTCTCATTTTAATAGATCTATTTTTATAGCAATAAATAAAATACAATATAATTTTTATTTGATTAATTGAATATGCTTGAGTTAAAGACAATTTAAGAAAAAAAATTATCAAAGCTGTACCTTTTCAACCTCCATAGAAAATTATTAAAAAACAGCTTCACCTGTATTCACTTAAGTTTTTTGAGGACTTGACATTGTTCAAAATGCTGAATACATAGTGATGCATATGATATGGCTGCTACCTTTGTGGATGTCATAGTCTACGGAAGAGACAAATGTATCATCCTAATAACAAAAAACTAATAGCAACACAGTGTAATGGAGAAATGACTGCTTTACATTCAGTCTAATGAGCAGCAGGTGAAAGGTCGGTTGATGTATTTGTGTACTCTATACAAAATATCACGTTGCCATGTGCCTACTTCCAGAATGGGTTTGTGCAGTCGCAGATGGGAAATTAAGATACCTGTAGGTTTGTAGAAGGGGTTTTGTTTTTAGCATCAACTAATATGCAAACAGCCTCAGCTGCCCATTCTTCAGTGGATATATAACATTTTTTGTCAACTAGCCGTATGCAATTTACCCATATTTTCCTGAATATTTAAAATGTAAGAGGACTGTTAAGTAAATGACTCACTCTTTACTATGTAACATATCTTTCTATTTTAGATTGATTTGGACATAAAGTCATGTGATTCCTTATCATTTTAAAAATGTGTTGTGGATAACAAAATTAATTTCAGGTGAAAGAAAATAAATAACTTAGAAGACTTGTTATTTTATCCCAATTTTGTTTTACTAAAAATTGGTAAAGTAGTATTGTTTTATGGGCATTGTTCTGTTTAGCTCTATGCGCCATAAATGAAAAGGTTGATCATCTTTTTTGGTATGCACATGAACAAGAACAGGTACTGATAAAAACATTTTAGCTCACTGGAAATATAAACAGTGAAAAACAACATGTGAAAAGATTAAACAATACTCTATGTAAGCAGAATTACTCGTTCTTTCTTATCATGTTATGACATAGGAAAGAAAAAAATGTTTTGATTTAAAAATCTGTCAGCTATCATGTAATTTAATATGTAGTGACATATACTGCTAAAAGGTATATATTAACATTAAAGACCCAAACTCCAGTGATTAATATTATAGTGATGACAGAATGAGAGTGCCTAATTTTAATCCACTGTTTATCTATGTGGGATAATTTATAGATCACTCGACATGTTTTAATAGCAGACATAAAAGATATCCTCTAATACCCACTTTCTTTCAAGATCTGACATTTTGCAGTTACAAATACAAAGAAATACCAAGAGTTGCTTTCATTAGATATGTATACAAATAGCTAGTCATCTCATACACAGTTTATTACAAGTGATCTATTAATAACAAAACTGCTCCAAAGACACAGCGTCCCTTACTATTCTAGTTGAATATCAAGGGGTTGACTTAAAATGAGCCCAGAAACACAAAGAGTGGACAGCACATTGGTTTGTCTGCCAAATATAATTTTACCATCATAAACCTCAGGCTGACATCTGCACAAAGCTTTCTTCACCCAAACACTGCCAAGTAAGGGCGTTATTCACTGATTGGCTGATAGTCACCATGACAACTGATGTCACAGTTAGACAAGTACAATCCCACTTTCAAACATGCACACAATTCATTAATTCTGCAGGACTTTGTTGATGATATATTATGAGGGAAATATTTAATACTATTCAGAGGCTAGATATATTTGCCTCTTATCTAGGGTAAAATAAATTATAAGAAGTGATGAGAACAACCATTTAATTAGACTAAAAGAAGTTTGACAAGCAACTCAGTGGATTTAAGTGTTTTTAATAATTTTGTAGGTGTCTCATTCTGTAAACTGAATGACTATTGAGTTAACCTTTTTCAAGTTATTTTTTTAGGGGCCCCTTTAAAAACATGTTGGAAAGAATGAGAATCTGATTTTCTACACACTGAACAAGATAATACAAGCATTTCCTTGTCACTCAAGAAGAAATAATTGTACTCAATGTTGAATGATTTTTAAATTTAATAGATATTTATCCATAGAGACTACTATGAAAATTACAAAAGGATTAATTTACTTTTCCTTATTCATCTATATAGAAACTATATTTACCATACTCATTTTCAAAGACAGAATAGATTCAGAATCTAAATATGAATAAAAGTAGTCCAATATCTAATAAATAAAAATTGTGTATATTAACTTTTACTAAATTTTATTCATCCAGCCTTATCAGCCAAACTTCTGAAAACAAAACGTTGAAATCTTTAAGTCCATTTCTCCATATTGTGATCCAAAGGGTGTAAAATCTTATAAATGCTTATGTGCATCTGTTTGTTTGTAGGAATGTACAGTGAAAGGTGTGGGAAGGCTAGACACAAAATGTTAACAGTTTACTTCAGAGATGTTGGTTAGTGGAGGGTGAGAAAGTAATTTCCCTTTATATATTGTTTATAATTAACTACAGTACAGTTTAATTTTTAAGTTTAACTACAAAATCCAATAAAGTGCTAAAAATGATTGTGATATTATAAAAAAAAAGTAGTGAACCAAAGTAGTATGTTTAAAACTAGAGGCCCAGTGCAGGAATCTGTGCATGGGTGGGTCCCGCCAGCCCAGCCCTGTTTGCAGATCAGGCCCTGTAGGGGTGAGGGGTGGGGAGGGAGACACTGGAGATTGGCCAGTGGACCTGCACTGATTGTGGCCCTATGAGGGCTGGGCCAGCTGGGGAGGGGCTGTGGGGGGCAGAGCCAGCCATGGGGAGGGGCTGTGGGCAGTGGGCTGGCATCCCTTCCCCCAAATGAGACTGGGGGAGGAGCCATGGGAGGTGGGCCAGCCAGCTCCACACCCGATTGGAGAGTGGGCTGGAGGGAGGGCCGTAGGCTGATCAGTGTGGTAGGGGCAGATTGGGGGAGGGACCCACTGGCCCACCGCCCACAAGGCTGGCCCCACCCCCAAATGGGGTGGGGGGGTGCTGGGAGGTCAGCAGCCTGGGGAAGGGGCCAAGGGAGGGGCCCTGGGTGGTTGGCCAGCCGACCCTGCCCCTGTTCAGAGTGGCAGGTGGCTATTGGAATAGAGAAGACTGGGGGAAGGGGCTATGAGCTGAATGGGGTGGGGGCCATCAGGGTGGGGTCGGCATGGGGGAGGGGCTGTGGAAGGGTGGTCTGTGGGCCTGCACCCTATAGGGGGGGCAATTAGGGGTGGGGCTGGCTGGGGGATGGTCTTCAGGCTTATCAGGGTGGACAATTGGGGCTGGGGCTGGGGTGGGGAATGCAGTGGTGGGTGATGGCTGGCTGCCCTGCCATAGATTGGGGTGGGAGAGGCTGACCAGGGGCCATGGGGCCGGTTCACTGGCCACAGTGGGCATCATGGCGACTGGTCGTTCCGATCTTCCAGGTGTTCCAGTGCTGGCTTTATATATATATATATATATATATATATATATATATATATATATATATATATATAATTTTATTCTGTATGTTCCATATATATCAGTACGTGTGTGTGTGTGTGTGTGGTGTATACATGTGTATAAAATTGAAGAAGAGACTAAAAGAACATACACTAAATTGTTAGTGTTGATTATCCCTGGATAGTGGAATTATTTTTTTATTTTCTTCTGTTTACTTATTTGTATCATTTACAGTGAGAATAATTTAATTCTTTTATTAAGAAGTATGATGTTATAATCAATAACAATAAGTGAATGAAACATTTATTTACTTCTATATGCAATACTCATTGTTAGGAACCGAAGGAGATGCAAAGAAGAGTGTCTGATTTTAAGATCATTACAATTTAATTCAGAAACACGATATGAATAAGAAAAACTATAACACAGCCAAGGTCGGTTTGGCTCAGTGGTAGAGCGTCGGTCTGTGGACTGAAGGGTCCCGGGGTTCGATTCCGGCCGGGGGCATGTACATTGGTTGCGGGCACATCCCTGGTTGGGGGTGTGCAGGAGGCAGCTGGTCAATGTTTCTCTCTCACCGATGTTTCTGGCTCTCTATCTCTCTCTTCCTCTCTGTAAAATATCAATAAAATATATTTTTTAAAAAAACTATAACACATAATATACAGAGTATAAATGATGATTTCACAGCAGTTCAGAATTATCATCATATACTTTTTTTTTTTAAAGACATGCACTTGCCATATTAATACTACTGGTTTTGGTAAAGCATAAAGACTAAATTATTTGATCCATATATAATCTTAATATTTTAAAATTAACTATCAAAATTGAATTTGTTTAGGCAATAAAAAAAAGAAGTGCATTTTGGAAACCACTTAAAGTAGTACAAATTTTTTTAAAAATACATTAACCAGATCATATACCATGACCAAGTGGGATTTATTCCAGAGATGTAAGATTGATACAATATGTGCAAATCAATAAATATGATACATCACATAAACAAAGTGGAAGATAAAAATCACATGACCATATAAATTGATGCAAAAAAAACCACCAAAAAACGTTCAACGAAATCCAACACCCGTTTTTTATAAAAACTCTCAGCAAAGTGGAAATAGAAGGGAGTCTATCTCAATATGATAAAGGCCATATATGACAAACCTACAGTCAACATCATACTCAATGGGCAAAAACTACAAGCATTTCTCCTAAGAACAGAAACAAGACAGGGATGCCCACTTTCACTACTCTAGTTCAACATAGTGCTGGAAGTCCTAACCACAGCCATCAGATAAGAAGAGAAATAAAATCCAAATTGGAAAGGAGGAGGTAAAATTATCATTCATAGATGACATAATATTATACATAGAAAATCCAAAAGACTCCACCAAAAAACTACCAGATTTAATAGATGAATTTGCAATATATTAGGATAAAAAATTAATCAATGACACCTTATACACCAATAATGAACTCTCAGAAAGAGAAACTAAAAAATAATCCCATTTACCATTGCAGCAAAAACTTAAGATACTTGGGAATAAACTTTGCCAAGGAGGTTAAAAAAAAACTTGACTTAAAAAACTATAGGATGTCGAAAAAAGATATAGAGAAAGAAACAAACAAGTGGAAGAAAATACTGTGTTTATGGATTGGTAGAATCAACAGCATTAAAATGTCCATACTACACAAATCGATCTATACATTCAATGCACACCCCATTAAAATACCAACAGCATATTTTAAAGATCTAGAACAAACACTCCAAAAATGTATATGAACCATAAAAGACTCAAAATAGCTATAGCAATCTTGAAAAATAATAAGTTTGGTGGGATCACAATACAAGATATCAAGTTATACTCCAAAGCCATCATAATCAAAACAGCCTGGTACTGGCACAAAAACAGAAATATGGATCAATGGAACAGAACAGAGACCCCAGCAATTGACCCAAGCCATTACACTCAATATTTGACAATAGAGACAAGAGCAAACAATGGAGTCAAGACAGTCTCTTCAATAATGCTGCTGGGAAAATGGACAGGTACATGCAAAAATGTGAAAGTAGACAGCCATCTTACACCATACTCAAGATAAACTCAAAATGGATAAAATACCTAAATGTAACCATAAAAATCTTAGAAGAAACCATAGACAGCGAAATCACAGACATCTCTCATAGCAATATTTATGGATACATCTCTAAGGGCAAAGAAAACTAAGGAGAAATTAAACAAATGGGATTACATTAAAATAAAAAGCTTCTGCACAGCAAAATAAATCATCAATGAATTAAAAAGAGAGCTCACTGCATGGGAGAACATATTTGCCAATGATAACATGCAATAAGGGGTTAATTTCCAAAATGTATAGGAAATTCATACAACTTAACAAAAGGAAGACAAACAATTGAATTTTAAAAATGGGCATGGTACCTAACTAGACACTTCTCTAATGTGTGTGTGTGTGTGTGTGTGTGTGTGTGTGTGTGTGTGTGTGTAATATGGGCATAAGAAGGCCAAGAGGCATAAGAAAAATGCTCAAAGTCACTAACCATTCAAGAGATGCAAATTAAAACAACGAAATATCACCTCACACCTGTCAGAATGACTATTATCAACAAATGACAAGTACTGATGAGGTTGTGTAGAAAAGGGAGCCTCGTGCACTGCTGGTGGAATGCAGTTCGGTGCAGCCACTGTGAAGAACAGTATGGAGCTTCCTCAAAAATTAAAAATGGAACCCCCGTTTGACCCAGTGATCGCACTTTTAGGAATATATCCTAAGAAATCAGAAGCACCAAACAGAAAGAATGCACGTATATTCACAGCAGCACAATTTACCATAGCTAAGATCTGGGAACAGCCCAAGTGCTCTTCAGCAGCTGACTGGATAAAAAACTGTGGTATATTTACACAACGGAATACTACGCTGCTGTAAAAAAGAAAGAACTCTTACCATCTGCAGCAGCCTGGATGGACCTGGAGAGTATTATGGTAATTGAAATAGGCTAGTAAAAGAAAGATAGATACCACATGATCTTACTCATATGTGGAATCCAATGAGCATAATAAAGCGATAAATAAAATAGATCCAGAGACATAAAACCATGAAACTGATTAATGAATGTCCTTGGCAAGGTGGAGGTAGGGAGAGACTCACTGGGGAACGTCTATGCATGTTTAGCCCATGGACACAGACAATAGTGTGGCAGGTTCATGGAGGAGGGGCTCAATGGGGTAAAAACACACAAACATTCAAAGGGGACATCTGCTATATTTTCAACAATAAAGATAAATTTTAAAAAATAAAACATAAAATGAGCCTTTTAGAAGGATTGAAAATTTTTTAAAAAATTATAACTTAAACCATTTCTTAACAACAATAACAACAACAAAAGACTGTCTAAATGGGCCAAATTTAGAAACATTCAAGGACAAAATATTTTATCTTAGCTTTTGAATCTGAATGTAACTCTAAGTTTCACTTTTAAAATATCGCTCAGCCATTAATGAGGTTATGTAAATTAACACCCATATTTACTATTACTTTAACATGTTTTTTTTTCCCTAAGAACACCTCACAATGATTCCCCAGTAGCTGGAGGGTTCCTATCAGACTGTAAACTGTTGCTTTATAGTACATATGAAAATATTTTTATATTTGTTTGCCTGATTTGTCTTCTACTTAATAATGAACCTTATATTTTATGAGAGGCCCAGTTCACGAAATCCGTGCACTTTGGGGACGCCCTCAGCCCAGCCTGTGCCCCTCGAGCAGTCTGGGAGCCCTTGGGGGATGTCCCACTGACAGCTGAAGCCAGCCGTCTGCCATCCTCAGCACTGCTTCTCCTGCCACTACCAATGCACGTGCCAGTCATGAGCCCGGCTTCTGCCTGAGCGGTGCTCCTCTTGTGGGAGCACACTGACCGCCAGGGGGAAGCTCCTGCATTGAGCGTTTGCTCTGGAGGTCAGTGCGAGTCATAGTGACAGTCATTCTGCCACTCAGTCGATTTGCATATTAGCCTTTTAGTATATAGGATTAGGAGTCACTGGAAAATTAGTCCAATGAAAACAAATGTTGTGAAGCTAAAATCTAAATTTAACACCTTCTGAACTGACACATTCAGAAGCCATGAGCTTGAAACCCATGTCTAAGGTAGATATGTTTGTCTTTTGTCTGACAAGGCATCTATATTCCTTTGAGAAAATCCCTGTCTTAATCTGATTCTCCCCAGAAAGCAGCACCTGGAGCACAAGTCTGAACAATGGACGTGATTTCACAGAAGTAGGGGAGAGAAATGTGTAAGAAAGAAGATAAATAGCCTAAGGGTGTGTTCCTAAGTCGGTCAGTGGTACATTTTACACAGCGGAATACTATGCGGCTGTAAAAATAAAGAATACCATTGAGGGCAACTGGTCTTATTTGTTTATTGTGGATCCTATTGTAGATGTCCCCTATTCCTCCCCCCTTGCCACTCCACTCACTCCCCGCCCCTCCAGGCCTTCATCACATTATTGTCTGTGTCCATGGGCTACACATATGTGCATATGTGTTCTTCAGTTAATCTCTTCCAGCGCCCCTCCCCCCTAACCCGCTCTTCTGAGATCTGTCAGTGTGTTCCATAATTCCATGCCTCTGGCCCTATTTTGTTCATTAGTTTATTTTGTCCATCAGACTGCACATGTAAGTGAGATCATGTGATGTTTGCCATTCTCTGACTGGCTTGTTTCACTTAGCATAATACTCTCCAGGTCCATCCATGCTGTTGCAAAGGGTGAGAATTCCTTCTTTTTTTCAGCAGCGGAGCATTCCATTGTGTAAAATGTCCCACAGATATTTTTTATCCAGTCATCTACTGATGGGCACTTGGACTGTTTCCAGATCTTGACTATTATAAATAATGCTGCTATGAACATAGGGGTGCATATATTCTTTCTAATAGGTGTTTTGAGTGTTTTAGGATATATTACCGGAAGTGTAATCGCTAGGTCAAATGGGAGTTCCATTTTTTATTTTTTGAGGAAACTCCATGCTGTTCTCCACAGTGGCTGCACCAGGCTGTATTCCCACCAGTAGTGCACGAGGGTTCCCTTTTCTCCACATCTTCTCCAGAACTTGTCATTTGTTGACTTACTGGTGGTAGCAATTCTGGCAGGTATGAGGTGATACCTCATAGTTATTTTAATTTGCATCTCTGATGATTAGTGACATTGAACATTTTTTTCATATGTCTATTGGCCATTTGTATGTCCTCTTTGCAGAAATGTATATTCAGGTCCTTTGCCTACTGTTTAATTGGATTGTTTGTCTTCTTGGTGTTGAGTTGTGTAAATTCTTTATACATTTTGGATATTAACCCCTTATTAATGTATCATTGGTAAATATGTTCTCTCATACAGTGGCTTCCTTTTCATTTTGTTGATGGTTTCTTTTGCTGTGCAGAAGCTTTTTATTTTGACATAGTCCCAATTGTTTATTTTCTCTTTAGTTTCCTTTGCTCTAGGAGATGCATCTGTAAATAACTTGCTACAAGAGATATCTGATATTTTGTGCTTATGGTTTCTTCTAGGATTTTATTTTTCATGACTTACATTTAGGTCTTTTATCCTTTTTGAGTTTATTATTGTGTATGGTATAAGTTAGTGATCTACTTTCCTCCTTCTCCTCCTCCTCCTCCTCCTCCCCCCCTCCCCCTCCCCCTCCCCCTCCCCCTCCCCCTCCCCCTCCCCCTCCTTCTTCTTCTTCTTCTTCTTCTTCTTCTTCTTCTTCTTCTTCTTCTTCTTCTTCTTCTTCTTCTTCTGTATGCATCTGTCCAATTTTCCCAACACCACTTCTTGAAGAGACTGTCTTGGCTCCATTGTATGTTCTTGCCTCCTTTGTCAAATATTAATTGAGCATAATGGCTTGGGTAGATTTCTGGGTCTATGGTCTATTTCATTGTTCTATATGCCTGTTCTTGTGCCAGTACCAGGCTGTTTTGAGTACAGGGCTTTGTAGTATAGTTATTGTTTTTTTATTGGGGCTTGTGATTCCTCCAAGTTTGTTCTTTCTCAAGATTACTGAGGCTATTTGGTGTGTTTTGGGTTCTATATACATTTTGGAGTATTTGTTCTAGATCCATGAAATATGCCATTGGTAGTTTAGTAGGAATTGCATTGAATTTATAGATTGCTCTGGGTAGTATGGACATTTTAATGATGTTGATTCTACCAATCCATGAACATGGATGTTCTTCCATTTGTTTTCATGTGTTGTGATGGTAGCTTAGGCTTTTATAAATATAGATTCCAAAAGTGGTCCTTCAGGCTTACATTGATTTTTATGAACCCTTAGAGCCCACCAATAAATTATATTTTTTACCTGAGATTATTAACTTTTGTTTCTCTTGCTTGCTATCAAGAATCCTTTACTAATACAACAGCTGCATCTCAAGTTGCATGATTCCTAAGTTACACCTGGTTATTAATGGTTTTTATGTGGCTACATTTCACCCACATATATGAATAAAGGCCTGGTGCATGATGTTTCTGCATGAGGAGGGGGTGTGTCCCTTAACCCGGTCTGCACCCTCTCCAATCTGGGACCCCTTGGGGGATGTCTGACTGCCAGTTTAGGGATTGAGCCTAAACCAATAGTCAGACATCCCTCTCAAAATTTGGGACTGCTGGCTCCTAACCGCTTGCTTGCCTGCCTGCCTGATAGCCCCCTAAATCACTCCCCTGCTGTCCTGATTGACACCTAACTGTTCCCCTGCTGACCCAATCACCCCCAACTGCCCTCCCCTGTTGGCCCAATCACTCCCAACTGCCAGCACCTGCAGGCCTGATTGTCCCCAACTGCTCCCCCCTGCTAGCCTGGTCACCCACTCCCCCTTTGCTGGCCATCTTGTGGCAGCCATCATTTTGCGATATGGGGCAACCATCTTGTGATGACGTTGTCTCACGCTACCTAAGCTTTTATTATGTAGGATGATACCATTGATTTAAAAATTACACTATGCCTAAAGAAATTTCATAATCAATAGAAATTGATGAAATTAATTAAAAGTAATTCTCAGATATTTCTTTTCAGAGAGTTTTGTGATTTTTCCCCCAATGGAAAGATCACCATAAAGGATTTAAAATCCAAATTATTTTTTGTAATTTTACAATGTCAAAATGGAGTAGTTACTATAAATATTTTATGACTTTTCCCCGCTTAGATAACTTAGAAGTAGTTACCTTTTTGCAATTAGTAAATACTTTTTATATAATAAAAGCTTAAGCAAACATTGCAGCCAAATGACCAGAACAACTGGTTGTATTATGCTCACTCACCACTAGGGGACAGATGCTCAACACAGGAGCTTCCCCCTGGTGGTCAGTGGGCTCCCACAGAGGGCACCACATGGTTGGTGAGTGTACAGGGGTGCTGGGAGCCCCTTCTGCCTCTGCAGCAGTGCTAAGGAGCAGCAAGGAGGTGGGCAGTAGGGAGTGAAGGGTCCCAGACTGTAAGAGAGTGCCTGACTGCTGGCTTTGGCCCAGTCCCCGCAGGTGGACATCTTCTGAGGGGTCCCAGACTGCAAGAGGGATGTCCCCCTAGGGATCCCGAACTGTGAGAGGCCACAGGCCAGGCTGAGGTACCCCCCCCCCCTCCGGTGCATGAATTTCTTGCACCAGGCCTCTAGTTGTGTAAGGAGAAACAAAAATGTTTACTCTGAACATATACTCAACACTCTGCTTGTTTGGTTTGTGGTATCTTCTTAAATATTGCCTCAAAAATATCACCAGTTCTCTGTATGCCTTTCAAATACTTCTCTTGTCACCTTGTTTAAGCCCATGACTACTTAAGGCTAATACTTTCTGAGGCAACGGTCAGAGAATTAGCCCTTCAGCTCATCATTTTTTCTTTTTTCTCATATTAAACATTTATATTTCAGTTCAAAATTGGAGTGGCTTAGACACCATATAAAAGATACCTGCCATTTTCTTGATGTCTTCTACTCTGTTGTAGGAAGCAAGTGAAGGATATTAAACGTAATCTTTATTTTACTTTCTTGCATTTTGCCCCAACTGGATTTTACTTGCACCAACAGTAGTTTCTATTGAAAGCTGCTGATTCAATAGAAGAAAAGCAGAACAAAACAAAAACACTCTTCTGCTTGCTAACTGGATTAAGTTGGACTAATTACTAATTTTCTCTGAGCCTCACTGTCTCAGTCTTAAATAGAAAATTAATACCTGATCTTTCCTACCACAAAAGGTTGTTATAAGACTCAAATGAAGTAATTATGAATGTGGTAGCACTTTATAAATTGAAAAGCATCTTTTAATGTAAGGCTGGTGTTCAAATGCATAGACAACATTTTCTGTGTCAGGTCACCCTTGCCTACAGCAGTTTATTAATTCCCACGAAAGCAAATGCTTACATGGAACAATATTCATTCTTACCAGGAATAAAAGAAATGCACTTTAAAGCAACAAAGAGATACCCTTTTTACTTATTAAAAGGAATGTTTAAGAAATATGGTTACTTCATGCCAGTGAGACTAGGTTGAAATCAGAACTCATTCAATGCAAGTGAGATAACAGTAATACTTTTGTCAAACAATTTGGCAATACGTCTGTTGAGTTGTACACATTCCATACCTTTTATCCACTTATTTCACTCACTCAGAATCATTATATGTGCTTCTCAAACAATTATTTACAATAGCAACAATGAAAACAACTAAATGACCAACAACAGGAGGTTAGTCCGGCAAATGTTAATATGTTGATTCAGTGGACAGCCACACAATGATGCCATTATATTATACTTTCAGATATTTTCAACAAACTGGTGAAAATAGCGCTGATATATATTATTGGCTGTTATGCATTATGTATAGACATCATATGTGTATGCTTATATCATAAATTAACTGAAAATAGCGGGATTAATATTTATATAAGACATAGTTTCAAAAATTTAAATGTGTCAAACCCCCTCCCCAAACCTCACCCAGAACCAGCACACATAAAAATATTAGTAGAGGTTTTCTCTGGATATTGGCATCATGGGAGCTGTATTTTCTATTTCTTCATAGTTTTAGATTTTCCATATTACATGTATTTTCTTCTTGTAATCAGAAATTTAGAAATAGTCATCAGGGTCATGAAAGTAATCATGGTAAAACAATATTGCTTTATGTGTTAAAACTTTGGCTTACTTAAGAAAGTAAAGATTTTTGAATTGTAGTTGCCTCCAACTGGCTTCTACCCAATTGGCTCTATTCTTGACTGTCCATTATTCAGCACCTTCAGATAGCATGCAGGATTTTCTTCCTGGCATTGGGCTTTGTGATAGGCCACAGAATCTTGTGTTCATGGAAGTCCTGGGAAATGCCCTATTTAAGAGTTCAGTCTGGTGAGCTTCCTGGTTGTATATCTTTGCATCTAATTTCCACTCCGGGACACAATCAGACAGCAAGCTGCCAGGGGAGGTCCATGCTCTCCTGTCTTCCCAGGGGGAGGTTTACCAGGGCGAAGGGTGTGTTTAGAGTAAGTTGTCCATCTCGGTCCTGCCAAATCGCCCCTCGGGGAACACCTGCCGGCTACAGGGTTGATATGACATTAAAGAGGCGAGGCTCTAATCTGATTGTGACGTATGTAAACGAGTGCCTAAGCCAGCACTAAATCCTTCATAATACGCATTGTTTGATAGTCTCATAATTTCACTGAGATCAGTGCTACGTATTTCATTTTTCTACGTTAGGCTTGAAGCAGAATAGACATGTACCTGCCTGTCTTCCAAAAACAGAAGCACATTTAAGTTATTTTATTGCCTATGTTGTAGAAGATACACATTCAAAAATAGTGGTTATACTGAGAGTCTCTTCAAGAAACCTGTTCAAGTGATAAAATAATTACAAGAAATCTAGAAAGAACTGCGACAGCCCGCTTGGTGCTAGGAATCAACATCTGCTCTATGCCAACCCTCACCCTGGACAGTGGCCACCTCTGCCAGGACGCCCTCCGGCTCTTCTCCTTCCTGACGCTCATGCAAATATCCCCACAGTGTCTCTGCCAACTAAGAAAATGGCGTGGATCAAAGGGTCTGCTCCGCTCCCAATCTCTGGGGGTGCCACAAGGAAGGCAGTGGTCAGGCAGGCTCAGGAGCAGAGCAGTAGTAGAATGGTACCAGGGAAACATGTCCTTGGATGAACAACAGCAGGTCATCAGGAAAGCGATTTAATGAAGAGATCCCAATGGGAAGTGGGCTTGTATCTGATAACCAGAGGAGACGCACAGGAGAGGAAAGCACGGGACACATTCCTGGGGCCGAACCTGAAACTGACAGCTCGCCTACAGCTTTCCGGACGTGGGAGGGTGGAGACAGGAAACGCCCGGGAGGAATCACAGGTGGGAACAGGGAGAAGTTGTGTCATTTTCTAAGTGAGTAGGGAAAGTCAGCTAAACCCTCTCTATGCTACTGCAGGAAGTTTTGTTATAGATGTTTAAAATGGGTGTTGCAAACCCAAAGCTCAGTGAAGGGCAGGCAGGGATGGAGACGGGAGGCCTGGCAGGCGGGAGAGGGAACGGGGCTGCGGGAATGCTGGGAGCGGGAGGGGAACGAGTCCCCGCTGGGCAGTCACTCCTTGGCTGGAAACCGTCCATGTGCAAAGCCTTTAGCCTCACCTGGAAAGCTGGAAGGAAGGAAGGTAGATGAAATTTGCTGATATTCAGGACAGTGGGTTGTGGGCCACAGATTGTAACTTTTGACTTAAAAATAAAAAAGGCATTTCTGAATAACATTTTAGTAATTTTAAAATGGGGTAATTGTCCATAATATGTTGTTGAATAAAAAAACCACTGCAGGTGTCCACAGCACCAACGCCGGCAGCGCCTCGAGCTCGCCGAGTCCGGCCGAAGGGGGAGGGCTAAGTGCAGAGGCCCGGTACCGTGTGCACTGCTCCTGCAAAGCCAACGGCCTGCAAACCCCGGGGTGAAGCAGCTGGCAACCAAAACCGCTGCAGGAGTGCGCCCTCCACTGGAGGGGTGAAGAAATCTCATTGCCACTGGCCTGGCATGCAGCACTCTGTGAACTTGGGCCTTATCAGAAGTCCTGGGACTTCTGACTGGCAGACTTCCCTCCCAGCACCTGGTGTGAGAACCGATCAGGCTTCAGAATAGACGTGCGGCCCTGACCAGTTTGGCTCAGTGGATAGAGCGTTGGCCTGTGGACTAAAAGGTCCCAGGTTCGATTTTGGTCAAGGGCATGTACCTTGGTTGCAGGCACATCCCCAGCAGGAGGTGTGCATTAGGAAGCTGATCAATGTTTCTTTCTCATCGATGATTTTAACTCTCTATCCTTCTCCCTTTTTCTATGTAAAAAATATCAATAAAACCCTACCTAATAAAAGAGTAACGTGCAAATTAACCATCACTCTGCTATACCTACAAGCCACACCTGCTAGCCACACCCACCGGCCAATCAGAGAAAATATGCTAATTAACCCCAACCAAGATTGCTGCTGCCACAGAGAGCAGAAGGGAGTCTAGGGTTGCCCCCGGAATGGAGTTTTCCACCTGCACTGGCTGACCTAGGCCTCCACTCCAGGCTACAAAGTTTTAATTATAGAAGATAAATATATCCCAGATACCAGGGGCTTTGCTTGGGTTGTCAGGGAGCATGGCTGGTCTAGAAATCACCACAGGCCCCTTGCCCAGGCTGCCCCACACCCCAAGGGAACCCCCACCATGATCCGGTACACCCTTCAGGGCAAGCCAGCTGGCCCCAACCATGCACCAGGCCTCTATTCTACTAATAAAAGAGTAATATGCAGATTGACCATCACTCCAACACACAAGATGGCTGCCCCCATGTGGTCAAAGATCCTGCCCCTATGTGGACACAAGATGGCCACCACAAGATGGTCAGCAGGGGAGGGCAGTTGGGAGGAACTAGTCCTGCAAGGGAGGACAGTTGGGGGCAATCAAGCCCGTAGGGGAGGGCAGTTACGTGTGACCAGGCCAGCAGAGGAAGAAAGTTGGGGGCAAACAGGCTAGCAGGGGAGCAGTTAGACATCAATCAGGCTGGCAGGGCAGTAGTTAAGAGGTGAACAGGCTGGCAGGCAGAAGCGGTTAGGGGCAATCAGGAAGGCAGGCAGGTGAGCAGTTGGGAGCTAGCAGTCCTGGATTGTGAGAGGGATCCCAAACTGGAGAGGGTGCAGGCTGGGCTGAGGGACACACCCCCTCCCCATGCATGAATTTTGTGCAACAGGCCTCTAGTATGTATATAAAAGAACAGACCTGTGCTCCCAGATGGCAGCTCCTGGTGCTTTGCAAGAGGTAGGAGGCCTGTCTGGTTGGCCTTTCTGAAGACACCCACCTGGGTCCTCTCCACACCAAACGTGTAACAACTATGCCAAACACACTCAGCTAGCACACCTCATACATGGAACGCCTGTTTAAGAATCCCTATGATGGGAAACATTTCATTATTAAAGTATAACAAGTTGAAAAGAGGGGAGAGGAATCAGGTACTGGAAGTTTTTCCATTTGTATGTGAATTTTTAAAATATAAATGCAGGATGTAAATCATCAATACAAGTCAAATGTTTCAGTGAGCAAATTTCAGCAGTTCAACTTTATAACAGTACTAGAGGCCCCATGCACAAAATTGTGCAAGAATAGGCCTTTGCAGCCCTGGTTTCATCGGAAGGTTGTCTGGATGGTAGTTCCACTGTTGGGCCATTCAGTGAATTTGAATATTACACTTTTATTTTTTATTTATTTATTTTAAAAATATGAGACCAAAACAAGATGGCGTCCTAGGTAGTCTCCTAAGCTGCCACCTCATCAACAATTTGGAAAAAAACAACAGCTAAAATTGAAAGGGATCCCATCAGACCCACAAGAAAGCTGGCGGAATGGGATGGCTACAACTAGACACAAAGCAGGGCACCGCTGCTGCCATGTGGAGTTTAAAACTACAGCGGAACGGGACCCGCCAGAGCCTCCGCTGCGGGAATGAGGGAAGCCAGACCTCCCTCTGCCCCGCCCCGGGCCCAGGGAGTGGGCCATCCCGGCCGGCCTGCCATGGAAGTAAGGGAGCTGATGTCAGGCCTCCACCGCACCTTCAGCTCCTGCCCGGAACAGGACACCTTCGGGCGCGGTCTCCCCACCCGCAACTGTCCCAGCCCGCCATGCTGGTGAGGAGCTGGTGAGGTGCCTTCCATTCTCGACCCCGGTGAGTCCTTCCTCCGCCACCGCATGGCCAGGCTGAAGCTTCTGCCACTGCCGCCATGTGGATTTTAAAACTACAGGGGAAATTGAACCACAGGAGCAACTATCACTGCCTAACCTGCCAAGAACAGAGCTCGCTCTGCCCCGGGCCCAGGGAGTGGGCAGCTTCAAAGCTTGGCCTCCGCTTCTGCAGACATTCTGCTGAGACTCCTTGGAGCGTGGTCTCCCCACCCACAGCTGTCCCAGCCCTCCCGCCATGCTAGCGAGGAGCTGGCGCTGCGGCTCCAGTTCGAGAACCCAGAGCCCCAAAGGGGCCGTGTGCCCCGAGTGAGCTGTGTTCCCCAGGGGGCCATGTGCCCCGGGTGAGCCATCTGCCCCAGGGGAGCCAGGTGTCCCTGGAGAGCCGTGTGCCCTGGGGGATATATGTACCCCGGGAGCGCCGTGTGCCCCGGGGAAGCAGTGGGACCCGGGGGGAGGGGCGGTGTGAATCAGAGGAGGAGCGGATTCTATTCATGGGGTCCTGAGATAGTCACCATAAAACAAGCAGACTGCCAAATGACAGTGGGGAGGGGAAAGAGACCTGGGGGGAGATAAGTGAACAACCAAAGGACTGGTATGTATGAATATAAGTACAACCAACGAACACAGAACTCTGGGGAGGGAGGGCATGAATGGGAGGTGGGGGCGGGGCAATGGTAAGCTATATACACAAACAATTCCTTAATAAATTATATATATATATATATATATATATATATATATATATATATATATAATTGATTTTTTTACAGAGGGGAAGGGAGAGGGACAGAGAGCTAGAAACATCGATGAGAGAGAATCATTGATCAGCTGCCTCCTGCATACCCCCTACTGGGGATGTGCCCACAAATAAGGTACATGCACTTGACCAGAATCGAACCTGGGACCTTTTAGTCCACAGGCCAACGCTCTATCCACTGAGCCAAACCGGTTTTGGCTACACTTTTATTATTATAGATAAATAAACCTGTTAAATTTCTCTGTATAATGCCAGCGTTTCATTTTTTTAAAACAAGTAAATGTCTTATGATGACAGCTAAATGGTGTTTGTAGCATTTTATCATACAGTAGATTCCATCCATCCCCTATACTTTTCTGAGTTGCCCTACATCCAAGTACATGTTTTTAATGCTGTCTGTATTCTGTGCTGTTCTTGTAAGTTTGCTATTAAAATACACTGAACTATTTTTAAAAAGTTTGCAATTCAAAATATGTTTAATTATTGCATCTTGTAAAAAGCCAATATATGTGATTATGGGAGATGCAGAACAAAATTATTTATAACGTTTTGAGGTCCTTCATCCCTACATAGATGTATGTTGTTTGCTTTTTCTCTTCGCATGTCACTTGTGATTACCAAATTTCATTGATTCTAAGATACATTTTTTCTACCTTTCTCAAAATTGAGATTAGGTTTACAATTACAATTCACATCAGTACATAACATAATGGTGCATTATGCAATCAATTAATCTTAGATTTAATGAAATATTTAAAAATCTTAAAGAAAAAAATTAAAAAAGAAATTTATTTCATTCCATTTCTTTGACATCTGAAGCCTGAGGAAAATAAACCGGTGGTAATGTTTCATAGAATTTATTTGTTTATTAAGAAAAACATAAAAATATTCAGATAGAAACTGAAAAAAATCAGGCACGCTGGCGGGGGCAGATTTGGGATATATAACAAATCTTGCTTCTTAAGAAGTTGTGGTCCAAACTGATAGGAACTAATTGTCGGAACCTGTAATTGCCCCAAAAGCACGGAGTGGATGGCAGGTCTCAGATCAGAGCTGAGGCGGCGCTGCCTGCTCAGAGCCAGGAGCCCGCAGCCCCGCGCAGACCCGCTGATGTACCCACGAGGCCAGGGCCATATTGTGCGATGAAACAATGAGGAATTCCTCGGAAATACGTAAGGAGTGATTCCTTTCCCCCTCTTATGTGCCATTATGGCCTCGACCCTAACGAATTTTCTCATAAAAGTGTATTACATTCTCTTTTCTTCATTAGCACCTACCGTGTGCGCACTATTGATGTCAGGGTAGGTCAGGATAAAGCTGCAATCAGGTATATTGCACAAGGTATCACAACAGGCGATATTAAAATACAACACACCCAAACCTAGTGATGTGATGTATTTTTTTATGCTATAGACCATGAAATTATAGAATCTCCCATAATTCTGACATATTATTTCTCCTCCTAAATCATTATAATCACCAGACCCATCTCATGCCTCAATCTCTAAATGATAATGGAGCAGAATCACGGTATAATCAAGGAAGCTCTCAAGATTCATTTTCAGAAAAATATGATACTCACCCTCACTAAGTAGAATTCTTTATTAATTAATGCTGTCATTGATGGCATTGTGCTACCCACCACCAAGTTTCTGAAATTCTTACTTTATGGCGCCATAAAAATCAGAATCTGTGGAGAGTGTATGAATAAATAGTCGTATTATAGTCAAATAGGAACAATGGTCTGGGGAGACTCAAAAATCCCTCAGTCCAGTTTTTTTCCCTCTTTTTCTCAGGAAATGCACTTTCTCCTGTGAACTGGGTGCATGCATTGGAGTTTGTCCTCCAGGCTTTCTCTAAATGGAAGGGGTTGATGGAATAGACACATACTCTAGACTCTGTGAGCCATGTGTTGTATGAACTTCACCTTTCCTCTCCTCTGCATTCCCCACACACCTTCGTGCAGGCTCTTATTAGCTAATTCCCCAAAGTCTGGCTTGAATACCAGTGCAACTTTCTTATATGATGCTTCTAGATTATTTCTAGAACAAGCATGAAACTCAAAAGTCTGAAAGAGTAGTGCATGGCCATGGTAGGCACAGAAAGTGTGTATTAGTGAGTTAAGTTAGTGAATTTGTAAACACAGTGCATGCTTATTTGGTAGAAAATAAAGTAAAATCCTATTGACTGTCACTCCACCCCATAATCTCTTTACAGGCACTTTTTTTTTCAATCCTGTGTACATTAGTGACTGTCCAATGCATACATGCACATGTGTATATAAGTACATCCCAGTCTATAACCTGTGTTCATCTCTGTAACCAATGTGACATCTTTCTAAGACAATGGTTAGAGATCTGTTTCAGGAACTGCAATGGCTGCATACTCTTCTGTATTATCTGATTCCCTGATGGTGGTCTGAAAAATTGAGTCCAATGATGCACTATTGTAAACAGTGTTCTACTGAACAACTTGTAATTAAAAAGTGTCTGCGTTTTTGTTGGGAAATGAGTTTATTCTCATTCCCATCCCATCTTCCTCAGAACTCCCTTTCCTCCTACATATACTATATAAATACCATACATCCGTGATGAAATTTTCTCCTGATTACTCAGAAACCCAATCATTTAGAATGACAAAGAGTTTTGGTTTTGGAATTAGACACATGTGTGTGGCTGAATCCCAGATCAGCTACTTACTACCAATGCTACTTAAGCCTGGATAGCTCCAACCTCAAGTTATCTGAGGATAAGAGAAAGAAAGCCACGAGAAGCATTTAGTTGGTGCCTGGCACAGAAATTCTCTGCCTCAGAGAGGCTGGCACTGTCAGTGTAATGCCTGCTACAGTGTGACAGCACCAGGCTGGAGCAGCAGTGGAGAGCAAAGTACAGCCACTCTTTTGCGGAAGAGGAATCAACCTCTCAGCCAGTACTACCCAAGTATAACATGAAGCCAGCTCACTCCACATGACAATATCCTATGTTAGGAGACTAATAAATATGACCACAAAATGAGTAAATTTTAGATATATAATTTCCCCCAATTTATTAACTTTTACACAAAGTTATGATCCAGGTCACTGAGGACTTGAATTCATGCCTGTCTAACATTGAAGCCACTGTTCCAAATTAAAATGTAAACTGGTGGCCTGCCGCATGTCCAAGGTGGTTGAGCATTATCCCATGCACCAAAAGGTTACCAGTTCCATCCTCAGTCAGGGTACATAGCCAGGTTGTGGGGACAGTCCGAAGCTGGGGTTAGTACGGGAGGCAAATGATCGATATTTCTCTCTCACATCCATGTTTCTCTCTCTCTCTCCTTAAAAAATGGATAAAAAAACACATTTAAAAATGCAAATGCAAACCTGTTTTTTTCCTTTTCAAGTTTAAAGAGAATACCTAATATGAAAACATTTAAGAATCACAAATATCACCAGTCAAATTGGTGGTATAGGTAAATGCAATACTTGCCTCCTCCCACAATTACAACAAAATTACAGCTAAACTACAGAATAATCATAATTCAGAAGCACCTAAAATCTGGTTGAATGGAATCCTACATCTACAGAATTAAATAAGAAGCCAGTTTAGGACTGGTAGGAGGGACGAAGATGCAGGGTGGAGCTACAGAATCAGCTGGCCCCAGACTCAGCTTTATAGTCGGAAGGAGATCTTGCTGTGGAAGTTTCCCTTGAAGAGTGAGTGGTCCTGGCCACACACCAGGCCTCCCATCCCAAGGTTCTGTTCTGGGAAGGGAATTCCCCATATCTTCAGGCTGTAAAAGGCAGCGGGGGCTGTGGCTGAGTGACACAGAGGGTGCAGCAGCCCGGGCAGTTCCTCCTCAGGGGCCGCACGGGACTCCTCGCTCCCTCTGAGCTCCAGGCTGGGGCAGCGTGAAAGGAACCTGGGGCATTCTGGGAGGAACTAACTGGCCTGGAATCAGGGTGAGAGCTGGAAGGGCAGCTTCTCCCAGACAGAAGTGCTGGCAGAGGCCAGTGTTCCTTTGCTGAGCCCTGCCCTCCATAGAGCCAGTGGGCAGGCGCCGTATCTGAATTTCCATCAATGTGGCTCACACTTTTTACCCTACCCTGGTGATTTCCTAAGGCCTCACCCCTCCCTACTTCTAGGCTCACCCAGGCCATTTCCAGTAGCTCTCCCATCCCTCCTTGGCCTCATGATCTGGACTTTCCAAAAGTCTCTCAAACAGATAACAGCTGTCCTATTTCTCACTAAGTGGTCCAGGCCCGGCACTATCAGCAGCCAGGCTTGCTTCACGGTGTGGCCTCTCCTGGCCACCTCCAAGCCCAACATCACAGCTGACCACTCTGTAGCTCAGCTGGCTGGCCTCAGGCAGGGCACAGGCAGAGGCTGACTTTGCACCTCCTGGCGGTCAGCTTCAGACCCTGCCCGATTACAATCCTACCACCTCCACGAGTGACACACACAAGGGGCTGACCTGGTGAGCACCAAGACCCCATGGAAGTGAGTCTTCCTCAATAGGGTCAGCTCCTGCACAGCAGCTCTTCTGTTGTAGTCACAGAAGATGCTCGCAGTCAAATGGCCTCCCAGTGATGCCAACATCAATCAAGGCTCAACTCTAACAGGATAGTGTACACAGCTCACACAGAGGCCACCTATAGTGCCCAGCTCGAGTGACTGCGGAGGTTGAGCCACTGGGCCCTACAGGACACTTACTGTACAAGGCCACTCTACCAATTCAAGGGAATATAACAGCTCTAACTAATACATAGAAACAAACACTGGGAAGTAGCCAAAATGTGAGATAAAGAAGCATGTCACAAATAAAAGAACAAGAGAAATCTCTAGAAAAAGAACAAAATGAAATAGAAGTAAGAAAACTACCAGATACCTACTGTATCTTCCCCTGTATAAAGTGCTCCAATGTATAAGACATTCCCTACTTTTCCAATCCAGAATTAATCAATATTTAAAATATTTTGCTGGTTTTCCTCTTAAGCAGTGGTTTTCCACCTTTTCAATGCCTCGACCCTTTAATACAGTTCCTCATCTTGTGGTGACCCCCAACCATAAAATTATTTTCATTGCTACTTCATAACTGTGATTTTGCTACTGTTATGAATCGCAATGTAAATGCCTGTGTTTTCCGATGGGCTTAGGCAACCCTGCTAGAGGTTCTCAACCTTTGGCTCACGGCAGGTTGAGAACCGCTGCTGTAGAGCCTGAGATCATCGGATTTTAACCTAGGAAGGCAGGTAAGCGAGCAGTTGGCAGCTAGCAGTCCTGGATTGTGAGAGGGATGCCTGATCCTACCTGGGGTCCCAGATTGGAGAGGGTGCAGGCTGGGCTTAGTGGCAGCTCCCCCCACACACCATGCACAAATTCCATGAAGCACCCCCCACACACCATGCACAAATTTGTGCATGGGCCTCTAGTATATATATGAGAGGCTTGGTGCATGAATTCTTGCATGGGATCCAGCCAGCTTGGCCATGGGGGGCAGGACATGGGTGGTTGGCTGGCCTGCCTGCTGGTTGAACTTCTGGTCGAGGGGACAATTATATATTAGTCTTCTATTATGTAGGATATACACTGAGTGGCCAGATTATTATGCCTTCAAAGATCATAATAATCTGGCCACTTGTGGGGGCCTGATGTGGCGGGGATCTCCCTTTTCTGCATCCTGCACAGAAAGAGAGATGAACGAACCGGTTCTAAGTGGAGGTGGCCAGGGACTGAGAAATAAAGAAATAAAGAGAGAAATAATAGAAATAAAGAGAGAAGACACAGAGATAGATTTTAAGCTGGGAGCTGAGAGGGCTGCTGACCTCCTCTGCTGGAGAGGCAGACCACGACCTCCTGAGCCACGCAGCACCTCTATTTATCCTCTAATCCACAAGGGGGTTTCACAGGAAAACAAGGAGCCTGGGAGGGCCCAGGTCCCACCCACTCCTTCCTCCCGGATAAACACAAGCCAGGAACTAAAAACATCTCTGCACTGACATGATTCTGCCAATATCCCAGGCTCAGACAGCAACAATCTAAAGAATGTCCAGGTATCTTCCCAGGTGGCCCTCTACAACCACTCAGTGTATGTTTTACTTACATATATCTTGCACCCACCACAGCACCAAATGCAGTCAGGTACTAGTATGCGACTCCTTAAATATTTGTTGACTCAAATGACATTTTAAGAATATATATTTTATTAATTTCAGAGTGGAAGGGAGTGGAGGAAAGAGATAGAAACTGCAATGATGGGAGAGATTCATTGATCAGCTGCCTCCTGCACAGCCCCAATGGTGATCAAGCCTGCAACCTGGGCTTGTGCTCTGACTGGTACTTGAACCTTGACATCCTGGTTCATAGGTTGATGTTTAACCACTGAGCCACACAGCCAGGCTTAAATGACTTAGATTTATGCTCATTCTTTATAAAATGGCTAAATTCTTGCACAACCCAGGGGATATGTATTCTGATATTCAAAACCCATGATAATCTCAGAAGTGAAAAAAAGTAAGTTTCTTAATATATATAGTTTGTGAGTTTATCAACTTACATTTTAAATATTTGTATTGGAACATGTCTACAGAGCTTAGTATTCATGCAAAAGAAATGACAAATGATGCAAACAATCCCTCAAAGCTACTTGGTTGGGGGCAGTGTTCTTGTCCCTGGGCTGGGTGACACTGATGAGCAGCCATCAGCTGGCCTTGTGCAGGCAGCACAACATGTAAGGCGGTGTGGTCTGGCCATGTCGTTCCCCATTCCAGTTTCCTGACTGACGCCGTCCACTTACACGCATGCGCAGTCTGTCTTCAGAGCCCTCTCCTCTCCTTACTGGCCACACTCATGCTCATCTTTCTTTGCTGACTGTGCTCAAAGGAGTAGGAAGTGGCCAGAAATGGTTACTAATTTCCTTTGACACTCAAGACAAAATGGTAAAGGCCACGGATGTAAACTCCCTTTAAAGTGTGGCAAAGAAAAGCTCCTCATTATCAACTCGATGGCCATGCCCTGGTGGTATTTTTCGGTATATAACTGTTCTTGAGTGCTCAGATTATCATGCACCTAGGGCACAGGATTTCCATTCGACATTCCTGATAATAAATCCCATCTAGAAATTACCCAGGAACTGTGATGAGACACCATCACCCACCAGCTACTTGCCTAAAGATTGCATTAGTGTGGTGTAAGCCAATAAACGGTGATTAATGAGGTTACATTTTATGTATTAATTCAGTAGTGTTCAGTGAAATAAACTTTGCTTGCTTATTCTAGTTAAAATAAAAACAGAGCTGGAAAATATTTATTTTTCTTTCTTTACTAATATTCTCTTCTATGACTTATCTAGTTGTCTGTGTTTTATTAGGTAGCAACCCCAAAAAGGGGGAAAAAAACACAAACGTGAAAATGATTATTAAGAGGTAGAGATGTGCCACACTAACATCATGCCAGGTGCTGCACTGCCGGCAGAGAGCAAGGGTGCAATAAGAGCAGGTGACTTCACGGAGCGCTTCCCATGTGCGGGACCGAGCCAGGAGCTTGGTGTGACTGTTGCCTTCGGGGGCTCCCCGCAGCCACACGAGAGCCAGGGGAGGGCCTCTGCTGCAGTTCCCATGAGAGAGAACAATCATGACGCAACGCCGCAGTGCGTCAGAGCAGCTGACCTAAAACAGACAACGACGGCCATTGTCCGTAGACTGTGGAGCCACCGGAGTTCTCCACGCCGTTATTGGGGGAGCAAGTTGTCCTAATCACCTTGATAAGCTGTCTGGCAGAGAATACTGTAGTATTTTCCACATGCAATTACTCTATGGCCCAGCAGTGCTATTCCTGAGCGTACACCCAACATGAACGGTGCAAATATTTACTAAAGACTTGCACAAGATTATCTATAGCAAAATATCAAAGTAACCGTAAAATAGAAAGAAAACAAGTGCTTTTCAAAAATAGGGTAGACAAGAAATTGTGGTATATTCACAGAAAAGAATACTGTCACAATGATAATAAACAAATCTATAGCTACATGCACCAAGATGATCTTCCCAAACATAATATTGAGAGGGGGAAAAAACTAGACAATGAGTCCATATTATATGAGTACATCAAATAGGTAGCACTGACCTAGGATGCCAGAAGCCATGGAGTGGATAGCTTTGGCGAGGTGGTGAGACTGAAAGTGCTAGGCGAGGACTTGGGAGGGAGCGCTTGTGCTCTAATGAGGGAGCTGGTCCAGGCTTATGTTCCTTTTGTAAAAACTCACTGTGTTCGGTACACCTCCCTGTGTGTGTGCTGCTTCAGTAAAATCGTTTTCTAAGACACTTCGAGGGATGAGTTTTGCTTGTTCTCCTCAGTGCTCATCACTTGCTCTGAATATCTAGAGAATCGAGCAGGGACTGGTGAGAACCAAGCAGGTTCTTAGGGGCCTCTCATGCCAGGCCTTGAGTTTTCTCACTTGGCGAGACCTGACTCTGACCACAGGGACCACATACCGGAAGTGAGACGTGTCACTGACTTTTCCGTGGGTAAAGGACATGCCCAATTTCAGGCATTTCCTTCCAGGTGCGATCTGGGGGAGAAATGTAAAGGGGAGGCCCACAGCAGATGCCGTTGAATGTCCTGGGATATGGAATAAAGAAGATACAAACCAGAGGAGCCCCCGCTGAGGTCTGCAAAGCAGAAAACTGGGGCCTGCGAAGGTGCTCAGGGAAGAGCATCAACAGGGAGGAGGAGGAAGATAAGGAGCTCCTTGCTCTCTCAGCTGGAGGGCGCTGGCGTGGGCATTGCCACGGAGCCAGGGCGGTGCTCCTCAGTTGCACACGGAGGCTGTCAGTGGGGATGCTGCCGGCCGCTTTTATGGAATGGCCATTGGGTGACGGTGCTCAGCGAGAGCAGGTGTCAGGGTGCAGACAGAGGCATTTTTGGAACTCTCCTTGGAAATTCCAATCTGAGGTGGAATCCAAAAACCGGAATGTATTTTATAACCGAACTTCGCTCTAAGGCAGCAATGGCGCTTAGGGGGAAACCGTTGCGGGGAATTGCTGTTTGAAGGAAAATGCCTCAGTGGGTTATCCAGCCGGTCCCAGGCACTTGAGGTAAAAGGGCAAGAGTAAAATAAAATGGCAGAGAGAGTTAATTCATTTCTCAAGCAACCCTTTTGTAGGTTAAATTTTAATTTAGTTTTAAATTGCTTTACAAACATTACTCTGATTAAAATATAAT
The DNA here is from genome assembly GCA_963924515.1 of Vespertilio murinus. NCBI lineage: Eukaryota > Metazoa > Chordata > Mammalia > Chiroptera > Vespertilionidae > Vespertilio > Vespertilio murinus. Next base: position 53,201,818 of record OZ004715.1, on the reverse strand, counting down.
AAAATCAAGAACAAAAGAAAGAGTAAAATAAATCCCCAGTAATCCGAGGTATGCAAACCAAATTCATTTCTTAAGTACACTCTTACACACACATACACATAATTTCTTAAGCCCTCCAGGCTTTCTAAAAATTTTAGCATGATGGATATCCTGAAGTTAATTGAAGAAATAATTTAAAATGCGTGTTGATATATTCTGGGAGTTGAAAAAAGATATAACACCAGTGGCTTAGAATTTCAAAGCATGACACAGGATTATACTGCTTACACTCTATTCATATGCCACGAGAAAGTACCATTTTCCCCAAGACACTGCTGACAATTTTTGCATGACTATTTCTGCAACCTAGAAAAGTAGTATCTAATTCCAAATGTTATTTAACTTTATTCTTTATGATTATTATCTAAAAATTATGTTGTAATGTACTTTAGAGAATTCTGCCTCTCCTGACTAAAGTAACTTGGGAAGTTGTATATCTGCAAGAAATATAGCTTGAGTTATTAGCATACAGGATGGGGCAAAAGTTGGTTTATAGTTATGAGTATGCAAAACACAGTTTGTTCTTGCATTATAATTTATTAGTTATTGTAGTATTTTCCATATGAATAACTGTAAACCTACTTTTGCCCCACCCTGTAATTGTTGATGGTGTCTTACACTACATAACTAGAGAACCTTCATGCTTTTACAAATGACTTTTAGAGGGAAACCTCTATATTATATAGGAACAGCTGTTCAGACATAATAACATGAATAGTGTGATGTAGATTTGATTTTTAGAAATTTGCCTCATGTTGCTTAGATTTTAAGGTTCCTTAAAAAATCTCGACGGTGAGCTTCTACTTCTGTGTAGGACGTTGGCGCTTAGTGTGTTCTCGCTGGCAGCCCGCACAGCTGAGCGGCTGTGGGTTTATGGCCCCAGAAGGGAGAGCGGCGGGTGGGCGCCCGGAGCAGGGGAGAACCTGAGGGGTGGCGCCGAGGGGATGAGCAGTTCTCTTTCCGGGTCGGCTGCCCCTGGCACACACTGGTGCAGGCGGGACTCTAGAGAGAGAACGAGGAAAGGCGACATGGTAGTGGCACGATGATGTCAGAATAAAACATGGGAAGACTTGAGGAATCTCAAATAGCCCATTTCTACATGATGTGATTAATGTAAGGCTGTATGAAAGGCTAAAAGAAATAAATCAAAAAAATCTGAAAGGATGAATGAAAAATCCCACAAACTTGCATACTTAGGAAGCAAAAACCAGGGAAGCAGGACGCAGAGGAACCAGCAACAAGCGGGCCCTAAAGGCGGGGCGGTCCGCACTGCGGCTCCTGGCGCCTAAGATTGCAGACGCGGCCGAAGCTGGGAAGCTCAGTGAGCAGAGAGGCCTCCTGCCCAACGGACAAGAAACGCTGCCTTAGGATGCTTCCATGGGACCGACAGACGTGGGAGCCTCAGAGGCTCTGACCGTGGCCGCCGTAACCATGCACCACATCGTGCAGCAGCTACCACAAAAGGCCGGAGAGCTCAGCTGGCCGTGCTGAAGGGCGGGCGGAAGCCCCACAGAGACAGACTGAGGTGTCACAACGACAGCCCAGCTCCAGCCGCACAATCGCGGGCCCCTTCGCCCCTCACTCAGCTGCCCGAGCAGAGAAAAGAGACTTCTTCTGTGGAAGTTCACAACATTTAAATGTCCAGAGTTTGTTGTGGTGGTGGTGGTGGTTAATCATAACCTAAGAATATTTTTTCCCATTGATTTTTAGGGAGGGAAGGAAGAGAGAGAGAGAGAGAGAGAGAGAGAGAGAGAGAGAGAGAGAGAGAGAGAGAAAGAGAGAGAGAGACCGATGTGAGAGAGACATATTGATGAGTTGCCTCCCACACTCACCCCAACCAGGCCAGGGATTGAACATGTAACCTAGGTATGTGTCCTTGACCAGGAATTAAACCCTCAATCCCTCAGTTCCAGGGACTACAATCCAACCACTGAGCCACTCTGGCGAGAGCATCTCTGGAATTTTTTATACAGCGTCTTACGTATAACAAGAAATGATGGTGCACAAGAAGCAGAATGACTACAATCAATAATCAAGAGCAAAAACAGATAATAGAAGCAAACCCATAGATAATATAGATGCAACATTAGCTGACCAATTCTTCAAAATAGGTATGATTAATGTTCTCAAGGAAATAGAGAAAAAATGGACAAAATATAAGAAGGAGAATTTCAAGATACATATTTGAATCCATAAAAAATTATTCCATCCCTAATTGGTTTGGCTCAGTGGATAGAGGGTTGGCGTTCGGATTGAAGGGTTCCAGGTTCGATTCTGGTCAAGGGCATGTAACTTGGTTGTGGGCATATCCCCAGTGAAAGGTGTGCAGGAGGCAGTTGATCGATGTTTCTCACTCGTTGATGTTTCTAACTCTCTATCCCTCTCCCTTCCTCTTTCCTCTCTGTAAAAAAGAAAATCAATAAAATATATTTTAAAAAATTATTCCAAAAGATAGTCTAGTACTAAAAATAAATTATCTGAATTTAGAAACCCAATGGAGGGATGTAACATAGAGGACTGGTAAACCAAGACAGGTTAATTACCAAGACAGTTTTATTTAGTTCAAAATGAAGCATAGCAAAAAAGTAAAGAAATAAAAATAAAAAGGATGGAAAGAACATAAAGGAGAACAAGAGACATGTGTGGCAGTCACTAGTTTGTCGTATGTGGGACTGGAGTCCTGCCGGGGAGGAGAAAGACTATGGGAAAAGTTCTCAGACAAATGATATCAAGGTAAATACTCAAGAAGCTTTGAAAACCCAATAAAGATTTTTTTTAAAACTCCAACAGATTATGCAAATCAGAAAGGGACAGAATCATACTCTAGCCAGCTTTGTATATTGTGACATTATGGGGAAGTGAGTACAGAAAATATACTTAATAAATCTTTTTTGAAATAATTACTCTCCTGCCTAGCTTCCCATAACACCATTATTTTTGCAAATATTTCTGTAGATATTTTACATGATTAAGCTTGTGAATCAATTATCTTCTAGAATTGTGGAACGCTCTCATGAAAAGAGACTTTAGAAATCCTATAGTAAATAGTTTTAAATTGAACTTTGCTGGTTTTCAGAGCTTTGATTTTGTTCCATTAAAAAGAGTCATGATAGGAAAGAAAGAGACTGGGCCGGAGAGCCCGGGGTACAGCCCGCTTTACACAGCCACCCTGCTTTTATCTGTTTTACTTTTTGCACTTACATTTCATTTCTAAAAGTTCTTCAGATTTTAAAAAATGGCATGGAATCATGAATCTATTGCACACCCTCCGCCACACACACTTTGTGTAGCAGACAGTGTAATTGAGGCCTGGAGACACAGTGTGACCTTCTCAAGGTTACACTACTAATTAATAGCAGAGCAGGAACCAGACCAAATGTCTCCTGAATTCTGGTTCATGGCCTTTTCTAATACATCACACTGCTCTCCTCATCTAAGAATTTATGCAAAAAAGGATACTTTTGCAACACAATCATTAAGAATATGGTGCTTGCTACCAGGATACCTGACGATTTGCTCTGAACTCCTGTAAGCCTTGCTTTCCAGGAAAGAGACACAATGGAATGCCGGGTTCCTCCCACCTTCCCCGGAGCGCATCCTCGCTCTCTCTGTGCTCCTCCTCACCTCACACGCGTTTGAGTGAAATGGCCATAAGCTTGTGCCATGCGCATCCAATTATGACCAACTTAGTTCATGGTAACACTTTCTAATCTAAGTTTTAGGTTCAAATCCAGCTTCAGACCCATTGGTTGTAAATCTTTCTGAGTGGCATGACAAGTCATTAGTTATTTCACATTTCCCTAGCACTACCAGTAAATATACTTTTTTGTACTTGCCCTTTTCTTGTCTTAAAATTAATGCCTAATGTAAAGAGATTAATAAATAGTATTTGGCCAATAAGTATTTGGGCAAAATTCAAAAGAGACAAAAGGGGTGACAAATTGGTTGTCTTCCCATCCCAGTTCTCCAGATGGAAATTCACCTCTTCGGGCGTAACAGTTTCCTCGTGTGCTTCTCTGTCCCCACGCCCTGAGGAAGCATAGCTACTTAAAAGAGTTACGCTGCGATGCTGTGCTACAGCTCGCTGCTTCATGTAACAACATTTTTAGAGAAAGCTCCTTATTTGTACTCACACAGATGCTTCATTCTTCTCGCGGCTGCAGAGGGTTCCATTGTGTGAATGAGCTGAAGCACATTGAACGTGTCCTCTGCTGAGGGGCACGTCGGCGGTCCCCAGAGTTCCCCCCACACAGCGAAGTGTGGCAGCCGGGGAGTGGCATGTGGTGCCTCTGTGAGAATGTCCTAGAAACGGAACTGTGCGCATTCTTACGGCAGAATTGTTGTTCTCCACGGAGCATATAGTAAATTATACTTCTACCCACATAATGTTCATAACTACGTATACTCACACCCTTGCTAACAAGATGGCCACACAACTTTTTCAGGTTTTAAACTCTGCTGGTGAGGCACCGTCCCGTTGGCTGCCTTCATCCGGCGAGGAGTGCAGAGGAGCATTTGTTCAAAGGCGCCACCTCGCATTCCCTCTCCTTTGTCCATCTCCCTGCTATGGTATCGCTTATGGAGCTGTAGAAATATTGCCTATTACACATTAGTTCTTTACTGTGATGTGAATTGGAAAAATATTTTTAAAATTTGTTGTTGGTCTTTTGACATTTTTATGATGTTCTTTGCCATGTGGAGTTTTTTTATGTTTATGCTGTAGGTTTGGGTCATATGGTAGATGGCTTTCCTGTCTCTATGGTTAAGATTATATAGATATTGCCCTAATTGGATTGGCTCAGTGGATAGAGCGTCGGCCTGCAGACTCAAGGGTCCTGGGTTTGATTCCTGTCAAGGGCATGTACCTTGGTTGCAGGCATATCCCCAGTGGGGAGTGTGCAGGAGGCAGCTGATCCATGTTTCTCTCTCATCTATGTTTCTAACTCTCTATCCCTTTCCCTTCCTCTCTGTAAAAAGTCAATAAAAGATATATTAAAAAAAAGATTATATACATATTTTAAGGGTCATGTTTTCATTCAGTATGTTAATGATTTCCTTTTGTAAGATTTGGTCTATCAATCTGGCATCCATTTGGCTGTGAGCTATGAAGTAGGGCTACAGCTTTATTTTCCCCCAGATAATGTATCTAATTTTAAGAGATTTAAAAAATATATATATATTTTATATATATATATATATATATATATATATATATATATATATATATATAATTTTACAGAGAGGAAGGGAGAGAGATAGAGAGTTAGAAACATCGATGAGAGAGAAACATCAACCAGTCGCCTCTTGAACACTCCCCCGACCAGGGATATGCCCGCAACCAAGGTACATGCCCTTGACTGGAATCGAACCCGGGACCTCTCAGTCCTCAGACTGATGCTCTAACACTGAGCCAAACCGGTTCGGCTAATTTTAAGAGATTTTTAATTTCTATTTATCATGACTCTTCTAGGTTGTAACTTAAATTCAGAGACCTATTTTTTAAAAAAATAATTGACAGTACTGAACATAAAGTTAGCTCTCAATAAATGTTTATTGAACTGAAATGATATGGATAGCAAAGAAATATAAAGATTAGCTTCAGTAATATATATAAAATTTTCTTATAGTTCTTCCTTTATTTAAGTTCAATAATTTAACTGATTCAATTTCTTTTTTTTTCTTTCTAGCTAATGTTGTTGGAATACCTTTTTTTAAAATAAATGCATTCCCTTCTTAAAATAATTTTATTTCTATTAATATTTTGTTATCAATACTATATATTTTAATATAAGTCATTGGCAGCAACTTATAAAAATTAGTCAAAAATAGACATTTAATCCAGGACAAAACAAATCACATACATTCTCTTAGAAAAATATAGAAAATGCTTTTGTTTCTCTGCTCATTTTACATACTCAGTATTTTCTATAATGTGTATACTATAAAGCGGGGTTTAGAAACCAAGTTAAAAAGAAAACTTTATGCATTAGATGAAGAATAAAGAAATCATAATAAATATATTCTTTAATTAGAAAAAATGTCTAGAGGAATTAAAAAATACACGATAGTGATCATAAGTTATTAAAGTCTCCTGACAGCAGACTTAACACCTATCAATATTTTATGCATATTTTATTTGCCTATTTATTCTGCAGTTCAATAAAAATTACATGTTGCTATGGAAACATGAAAAATCACAGATACCTGCTCTACACAGAGGTATGGCATTTCATTTTCTTTGTGAAACACACATTACAGTGACTTAAGTCTTATATTAGGTTATAACTTTTAGAAAGTAAAAGTTGTCATAAAATCATCTGTTAGTTACTTTTGGTATTTATACTGATATAACGAATGTGCTAGAAATAGTACATAAAAAATAAAACATTAAAAAAAAACTATGTCTAGAATAAAGTAAGTAAAATCTCTGTTTTCTCCAAAAGGAAGGTATTTTTTATGCTTTTAAAAATAGTATCTAGGGTAAGGTCCACATAAGATTCTTTTTAAAGGGAAAAGAAGCTGGTTATTTGCTTTCTTTCCTAGAGAGGACCAATAGGGCGATGTTAAGTCCCTCCTTCCTTGAACTCTCCTGTTTCCAGAATCCATTCCAAGGGGACCAAAAATTCCACCCCAAGATTTCCCGGTGCCCTCCACCATGCAAACATTGCCTAGTGATGTCTGCAGTGTCAGAGAGGTGGAGAAATCCTTCAAATCTGCTAACTGTGGAATAAAGAGGAGCGTACCTTGAATTAGATTCCTGTCCCCACTTGAAACGGGCTCTGACTGTGCGTCTGTACCTGGCCCTGATTTTTGCATGAAAATATTCCTTTGTCCCTCTCTGGTGCCAGCCTTCAAAAAGGAACAGAGTTGAAAAAGAAGGAAATAATGTGAGATTTTAAGCAAACAGTTCAATATTCTTTTAGAATGCTCTCTGTATTCAAAAGCACTTTGATTTATATCTTCAGGAGTCTTTGAAACGTTACCTCTTTTAAAAGAACATCCCTGATTTGGGGTCTTTGTTCCTTTATGAGCTTTGTCCCCGATTTCTAATGTGGAGACCCGAGAGGCATGTTGTTAAAGGAAGGAAAAATAATTTTCTAAAAGCTTGGCAAACTGTGTTAAATATGCTTTTGAAAATTAAGTTTAATATAAAGAGCAGTGAAACCACCACCACAGAGCATTGTCTGTGCCAAACAACTCTTTGGATAAAAATACCCTTTGTTTTCCGGGAATGTAATTAAAAGTGAACCCAAAAGGGCAGCAATAAATCAAGGTGCACAAAAGCAGAAAAATATTATAATTAATACTTAACATAAGTTTTGATTGCTTTTAGAGTAAGTATTAAAAATATCAATTAGTATATTCACAGTTTTTTTTTTTCTTCCTTTCCCATTACACAGTGGAAGGGGCTGTTTTTAATTCTGGTTACTGCAAACCAAATAATGCTCAGTCCCTAATTAAGCAAAGGCTGCAATTGAAGCGAGGGCTCTGCTGATGCCACACGTGCCGAGGGCGCAGCTCCGGCGCCTCCCGAATGGCAGCCCGACGCTGCGAACGAATTACCACGCTGGTGTTCAGTCAGGGGCTCCGCATTGTTATTTGTAATAGAGGCAAAATTATTGTTATTATTTTTAAATACAGACAAAGGGAAGGAAATTTGAATTCAAAAATCCGAGACTGGGAGGCAGAAATACCAGAAAGTATGTGATTAAAGTGAATATGCTATATTGGAAAATGAAATGTACAAATTTACCAATGAATCATTGCTTTACATATTATATATAGATAAATAGCTAGGTACAATATCCATATCTGGGTGGAAACAGATGTGCAGAAAGACTCCAAGTAGAACACACCTTCCAGTCTGCAGGCAGTTATTGTAAAACATCAAAAAGGAACTTATGACATAATGAAAGGGTAAAATGGTGTATATTTAGCTTACCTAAGAGTCTTCATACAGTGCTGGGATTTACAGCTTCTACCAGAACATGTCAAAGACTCTTTCCGAACCGTATTTCCAGAGGCACATTTTTGTCTGTGCAGATGGTGAATTAAGTATGTAAGTCCAATATGGCTAATTACTTATTGTCCTTGAGTATTGACAGTATGCTTGACTCAGCATAAGGCATGTGAAATAATGTGTTTTCGGCCCTACGGGGATTTCAAACTACAGTAGACAATGACTTCCACCTTTCCTCCCCACCTTCCTAACGCCACTCCTCCGACCTTACCTTCCCGTGAGAAAAACGAGGCTGTGATCAGTAAAGGGTGCGGTCAACTCTACGATGAAAGTGTGGGATTGCCCTTAAAGCTCACGGCAGACAGAAAGCCGAAGTTTGGAGGGAAACAGGTAGGAAGCGTGGGATGCTTCAAAATAGTTTCAGGAAATGAACATGTCAAGAAACTAATCAATAAAAATGAGGAAAAGTAATACAACACAAGGATAATTACATAAAAAAGCCCAATGTTCTACAGAACCAGTGTTTTCTGTTTGCAGCATTCACCCATTGGAATATTGCTAGTCGAGCAATTTGCGTGCTTGGAATGCAGATGTTCGTCAGTGTCACCAATCTAGAGCGCGGCCAGTGACTGGGAAACTAGCAGAGGTTCCTGAGCACTCCACGGACCGCCCTGAGCGGTGAGACTCACGCCTGTGTCCTCAAACTGGGGCGTGCAAGAGAGCCAGCTCCCTGCAGGCAGACGCAGGCCGGGCTGTGGGTCCTGGCCGTTCCCCGCCCTCTGGCTGCCGCGTCTGGAAACGGGGGGATCACAGCGGCACCACCTCCAGGCAGTCAGGTTGACACGAACGGGTATGTGTTCTGGGTGAGAGCAGTGCCGAATTAATTGCCAAATAAATGTTAATTATTTTTATTATTAAATGATGAAGAAGATGAAGTTTATCTCCCCTGATTTAAAAAGTATTTTGTTTTAAAATAATTTCAGACTTACAAAACAGTTGCAAAAAAAAAAGAAAGAAAGAAAGAACGAAAGAAAGAAAGACAGAAAGGAAGAAAGAAGAAAGAAAGAAAGAAAAAAAGAAAGAGAGAGAGAGAGAGAGAGAGAGAGAGAGAAAGAAAGAAAGCAAGCAAGCTTCCCATACTCTTCATCCTGCTTCGCCTAGTGGAGACCGGGGCTGGGGCAGGTGCCGGAGGCGGGAGCTCTGCACCCGGGAGACCGCCTTCCAGTGCTGCCCAGCGCGGCGCTGCCGCCCCTTCCCGCGCCCACTGTCCTCCTCCCACCGCGGCTGGTTCCATGTCTCCTCAGCCTCACCCAGTCTGGGCAGACCTCTATTCTTCCCTTGGCTTTCATGAGTGGCATTGTGAAGAGATGGTGAGTTATTTTGTAGAATTTCTCTGCCTTCGCTTCCATTGCTGCTGGCCCGACTCCCCGCCCGCTGCGAGGCCAGAGCAGGACGGGCTGTGTCCGCGCTCCGCGGCCCGGGCCGGGCAGGTGTCCGCCGGGAGCAGGCAGCCAGGGCTGCCCCTGCCCGCAGGCCGGCTGGAGGGGCGCTCCTGGCACACGCTGTGCACCCCTCCAGCTGCTGCTCCGTTGCCTATCTTCTCCTGCCTCCTTTCGTAAGGACCCCGTGTTACATTAAACCGCCCGCCTGTTCACACAGGCACCCACGTCTGGGTCTGCACCCACATCAGGGTCTGCCCCCACGTCAGGGTCTGCACCCACATCAGGGTCTGCCCCCACGTCAGGGTCTGCACCCACATCAGGGTCTGCACCCACGTCAGGGTCTGTACCCACATCAGGGTCTGCCCCACATCAGGGTCTGCCCCCACGTCAGGGTCTGCCCCACGTCAGGGTCTGCACCCACGTCAGGGTCTGCACCCACATCAGGGTCTGCACCCACGTCAGGGTCTGCCCCACGTCAGGGTCTGTACCCACATCAGGGTCTGCCCCACATCAGGGTCTGCCCCCACGTCAGGGTCTGCCCCACGTCAGGGTCTGTACCCACATCAGGGTCTGCCCCACGTCAGGGTCTGCCCCCACGTCAGGGTCTGCACCCACGTCAGGCTCTGCACCCACATCAGGGTCTGCTGTAATCACATCCGGGAGAAGGTCGTGGGCGTTTGGGGAACATTATTGGATTGTTGTGATGTTTGCTCGTGTTTAAAGTTGTTACGCATTTTAATTTTCTTTTTGTAACCACCAGAGAAATGGAGTTTTGCCCTCAGTACATTATGCTGCTTGTTTTGTTGTTGGTGTTGGTGTTGCTTGTTTTTAGGAGACAAACAGCTAAGATCTACAGTCCCAGGATTCACAATTCTAAAATTAACCGACTTTGAAAATCTATTCTTTTTTTCTCCTTATGAGTTTGGTACCAATTCATTTGCCAGAAAAGCCTAACCTGAGTCAACAAACTAAAATCCACAGTCTCATTAATTCCTGCTATGAGAGTGTCTGTGTTTCCTGCAGAATTTCTCCCCTGTTTGACGGTTCTGCCCGCGGGCGGCAGGGCGGGCGGCATGTGAGCAGCTCTCCGGGACGCTCCTGTGACCGCAGTGCCCAGGCACGCTGCCCTCTGCCCACTGCCCTCTGCCCTCTGCCCTCTGCCCTCTGCCCTCTGCCCAGGCGGCCAGGCCCGCTGCCGCCTGCCGCTCCCCAGGCCCGGGCCCAGGCTGCCGTGGCATCCGGCGCCCGAGATCCAGAGCCGGAGAGGAGCCCCGGCAGGTGGCGGAGGCTGAGGCGCCCTCGGGAGCTGAGACGCCGCCCGGTGCCAATGCGGGAAGAAGGAGGCCCCCGGTGCCAATGCGGGAAGGGGGCGCCTTGTGCCAATTTGGACTCACACACACACACACACACACACACACACACACACACCCTCCTGGATGCTCTGTTACCAGTACATGAACTGCTTTCAGAGACTCTTGACTAAGTAGTGAGACTAGGCAGTGTCACTTGTGGAGAGAACACGAGGCGAGTGGCCAAATTCCTGGGTTTCGTCCTTGATTCTGAGTTAGCACAGGGAGCCTCCCGGAGCCCATGCAGCCATGACCAGCACCTCCTTCAGCACCAGCGGGAAGCCACCCCCCAGACTGCTTTCTGGTGTCTAATGCCCTTTGAGGTCACCCCAAGGAGACAATCGTGGGAGGACTGTGCTGAGAGGCACGCAATAGGTTATGTATCCATGACATGAAGGAGGTATGCATAATAAGGACTGAAAAATAAATTCTGAGCAACTGTGATAATAAAGGGATTGTTTTACTCTTTTCAAGAAGAGGGGGAAAAAGGCATTTTAATTTAAAAAATCCATTCATAGACCAAAGTATTACCAATACACTAATTTCTTCCATTGTTTTGGTCAGAATCTGAGATGGCTTTTAAACCCGAGAAGTTTCCATGAGATTACCATTTTCTGCCTCAATTAGGGCTCCGCAGCAGCAGTGACAGCAACAGCCTGAGGCTGCCTTGGACCCGCTTCCAGCCCGCACCTGTTTGGATGCTGAGCTCACCGTGCGCTCAGCACTGGCTTAGGTGCTAAGAGCTAAAAGGAAAACTGTAGGGACAGTCTCAAAACTGTGGGGATCCTTGTGCACGTTGCTTTCACATTTTCATGGAGCTGCTCTGGGCACATGCAATGAGACTCAGAAGGTGAGTCCATGCTCTGACATCTCTTTCTCTCACTCCATTTCAGAAGCATATTCCTTGAAGTCTGTTTAGAAACAAATTTAGGTCCTTTGTCCATTTTTTATTAGATTGTTAATCTTCCTTTTGTTAAGTTGTATGAGTTACCTGTAAATGTTGAAGATTAAACCCTTATTAGAGATAACATTGACAAATATGTTCTCCATGCAGTGAGCTTTCTTGTTGTTTTGTTGATGGTTTCTTTTGCTGTGCAGAAGCTTTTTATTTTGCTGTAGTCCCATTTGCTTATTTTCTCCTTAGTTTCCATTGCCCTAGGAGCTGTATCCATAAAGATATTGCTATGACGAATGTCTGATATTTTGGTGCCTCTGGCTTCTTCTAAGATTTTTATGGTTTCCCATTTTACATTTAAGTCTATCCATTTTGAGTTTATTTTTGTGTATGGTGTAAGTTGGTGGTATATTTCATTTTTTGCAAGTATCTGTCCAGTTTTCCCAACACCATTTATTGAAGAGGCTGTCTTGACTCCATTGCATTCTCTTGCCTTCTTTGTCAAATATTAATTGAGCATAATGGCTTGGGTCAATTTCTGGGTTCTTTGTTCTGTTCCACTGATCTAATGTCTGTTCTTGAGCCAGTACCAGGAAGTTTTGAGAACAGTGGCTTTGTAATATAGCTTGATAAGTGGTATTGTAATCCTTCCAGCATTGTCCTTCTTTCTCAAGATTGCTGCAGCTATTTTGGGTCTTTTTTTATTCTAGATGAATTTTTGGAGAGTTTGTTTTAGATCTTTGAAGAATGCTGTTGGTATTTTAATGAAGAGTGCATTGAATTTATAGATTGCTTTGGATAATATGGACATTTTTAATGATGTTGATCCTACCAATTCATGAACATAGTATATTCTTCCATTTGCTCATGTCTTCTCTTATCTCTTTTTTTTAGCATCCTGAAATTTTCTGAGTACAGGTCCTTTATCTTCTTTGTTAAATTTTTTCCTAGGTAGGCAAAGGACCTAAATAGATACTTTTCAAAAGAGGACATTCAGAAAGCCAAGAGACATATGAAAACATGCTCAAAGTTACTAATCATCAAATAGATGCAAATCAAAACAACAATGAGGTATCATCTTACACATGTCAGAATGGTTATCATCAATAAATCAACAAACAACAAGTGCTGGCAAGGATACGGAGAAAGAGGAACCCTTGTGCACTGCTGGTGGTAATGCAGACTGTTGCAACCACTGTGGAAAACAGTATGGCATTCCCTCAAAAAAATTACAAGTGGAACTGCCATTTGACCCAGTAATACCACTTCTAGGAATATATCCCAAGAAAACAGAAACACCAATCAGAAAGAACATGTGCACCCCTATATTCGTAGCAGCACAATTTACAATAGCTAAGATTTGGAAACAGCCTAAATGTCCATCAGCAGATAACTGGATTAGAATAGCATGGTACATCTACACAATGGAATACTATGCTGCTGTAAGAAAGAAGGAATTCTTAGCATTTGCAATAGCACGGATGGAATAGGAGAGCATTATGCTAAGCAAAATAAGCCAGTAAGAGAAAGATAAATACTACGTGATCTCACTCATTTTTGGAATATAAATAACATTATAAACTGATGAATAAAAATAGGTACAGAGGCAAAGAAGCATCAAACAGACTGTCAAACTACAGCAGGAAGGGTGGAGAGGGTTGGGGGCAGTGGGGAGGTAAGAGATCAACTCAAGGACTTGTATGCATGCGTATAAGCATAACCAATGAATGCAAGACGCTGGGGCGGGGGGGGGGGGTGGTCAGGGAATGTGCCAGGGGACAGGGGAAACCAGGGGAAGGACAATGGGGGGAAACAAGGAGACATATGTACTACTATTTATAATACTTTAAACAATAAAATAAATAAATAAATAAATAAATAAATAATAGGAACAACAACAAAAAAGAAACAAATTTAGAAGTATTATGTCATTATTCATTACTATCACTTGTCTACATCAAGTTACATAGAATAATGATATGAGTGAATTTCTCTGGTTTGGATTCTTTCAAGGTAACCTAAACCTTTCAGCACATGGGGCACTTTCTGGGTGTACATGAGGAGGGACACAGCAGAGAGCCCACCAGGTGCAATGCCAGCAAAGGGGCCAGGAGTCACTTCACCTGGGCCCAGAGTCTGGGCTGCCTGTCAATCAGCCAGCCTCCACTGTGTCCCCCTCACTGTGAGCTGATGTTAGAGAGAGAATTTCATTTAATAGGATGAAAGTTTCAAAGTGTTTTTATTTTAAATATGGGACAGGAAAATAACAGTATTAGAATCACTTCACTTCATGAAGAGGGAAAACCATGTTAAACCTATATAATAAAAAGGTAATATACAAATTTTGGTTGCCTCTGACCAGACTGGCAGGGGAGTTAGTAAGAGATGACCAAATGACTAAACCGCAGGCTGCATGGAGCAACCAAGCTGGCAGGGGGTGCAGTTAGGGATGACCAGGCCAGCATGGGAGGCAGTAAGAGGTGACCAGGCCAGTGGGGGTGGGGGGTAGGGAGTAGTTAGGGACAATCAGGCCAGCAGAGGGGGGCAGTAAGTAGTGACCAGGCCGTCAGGGGGCAGTTAGGGGTGACCAAGCATGCAGGCAGGTGAGAGATTAGGAGCCAGCGGTCCAGGATTTAGGATCAGGTCTAAACTGGCAGTCTCACATCACCCAAAGGTTCTTGCATTAGAGAGGGTGCAGGCTGGGCTGAGAGCCCCCACCCCTGTGCACAAATTTCATGCACTGGGCCTCTAGTTCATTATAATTTGAGGCTAATTATGTGTGGATGATACTGAATAGAAGTAACTATTTTATATCCAAATCACAGTATCTTCAAGCTGTAAGGTAAGTAGGGAGAACATAATCTACACTGAGTTCAGAGCTTTTCTGAGACCATGTTTCACTCTCTAAAAGTATGGATGCTCTAGTGCTGAAGGATTGCGGGGATATGCGGGGGGAGGAGGCTCTCTGGGCCCTCCCCCCCTGGAGGCACCAGTCCCATCCTTCTGCGTTCTGATGTGTTATCTGTTCATTTTACTGAGTAACCTCACTTTGAAAGTTCTTGTCTCTGGACAACCTTTAGCTATGTAATCTCATTAAGCCTAGAACCCAAAAGTCCCTTAGCAGAACTCAAGAGCATAGGCCATAAGGTTTGGTGTAAATGGGGCTTGGGTAGAGTTGTGAACACTGAACAGGATGAGAAGTCATGAGGAGGAGGGAGACAAGGATGAGCATGATGATGATGATGATGATGATGAACAATGACGAAGACAGGACAGGATCTGGCTGCTTACTAAATCCAGTCTCCTCCGCTGACCTTCTGGGATAGCATTTCTCTAGGAGATAGACATTGTTTTTACCTGCAAAATGGCCTTTCCAATGGGACACTGGCCCTCACCCACCTTGCTATGTGGCACCAGCAAGTGCAGAGCAAGGAGTTGCACAGAGCTGAGCACATGACTCGGGCTGACCAGTCCTGTGGCACCTCCTCTTTTGGACATAGTGACCAGTCCAGGGGTTCACACATGACTTAAGCAGGTGGAACTCTTTTTCCGATTTAAATGTACTGCTATGGGGAGGCAAGGTTCTCTCCATTTGGATAACCAGCTATTCAGAACTAGTCTGAGGGGATAGTGCTGCCAGCTGCTGTGTGAGAGCTTCTACGCTATCTACAGAGAAAGAGCAAACAGAACATAAGCAAGAGGAGCTGAACGGTCCCTGAGGCTGCGGAAGAGCCCAGAGGGCGGCGGCCTCTGGAGGCAGCCCCTCCCACAGTCCCAGAGACATCAACTCCCCAGTTTCACGAGGCAATCAACTTCTTCTCCTAACATGTTAGCTTCCCTTTAAACGGGGCTGATTTGAGTGTTTTTTGTTCATAAAAATAGAAGAGTTTTGACTAATAATACATGGAAGTCCAAATTAGTTTTTTTTAATTGCATAGTTAAGAACCCAGAAGACAGTAAATAATACTCAATTATGGTGGCTAAATTAATTTCTCTACTTGAAATGACTGATATGACTATAGGCCAATAACTGAAACATGCATAGCAAATTGGCGTAATGAAACTACATAGATTTGAAATTAATTAAACAAAAAATATACATCTCTAAAATATTTATATGCACTAATTCAACTGGAGTTTATATCACAGGTTAAAACTTTTTTGCAGATAGGCCAATAGTAAATGTTTTTTGGCTTTGTGAACCATATGATCTTTGTCACAACTAATGAATTCTGCATGAGAACAGCCATAGACAATTCATTAACACGTTAAGCGCCCTGTCAGTCACCGGTGGCTGATACTGTACTTTTCCATCCAGAAGACAAAACAGGTAGGGCACTTAATGTGTTAAAGATGGCACTGCTGGGTCCCAACAAAACTGTGTTTACAAAACAGGTGCTAGGCTGCATTTGGCTTATTGGCTGTAGCATGTCAATCCCTATTTAGAAGTTCAACTCTGGATTTTTCTCAACTCACTTCATTGTGAATTCCTGAAATAGCTAAACACACTAGATGACATTTTTAGCTCTCTAGAAGATTTGGAGCTATGTATGGAAAAATTTCTACCCTTGAGAAGTTTGCAATATAATAGAAAAAAAAGCAAGTTTATCCCTACATTATCATTCAAACCAGAGGTATGATTTTTGTATGGAAAACCAGAGGTTAAGATTAGGTCCCCTGAGAGTATTCTGCCCCCCTCACTCCCCATGGCCTGAAAATATATTATTTACTCAGGATGACACTTAATCCTACTTTATTCTATGTTGCTATGTGACAGGGAGAGAAAACAGCAACAAATAAAGCAACACAAAGATTCCACCCTTTTTCTCTTCCCTTGCCTTGAAAGGTAGGAACTTTGTCCTGTTCAGGTAAAGAGACCTTTCAGTGTGGATTTGAATTTCATGGTGGAAATGTGGAATTAAAATGGGAAAAGATGGCTGGTGGCCATGTAGCTCTACAAAAGGAAGAAGGGTGATACATAAGGAAAGTTTTCCAAAACAGCCTGCATGTCAGTCTGCTCTGTTCTCCCTGGGACCTCCCACTTCCTGTTCCAGATTGGAATGAGATTATTGGGAAGAGATTATCAATCTAAAAATATCTCTGTTGCTTCTGAATGTGTAGAGTCAGATTTCTGTTGCTTTTGAGACTGATAAGATGTGACAGTGAGCAAGCACCTAGACGGGAGGAAAAGGCCCAGATTGAGAGAATATTAAATATACACATGACATTGGATGCTCAGAGTTAAGGGTTTCTTTGGAAAGCACAACTAGTACGTCCTCTTGCCAACTATGTTCTGTAGAATCCTGGTGTCCAAGGCAGGTCATGAGTAGGTGGTGGAGACATAAGGAGAGATTCTGTGGATTAGACTTGGGACCTTTGCCATCAGTCGGGCCAGAGCTAATGGACTGGTTTTTAATCTGGGTTCCAAATGAGATCACTGGAGAAAGGCTGAATAAAGAAAGGCTTCGACACTGCAGAGGTGAACTAGAGGTGCCACTCGAGAGCATCAAGTCAGAGACTCCATCGCACAGTTCCTTTTGCTGACCCAGGACTGCTCTTTCCTATGCATTCTTCAGTGAGGCGGTGGGCAGCCTGAAGGCATACATGTCAGTGGAGTGATGCTATCATTTCCTCTGGTCACTTAGCCACGTACCCTCTCCTCCCAATCATAGAGAACAAAGTGAGAGCTATGACCTCATCAATAGAGTGGTGCGGCAGCTATAAAGATGAAGATGGGGAAGAGAGGAATGGCATTGATCCAAGATTGGAAGTAGGAGGAGTGGCTAGATTTGGCTATCCAAGAGTTCTTGATCCTAGGTCACATACTCCAAGATAAAAACCTCAACATTCAATTGTTACTGATTTATTATTTCTGCTCTTCCATTAAAAGCCACCTCAGGCATGCCCACAGAGAACTAATCTAAAATTGCTTGGCAATCTGTTTAAGGTTGACGAACAACAGTTCTCATAGCAACTACAGTAGCGATAACATCAACCGTCAATAATTCAAGAAGCTGACTGTGTTCCAGGTACCTGTTCTAAGCATTTCAAGTTCAGCATCTACTGAGTGTTGAAAGTTAGAAGAAAATCAGAGCCCACCCACTTTTCTTCAAGTTTGCAATTTTGCTTAAGAACATAGAAAGGACCAAATGGTAGTTCTATAACAAAACATTTCATAGATGGTAGGCAGGGCCCACCGAAATGAAGAGCTTTGTGGTAGCCCTCTGGAAATTAGCAGTGTGAGGGAAGACTGCACACTGCACACAGATGGTGCGGTGTCAGGAAATCAACCATAGCAGCCCTTCCCTCTTTAAAACACAGCAAGCGTCTTGGTCAATCAACAGATTTCACCAAGCCCTTGGTGTACTTTGTTTCCATATTCTGTCTGACTGTTCAACTAGGCCCATGCGATGTCTTAGCCACAGAACACTGACTGAATTAAGGGTAGACGAGGACTGTCACAAACTAGATGACACGAGCCTTCGAGTAAAGAAGTAAATATATACAGCCAGCCCTTTGTATCTGTGGGTCTGTATTGGTGGATTCAAAAACCACAGATCAAAAACACTTTCAAATAAAGTTACTAGTACATGGCTACCTGCGCCTCCTTTCATGAGGTCTGTGATAGGGATGATTGCCTCTGCACAAAGCTGTACGGACCATTTTCTTGTTGTTATTGGTAAGCAACACAGTGTAGCAACTACGTACACAGCACTTACATTGTATAAGGGATTATAAGTAACCTAGAGATGATTTAAAACATACAGGAAAGTGTATGTCAGTAACATGCAGATCTATGCCATTTTACATAAGGGACTTAAGCATTATTGAATTTTGTTTTCATTTTTGTGACTAGCTAATTTCATTCAGCATAATGACCTGGAACCAATCCTCCATGGATATGGAGGGATGGCTATACACTTAATTTTTGATGACTTTCATAGGTAATCTTTCTTCTCTAAAACTGGATAACACATTTTAAAAACAAAATTATTTTATTAACTGTAATTTGCAGTTATAATATTAAAACATTTAAATTACAGCTAAAAGTGCACATTTTAAGATTTCACTGAAAGACAAATTATTTTTAATATTTTTACACAAATATTTAGTTGCTGGCATAAAGGCTGTAGGTATCAGAAGCCAGGGGAAGGAAACTGTAACAGTTATAAAGGTAACAATAGGCTCAAAATATAAAAAGGACCAATTCAGCAGGTTTAAAAAAAGAAAGGAAGCACAATAGCACACCAGTAAGTTCACCTATTGTATAATTACAGGTTTTGTATACATGTGCAGACAAGCAGACAGAATAAAACCTCCTCTAGGAAATTCAAAAAATTTGGCAGGTCTGTCCAGGTGGGATGTGATGCTGGTACAACAACAAAAAGAACGCGGCGGCTGCAGCTGGGGCTTGGCCTAGCGCGGAATTTGGCTTCTCTTTCCTAAACAGCAGTTTGCTGCAAAACTCAGGAAACAAAGAGAAAGTAGAAAGTGCTAAAGAATGAAGGCAGAGAACTCAGGTAACTAAAAAAAGATGTTGTCAGTCACAGACTTTGCCAGGCAATGTTTTCGCCTTCATTTAAGAGAACAACTCACTTGAGATCTTTCAAGAACCTCAGAAGACAAGAATTTCATAAACAAGGCTCTTCGGAAGACGAAGGAGAAGAATGGGACTGTTTTTAGGACAGGAAGCTGTGGTGTTATGGACAATCCACAGACGTGTTTTATACTCAGAAGCAGCTCAAATGTGACGGGGGTGGTGGAACTGATGACCCAGACTTTCAAAATCGATAGCCAACCTGTTTCCTGTGTGAACACGGCGGTTGGCTCCCACGCTGCACTTACTCAGTGAGTAGGAAAGTCAAGGGATAATCAATCCAGCAATTCCGTCTCTGAGTCTAAACCCCAAGAATTAAAAGCAGGAAATTCAAGAGATATTTATATGCCCATGTCACTGTTCACAATAGCCAAAAGTGGAAGCACCCCAATGTTAGTTATGGACAGGTGGGTAAACAAATAAGGTATATACTTACAACGGAATACTATTCAACCTTAAAAAGGAATAAAATTCTGACATGCATACAATATATGCAACATGAACCTTCATGTTGTTATGCTGAATGAAATTAGCTAGTCACGAAAAAAAAACACACAAGGATTGTCTTATTCCTCTTATATGAGGTTCTCAGAGTCTAATTCATAGGGATACAAAGTAAAAGAGAGATCCCTCAGGTGAGGGGGAGGAGGGTGTAAAGTTCGTGTTTA
The DNA here is from genome assembly GCA_963924515.1 of Vespertilio murinus. Classification (NCBI taxonomy): domain Eukaryota; kingdom Metazoa; phylum Chordata; class Mammalia; order Chiroptera; family Vespertilionidae; genus Vespertilio; species Vespertilio murinus. Next base: position 53,181,868 of record OZ004715.1, on the reverse strand, counting down.
ATGGGTGTGGTTTCAGTTTTGGAAGATGAGGAAGTGCTGTGGATGGATGGTAGTCATAAGCATGTACTTAACCACTGAACTATACACTTGAAAGGATTAAGATGATAAAATTTGTGCAATGTGCATTTTACTACAATTTCTTAAAAGTCCACTTTGGGAGTGTGGAAAGAAGAGGACCAAAATAATGACAGCACAGCCACGGCGGGGCTGCCACAGCAGCCAGAGGTCGGGACCAGTGAGTGGAGGGCCGCTCTGAGCCGCAGCAGATGCTGGCAGCGTCCTCCCGCAGACCGCCAGCACTTACCTGTCTTGCACACACCCTTCCGCCTCCAGCTGCCGGGCCTGCCCTCCCGGGTGTGCAGCAGGCCCGAGGGCCAGGAAAGTAAAGCCGCTGGGAATCAGCCCTGGGTCAATGAGCGATGGGAAATGGTAAGAACTCCAATTCCGCACCATTCCTTCTCTTTCCTTCCTGTGAGGGATCATTTTGTGCGTCAGTGTGGCTGGCCATGGTTCCCAGATATTTGGTGGGCATTATTCTACATGTTTCTGTGGAAATATTGTTTACATCAGATTAGCATTTAAATCAGCACTGTGAGTAAAGCCGATTAGGCTCCACAGTGTGGGTGGGCTCATCCAGGTGGTTGAAGGCCTGAGTAGAACAAGACTCCCTGGTGAAGAAGGCGGGATCCTGCCAGCAGATGCCTTCAGACTTGAAATGCACCACTGACTCTCCCCTAGGCCGCCATCCTGTGGGCCTGCCTACCTCGGAGATTCTGTACCTGGCACCTCCACAATTGTCTGAGCCAATTCCTTCATCTCCCCCTCGCTCACTCTCTCTCTAGATAGACAGGTGATTGACATAGATGTCCTGTTTGTCCAGTTTCTCTGGAAAGCTCTGACTAAGTAGACGTTTCTACCACCATATTTGTCTTGGGATCACTTTCCCACTCTACTGTACTTGCTCTTAAGCCCTTCTCATGAAGCAGTATTTCCCCTATCAGAGCACATGTGGTGACATCTGGAGACATTTTTGGTAGTGATAACAGGTGCCTGTGGGGTCCAGAAAGGATACTCGACATCTTACAGTGCTCAGCACAGCTCCACACAACCACGACATACCCAGCACAGCAGGGCAGTAGAGCCGAGGTTGAGACACACTGCCTAACAAGGAAAAGATAGATGTTGCTGGACCAGGAAGATGTTCTAGAATTGGGGTTATTAAAAGTCTGTAAAACAAACAAACAAAACTTTAAATACTTGTGAATGAGAGAGGTACAAGGCTCTTCGAGGAGGAAGCCTCCTTTGCCAGCCGAGTGGTGCCTGCCCTGTGCCTCTTCCCTTTAAAGCAGCCAGGTCAGTGCTGGGAACAAAACTCTGTGGGATTCACCTCTGCACGATCAATCCTAACACGGAGAAATCAGGATTAAAGAAAGGTCTACTTAGATGGTTGATGGTGGACAGAGATTTTTCCTGGATTTTCCAATGTTGTACTAATGAACTAAGTGACTTGTGCCCAAATCTCAGCCTCATAGAACATGACATTAAAATTAATGTCTCAGGAAAAAGACCAATTATGTTATGTCATTGAGCGTCGGGAAGGTCCTCAAAAGCTTATTCTTGCCAAAGCTGTGTTGTGAGTTCCCTGAACTCATGGCCTGGATTCCTGAGACTACGGAGAGCATGGCTGGCTAGCTCCCTGGACTAGCGGCCTGGATTTCCTAGTCTGTGGAAAGCATGGCTGGTTGTCTGTACGCTCATTGTCCGCCCTGGAACAAACTCTGTCTTGGCCACATTAAGAAGTGAGTGTGAGGACACCTCCCATGCTCTCCAGAAGGAGTGACCCCCCCTCAGCCTGCCTGGCCAGGAAAGTCCCCTCTCAGGGCTCCTGTCCCCTCTGGGCTCTCCCGGGAGGCGCCTGTTGTCAGCGGCCTGCGTTGTTGGCGTGGTTCGGGAGCAGGACTGTAACAGGCGCTGCGCAGTGTCACAGTATGTGTTCCCTCTAGCTAATCGGTGCTGTTCATTTTCAGACAATCCGATTGCCGGGATGCCTGGCACCTCCGGGAATGGGGCTGGATCCAGGGCAGAAACGCGGGCAGCAGCTGGTGAGAAAATAAGTGAGAGTCAAAGGGAAGCCTCCAAGCAAACATTTCCGGCTGCGTCGCTACCACTTGGACTGATCTGAGGCGGAGACGTTCTTGGAGAGTCTTGATTATTAATGCGCCTAATGGCGCGGTTTCCATGTATGGAGTGGGATCCCATGAAGGTTCCCAGGGTGGGATTGATGGTGCTTCAGCTTCTAGTTTCGAGCAATCTGTTGACTAGAATGCTTATGATTAAAGCCTTGATTGTGCTACTGAAAATGCCAGACACTGTTTTGGGGCTGTAACAATAGCTTTCGTGCCGCCTGATTCCAGTCCAGCATGAGAATAGCACAGAAGAACAACAGAACCTGCAGTTTCATAGATAAAATTTGGAAAAAAAATATGAAAGGAAAAGAGTCAAACATTATATTTAGCTTTGGAAACTGTGAGCTGAGACCCTTGTGTACTGAAAAACTAATTGATTTGAAGAGTTACTAAGTTCCACTTGGCCTTCCTTTTCTCAACTCTGAAATAAAGACCAGGATGGGATAGGGTCTGAGGCCCCTCCCAGACAAGCATTCTAGGATATCTCAGCAAAACGGGCAAGTCAGCCTTCAGATCAGAAATATGTGCTTCATAATAGTCAATAACTGATTCCACAAATCACTCAATCAATAGCAAAAATGTTGATAGAGGCAAAATCAAATTTTTTTGGAAAAACATATAAGCAGTTTTTTTAAGTCTATAAATCATCTAAAGTGTATGAAGAAATGATTGGCATGACTCTGTGTTGAGCCCACTCCACCCATTGTGATGACATTTGAGGGTGGACCTTTGGGAGTTAATAACATTTTAATGAGTGATGAGGAGAACCCTCATTATGGGAGCAATGCTCTCACAGGAAGAGGAAGGGAGCGATGCATTTCTACGTGCTTGCACCAGGGAAAGAACATGTGTACACACAACCAGGAGGAGGACCCATGCAAGAAAGGGCGCTTTAGCTGGTTTGGCTCAGTGGACAGAGAATCAGCCTGAAGACTGAAGGGTCCTGGGTTTGATTTCGGTCAAGAGCACATGCTCAGGATGCATGCTCAGACCCCAGTTTAGGGTGTGCAGGAGGCAACTGATCAATGCTTCTCTATCATCATTAACGTTTCTTTCCCTCCCTCTCCTTTCCTCTCTGAAATCAATACAAAATATATTGAAGGAAGAAAGGAAGGAAGAAAGGAAGGAAGGAAGGAAGGAAGGAAGGAAGGAAGGAAGGAAGAAAGAAGGAATGAAGGAAGAAGGAAGGAAAGAAAGAAAAGAAAGAGCTTTCATGAGGACCCAGATTGTCTAGCACCTTGGTCTTGTTCAGCACCGTGGCCCCCAGAACGGTGGGAAGTAAGTGTCTGCTGTTTTATTTAGCCTATGACATTTTGTTACAGCAGCCTGAATGGACTAAGAGAATATATATCCTTATAGACAGCTTTCTGACTCTAACTGAGAAAATTATGACGGTTCATTGTGATCGTGATTCCCAAACACATAATGTGGTGCTCACGCACTTTCTCAATGTGCATTGCCCTTCTCTTGCTGCACTCAGGGCACATTTAGGCCTCTAAGACCTCAGACCTTTTAGGAGAAATACAGCCCACAAGCTCAAGATCAAGGAAGTGGTTTTTATGCATTAAATATACTCTTAAAATCTTTGCAGGTTTTCACTTAATCTGTTAAATGTAGCAGTGTGTTCATAACTTAATTTGTATATTTTAGCCATTTGCATTAATGCAAGTAATTGGCAGGTACTACATTAACACACAAAGTAGTTAATGCCATACATAATACAAAGCATATTTAGTTCTTTATTATTTTTGCTAAATAATACAATGCACAAATCACAGAACTGAAAGGCCTGAAAAGATGCATGAAGGTAGATTCATTCAGCCTCAACTTTTGGGCAGCACTTCACATCAATTATCCAACAAAAACTGTTGTATGCTAGTCATTAAAATCTCCAGATAATAAGGTTGCACAGAATCTCTTGATAATGTGTGCCACGGACCCACAATTACTTTATTGGGATATTCTCCTGACATTTTCCCTGCTGCTAGGCCTTTTCACCTCATTCTCAGAGGTCTGGCCGGCTCCTCCTGAGTCTGTGCGTGGCGGCAGGTCACAGAACACACTGGTTCTTTCCCTTGCTCTGTGGGCAGCAGCACAGCCGCTGGTTCAGGACCCCCGCACCGGGGAGGTCGTGTCCCTACAGCCAGGGCACAGATGAGCAGAGGAGGGAGGTAAAGTCACTTCAGGACCCTATACGTAGGAGATGAGGCTTCGGGCACAAAGGGCATGTTCTCATGTGTCTTGTACAGCGACCATTGCCTTTTTTCTGACTGTGCAGCAAGAAGGCTGCCGCAGTTAGAGTGCGGAAAACAACGCCACCTTCTTCCCCGACAGAGAGCTATCTCTCCGGAATATTCTGTTACGTTTCATTTTAATATTTGAAATATGTTTCCTTAAATCTATGTCTTTGGTAGGGGAAGAAACTCCAGGACATTACGACAGTAACATGCTTAATAGGTGGAGGCAAACGAACTGCTTCAGAACCAGAGAGGGTCAGCTAACAGTCCTGTCAAGTGAGAAGACCGCTCTCCTGAAAACACTTTCCAAGTGAATCAGGCTAATAGGAATCTAGCCAACTGTATTTCTGTGACAATTTTGTAGTTAAAAGCAAAATAATGCAAGTGAAGACATGTTTAAAACCATATTTTTGTATTTCTCTATCCTACCAGAAAAACAAACAAAACACATTTAAAAAATAGTATGAGCCAAAACCTGTTTGGCTCAGTGGATAGAGCATTGGCCTGCAGACTGAAGAGTCCTGGGTTTGATTCCAGTCAAGAGCATGTACCTTGGTTGAGGGCACATCCCCAGTGGGAGGTGTACAGGAGGCAGCTGATCGATATTTCTCTCTCATCGATGTTTCTAGCTCTCTATCTCTCTCCCTTCCTCTCTGTAAGAAATCATTAAAATATATATTTTAAAAATAATAGTATCAAAAAGCACATTGAATTTTTGAGATTTATTTCTCACTTAATGATTAACTTACACTGTAGTGTTGTATGGCTTTCTGCCATTCCTTGTTCCTCTTCTCCATGCTCTCTCATCAGGGCCTGTAGCTTTTTGCCATCAGTGGTTAGACTTGGTGACAAGAGAAGATTCCCAAAGAAATCACAAGTTGAAGAAGAGGAAATAATGGCCTTAACTTAGCAAGAGTGCTATTGAAGAGAGGCACTAGTGACATTATTTGATAAGATTGGGACCCTCAAATCTGAGCTATATTTATCCACCTCTATCATGGGACTTTTAAAATAAACCAGTGGTGAAAGAAGCAAAGCATTAGACTATATCAGCTGAGATAGAAACACACCAGTAAAAGTTGGAACATTACTTGGTAACTATGCATGTGAGCTAGAAACAATTTATCATATCTGTTTGCAGATATAAATAATTATAAGATAGTGACTACATTTCTGGAAATATACATGATTTTAAAACAAATGCTTTTCTGAAAATGTTAAGCCATACCTCACTCCCATTTAAGAATGTGATGTTTGTAGGTTCAGTCCCTGGAGAGATCAGACAAATTATAACGTTTAATTCACTGATCTAATATCAAAATAGGTCAGATGTTTTTATACCCGGGCCATGATCCTTTCTTCACTGTCTCAGGTAGTTTTGAAGAAATGCCTTAAAATAGCCTCATTTTTATCCAGGTAGAATTTATTTTCTGGGCACCTATGTTTGAGGTATAATTGCCATGTTGCACAACTAATAATTTTGTTATTATTATAGACCAGTGGTGAAAGAAGCAAAGCATTGGACTATATCAGCTGACATAGAAACACACCAGTAAAAGTTGGAACATTACTTGGTAACTATGCATGTGAGCTAGAAACAATTTATCATATCTGTTTGCAGATATAAATAATTATAAGATAGTGACTACATTTCTGGAAATATACATGATGTGTATTTTAGTTGTGCAACATGATGATTTGATATTTTTATATATTGTGAAATGATCACCAGAATAAGTCTAGTTAATATCCTATCCAGGTAGAGTTCTGAAACTTAACTATTCTCTTAAAAAGTTGTTTCCAATTTTAGAATACCATCAATGTTGGTGCCGTATTCTTAAAGAAAACCTAGGCTGAAATTTTAGGTTCAATGTATTCAATATTCAAATTAGATTAATGAAATATGTTATATGTGAAAAGGCTACTGCTTTTTAATTTAGTTCCCCATCACATACTCACCAAGCACGGCGAGCGCACCTTCAATCATGCTGATTTCAGGCAGGTTCAAAATGGCCTGGAGATTTGTAGATTTCAAGTTGAATTAAACATCATCCCCCTCCTTCCAGCCCCACAGGTCCCTCCTCCTTCATTTTTTTTTTTTGCATGTATCTGTACAAGTTTCCCAACACCATTAATTGAAGATACTGTCTTGAATCCATTGTATGTTCTTGTCTCCTTTGTCAAATATTAATTGAGCTCAATGACATGGGTAGATTTCTGGGGTCTCTGCTATGTTGATCTATGTGCCTGTTCCCAGTACCAATATCATGCTGTTTTGATTATGGTGGCTTTATTTAGTATAACTTGATGTCTGGTATTGTGATTTCTCCAACTTTGTTCTTTCTCAGGGTTCTTTTTGGTTCCATATAATTTTTTGGAATATTTTTTTCTAGAAATGGGAAATATGCCTTTGGTATTTTAATATGGATTGCTTGAATCTGGATATTGCTTTGGATAGTATGAACATTTTAATGATGTTCATTCTGTCAAATCTAGAACATGATATATTCTTCAACTTGTTTAAATCAGCCTCTCTCTCTCTCTCTCTCTCTCTCTCTCTCTCTCTCTCTCTCTCTCTTTAATGTCCTGTAGTTTTCTTAGGACAAGATTTTTACCTCCTTAGTTAAACATTAAGTACCTTAATTTTTTTTATTGCAATGGTAAATGGGATTTTCTATTTAGTTTCTCTTTCTGAGAATTCATTATCCTATCTAAAAAAAGGTGATATGCAAATTGACCATTACTTCAACACACAAGAAGGCTGCCCCATGAGGTCAAAGATGGCTGCCCCAAGTGGATATAAGATGGCCACCACAAGATGGCCAGCAGGGGAGGGCAGTTATGGGTGATCAGGCCAGCAGTGGGGTAAGGGGCTGTTGGGAGGGGCCAGGCCTGCAAGGGAGGACCACTGGGGGCAATCAGGCCTACAGGGGAGGGTAGATAAGGGTGACTGGGATGGCAGAGGAGGGCAGTTGTAGGGGACCAGGCCTGCAGGAGAGGGCAGTTGGGAGTGACCAGACCTGCAGGGGAGGGCAGTTATGGCAATTGGGCCAGCAGGGGTGCAGTTAGGCATCAATCAGGCTGGCAGGGGAGTGGTTAGGGGGTGATCAGGCTGACAGGCAAAAGCAGTATGTGATGGGGAACTAAATTAAAAGATCCTGGTTTGGCTCAGTGGATAGAGCATTATCAGCCTGTGGACTGAAAGGTCCCAGGTTCAATTCCAGTCAAGGGCATGTACATTGGTTGTGGGCACTTCCCTAGTGGGGGGTGTGCAGGAGGCAGCTGATCAATGATTCTCTCTCATTGATGTTTCTAATTCTCCCTTTCTCTTCCTCTCTATAAAAAAAAATCAATAAAATATATATATTTTTTAAAAAAGATCCCTTTGGGATCGGGCCTACATGGGCAGTCTAATCTGGGCCTCAAGGGGTCCCAGATTGGAAATGGTGGAGGCTGGGCTGAGGGACACCCACCTGCCACCCCATGCACAAATGAATTTCAGGCACTGGGACTCTAGTGATATATAAAAAGGCCATTGATATCTGGGTATTAATTTTGTATCTGGCTACATTGTCAAGTTCATTTATTAAATCAAGTGGGGTTTTTTGGTGGAGTCTTTAGGGTTTTCTATGTACAATATCATCTGAGAATGATGAGAGCTTTACTGCCTTCTTTCCAATGTGGATATCTTTTATTTCTTCTTCTTGTCTGAACAATGTGGTTAGGAATTCCAGTGCTATGCTGAATAAGTGTGATGAAAGTGGACATCCCCGTCTTGTTTCTGTTCTTAGGGGCAATGATTTTAGTTTTTGCCCATTGAGTATGATATTGCCTGTAGATTGGTCATATGTGGCCTGCATTATGTTGATGTATGATGCTTCTATCCCCACTTTGCGAAAGCTTTTAAAATGGATGTTGGATTTTGTCAAATGCTTTTTCTGTATCAGTTTATACAATCATGTGATTTTTGTCTTTCAGTTTGTTTATGTGATAAATCACATTTATTGATTTGTGAATATTGTACCAGTCATGCATCCTTTGAGTAAATCTGACTTGGTCATGGTGTATGAACTTTTTAATATATTGCTGGATGTGACTTGCCATTATTTTGTTGAGAATTTTAGCATCTGTGTTCATCATGGATATTGACCCATAATTCTCTTTCTTTGTTGTGTTTTTATCTGGTTTTGGAGTTAGGTTAATGCTGGCCTCATAAAAAGAGCTTGGAAGTATCCCTTTCTCTCAGCTTTTTTTTATTAATTTGAGGAAGAAAAGTGCTAGTTCTTCTCTTACTGTTTGCTAAAACTCCCCTGTAAAGCTATCTGGACCAGGGCTTTTATTTGCTGGGTGGTTTTTGTTTCAATTTCATCAGTTGTTATTGAACTATTCAGGTTTTCTGAGTCTTCCTATTCCATTTTGGGAAAGTGCCTTTTTTTTTTAATCTGCCAATTTCATCCATATTGTCCAGCTTGTTGGCAAATAGTTGCTCATAGTATTTTCTTATAATCCTTTGTGGTTCTGTGGTGTCAGTTGTTAGTTTACTGCTTTTGTTTCTGGTTTTATTTATTTGGGTCCTTTCTATTTCTCATGAGTCTGGCTAAAGGTTCATCAATCTTGTTCATCTTTTCAAAGTACCAGCTCTATGTTTCATTGACTTTTTATATTGTTTTCTTAGTCTCTATGCCATTTATTTCTGCTCTAATCTTTATTATTTCCATCCTCCTACTTACTCTGGGGTTTTCTTGTTGTTCTATTTATAATACTTTAAGTTGTAGAGTTTAACATTAATTTTTTTTGAAGTAGGTTTGTAACTTCCCTCTTAAGACTGCTTTTGCTTTTTCTCCAGAGATTTGGGGTTGCTGAGTATTCATTTTCATTTGTTTCCAGGAAGTTTTTTTTTAAAATTTCTTTCTTGATCTCATTGGTAACCTATTCATTGTTTAATAACATTATACTTAGCCTCCAGCTGTTTGAATGTTTTTGAGTGTTTTGCTGTAGTTAATTTCTAATTTCGTTCCATTGTTATCAGAGAAGATTTTTGATATAATTTCAATCTTCTTGAACTTACAGAGACTTATTTTTGTGTCTTAACCTGTGGTCTATCTTTGAGAATGACCCATGCACACTTGAGAAGAATGTATATTCTGCAGCTTTGGGGTGAAATGTTCTATAAATATCAATTAAGTCCATCTGATCCAATGTGGTTTTTAAAGTCACTATTTCATCATAAATATTTTGTTTAGAAGATCTAGCCAATAAAGTCAGCAGGGTGTTAAATCCCCTACTATGACTATATTGCAGTTGATCTTCCTTGAAGTGCTCTAAAAGTTTTTAAATACATTATGAGTTCCTCTATTGGGTGCATATATGTTTACCAGGTTTATATCTTCTTGTGGAATTGATCCCTTTAGTATTATGTAGTGATTTCTGTTGTCTCTTGTTATGGTCTTCACTTTAAAGTCTATTTTTTTCAGATACATGTATTGCCTCCCTATTTTGTGTGTGTGTGTGTGTGTGTGTGTGTGTGTGTGTGTGTGTGTGAGAGAGTGTGAGTGTGTGTGTGTTTGTTGTTGTTGTTGTTTTCATTTCCATTTGCTGGGACATTTTTTTCCATCCCTTCACTCTCGTTTGTGAGTCTTTTTTTCAAAGGTGGGTTTCTTATAGACAGTATATAATTGGTTATTTTTTGTATCTATTCAGCTATTCTATGACTTTTGATTGGCACATTTAATCCATGTACATTTAAGATTATTACTTATAGAAACTTATTTATTGCCATTTTAATTCTTTATGCCTATGTTTCTTTCTCTGTGTATTTCTTCTCATTACAGCAATCCCTTTGACATTTCTTGAAGTGCTGATTCAGTGGTGATAAACTATTTTAGCTTTATTTATTTATTTATTTATTTATTCATTTATTTTGGTGTAACAGCTCTTTATTTCACTATTTTGAATGATAGCCTTGGTGGACATTGTAATCTTGGTTTCAGATCCTTGCTTTTCATTACCTTGAATACTTCATGCCATTTCCTTCTGGCCTGTGGAGCTTCTGATGAGAAATTAGCTGACCAAGCTTTGTATGTTGCAGATTGCTTTTCTCTTTTGCTTTTAAGATTCTGTCCTTGTCTTTAAGTTTTGCCATTTTAATTATGGTGTGGGCTGTTGGGTTGTTCTTCTTTGGGACTCTCTGTGTCTCTTGGACTCTTGTGACTCTTTCCTTCACCAGGTTAGGGAAGTTTTATGCCATTTATTAAAAAAAAAAACATTCTTTATACCTTGCTCACTTTCTTTCCTCTCTGGCACTTGTATTATGTAAATATTGTTACATTTTTTCATGTTATCCCATAGCTCCTTTAAGCTGTGCTGTTTTTAAGTATTTGTTTTTTGGTTTTTTTTTTCTTCTTGGTCCTCTAATGAAATGATTTTTTTCTACCCTGTCTATCTGGGTAGGTGGGAAGTGATCAACCAAAGAACTTGTATGCGTATACCGGTATGCATAACCCATGGACACAGATAACAGGGTGTAAAGACCTGGGGTGGAGGATAGGGACAGGCAAGAAGGGGTCAATGAGGAAAAAAGGAGACATTTGTAATACTTTGAACAACAACAAAAAGATTTGAAAATAAATAAAAGGAGATCAAATTAATATAAAACAAAGTAAAGCAAGAAAGTCATAAAATTAGTTAAATAAATACAATAGGAAATAAAAAATTGAGAAAAATAAATGAAATAAAAACTGACTCTTTAAAACAACACAACAACATTAATAAGCCATTAACTAGACTCTCCATGAAAAAAAAAAGAAACATTCAATTTATTTGTATGAAGAATGAAAATGGGAACATAACTAGCAACCTCACAGAAAATATTTTTTAAAAGATGGAAGCAAAGGGTTGCATAGTAACCAAGGAGTGAAAAATCGGAAATAGATTATTCATTTAAGGTGCTTACTGATGAGAAAAATTCATTAATTAAGGCAAAAGCTTAAGGAGGGAATAGTAAAAAAAGGTTTCTGGGAAGAGAGCATATTTTCAAATTGTGATGGTTAATGTTATATATCAACTTGACTGGGCTACGGGATGCCCAGAAAATTGGAAACATTACTTCCAGGTGTGTCTATGAGAGTGTGCCAGGAAGAGATTAGCATCTGAATCTGAGGAAAGAAGCTTTCTCTCCCCAGTGCTGGTGGGCTTCATTTAGCCTGTTGAGACCCTGAGTGGAACGAAAAGGTGGAGGAATGGCAAATTTGCTCACTCTGCTTGTGCTGAGACATCCTTCTCCTACCCTTGAATATTGGTTTTCCTGATTCTCAAACCTTCAGACTCAGATCAGGATTTATTAGTCCCCCTCCCCACCCCCCTTTCAAGGCCTTAGACTTAGGCTTACATCATTGGCTCCCAGGATCTCAGGTCTTCAGCCTGAATTATACCATTCCTTGGCTTTCCTGTTTCTTCAGCCTGCAAATGGCACACTTAGATTTCTCAATGTCCATAATCATTCCTATAATAAATGACTCTTATCTGTAAAAAAAAAATAATAAGTTAATTAATATAAAGATAGAATATATTTGAATAATGCATATTTAAATAATAAATACATTTGAGTAATGAGTCAAAAAGAACTTCCTACAATGGGATAAAGATACAGAAATAAGTACTAACTTCTTATGTTATTTTTATTTTAACCTCTAAATGAAAAAATAGAGCTACTTGGAATGGTTTAGGATCATTCCAGTCTCAGAGCATGCAAGTAAATTCAAGAGCTCTGGCATAGTCTTGTTTAGCATAGGATTCTGAAGGACTATAGTCAAAGGGCATATAAGCAAAAAAAAAAAGGCAAGCAAGCAGGCTCCCGGTGACAGAAATAGAAGCAGGAGAGGAGTCTGTGATCCTCCTGACAATTCATAAGGAAAGCTTCACCTGTCATAACCTTCAGCGCAGTAGAATATCTATGAATACTCCAATAACCATGGCTTATATTGGAATCACCAAGTCAGCAGCTCTGATAGTATTGATATGACATGTAGGAACGGACCTACTCAGCCCGCATTCCAATCATTCCTTCAGTTCTAACCCAGGACTTTAATGACTGCCAAGCTTCACATTTGCTTGCACCCACTCATCTTAGACATGCACTTCTGACAGCTTATTCAAACAAAGGAATATGACTAACTCCCAATGCAGGACACAGAGAGTTCTAGTGCTGAAGAGCAAGCCAGATTTATAAATTAAAAATAAATTCCAGCAATGTTCAATAAATTACATATTGCATACTATAAGAATTACATTATTATTGCCATAATAATATATGGCAGTTATTAGAATTACATCAATAACATATGCAACTGCTAATGGACTTATAATGTAGCATGCCATTGGGAAATAAAGACTAAACTATATTTTTTCCTGTTACCAAACAAATGCTGCTATAATCTATATAGTAATTTGAAACTGAGTAGTTATAAGTAGAAGTTTATGCCCATATTTGCTATGCATATGTGGGCCTCTGTCACATAATTTCCCCCTGAAGTTAAATAAAGGGGAAATGTCTCACACAGACTGTTTTTATATACCCAAACTGTTTTAATTATTTTGACTGACTAAACAGACTAAGGCAATCTATTCAGTTAAAGAAGTTGAACTCAACCAAAAAAAAAAAACCTCAGAGAGGTCAAAGCAATAATCAACTTGGTCAAAAAACAAATCGCAAGTTTCTTTTTCTTTCTCTGAGGAGGTTGATTTGATTGGTAAAATCAGTCAAAATAGTCAAACTAGTTTGTATGTGTATAGACAGAAGTACAGCATGTCATCATACCTTGCTCATTGAAAAAATTTACATTTACTAATTAATCTGATATTCACACAAACTCTCTAAAGTGAAGGCAGGGGCGCAAAATGTCCCCATTCTTATTTTCCAGCTAAAGAGTTTTAGAGAGAAGTGACAGAAAGTCACCTGTAAGTACATGTCAGATCAGCTAAAACATGGTGACTTACAACAATGACTTACTGCTTCTCCAGTTCTGTGAGCTGGACAGTGTTTGCTCCGTTCGGTACAGACTGAAGTCACCCGCACAGGTGCCTTTCACCGGGAGCTTGATTGGCAGTGGGATATCCAAGACGACCTCTCAAGCACAAGCCACTGTTTAATAGGTGGCCTGAGGATTGTTTGTCTTCTTGTTTTTAAATTACAGTTTAGGATCAGTATTTTCGGTACTAGTTTCAGGGGCCCAGGCTCAGTTTCTTTCTGTCAAGGCCGTTGCCTGCCTTCCAGGTGGAAGCATGTCTAAGGGGACAAGACAGGGGCAAAAGTTAACTGAGCCGCTGAGTCATCACACTTGCTGATGCCCCGTGGTCAGCACAAGCCCAGAGACATAAGGGAGGGACCCCCAGGGTGTGGCTATTTGAAGACGCGGTTCACTGGGGGTCACCAATGTAACCCTTGACAACACCGTGGCTGGTTTGTTCTAGAGCAGTGTGTCCCAAAGTGTGGTACACGTACCCCCAGGAGTACGGGAAGAGTTTGGTGGGGGTACGCGTTGCACCGGAGTTTGGGGGGATATGCACTGCACCATGCTTAGCTGGGCCTAATTCTACGTTCTCATGAGTCAAGTCAAGACAGTCTTGTGAGGCGTGAGATAGTCTGGTGTGCAAATAAATGTTATTTATAATATAACTTTTATTTATATTTTTATTATGAATAATTTTATTTTTCATTTATTATTATTTTGTATATGTACCAAAAATAAAAAAATAAATATATTTTGATTGTTATTAAAATACATCCATTTTTTTGATGAGGGGTACTCAGCGTTATGAAAATTATAGAAGGGGTACACATATGTCAAAAGTTTGGGAAACACTGTTCTAGAGCAAAGGTTAGAACTCAGGCCTCTCATCAAACCAGCCTGATGCTCCAATGTCACATCCCACCTTTCCTCAGTAATATCAAGAGGGTTCATCACGTTAGCTTGGGCTGTGTTATTAAATTCCAATAGAGCAGACAGTTTAATATTGCATATCTGCTTTGAAGGTACCAGTTAAACTTATCTCCCAGTTTAAATTCTAATCATTTTCATCTAAGAAGGAAATCTGAGACAAACCTATATTTGCTAGGTTTTATATGCCCTCATATCCAACAACTCAAAACCTTATAGCCTCAAAAATGATCTTGCTATTTATCATCCTACATTAAATAGGTCCAACACTAGGGTTATTATTTCCTATACACTATGTTGAAAATCATAATATTGACTGCTTGAATAATAATAAATAAATCATCATATTGACTTCCCTGCTCAGCTTCCAACTCCAGAAGGTTCTTGATCTGGAAGAACTCACGGAGCTTGGGAAAACATTTGCATAAACCTCTGCAACAATTTAATGTGGCTCATCTCTACCTGCTGCCTCTTGTTCACAGCACAGGCTGATGTTGCTGTATATTTTGACATCTGAGGAGGTCCATTTCTTGCAATGTAGCACAAAGAATGCCCCACACCAGCAGTTCTCTAACATCTTGGTCTCAAAATCCTTTTATATTACTAAAAATTACTTAAAACTGCCAAAAGCATTTTTATATAAATTACTCTGGTCAATATTTACTTTCTTTAACTGAGAATTATTTGAGGCATACATTCCATTGGCTGTTAGAATGATGACATCATGAGATGTCATATTGCCACTGTGCCTCTTCTGCACCCTCAGGAGGGCGGGGGAGGGAACAAAGCAAGTTGCATCTTTTTTATTATTATGAAAATAGTTTTGATCCTAGAAAGTCTCAGAAGCCCTCAGAGGTTCCTAAACCACGTTTTAAGAATGTCTGTTCCCAGTAATTTCCAACTGAAGTCTAAAAGGTGAATAAAAGAGAATAAAACTGGAGTGAAAGCACGAATCAGAGCAGTGGGAAAATCGCAACTGGGCACCTGTTCATGTTTTGAGACCACCGATTTCACTTTGACCTATATAGTAGGTGGGGAAGTCAGAAAAACCGATGAGGCTTGGCCCAAAGTGGGCCATTTCCTAGAGAGCAACTCCACAGGGCTCTCAGCTTCGTGCCAAGACCCCTTGGGGCGCCATGTCGCAGTGAAGGGGAAAATGGGGGGGACGGCATGCCACACAGTAAGGGACATGAGGACATTTCCTCTCAATACTGATTTTAAATAAAAGAGAAAAAATCCCCCTCAGATTTGTAATGATGGGTCGCCCTTTCTGGGTAGTCAGCCCGTTTTTATTATGAAGTTGTCCTGAGTTAGTGGTGCTTCCAGGCACCTGCAAGGGCAAAGGCATGTCTCACCTGGAGGAACACACTTACGCTGAACTTTAAAGAATCCCCCACACATGCCATTAAAAAGTAAGCTCACAATTTTTTAAAATCATGAAATAAAAGAAGAAACAAATTGCTGAGTAAATTGGTAAAGAACACAAAATAAAGGTTATAAAGTAAGAATGTTTTATATACTTTTTAAAAATATATACTTTTATTGATTTTTTAAAGAGAGGAAGGGAGAAGGACAGAGAGCTAAAAACATCCATGAGAGAGAAACATCGATCAGCTGCCTCCTGCACACCCCCAACTGGGGATGTGCCCGCAACCAAGGTGCATGCCCTTGACCCAGATCAAACCTGGAACCCTTGAGTCCACAGGCCAACACTCTATCCACTGAGCCAAACCGGTTATGGCATAAAATAAGAATGTTTTATATGTGCCAAAACCGGTTTGGCTCAGTGGATAGAGCGTCAGTATGTGGACAGAAAGGTCCCGGGTTCAATTCCGGTCAAGGGCATGTACATTGGTTGCGGGCACATCCCCGGTGAGGGGTGTGCAGGAGGCAGCTGGTCAATGTTTCTCTCTCATCAATGTTTCTAGCTCTCTATCCCTTTCCTCTCCCTTCCTCTCTGTAAAAGATCAATAAAACATAGTAAAAAAGAAAAAGAAAAAGAAGAATGTTTTATATGCTTATAAAATAAAAATAGAAAGATTTGAAAACATGTAAAGTGAAAAGGAATCAATTAGAATTTATACTAATAAAAGCTTAGGTGACCCTGATGTTCTCACATCATGACAAGATGGCCACCCCCACATTGTCACAAGGTGACCACCAAAAGATGGCCCCACAAGATGGCTATCACAAGATGGGCATCACAAGATGGTCGACAGGGGAGGGAAGTTGTGGGCGATTGGGCCTGCAGGGGAGGGCAGTTAGGGGGGACCAGGCTTGTAGGGGAGGGCAGTTTGGGCAATGTGGCCAGCAGGAGAGAGTGGTTAGGGGAGACCAGGCCTGCAGGGGAGGGCATTTGGGACCATTCAAGATAAATGGTCCATGAGGATCTGACTCTATTGCAATCCTCCCAAACTACTGATAGGAGAGTAAATTGGTAAAACCACTTTGGAAAACTATTTGATAATATTCACTAAAGCCAAATGACACACCCCATGACAAAGCAATTCCTCTAGGTATAAACCCAACAAAAATGCTTCACATATGCTCACCCATGACATAGGCAAGAAGTTTATAGCAGCACTACTTATAATGTGCATTTGCTTTGTAAAGATGAATCTCAAAAGTTGTGAGAGATCATGGGAGACAACATTTTAACTTAAAGATTAGACATTTCCCAGAATTAATGCAAGACCTGAACCCAAAGTCTGGAAGAAAATCATTTCCCAGGTTGATCCATATAAGGAAATACACACTCAGACACATCATGAAAAAACTGTGGAATAGCACAGATAAATGGCAGATTCTAAAAAGCAGCCAGAAGAGAAAGGGTAGAAATTATGGGGAAAATTTTTAATGCTGGCAGCAGCAGTAGAAGCCAGAAATCACAGAAGGATGTATTCAAAAATCCCGAGAGACAGTAATTATCAGCCTGAAAATAATCTAAATTGGGGGAAAGTTATGCAGAATCACGGCATGGGGATCCTTTGTACTGTTCTTTTCATCAGGATTTCCTGCATAAAAGGGCACAGTACACTTGTCAGTTGTTTGTGAACTGTAAACAGGTAGTTAATAAAATTGCTCTGTCAATAAAATGTGCTTTATCACCTACCATGGCTGAAGAGATGTGATCAGCCTAGTCTACAAGCGCGCTCACTTTCCCAGGATCCAGCATTGGTCTGAGAGTGCAGTAGATGCTCAAGAAACATGTAAGTAGAAATATGGATAAGCAGAGGGGTGCACATTTAGATGCATACATACATACACTTACTTTGTGGCTAAGGTTCTCATTGTGTTTGACCCTGAAGCTGAGGCCCAGTCCCAAACGCCCATTTTCGGAATTTGGAGGCCCAGGCCTGCCCGGTGTGTCCTGCCCCGAAGGGCATGCAGGGGGCAGGTGCCGCGCCCAGGGGCACAGGCTGTGTCTAGGGCCTCTGCGGGGAGCCCTGCCATGCTGGCCAGTGACGTCACCGGGGCAGGGCCTCCTCTCTCTGAGGGCGCGTGACGTCACAGCCCGGCAGTTGTGAATATCTTCGCCCCGGCCCAGGATTTCTCTAACTCCTCTGTCCACACACACCGCACACACGCACACATGTGCGCATGCACACACTCACATACACCGCACACACGTGTGCACATACATGCACACACACATGCACACACACATGTGCACACACACGGCATGGCGCCCGTTCCAAAGTGTGTCACCGTTTCCGAGAGGAGCCATCTCCCGCCCGGCTCTGACTGGAAGTCACAGCAGCTGAAAGTCTGGCTTCTCCCTGCGGACTATTAGTCACCCTATAAAAGTTAATCTAAAACAAATTAATCCATAAATCTTTACATTGTCTGCAAATACTTACCACTATAAAAAGCCTCCCCTTGCCCTGCACTCCCAAGCGAGTGGCACTGCGGCTAGAAAATGGCCTCCCTCCCGGGTGAGTGAGGGTCCAGGGCACCTGACCTGCAGCCCGCCAGCCTCCCCCTCCGCCTCCCCCTCCTCCTCCTGCTCCTCCTCCTCTTCCTCCTCCATCTCCTTCTCCTCCTCCTCCTCCCCCTTCTCCTCCTCCTCCTCCTTCCCTTCCTCCTCCTGCTCCCCCTCTTCCTCCTCCTCCCCCTTCTCCTCCTCCTCCTCCTTCCCTTCCTCCTCCTGCTCCCCCTCCCCTCTCCCCCTCTCCCTCCTCCTCCTCCCCCTTCCCTTCCTCCTCCTCCTCCTCCCCCTTCTCCTCCTGCTCCTCTTCCTCCTTCCCTTCCTCCTCCTGCTCCCCCTCCCCCTCCCCCTCTCCCTCCTCCTCCTCCTCCCCCTTCTCTTCCTCCTCCTCCTCCCCCTCCTCCTCCTCCTCCCCCCGAGGGAGGCCCAGAGGCTGTGCGGCGGGGCTGCTCCAGGGCAGCACCCAGCCTGGCCCCGCCACCTGACGGCTGCTCCCCTCGCCCTGGGAAGCCGGGGCTGGGGGCTCAGGGATGGGCCAGCCGGGCTGGGGGGCTGGGCAGGGTCTCCAGGAGACAGTGGTGACCCCGGCCTCTGCACGGTTAACACTGGCGCCCCCAGAAGAACCATCGGCCTCCGTGAGGCAAAGGCTACGGGTGGGACCTGCAGCTTCGGTGGCTTGATGTCCGCTGGGAAGCCCGAGTGCAAGCCTGTCTTCTCCAGGAAACCTGCCTTAGAGCATTAAATGTGGAGCGTGGTAAGCGACCCGAGTAAACAATGCTTCCAGTCTTTTCTCAGCAGATGAGGCTGCAACTAGAATCACAGCCATTTAAAACACCGATTTATTTGGTCCCTGTGACTTACATGGTCACCACCTCTGGTATTTTGGAACTTCTAAGAATGCATATTTTTGCGTAGAAAAATCCTACTTCTTATGCTAAGGATTTCTATCCTGCACATTTTTTAAAATGGCTGCTTCTCAGTCAGAGAAGACTCAGGTGGGATCAAGTCAGTGGAATCCGAGGCCCCTTGGTCCAGGGCAATAAGGAACAACACGGAGCCTCGTGCTGGATCACCCACTGCCGAGGCCCAGGCTGCGGCGCCCTCATGGGAGCAGCACTTAGGGCGCCTCTGACATCAGCGCCTGCACCACCCCCGACGGCCCGGCGCTGCTCCATTAGCTGTAATTATTCCATTTGTGAGAAATAAGCGTTAACCATTTTCAAAGGTATACTCACAAATCATTTTTAAAGGATGAGTTTCATGCACTTGAAATAATATATTTCACAACAGCCTAGGCAACAAATCTGTGCGAAGGCCTAAATTCAAATTAGAAGAGCATTTAAAATATTAAAATGAAATATATTCAGCAACAGAAATTATTACAGCCTGTAAAACCTTAAGAGACACACACGAGAGAGAATATTAGAACCAAGTAAAGAAGAAAACTGTAGATGTTCAGCTTGTGAATGCATTAAGTCTTCACAAGGTCCAGGTTTCCTGCCACCGGGAAGGGACTTGCACGCCTAGAGCCTGGGAGTGGGAGGCCAGCTCATCCCACAACTACCCAGGTGCCTGTGGCCCCTGCTCTGAACAAGTGGGAGGTCAGCGGCCATCTGCAAAGGCAGAGGTGAAGACATGGGTGACAGGGAGTGCGGGAGGCTGGATGTGGGGGAAAGCAGTGGCTGGAAGAGGTTTAGACCTTCCCACTCTGCCACCTGGACATCGTTTCAAAGTGTGCACGGGTTCCTACACTGAGCAACCCCATACGTCCACCAGCCTTGCTTACACGCAGGACAAAACCATCTGTTAGCCATGCTGTAAAAGGCCGTGGTGCCAGACAGGCATGACGTGGGCACCTCTCCTAAGCATACCACAGCATGAGGAAGTGTACAAAGCAAAGTAAACATTGAATAAATAAATTACAAAGTAACTGTAAGAATATTGGTATACCTATATGTGGAGAGGCCCGGTGCACGAAATTCATGCACAGGGCATCGGGGAGAAAAGGGAGAAGGGGTGGTGCCCCTCAGCCCAGCCTGCACCCTCTCCTGTGGGATCGGGTCTGAATGGATAGTCGGGCATCCCTCTCACAATCCAGGGCTGCTGGCTCCCAACTGCTCACCTGCCTGCCTTCCTGATTGCCCCTAACCACTTCTGCCTGCCAGCCTGATCACCCCCTAACCACTCCCATGCCAACCTGATTGATGTCTAACTGCTCCCCTGCCAGCCTGTTTGCCCCCAACTTCCCTCTTCTGCCTGCCTGGTCACCCCTAACTGCCTTCCCCTGCTTGCCTGATCACCCACAACTGCCCTCCCTTGCAGGACTGGTCCCTCCCAACTGCCCTCCCCTGCTGGCCATCTTGTGGTGGCCATCTTGTGTCCACATGGGGGCAGGATCTTTGACCACCTGTGGGTACCCATCTTGTGCGTTGGAGTGATGGTCAATCTGCATATTACTCTTTTATTAGATAGGATAGAGGCCTGGTGCATGGTTGGGGGCCAGCTGGTTTGCCCTGAAGGGTGTCCCAGATCATGGTGGGGGTTCCCTCAGGGCATGGGGCAGCTGGGGCGAGAGTCCTGTGGTAGTTTGCAGGCCAGCCTGCCCCCTGCTGACCCAAGTGGAGACTCTGGTATCTGGAATTTATTTACCTTCTACAATTGAAACTTTGTAGCCTGGAGAGGAGCCAAGCCTTCTGCTTGCTCTGTGGTTGCTGCCATTTCTGTTTGGATTTGTTCACCTT
Source organism: Vespertilio murinus (assembly GCA_963924515.1). Classification (NCBI taxonomy): domain Eukaryota; kingdom Metazoa; phylum Chordata; class Mammalia; order Chiroptera; family Vespertilionidae; genus Vespertilio; species Vespertilio murinus. The sequence continues at coordinate 53,160,841 of OZ004715.1, read as the reverse complement.
CTATAATTGAAACTTTGTACCCTTGAGTGGAGGCCTAGGCCAGCAAAGACAGGCAGAAAGCTTGGCTTCTTCCATTGCCTGGGAAACACAAGCCTCCCTCCTGCTCTTTGTGGCCACAGCCATCTTGGTTGGGTTTATTTGTGCACTCCCACTGATTGGCTGGTGGGCGTGGCTGGTGGGCGTGGTTAGTGAGTATAGTGGAGGTGTGGTCAATTTGCATATTACTTTTTATTAGATAAGATTATATTATTACCAGTAGTCCTGTGCACGAATCCGTAGCTCCCTGCCACCCTCCTGTAGCTCCCCTGCCCCTCCCTCAAATCTTGCTGGTCTGCCCCCTCCTGTAGTTCTCTGCCACCACCTTGTAGCTAGTAGTTTGTTGCCGCCCTCCAGTAGCTCTCAACCCTCTGCCCCACCCTCTTGTAGCTCCTTCCTCCCCCTCCCTCTTCCCCCCATAGCTTTCTGCCCTGCCTCCTCCTGTATCTCTCTGCCACCCAATTGTAGTCCACTGTCCAACCCTCCTGCAGATCCGTGATCCGGTCATTACATGGTTGGTGGTTACACCTCATGCAAGAATGGATAATTAGGATATTACTCTCTTATTATATAGGATTATATTATACTATAGGCCCAATGCATGAAATTTGTGCAAGAGGAGGCCTTCCTTCCTCCAGCTGCCAGCAGGCACCCGGCGGGACACAAGCTTCCTTTACAGCCCTGGCTTCATCTGGAAGGTCATCTAGAAAGACATCCAGTCCAATTAGCATATTACATTTTTATTATTATAGATTATATTATATTATATTATATTATATTATATCTATATATAAAAGCCTAAGTGACTGGCTGACCAACCCACTGGCTGACCAGCCAGTAGCTATGATATGCACTGACCACCAGGGGGCAGACACTCAATGCAGGAGCAGAAACCACAGGCATGGAAATATGGAACAGACTGATGAATCTCAGAGGGAAGCAGGGGAGTGGGGAGGGCAGGAAGAGATTAACCAAAGATCTTAGATGCATACTAGAGTCCCAGTGCACAGATTCATGCACTGATGCGGTCCCTAGGCCTGACCTGTGGGGATTGGGCTGAAACCAACTCTCCAACATCCCCCAAGGGATCCCAAATTGTGAGAGGGTGCAGGCCAGTCCAAGGGACCCCACCTGTGCACGAATCTGTGCACTGGACCTCTAGTTATATTATATCATACTATAGGCCCAGTGTTCAAAATTTGTGCACTCAGGAGGGGTCCCTCAGCCTGGCCTGTGACCTCTCACAATCCTCAGGGGAAGTCTGACTAACAGCCTAGGCCCTCCCAGTGGTAGCAGGCCTAAGCTATCAGTTAGATCTTTAGCTCTGCTGTGGAAGTGGGAGAAGCTCCCACCAACACCACTGCACCCACCAGTCATGAGCCCGGCTTCTGGTTGAGTGGTGCTCCCCCTGTGGGAGTGCACTGACCACCAGGAGCAGTTCCTGTGTTGAGCATTTGCCCCTGGTGGTCAGTGTGCATCATAGCGACCAGCTGTTCTGCTATTCAGTGGATTTGCATATTACCCTTTTATTATATAGGATTATATTATATTTAAGCCTATCTATGTTTCCATAATATATCTCATATGTCATAAAATGATAACTCAAGAAATGTCTTTCCTTCTGCTTTTTTGTGGCACCACATTGACCCAGCAGGTTGGCATGGAGTGTGCTCTGCCTGCTCTGTGCACTGGGCATAGAAGAGCGGGTGGCGACTCCTCTGCGGCTGCTCTGCGGGGACTTGGGGAATGTCACCCCCACTTCCCAGGACAGCGATTTTCAATGTTCTTCATCTCATGGCACACAAACCCATTGTGAAATTCTTCAGTGCACCAAAAAATGTAATTTTGGCCAAACTGACAAAAATAGGTATAATTTTGATTGATATAAAAAATAATAATAGTGATTACCTATACTTTTTGATCCAAACTGACTTTTTCACATTGGACGGCTATTGTTGGTTTAACTGTTGTAATTTTTTACAACAAATTGATAATCTAAGGGAAAAGAGGTCAGCATCCCTGACTAAATAGTCAGATATTGTGTATTTTAAAAATTCTTGCAGCACACCAGTTGAAAATTGCTGATATAAAGGAATTGTCACTGACTGGTCTAGTCTAGCAAAACTGGTGTGGACCAAGTTGAGTTGGTGCCATGTGGCCATTCGGGCTGCCCTGGAAAACCCTTTTTACCTCAGTCTTCACCAAATTGTCCTGCTCCTGTTTCTAGAGTTGCCCAAAGTAAGATGCTTATATTCTGATGATTTAAATCAGCTGATTTCTTCAGAATATTTTATTTCCTTATATCAAAAAAAATTGCGTCTGTCAATGGCTATAGCTCTTTGTCTTTCTTATTCTTTCCTAAAATATATTTTATTTTTTATATTATTATTCAGTTTCTATTCACTAAATCAGAATTCTGAGGGGAAGAGGCCAGGGAAAAGCATTTTGGAGAAGTTGGGCAATTCTCAGTCACACTCGGGGATAAGAAACTGCTCTGAACTCAGTGTACGCCATTGGACTGCCCAGTGTGTGCGCACAGCCCGGGCTGTCACTCGTTCAGGATGTGATCTGGGCCAAGACACACCCAAGCTTGCAGGGCCGCACTGCCCTCAGCCATAGGATGGAACAACAGTAGCTTCATGCAACTGTCAAGAGACTTACATTGCATAAAACTGGTACCTCCTTATGGAAATTTAATTTCTTCTCATCCACTTGTGTACTTTGTATGTGTAAGATGGTTTTCAAACTTATTTTGAGGAAGAGGCACATTCCCACCTGGAGTTGGCACTGAGTGGGCTTCTTCCTGGGAATTCCATTAAATGGCCTCCTTCACAGGCCGCCCCATGCGGAGAAACGGCGCTCCGTGGAGTGAATATTTACTCCCTCCCTACCCAGTGTGTACTGATGGGGGCTTACACATTGTTTATTAGCATCCAGGGAGACTCTAGCCACGGGCGAGAAGGACAGCCTCGTTTGCTTACTTTTCTTCGGCGCACAGCAAGAAGTGTCTAACAAACAAGAGACATTCGCTAAGTACTGAGAAGACAATTGGAAGAAACAGGCAGGCTTTAGATTCTAAACAGTATATAGTTTGATATTCTTTATGTTTTTTAAATTGGAATGCATTAATTGTTTTCACCTCCCAATTAAGACATGTTTGGCCAAAACCGGTTTGGCTCAGTGGTAGAGCGTTGGTCTGCGGACTGAAGGGTCCCGGGTTCGATTCCGGTCAAGGGCATGTACATTGGCTGTGGGCACATCCTCGGTGGGGGGTGTGCAGGAGGCAGCTGGTCGATGTTTCTCTCTCATCGATGTTTCTGGCTCTCTATCCCTCTCCCTTCCTCTCTGTAAAATACCAATAAAATATATTTATAAAAAAAAAAAAAAAAAAAAAAAAAGACATGTTTGAAGGACCTTGGTTAGAGCATCATAACTGAACACCAAAAGGATATAGTTCAATCAATTCCCAGTTCCCAGTCCCTCATATGGGGGCAACAGATCTCTCTCTCTCTCTCTCTCTCTCTCTCTCTCTCTCTCTCTGTCTCTCTCCTCTCTCTCTCTCTCTCTCTTTCTCTCTCCCTCATCCATCCTCTCTAAAATTAATTTAAAAAACACATATCCTTGGTTGATAATTTAAAAGGAAAGATATGTTGAAGGAATCCGCCTTCACTGTTACTACTCAAGCCCAAGCCAACTCATAGGGAAGATGACCAAGCGGGGAGACGCTGGTGGGTCGGCTCCATGGAGAACCCTGCTGTGCCTTCCGTGGCTCCGCGTTTTGCAGCAGGCTGTGTGCTCGGTGAGGCACAGGCCTTGAAGAGGGGCTGGGCAGCCGGTCCCTTTGACTCCTGACAATGTGGTGGGATCTGCTCAGGCTCAGCAGAGGCCTGGGGAACTCGCAGGAGGAACTGAGAGTGACCAGGATGGCTTGTCCTGCGTCCCCGAGCAGGTCCAGCCACGAGCTAGGGAATGACCACAAGGAGCCACTGGCTGAGGTCTGCTTGGGAAATCAGGAGACAAAGATGAGAGCCTCTGGAGGAAGAGACTTTGGAACAATCAAAAGTTAAAACAACAACAACAAAAAACTCTTCACAATTAAAGAGGCCCTCACCCACTTTCCAAATAAAGTCAAAAGGATGACCCTTAGAAAATTCTGAAAGACACAGAATATGTCTTCTGCACCTCTCCCCTTTCTCTGCCTCTTTCACCAGCAGCCAGAGCCCCCCTCCTGGCGCCAGGAGCCCTGAATCCCTGTCAGTCATTGTGGTGGCTGAGTGATTGGCATTCCTGAATGAAACTCATTCACACTGAAGTGTTACCTTGAGCTCTCATTTGCATTTAAACCCTTTTCTTTCTGTGGAATTGCCAGCTTCCACCCCCACCCCGCCCCCTTCCCAAAAGATTTTCAATCAGAACACTGGAGAATCTGGTAGGGGCTAAGTCTGTGATCACATGATCACGCCTGGTCAGTTTTTGGGTCTGAAAGAAAAGCTCAGAGCATGCTTTATGTTTCACTTGGGGAAAGCAGAAGCCCTGGAAGGCTGGAGGGCTACAGAGAGGAAAGGAAGGGAGGACAGATGAGAAGAAAGCAGAGGAAGGGAAGGAGGGGGATGATTCTGTCTTTATCTTGTTAACGAAAAAAAACCATTGAAACCTGTAAAGGAATTTTTTGTGAGTTTATTTGAGCCAAAACTGTCGACAATTGCCGGGAAGCAGAACCTCAACGGATTGAGATTATGCTCCGGAGAATGGCGGTTACATTTCTGTATTTATACATAGAAATCAAAGGAGGGACATAGGTGGGTTACATGAATATTCATTGGTGATGGAGTAAGGAGGCGGGAGAAAGCAAGCTGGTGGGCCATTTGTTGTGCCCTGAGGGGTCCAGGGTAAGAAGGAAGTTACACAAGTTACCCAGACATCTCACAGATAGGTTATCTTAGAGGCAGGAAGGCAGATGGGCTCAGTAAAGATCAAAGCTGATCTTTGTCTGGGAAACAGTGGCCTAAAAAATGACTGCCCACTATAACCTGTTTATAGTTAGATATTTAATTTTCAAACCATCCTTTGTGGCTACTTCAGGTCTCTCAGTCTGCAAGACTGCCACGCAGGCCTTCCCTGAGCTCATCAGGTCAGCAAATGGCTGTTTTCGTTCACAATCTAGAGTTGAAGACTTCCTGGCCGGTGGCCCTGTCTGGGGGTCTGGATTGTAATCTTGGTGATGCGTTCTCCCAGCGCCCAAGCCTGGCTTCCGGATGCAAGGTCTCCCGGCTCTGCAGACTCCCACCGTGTTAACGCCATCAGCCCGATCCTGTTCCTCTCTCCCAAGACATGGGCATACATACATTTTGTCTGTCATATTTTCAGTAGATTTTTGCCCAGGCTCATACATTTGAGTGACTAGAAATAACCCCTGTGTTAGTTTATTGTTCCAACACGTGTTTCTGACAAAACAAGCAGCTTGAATCTCTTTTAGCAACCAGCTCCTCTGGCCCCAGCATGGGGCAGGCCCCGGCTGCACCCAGGCAAGGCCAGACTGAAGCCACAGGGAGCTCAGGGCTCCTCCTCCTACTTCTCTGACTTGGGTGGGGGTGGGTTGGGGGCAGAGGGGCAGGGGAGAAGGGGGGAGGTTAACAGCCTGGCCAGCTTGCCTGTGCAGCAGGGAGGATTGGTCTGCAATGCCTGTTCTGGGCCCAGGCAACTTCCGGACACTCACTTGCCTCCTCTTGTCTGAGTTTCATGAACAGTCTTACCCCTGTGGCACTTTGCAGCTTGTGGCCCTGCTCACACGTCTGCCCTTCCACTCAGCTTGAGAAAGCTCTCCTGGTTAGAGCCTGTTTGCTGTGAGGTGGGTGGCCTGACTTAATGTTTGAATGCTCTAAGCATCTCAGCATAGCATCCTAAGACATTCCCTTCCCAGAGACGACTCCTTTGATAACTTGAAGACAGTCTTTGGGCAGGTGAAATGCCACAGCAAAGCAGTTAGTCTGAAACTGCAAAACATCTCATCCTGCCAGGTCTGTGATAGGGTTAGAGTTGCAAACATTTTATATCAAGGCAATAGGAATGATGATAATGATGCTGGTAGCTGATACTTATCCTTAAACTACAGACTCACACAGCAGGAGGCCACGGCGGCTTGAGGGGATAGCAGACTGCCGTTCTAGTTCCCCTGTCCTCACTCCAGCAGGACCAGAGCCGGGGTGCCGGACTGTGGGCATCCTTCCCCGTGCGTTCGGCCTGTTGTTGCCAGGCCTGTGAAGTTGACGCCCGCCAAGTGAGGTGTTTTCCTGGGGAAGCGGATGTTCCCCCAGCCACAGGCTGGCCCGGGAAGCCAGCAGAGCAGCTTCCTGCAGGAGGCAGGAAAGAGATGGCAGTGAGCAGTGAGCAGTGAGCGGTGCCCGGCCCGGGATGGCCCTGGGGAAAGGGCGCTCTGCAAGGTGGAAGCGGAGCAGCTGCAGGTGGCACCCGGGCGCAGGCAGAGACAGGGTGGAACCCAGCCCGCCGCGGACTGAGGATGGCCGAGTGGCTCTTACCTTCTCCGTGCTCGTCTGCGTCTGTGGCCCAGGCACGGCGGCTCCGCCTCACACAGAGTACCAGGGTAGGGGGCTTGATGCATTTTTTCCTCATGCATTCCTAAAGTAAGTGTGCTCTAATCATGTCGGTGAAAGACACAGGCCAGGTGGGTAAGCAGAGTACTCAGCTTAGACCAGGTGTGGGCCCTCGGCCAGCTCTTGCCTTCTCTAGCGCCACAGATCCCACACACAGCACAGGATGCTGCGCTCATCACCAGTCCTGCCCCCAGGTGCACACAACTAAACTGGAGGTCTCTCCACATGTGTGTGGCCATTGTCTGGTCAAGTAGGAAAGTTGGCATTGGGACCCTAAAAGTTATGGATGGCCGGACGAGCTGTGTGTTCAGGCTCATGGCGAATTTATTAGGTAGCACCTGCATGAGCCAGCTCCTGTGACCTGCATGGACATAGATGCGGGCAGTTCACCTGGGACTGAGGTGTGATCCTGGGAACATAATACAATGCAACGCACCACAAGCCAGAGGGAAAAGTGGAAAGTGTCTGTTTCTCTGTGTAAAGCATGTCCTAGAATGCTAAATGCAGCTTCACATTCTAACAGTACACAGCAAAGTGCTTATGATCCTATATAATAAAAGCCTAATATGCCAAGTGTCCAGTTGTCTGTTCAACCAATCAAAGCAAAATATCCTAATGATATGCTAAGGCCACAACCTCTTGCTATGATGGGCACTCACCACCAGGAGGCAGATGCTCTGACCGGTAGCTTAGCTTGCTGCTGGGGTCCAGCCAATCGGGACATGGCTGGACACACCCTGGAGCCCTCCTGAGGTCCCTCTCTGGCTGGCCAACCTCCTGTGTCTCTCCCTACCCCCAGCCCTGAGCAGGCACCAGTGGGTCCCTCAGTCTGGCCTGCACCCTCTCACAATCCAGGACCCCTCAGGGGATGTCGGAGACCTGTTTTGGCCTGATCCCGCAGGCCAGGACAAGGAACCACACTGGTGCATGAATTCATGCATCAGGCCTCTAGTATACTTGAAAACTTCCACACAGAGAGGCGTACAAGGGAATGAAGTTGCCTGTTTAGTTCCATGAGTGACTGAGGAGGCTTGATAATGAGTGTTAGGTTTGAAAGGAAACAGGAAACAGAACAAGGAATTTTAAAGTAAAGTTTATTCCCTAGTAATGGGCGGAAGCCATCACGGAGGTAAAGATATCAGAACTGGAGAGGGAGGGGACAGGGGACCCAGTCGGGCTGCTGCCACAGCCACCAGCAAGCAGCAACAGCAACACGTGTCTTGCCTGGGGTCCCCCTTAAAGGACGGAAAGGGAGGGGGTTGGGCCCAGGGTGGAACAGGAAGGGATGGGCCCCAAGGGCATTCTGGTCCGTGCTAATTGGTGGTTCAATGTCTTGGAGATGTCTCTGTGGCAGGTGCCAGTCATGTTGTTAGCGCCACCCACCAGTTTGAAAGGGGGGTGAACCTTACACTGGACATGTGTTAAACTCTGCCCACCAGTTTGGGCGGGGGAGATAACCTTTCAATGAGCAGAGGCTTAGTTAGGTTTATTGTGTCAAAGTGTTTTCGTTCTTCAGCATAAGAGGTCAAAATGACTCAAGTCTCTGAGCCTCATCTGTTAAATGGGAACAAAGACTAGATTCTAGCATGCTTAGCACAATGCATAGGACACAGGGAATGCCTAGGCAGTCAGCATTAGCATGAAAACTAAACTAGTGAGTTAGTATAGTTATAACTTGGCTTTTAAAATAAGTTAATATTTCTATTATGATATCTATCTGGAAGCAAAGCACAGAAATTAAGACTGCTGGCATTTTCGTGTCTATAGGGTATGATTCAGATGCCTTTCTCTGGACAGATTGCTGGGGAGAGATTCTAATGAAGCATTCTTCTATTATAAACCTGGAGTCTTTGCCTTGTAAACTCATGGGGTGAAATCTTATCCTTTGATCTTCAAAGTATGACAAAGAGCTATTGATTGAAAGCATATTGTCATTTAAATGACAATTAGGGATGGGTGAAAGGTGGTTATTCAACAATTCAAACCTCTCTTTTAATGCTGTCAAGGATGACTTAACCTTCACCCAAACACACTTCTGGAACTTCTGAGTTACAACGTGTCTAAAATCAATGTGCTTTTCTTAAAGTCAGAGAATCATGTCATTGCTCTCAGATGTTGAATTTGGTCGTTTTGAATCTGGTGGTAAAAATCTTTCAGAAAGCTTTGCTCCCAGTCACAAAACACTTGTGTTTTAACAAAAACCCAGCGCTGTATTTGCCCCTTAATGTGAAATGAAATCACTCAGTGCATTTTCCTCGAGTAGCTAGTTATGAAAGTATATGCATTTTCAAAAATCCAGCGCTACGTGGGCGATGTATGTTTTAATTTAGAGTACTTTAAATAGGAAGCCATCCTCCGGAGGCACATTGCTCTGAACTCCACGTCTCTTATTACTGGAAAACAATGTTCAATCCTAAAGTCATTAGGTGGCACCGGCTTTACGGAGACAATGGGCAGAACGGACGCTGTGTGCGTGTGTCTGGGTATTTATGCTGCATTACGGACCCGCACATCTTGCCACAGAATACACTCTATCAATGATCTGCTGGGATCCTGCGTGCACACGGGCACACACATGCCAGCATTCTGTGCCTGCGCTGCCTGGACCGACTCCATCTCACCGCCCGCTCAGGCCGAGCTCCCTGCGGCTCGCAGAATGCAGGCAGCGTGGGGCTGGCTCACATCTCAGGGATTCAAGTGCCTTTAGAATTTATTTTGTCACAGCACCTCCTTCTCTCTCTCTCTCTCTCTCTCTCTCTCTCTCTCTCTCTCTCTCTCTCTAATATATGCACGCCTGTCTGTTTTCTCAGGAATGCCAAGCCTTCCCGGGATGACATGGATGCCAGGGTGCCTTTGGCACGCTCGCCCAGCCGCGTTGTCTGGCAGCTGGAGCAGTGAGCGGCGGTCGCCAGCCCCTCCTCTGGGAGGCACGGGCTCCAGGGACCCTTCGCGCTGACACATGCGGGCATGGCGGAGCGCGGCTCAGGCAGGTGCCGGCCAAGCGGGGGCCCTGGGGGCAGTGGCAGGCCCTTCAGGGATGGGAACTTCCGAAAGCAGTTCTCACCGAGCCTCTGCGATTAGGTGTTTTCTTCTCGCTTGCAAAGCACACCTATCCAAAGTGTGTTTTCTGTGCTGCCGCGGTGTCAGGACGTCTGCCATACAAGCAGGAACGCCCAATTCTACATGTGACTTGAGAACCCTGAGTAGAAAAATCACATGTGAATGCCATCACTGCAGAGTGGGGTTGAGAAGAGAGAGGGGAGGAAAAAATATATATATCAAGCTTGACATTGCTCAGATAGCAACTTCTCTTATTAGGAAGCTTACAGAGACTCCTTGTAACCCTGAAAAATGGGACAGGAGTATTTCCTGTCAACATAAAAAGGAAATTTATGCTATCAAACTTTAAGGATTTCTGTTCATCTAGGAAAATTGACTAAGGGTCTCATTATGATCACAAATATTTGTTGATACATTATTTTTTAATGGCAAAGTATATATTTAAAGGTAAAATCGATTTTAGTGTTATTCAGGCAAATACATGTAACTGTTTAGACAATGAGCACTGGCATTAGGATACTGGGGGAAGAAAGATGTTTTACTGCCGCCTTGTGGACAACATAAAAGAACTGAGTGTTTATTTAAGCCAATGGTTGTGGATCTGTTGTGAATCTGGGTCAGATAATAGAACCAAGCAAAATAGGTCTGAGGTACAGGTGGGATAAATTAAATATTAATTAATTGAACTTAGTAAGAATAGTATTTTCTTTTTTTAAACCCAAGAAGTTCCATAAAGTCTTTAAGTGATTATGCAATGTATGTCAAGAAATTCCATAGTCAAGTGATGAGGAGGAAGTGAATGGGATAGTGTGGATGACAACAATTTGCCTTTTTAAAAGCAAATTAGCTTTGTAGACACTTGAAGAATTTTTGCCATTTTATTTCAAGAATATTTAGAAAATTGCAGCTACCATAGAATTAAAAGCACACCAGAAAAGCAGTGACAAGAAAAGCTGGACATAGTCTAGGATATTTTAAAGTTTTTTTAAATTACCCATAATAATAAAGGGTAAATGCTCATTAGATCGGACATCATTCTGGGCACCGTCTGGATGGAGCTGGGGCTGGAGGGAAACCTGGGTCTCCGGTGCCGGAGCGCAGTTGGTGCCAGCAGCGGGGAAAGAAGGTCTACTCCCGTACAAATTTTCTTGCATCGGACCTCTAGTTATAATTATACTTTATTGATGTCATAGAGGAAGAAAAAGGAAGAGATATTGCAACACCAATATTAAGAGAGAACCATTGACTGGCTGCCTCCTGCGCCCCCCACACTGGGGACTGAGCCCACAACCCGGGCCTGTGCCCTGACCGGGAACTGAACTGTGACCTCCTAGTTCATAGGTTGACGCTCAACCGTTGAGCCACAATGGCAGGGCTAGAATAGTGTTTAAGTACAACTGGAGTTTACAAGTGTGTTTCTAGGAGGGTTAAGTGCTTTCTGATTTTGGCTGGATTGAAAGTGTCCAGTTTGTCTTCTTCCAAAGAAGGTGCTTGTGTTAGCCACCTTCTTCTAAATGTTGGCATGAAAATGAGTTTTCATTGGATACATTTGTAGTTATAGACAAATGTTCAGGTAGAAGCCTAATTTCAATCTAGCTTCCAATCCCTCAGCAAGTGTGCCGCCACTCAGCTGGGAACCCGTGCTGACACCACAGCCACCAACATGCTGTGATTCAACTTCCCACCGTCCCGCTGTCAGCTAAACATCGAAAATGCCCGGCTGATCCGCCAAGAACAAAGGTGTCTGAGCACTTTGCGTGGTGAACCTAATTCAAAATGGAAATAACAATTACTAGATTTTCATTAAAAATGTCTCTAAGCATATCAACTAAGCATGGAAAATAAATGCTCTGACATGTAGGACATTATTTCCCATGATTTTGTAGCTACTGTCGAGCCATATTTTTTCCCTGGGAGTGGGTGAGAGAAGGATCTTCAGAGAAACAATCTGAAAATCAAATGGCCAGGATAATCTAAATTTTGCTAAATGACTTAAACTTTAAATAATTCATTTTCTATATTACACAATCTTGATTTTAGTGATACATAGGTAAGGAAATCATTTAAATGAACTAAATATAAATCCATGTTCTCTACCAAACAACAATCAATATCACATAAGCTACAAAGCAGAGTGCTAGGATATTCCTAATTTTTTTTCTTGATCTTGAACATGACAAACCTTAAGTAAATACCATTTTCAAAATTTGTGTTACTTTTATTGTAGTATAAAAGGCTTTTAGATCATTGATGAATATATCGATCCCTATCTTTAAAATAAGAAGCCCGGTGCACAAAATTTGTGCACGTTGGCGGGGGGGGGGGGGGGGGTATGACTCTCAGCCAAGCCTGCACCCTATCCAATCTGGGACCCCTTGGAAGATGTCCGACTGGTGGTCTAGACATCCCTCTTACAATCTTAAACTGCTGGTTCCTAATTGCTTATGTGCCTGCCTGCCTGCCTGCCTGCCTGGTCTCCCCTAACTGGCCCCACCCCTGCTGGCCTGACCGCCTCTCACTGCCTCTGCATCTTGGCCTGATCACCCCCAATTGCCCCCTGCTTCTGGCCAAGTCACCCCAACTATCCCCTCCCTGCTGGCCTGGTTACTCCTAAGTACCCCCCTGCCAGCCTGGTCACCCCTAACTCCTCCCCCCACCCCCGCCAGTCTGGTTGCCTCCAACTTCCCCCCCTCTGGCCTACTCACCCCTCACTGACCCCTGCCAGCCTAATCTTCCATAACTACCCCCATGCTGGCCTGGTCACCTCCAACTGTCCCCCCCGCCAGCCTGGTTGCCCCACACAGCCTGCTGTCCAGTGGTTTGGTCATCCCTCAGGCCAGCCCTGGGTGGCTGGGCAGCCACCATCCAAGGCTTGCCTGATCCTCCGGCTGGCCCTGAACAGCGGGGGCTGAGGAGACTGGCCGCTGCCATCTTGTGGCTGTTGCCATCTTTGAGGGCATAACAGTCAATTAGCATATTCCCTCCTTATTGGCTGTGGGTGTCACCATATTTGTGAGGGTATGAGGGTCAATTAGCATATTCCCTCTTTATTAGAGAGGTTTATTTCACAAGCATGTTGTTTTTGCCTACCATCAGTAGGATATTAATTACTTACTTTTCAATGTTGTTGAGTATTCATTATTTGCCACACACTTTGCTTGTATTCTCAGCATATGTCATTACAACCTGTGAATAGGTTGTTATTATCTCCTTTTTGCAGATCAGAAAAGGAAGTCTCAGAGGGATTGAGTCAATTAGCCATGGTCACACAGCATTTCCACGGTTCTTGGAATAGCGTCAATAACTTTGAGTGCCCCTCTGCTGCCTCCAACTTTCTTTGGGGAAAAAGCATCACCTGCTTGTTCAGTGGCAGCAAAGCTATTGACTTGCATGCTAGCTAATGACCAGAGACCATCCAACAACGTTCAAGCAAATATTTGAATGAATGCTAAATCTGTTTATTATCTACTTGTTAATTAGCTTAGTAGATGTTTTCTCTGTGCTGGACTTATTGCAAGGAGCAGAAGCACAATAATGTCACACCGCATCTCTGGAGCTTACAGTTCAGACACAAGTTTCAGAATATGAAAGTGAGTAGAACCTGGTCCTGCATTAGACAGAGCAAAACGCAGTGGCTCTGTGCTCGCGAGGTTCCGGTGGCCCTGCAGTCTCCTGTTTCTGAGAAAGTTAGAAGCCATTTGCCTCTCGCCTTAGTTTCCTCTTCTGTGCACACATATTTGTACCCAGAGACTTAGTGTAACGTGCAATGTCTCTGGCCCTGTGCACAGTGACACTTATTCCAAAAGGTCAGGGGGAGCAGGCGCCGTGGAAACAACTCAGAAATCATGTGAAAGTGCCATTCCAATGGCACTGACACGGTTCTCTGGTGACTCAGGGGGGTCAGGTGCCAGAGAAGGTCGATGGAAAGGTTGCATCAGAAGTGATACTTGGTTCGGGTTTTTTAGGAGAAGAAGCAGCCTGCTGGGTGGAGAGTCCTCCAGGTACAAAGACATAGATGGTGAGTGTTTCTCCGGGGCTGAGAGGCAGGTGTATACAAGATTGGAACAAGATTTCAGTCATCTCTTGAAAGTCCTAAATTTCACATTTTAAGGATTGTATTCTGTAAATGATTTTGGAGCATATATGTTCTGTATCACTTAGAAATCTTTGATTGCAAGTATAAGGAAATAAAACTCACGTGAGATTAAACAATGAGATGATTTAGATTTAAATAACTGAAAATTCAAAATTGACACTGGCTTCAGGTGAGGGTTTATGCAGATGTCACCATGCCCTGTTCTGTTATTCTCTCAGCTCTCCTCTCTTCCATGTGCTGACATCATCTTCAGTTGAGGCTCTGCTCTTGGCAGCAACATCTATAATAATAAAAGCGTAATATGCTAATTAGACCAGGCATCCTTCCAGATGTCCTTCCGGATGACCTGGACTAAGGTGGGCCTGGGAGGGAGGGAAGCCCGGGTCTCATTTGCCAGAGGGAAGCCAGTGCCAGCGGCTGCGGGGGGGGGGGGGGGTGGCGAGGGAGGGGAAGGCGCCGAAGGTTTACTCTGTCATGCATCAGGCCTCTAGTTGTCTATAAACAGTGAAGTCAGGCCTCCTGGGTTCTATGTAGCCATCCTTTTACCAAACACGCCCTCCTAGAAGGAAGACATGTCGACTGCATGAGCACTCCCCAAGAGCAGGACGGCTCCCGCCTAAACCAGGGCTGTGAGGGAGAGGCCTGAACTTTGGGAGCTGCTGGCTGAAGGGGAAATGCAAACGGCCAACATGTAATACTTTCCCTAGTGATGGAGTCTCAGTTGGAGCCAGTCCCTGGAAGGTTTGGCATCTAATTCTTTTAAAAATTATTAAATTAAAAACAAGAACAGAATTAAGTATACTTTCCTATTTTTAAATAAAGAATATATCATGGATATGTTTGAGACACAGTTATGAATGATATGGCTAAAAGAATTAAAAATATTATTCTCCAATTCATCAAAGTGTAGTCACAAAAGTGGGTCTGTGAGCTAAGCACATTTCAAGGTTGATTCTGAAACACATACCAATTCCTCTTTAGTTCAGATTTCTTTGGAGTCTGGTTTTGTTTTTGTTTTTGTTTTTGTTTTTGTTTTCCATGCCAACAAAGGCCAGAATGAGTTTAAATATGATGGCGACAAGAAAAGTTCAATTAGACGTTCATTGCATTTTTCCTTTGTGTTTTCCAAAATGCTTCCCTGTGTAAGCTTCTAATATGTATGGCTGTAGATGTGTCATCATCACTTAGTTGGAATGTGTGCGTTATTAGAACCACATTAGGCAGTAAGCAAAAACACATGCCGGGAGTCCAGTTATGAGCTTTGTGCATGTTTTCTTTGAGTTGAAACAAAAGAGTAATGACCAGCAGCATTCAGCGACTTAGCCTGGTCTCTATCCTATTAGGGTCGTATTCCTAGGGGAGAGCTCTGGTTTAAAAAGCTATTTGCAAGGGGATGGAGATTTTTTATTGTAATTTTCCACAAAGCAGTTTCGGAATAGAGCAAGGGAAGCACAACATCTCAGGACTTGAGGATGCCCTTCTTTTCTGAAATGACTGGTGAGTGGCCAGGATACTAAGGGAAATCATGATTTGTGCTTCTCGTTTAGTAATGTAGGCTGTGTGTGTGTGTGTGTGTGTGTGTGTGTGTGTGTGTGTTTTCCATTTGCAGCTTTTAGCTTGTGGCGAGGGGAGAAGGGTCTTCGGAGTGAATGTTCAGATTGATGATGTGCCTTGATGAGTTGGGATCCAGGAGATGTGCTGAAAGAAAGTCATGCCATAGTTTATTTTTATTGCTGATACAGTAACATGTACAGTATTTTATCCAAAGTCCATAAATTAAGTTTACTAAAATATAACTTCATTATGTTCCCCTATTCAATGGTCTTTCAATGTAGCTTACCAGGGAGAGTCTCTTTTTATTGAATTTGTTGGGGTGACACTGGTTAACAAAACTATACAGGTTTCAGGTGCACACTTCCACAACACATCATCTGTACACTGCGCTGTGTGCTCCCCACCCTAAGTCCTGTCTCCATCCATCACCATTTACTCTCCTATACCCTCCTCCACATCCTCCCACTCCCTCACCCCCTCCAGCAAATTATCTGCAGTAACCCTCCCCCGCCCCAATTCTGCCTGCACGTGGCCAGTCTGACAGTGAATGCTAGCACATTATTGTTCCTGTTCATCAGTTTCATCAGTTTTTAGTGCCTAAATTTTTGACACTTAACTTAGGGCACCATTAACTTATTGAATGTTTATTGAGTCCTACTATGTGTTAGGCATTGAGGAACATTTTAAAAAGAAAGAAGAGAATAATTAGCAAAGAGCTATGACAACATGGGAAGGCTGACTCTACACCAGTCTGCAGGACAGATGGTCAGAGGATATGTACCTAAGGAAGTGATATTGAGATCGATGGATGAGGGAGTCCAGTCTCTAAGCTGAGAGAGAGCAGAATTCAAGGTGGGATTCCAGACTAGCACCAGAGTAGAGAGCACCCTCAAGGGTGCCTGTGACCACCAGGCCCCCAGAGTAGGCAAGGCAGATGCTGGAGGCCATGAAACCAACTCCAAGTATCTCTACTTTATCTTACAGGCAATGGGAAGCTCGGGGGGGGGTCAATTTGGGGGAGACATGAACAGGCCTGAGTTTTATGTGCTCACTCTGGCTGCTGTATAGGAAATGGCTCTCAACCTGTGTGAATGTATTCATTATGTTGAAATACTCTATTTCTCCTTATTTGCTTAAAGATGGCTACATGTCTTTATTCACCAGATCAACAACTAGTAGATTCATTCCAACAACTGGTTTCACCAGGTTTTTTTTTATGGAATTAGACAGTTGGGGGCTATGCTTTTTTCAGAGGCCAAGTTTTCAGCTACTTCCAAATTTCAGAATGCATAAGGGTTTCGGGGGGGAGTTGTTTTGGAGATCACCAGACTCACCGCCAACCAACTCCAGCCTTTGACATCAGTCTTCTTCTAATGCTGTTTGTTCCCCCCATATTACTGCCCCGTGATCATAAGACATAAGAAATTATTGAATGGCTGATTTTCTAATTGTATCTTTCAAGAACTCTATGCTACTTAGTTGACAGAATTTTTAAAGAACTTATTTGACCCTGGCAAGAGATAAAAGACGAATATATGCTCCAGAAGAATAGAAATGTTCCTATTAATTCAACAATTCTTTAAAATAAGTAGCTTTTCTGTTCTTCAAGCTAGTAACAAATACTCTAATACACTGGGCCCGGTTACACAGGAAAAGAGCACTCAGTGCTCTGGCGAATTCGTTTCCCACAATGCAGTGCCATCTTTGCTTTGGCCGCCAGTCTTCACCAGGTCAGATTCAGGCGAGCCTGCATGCAAATGGCATTCACCAGCCATTAAGTAGCCTCCCACACCTAGAATTAACTTACAGTAAGTTTTGCTTCCATCCTTTTACCCAAGTTTTCTCTTTATTTACTTGTGAACACATTTCTGTAAGTCACATCAAGTGATTTTTTTTAAAGCAAAGTGGAGGTATAAAATTTTGTCTTGAATTCTCTCAACAACGTTCCCCTCTTTCAGGCACTTTTAGTGTTTTACAATATGTGTTAAGCAATATTCCAACATCATTTTGTACTTTGAAATATTTGTGGGGTTGAAATGCTCAGAAGAAACCCAAACAAATTATCTGCAGTAACCTTTCCCCACCCCAGTTCTGCCTGCCTGGGCCAGCCTGACAGTGAACGTCCCATAACATTTAGCCCCATAAGATAGTATGCTAGAATTCAGCCCACCTTCTCAATAATCGTCTAAGTGGGCAGTGCATTTGATCTGATTTTGTTGAAGGACCCGACCTTGGGGAACCATGTCTGGGAACATTTCCCTGCTGTGCCCTCCCCTAGGCTGAGAGTAAACAAGACTTCACAGGGCAGGGGAAGGTCAGCCTCCGAGGAGCCAGCCACCCCCACAGCCAGCACAATCCATAGGCCCACCAGTACAACCAAAAGGAAATATTTTGTCCCGTGGTCATTACAACCATCCATTTTTAATTTTTTCTTCTGTTATCAACAAGTATTCTAAAGAGATAACATTTGATTAATTTTCTATTTCTTTTTTTAAACATTAAATGTTTTTTGTAGGTTAGATGGGTTTTGTCCATTTCGGCACATAGACAGTTAGGGTGTCAGCAATGCCCCCAACCTAATGTCATTAACTGTTCATCAGTGACTTTAAAATAAGTAGCTTTTTGGAAGTTATGTCTTGGAGGTTTCATTAATTAGTCATATCATTGGGAATGTATAGCTAAAGTAAATTACAGTGTTTAAAATATCTACTCTTTCAATGTGAAAAATGAAAGGATTCTGCTACCTTGTCTTTATACTAATGAAGATATTATTAATTGGTTTAGCAAAAACATAGATCTAACCATAATGTGCAACAGTTATTAACGATAATTAACTACAGATCATTGGCTTGAAACATCTCGTCCAAAATGATTTCTGAAGGGCACATTATTCTACGAGATAAAATAATTAAATTTCTAACTGCTGCATGAGACAGCTGTGGCGTATCTAGTGTTTTAATTTCTTTTGTTCTATTCTCACGATACACTCACAGTTTTAGGCTTTGAAAATGCTCCCCGTGTGTCACAGTGAGCTCTCTGTTCAGCGTGCTTGGCTGAGATCTTTCAGGCTGTGGGAAAATTATGATTGAAAGGAAAGGATTACAATGACATGAGGCCCGAGGAGGAGCCCACATAAATCCAGCTTCTCTTTCCTGGAGAAGGGAGTCTGATAAACCAAATAGACAGAGAACTAAACACGTTACTTTAATGAAATAACTTTCAACACATCCCTCACACAATCCAATTTTAAAAATGTATAGCCTCACATTTGCAAAATAAATAAAAATATAAGTATGAGCAAATGCCAGGTACTCATGAATTAATAAATAATTTAATTTAATTAAGAGTATACGCATAATATAAAATTAAACAATTACAGTAAAAACAGCTGAGGCACTAGAGCAGAAAAGGCTGTTTATTAAAAGCTATAAGATACAAAAATTCTGATCATATTTCTGAAAATTATTTTACTTGCTGCTTACTATTTGAAGATCAGTTAAATTAAAGGGGGGGGAATTATGACTCAGATGCCTCCTGGTTGGCATGGCTCAGTGGTTGAGCATTGACCTATGAACCAGGAGGCCACAGTAGATTCCCTGTCAGGACACTTCCCTGGGGATGGGCATAAGACAGCTAATCAATGATTGATTCCCTCTCAACATTGACTATTCTCTCTCTCTCTCTCTCTCTCTCTCTCTCTCTCTCTCTCTTCTTTTTCTCTCTGACTTCCTCTCTGAAATAAAAAAAATATTTTAAATAAAAGACTCAAATGCCAATAATAGTAGTTTTAGAAATCCTAAACAAAATTATAACCATAATATGTAATATTCTAGAACATTAATATATGCATTGGTGATCATGCTTAAAATGAGGTCTGAGGTCTGTGTTAGCCTCCATGTCAGATGTCCACATTTTAAATGTTTATTGTACTCTCTTGTGACCAGGAAGTTTCTCTGTATAAAAACCAACAGTGAAAAATAATACTGATGATTTTTAGAAGGAATTCAAATTTATAAAAAGTCTAAATTTATAAATCCTGTCTTAAGTTGTGGGAGGCCCGGAAAGGCAATGTGTTGTGAGTTCAATTCAAGACTTAGTATAAGTTATTATTATTAGACATATTATCAATGTCTTCAATCCAGGAAGTGCACACTTGGTACAATAAGATTTTTTTCTAAAACCATAAAAAATGAAGGCGTTTCTTGTTAAGACTGAAGTTTATGCCATGACTGAACGAGAAAATTTTAAACTTGTGAAATTTATACAGATGCTGATTCCAGATACTTGGAAAGAACAAACCCAAATATTTAATGCATGCCTTTTCTTTTCAATGTACAAAAAAAAAGTTAGAATTTACTTCCGAAAGTAACACATAGAGGGAGAACAGGTCTTGTGTAGAGCAACATATCAAACTCACAGCCCGAGGGCGACATGCCTTGTTAATTTGGCCCATGTTAGTCTTTGAGTTTGACATGCTTGCTGTAGAGTCGGGTTTCTAAAGGTTAAGAGTGTGTTCTAAGCCCTAGTCCCCTAAGAAGAAAGAACAAGTGTTCTTTAGTCAAAGGTTTGAGCACACAGCACACTGCCGCTCCTTTTATAAATGTCAGTGCACATAAGCAGGTCCAAGGCCCTGGAAAGTCCCGCACTCCCAGTCTTCTCTTGACCTCCCTCTGAAGCCTGGGATGTTAACTCAACGAGGGAGACTGGTTCACGGGCCTTGTGGAGACAAGTCTGGTTTGACGTCAGGGCCCCCAAAGTCCCTTCCCGCGCTTCTCCGGTGTGACATTCTCTCACCTTCTGGCGTCCATTTCATCTCGTCCTCCTACTGAAACCACTTTTAAGGTGTTGGTTATATATTTGCAACTTAGTGAGTATCTAAGTTGCCTCATTATCTTTCTAGGGATGTTTGTTTTTAAAGTGTCTTGTTCTAACTGCAGAATAAAAGACATACACATTCATAGCAGAGCACGAGTGACAGCGCGCACACAGGTATGTGCTCTCTTCCTAGGAGAGGAGGCAGAGCTTTTGAGAGCATTGCCAAGGCCATGCAGCCACTAATGGCCAGAGCTGGGGTTAGAACCTGTGCTTCTTTTGGGCAAATTCAGGGCACTCACTATTCCCTTGTATTTTTTGTACGTACATTAGCTGTGGCCAGAAATCCCAGGTGCCTCCAAGCTGCATTTAGCACCCAGATGTATCCTCTTGTCTGCCCAATGTTTACTCTTAAAAATATAGAGAATTTGTTGGCGATCGTCAAAATCCAGGAGATTCCCTAGGTTTCTGTCTTCTGAGCAAACAGGAGTGTGCGTACGGCACCCCCTGGCTGAGTCCCTCACGGCCCCGCTTAGGAAGGGTGCCCCTTCCCTCCACTGACAGGAAGGGAGAGCCGGTTGCCGTCTCCTGCCTCAGTCTCATGCCGGTTCATTTATCCCAGGCTGCCTTTACTTACTTAGAATTCCTGTTGGGTTTTGTAACTATTTTCACTTTCAGTCCCTGGTCACAGCCACTTACATCTCTCACCACTCTGTCCGGGTCCTTTCTGTCTGCAAGTCCCCTGGCTTTCCCTGCTGGAAAGTTCTTTAAGGTGGCCACCAGGATGTCCCCCTTCGCTCAGGAGCCGAACCCGCCCACCCTGGGCCTCCCAGCTGATGCCTGGGCTCCCTCCCTCTGAGCTGGCCCTGGTTAGGGCCTTTGCCTCCTCCAAGCCCGGCCTCGCAGCGCCCGCTCCTCCTGCTGCAGCACGCACTGCCCGCTGGGGGGGACAGGACCTGGGACGGGCCCGGTAATGGCTCCCCAGCAGGCTGTCCTTACACTGGAGGCAGGGCATCGTCTCCCAGGAGAGGCTTCCCACTAATGGGAGTATCCGCACAAAGGGCACACCACGCAAGGCACGCGGACAGTTCCCTCCTGGGCTCTCAGGCCGGAGAGCCCGAAGGATGTGCGGCGGTGTGTGCAGCTACCACAGAACTTTCCATGGACCATGATTCATGCTGGACGGCTCACCAGCGGGTGATGAGATTTAGTGAGAAAGGCAGCTTGCTTCTAGACCATTCCTGAAAATAAAAAAAGGGAGTGGTCACCATAGGCATTATCAACAGCCCAGAAACCTGTCCTCCTGCCTCCAGCTTTGTCCAGGCCTCCTCAGGCTGCGAGTGGGGGAGAGAGAGCGGGGAGGCGGACGCTCTGCAGTCAGATGGGGAGGTGGAGCCATCTGCTCTAGCTTTGCGAGTTATTGTTGGCTCCTCGCTGCAGCCTTGGTTTGGGTCTTTTCACAGTTCATTTAACCGAGGGGAGGGAGTGCATTCAGAAAGGAGGCCCCTGGTGGCTGAGGTTTCACAGCACGTTTTCTGCTCCTCTTTCTAATGGGCCTTTTCTAATTCCTCCTCTTTTATCAGACCCACTTCTTCCCCCCTCACCCCTCACCCGCCCTCCCCTTTCTTTCTTGGCCAGGAATCTACTCCTGGATGGTCCCTGCACAGCTTTTCTCCGCCCCGAGCCAGGATGTTCCCTCACTCAACATATTTACTACTAAAACGCTTGGTACGGTGTCTTCTGGGGGATTCTTGTTGTATTTCAAATGCATCCAATAATTCTAGTTCTCACTAAACTGTCAGTACCGCAGGTATGTTCTGTTAACATAGGCTTTCTAGAAGTTTAAAAAATATTATTGTACATTATTTCTATTGAATTTCTTTTCATGGGTTATATTCTGGGTGGAGGAAAGACTAGGTTCTTGGAACTTTACATTTTTCAGTCCTCATAATTTTTCTTTCCCTTAAAATGTCTTCTTGATCTTTTTCCCATGTAAGACACATTACCTCCAGGAAAAAAAAAAAGATGAATTATGTGTAAATGACAGCGCCTCCAAATTGTTCTGAATATTTCCTTTAAACTGTGCAACTGGATATCTATACAGAGAAACGCTTCGCTCTCTCCTGGGTTGGTGACATAACTGTACAAAGATATGTTTACCCCTTTCCTTAATAATTTTTTATTTGACAGTTTTCTTTTAAACTGTAAGTATTGAAGGGAAAAAAAGAAAATGAATATTAAATCTAAAATTAATATTTAGATGAAAAATAAATCTTGTTTTGCCAATATTAGTCCTTTTGTAATTAATTTATTGTAGCAAAGTGTAAAAAAAAATGTTGAAAGAGGAAATACAATTGGCCATTTCTTCCAAGAGAAAGCTTATATTGCCAAGAAGAAAAAAGAAAAAATTTGTCCTGTTGAATTCAGTGATTAGAAAACAACACTGTACAGGCCCCACTCGCTCCCTTTCCTAGCTGCAGCATCACCCTCCAGTCCAGCGGAGCCTCAGCGTCCTCCTCCCTCAGACCTCCGCAGCAGCGGCACACAGGACACGCCCCGGGGTGGACTCCTGCGCCTTCCTGTGCTCCCTGGTGCGTCTGGTACCAAGACTCCCAGACAAACCCTCATCTGTGGGCAGGACCCACGTCCAGATGGTCTCCTGTGGTGTTTGTTGTATACTACACCAGTTTACCTCATTTCAGATGTAAGGAGCCTACCGCTGTATGACGGAGCAAGGGTAAGATTCCAGTGCTTGGCACGGAAGGCTTGTGGTGTTTTAGAAAGAACCTTAGAGCCCGGAGACTCAAGTTTGGTTCCTACTTCTCTTAGCTGCCAGCTCTGGAGAGTCAACAGGACTCTCTTGTCCCGGTTTCCTGTAAAACAGTAATAACCAACAACCCCTCGCAGGCGTACTGCGGGGACGAGAGGTGGTGGTGAAGCTTAGGGCTGGAAGCCAAGCTGAGCAGGCAGGAGCTAGAACTGCGCACAGTGGCTGGTGTGAGAGCCTGATTTGGAGGGAGTGGGAGAGCCCATAATAATCTGGAGACTTTCTGGACCTCTGAAGGGGCAGCTGCTCCTATTTGGCTCCAGCCAGCTTTGTGCAATGAGAAAAAAAAAAAAAAAAGGTGCCTGGTGTTGCCAGACTTTCTAGGAAGCAGGAACTATGCATTTTTATGTGAAACCTCCCAAGCTCCAGTTGTTGGCAATTAATTCCATTGCAAAGCTCAGCGCGAGGCAAACAAGGCAGGTCTGCAGGCCACATACGCCCTGGGAGCCGGCCGTGGAGACCCTGGTGTGCGGGCACGTTTGGAATAGAAACTGTCTCGTTATAGATATTCATAAATATTTGCCTTATCTTTGCCCGGTATGTAATAGCTAGCATGAGAAAAGAAAAGTAATGGATCGGTGCTCTCTAGAAAGATATCAGATTGCTGACTCGTAAGGCTCAGGTGTATTACTTCAGTCACATGTGAACGTGTTTAGTCTCATTGACGTTCAGATGCTTAACCTGGCACGGCGAACGGAAAGTTCAACTGGATCCGGTAACTCTGTGACCAAAGTGTAATTCTGTTAGGAAACATGCACTT
Organism: Vespertilio murinus; assembly: GCA_963924515.1. Taxonomy (NCBI): domain Eukaryota; kingdom Metazoa; phylum Chordata; class Mammalia; order Chiroptera; family Vespertilionidae; genus Vespertilio; species Vespertilio murinus. The sequence goes on along the minus strand of OZ004715.1, from coordinate 53,137,085 downwards.
TAAAGATAGCCAAGACGCTTCTGAGTCACATCGAGGAAAGTCACTATTTCTGCTGTTGGCCCGCGTTCCTGTGGGTCCCAAAGTGAGCAGTTGCCGTCTGGGTTTCTCTTTGTCCAGAGGACCAGGACCTGGTTTTAGCTGGTACATCTCCCTGTCGTCACTCCGTCAGGAGTTTAACTTACTTTTAACTGTTACATGCCAACAAAACAGGTTGCTTAATTGGTTTGACCTTTCACAGTATTTTTTAATTTTTCAATCTTAGTTTCATAGTTCCATCTGGCCCTTTAAAACGACATCTGGTTAACTGTACTTAACCAGCTGATCACTGCACAGTTATTTTTAAATGTAATGTATGCTTAAACAGATGTTATTTTTATAGATGTGGATCTAAGCTGCACTTGTGTACGCGCTCTGTCTGCATAAACTCGCTCTGCAATCCGAATGTTGACAACGGGAATTACAAGCGAGGACGCTCTGAGCTCGGCGCATTGTGCTGCGCTTCCGTGCGGCGTGTTAGGTAAACATCCATTCAGTTCTTTTTTCTCTCCTCATTGCACATAAATAAAACATTAGAATTTAGTTTATAAAGTGATGAACATTTTGCTGTGTTGGGTTTAGCTTTATAAATACAACTGCTGTCAGCAAGAAAAAAGGATTTATTGAATAAATAATAAGAAAGCTAAGGGAAAAATGAAAATATATATATTATGCAAAGCACCGTGTCTGCGAACGGGTCACGGGGCCTCAGGGCGTCTGGAGCTGCCGAGGGGGACGACCCCTCTCCCCCCAACAGCGCGCACCCTGGGCCCCTCACCTGTGTCTCAGACTCAGTCCAGCACGAGACGGGAAGTAAACTCATCGGGTAGAAGTCTGAATGCCTAACTGTCTGGGCATAATTAGCATTCACAGAAACTTATATGGCTTCTTACAAATGCACTGGAAATTATGAGAAAGCTGCATAGAAAGAAAACCTAAATTGCCATTTAATTGTACAGTTTTGTTTTCATGGTTTTCTATCAGAAAAGACAGAAGAGCTGACAGCAGTCTGTGAGTAGACGGAGAGGGCCCCTCATCCTGGGAGCACCGAGCTTCGGAATATCCCGCCTCAGAGAGGGCCCTGCCGAGCTCAGGGCTCCGGGGCCCGGCGGTGGGTCGTTTGCGGCACAAGGTTGCGTCTTACTTGAGACAAAGAAAGTGGTCGCATTTGAAAATGTTTTACCGAGAACTTAAAGAGAATCATTCTCAAGGTTAAAATGTGCTGCTATACATAATTCCTCGGTAATTGATAGACATTTTCCCTCTCCTGGGCCCCTTTCCCATGGAAAACACCACCGAACATCTGCTCACACACAGGCCTTCTGCGCGAGCGCTGCCCCCGGCGGGCGGGCCAGGTGTCTGCCCAGCTGCCCGGCCGCGGCGGCTCCCAGGCAGCAAAGGTGGGTCTCAGGTGCCAGCGGCGGGTCCCAGGCACCAACAGCGGGTTCCAGGCATCGGCAGAGGGTCCCTGGTGCCAGTGGCGGGTCCCAGGAGCCAGCTGAAGATCTCAGGAGCCAGCGGCGGGTCACAGGTGCCAGCGGAGAGTCACAGCTACCACCCGCAGGAGCTGTGCCTGGTCTCCCCCAGGCCTGCCAGGCGTCCCTGGGATACAGAGCAGGGTCTGGGGCAATCGCCCTGGCAATCAGGTCCGGCTCAGCAGAGCAGAAGGCACTTGGACGTGAGGAGGGCATCGAGACAGCTAGACAGCTAGGAGGACTAGTCAGGCTGCAGAGGAGCCAGACACCGGACGCCTCTCCCTCTCCCGCCCTGCGCCAGGGAGATGCTGAACTGGGGCCGGCTCCCCGTGGTCCGGGCTCCCCGCCTTCCGGGCGGGCTGCCGCTGGAGCTGCTCTCTGGAGGCCCGGGCCCAGGGTGCTGCTGGCGGAGGGCTGCCTTTAGGGGAGCCAGGAGCTGGGCTGCAGGGGGCTTTCACCCCAAGTTCACGGGACCCCCACCAGGCGCCAGGCCATCAGCTTCTCTGTGCGGCCGAGCGGAGTCCGCCCCAGGAACCGCCCGAGGGCCTCTGAGCAGATGCCCCACAGGCGGCTCCTCACCCGGCGGCCAGCCTGCGGCCCCGGCTCTGCTGCCTCAGTCTCCCCGCCCCGCCTCTGGGCCCCACCTTCCCCATAACCCCCAGCGGCCTCAGCGCGGCCCGAGCCCCGTCTGAGGCCTGCAGGAGGGCGTTCTCGGGGAGGACAGTGCAGGCTTCCGTGTTGGGGGCCCTCGGTGATGTTGTCTGAGGGATGCACACAGTAACCCCACCTAAGGCACAGAACATGGTTACCACTGCTCCTGGGGATTGGGGACGGCACAGGGACAGATGGGAGGGCAGCGGGCACCCGCCCTTTGAATGAGGTGGGAGTTCATCTCTCCATTATGCCTTGATGTAAAGTCAGCCATTAATATGGATATCAGATTGTGCAAAATTATTCCTGGATTCCTGGAATGCTCTAATCAAATTTCTAATAATTTTAATACAGTCAGTGTCAAATGATCCATTAGAACTGTCAGCATTCATGGCTAGCTGTTTATAATTCTCTTTTTAAAAAATATATTTTATTGATTTTTTTTTTTACAGAGAGGAAGGGAGAGAGATAGAGAGCTAGAAACATCGATGAGCGAGAAACATCAAGCAGCTGCCTCCTGCACGCCCCCCACCAGGGATGTGCCCACAACCAAGGTACATGCCCTTGACCGGAATTAAACCTGGGACCCCTCAGTCAGTGGTAGACCAATGCTCTACCACTGAGCCAAACCGGTTTCAGCATGTTTATAATTCTTAATGTTTTTCCTTAGTAAAAAAATATTTTGGCTTAATTTCAAAATCATCAAAAAAAACTAGACATAGGTGGTTGCAAACCACTCGTTCTTTTTGAATTTGTAGCAATTACTTTCCACGAAGCGGATGCCCACCCAGCAGGAAGAAAGGGAGAGAGTGAAAGAATTTTTGCCATGATAGATGCCAAGAGTGGCTTTTGGGTTATTTCCCCACTGGCTTGATCAAATCAAGCATTTGCACTTTTAAAAATAAAAATAGTAATACATATAAATTAAAACATATGTAAACATGTCCCTCCTCATAGGGAGGGCAATGACATCTATATTAATAAGAGAACATCACTCTCAAATAAGATCCACTTTAAGAACAAGGAAAACACGCTCTGTATCCTGAGCTGGAGCGGTTTCCAGCGTCTGCGAGGCAGGCGGGCTGATGCGAGCGGGACGAGGACGCCCCTCCTCCAATGGAAACAATGCCGAGCACAGAACTCACATTCCCAGGGCCTGGCGTTTGAAATCCACCACAAATAGCTGCTGCCTTCCAGACAGAATAATTGATCCTCCTTGTATCAACACCAAGTTCCTTTTCAGCTCCCCGCGTTCACTGCTTTCTGCTTGGCATTGTTTTCCTTAAACGGCATTTCCACTGACAACTCCACGGAACGCGCTGTGTAATTATCATGTCGCTGGCTTCTCTTTCTGCACTTCTTTTTAATTACAAAATAATACCTTTTCAGCGCCTGCATCTCTGATATCTTAACCACGGTTGGGTCAATATACGGGGCGCTCATTATGGAGCCGTTTAATTGGCTAATTCCTCCGAAGCGGACTGTTTGCAGGGGCCGGCGGCGCTGGCTGTGTCCGGCCAATTGATGCCCTTCTCCGGCGGCAGAGCAGCTGCTGCTGTCCTCCTCCTCCTCCTCCTCCTCCTCCTCCTCCTCCTCCTCCTCCTCCTCCTCCTCCTCCTCCTCCTCCTCCTCCTCTTCGCGGGGAAGCCGGCCACACTGAGTGTGGCCTTCCTGGGCAGCAGGGACTTCCTGGGGCTCCAGCACTGCTTCTGGGGGAGCTCAGAACCGAGCGAGGCCTCCGGGGAGCAGGGCTGCGGCTCCCGCTCCGCTGACTCCCCGCAGAGCCAGGCTGCTGAGCCTCAGGTTCAAAGACCATTGATCTTTGATAGAACAAAAACTGCTATCTTATCTTCTCAACCACAAAACACCCTTTAATGTGAATTCTAGCTACGTAAGGCAACAAAACCTGATCAGTTTCCCAAGGATTTATTGGTAAGAACTTACACATGCGTTACAAGTTCCAGAACCACGCGAAAGGAGGCGAAGCCAGCCGGGGAGGGAGGCAGAGCGGTGCCAGCGGCGGTGCCAGCGGCAGGGCAGCTTCGCAGACAGGCCCTCGCTCCTGTGCCCTTGCTCCTTAGCCATTCTCTCCCCCCCCCCGGGCTTTTCCAGAGGCGGGGACGGACTGGGCCAGTGGGGTGGCCGTGGGCGGTCACCCCACCTCTCCGTGCCGCAGCTTCCCAACCGAGCGCCCAGTGCTCTCCTCCAGGCACTGGAAGGTGGCCTCGGCACTCCTCGTCCTTCGCGCTGAACATCCAGCGCCTCCACTCCCCCCAGGGAGAAGCTGTGGAAGACCCTGGTGCTTGCTCCTGGCCCCGCTGTCCGTGCCCCTGCTGTCCGTGCTCGCCTACACAGCTCTGCTTGTTAACTGTCAGCGTCCCGGCCTCCAGGCCTCTACCTGTTTTCCTTCCTGCCTCAGTGTTACCTTTAAAGTCTGGCAAATGTGCCGCTCATTCCCGCTGTGCCCCACACTGGTGACTGGGCGAGGTGACTTCTGTCCTCATCCCGCCTTCTAAGTTTGAAGCTGAGGACACCCATGGGCTTGCCTTTATTTTGATAAGTCAATGTGTCTCCATACATAAGAAATAAACATATGGTAATTGGGTAAATTCCCCCTACGGGAATGAAAATACTCAGAAGAGCAAATGCTTCCTGTAGAATTACTGAGAGGAGACAGGAGAATAGCTACTCATGGACATTGTAAAGTCACGATATGGAAGAGGGAGCAAATTTATTGTATAAATCTCAGAAGTGCTAGTCCTAGATTGATAGGTCAAAGTTATAGTTATCACAAATATTATAGAAAAAGAAACTTGAATTATAGGTGAAATTTTAACTTTTATGGAAACACTCTGCTTAGACTTACATAGTAAGCATGTATGATAGACAGTCCACAGCATCTCATACCCTGTTCCCTACACCTGGATGAAGAATGTGAACACTTTCTAGTTCTGACATGCATATCACTGAAAAACACCTGTGTAGCTTCAGAACCTTACTTGTCTTAAGGCCACATTAATTAATTATTATACAGCTCCTCCAAAAAAAGCATACTTGAGCATCTACTGAGTGTGAGCAAGAGATGGCTTTGAGAAGAGCGTCTGTGAATGCATTTACACCGTGGTTTTCACACATCCTCCTGAAGGTTTCTTCGACGGACACTGCACTGCATAGCTCAGGCCCGAGTAGCTGCATTGCTTTCGGTACCCCTGAACGTGAGGTCGCCTCTTCACTCCTCTGAATTGCCAGATAAAAGGAAGTGGCACCAAGCCACACCCAACAAACCAAGACCCAGAGAAAAGACAGACAAAATCACTGTGAATTAATTCCATGTCCAGTGACATAAAAAGTGTTTGAATTCTCAGAAAATTCAACTCCAACATAACAAATTAGATATTAGTAGTACACTTTCCTCTATGCTTCTGCTTATTCAAATATTGATATTAGTCAAAACATTAAAAATATTTAAAAATGCATAGTTAATTTGATTATTATAATTGTACTCTCTTAAGCAATCCCTTCCTCACGAAAGCATTTAACTCAAAGAAAATATAAAATATTACTAGGATTTCAAATATTTAAATCACCTATGTTTTTAAAGATTTCAAAGACAGAGCATGAGCCTTTTAAGTGGTGCCATTTGGGGGGAGACTACAGTATAAACTTTAAAAACAAGATTAGCCAACATAAATTTGATCTTTGCATGTTGATAAATTCAGAGAGTAACTAATGCAATTCAGAGAAATTTGATTTTTTAAGTTTATTTTTTAAATCTTTATTATTCGAAGTATTGCGTAGGTGATCCTTTTAACTTCCTTTTTCTTGTTTACACTGTTACAGACGTCCCCACCATGCAGCCCTCCCTGCTCCCCTCTGCCAGCACCGCACGGTGGGCTGTGTCTATGGGTCTGCATGTGTGATCTTTGGCTAACCTTCTTCTTTCTCCATTTCTTCCCAGCCTCCCCTTCTCTGAGGGCTGTCTGTCTGTTCCATCTACCCATGTCGATGGTTCATTAGTTTATTTTGTTCATTAGATTACACATATGCGTGAGATCATGTGATATTTGTCTTTCTCTGACTGGATCATTTAACTTAGCATAATACTCTCTAGGTCCATCCAGGCTGTTGCAGAGGATAAGAGATCCTTTTTTTTCACTGCTGCATGGTATTCCATGGTGTAAATGTAGCACTGTGTGTGTTTTCTTATCCATTCATCTGCTGATGGGCACTTGAGCTATTTTCAGATCTGGGCTATTGTAAATGACTCTGCTATGAACACAGGGGTGCATATATTCCTTCTAATTGGTATTTTGGGTTTCTTAAGATATATTCTCAGAAGTGGGATCACTGGGTCAAAAAGGCAGTTCCATTTACAGATTTTTGAGGAAATTCCATCCTGCTTTCCGCAGTGGCCGCACCCCACCAGCAGCGCACCAGGATTCCCTCCCCCACATCTTCCCAGCACTTGTTTCCTGATTCATTGTTGTAGCCATTCTGACTGGTGTGAGGTGATACCTCATTGTCCTTTTAATTTGCATCTCTGATAATTAGTGATTTGAGCATTTTTTCCATATGTTTATTGACCATCTGTATATCTTCTTTAGAGAAGTGTTATTCAGGCCCATTGCCCATTTATTAATTGGATGGTTTGTCTTTCTGGTGTTAAGTTGTATAATTTCTTTATGTATTTTGGAAATTATCCCCTTATCATATGTATCCTTGACAAAAATGTTCTCCCATACAGTGGACTCCCTTTTCATTTTGTTGATGGTTTCTTTGGCTGTTCAGAAGCTTTTTAGTTTGATGTGGTTCCATTTGTTATTTTTTCCTTTGTTTCCTTTGCCCTAGGCAATGTATTGGTGAAAATGCTGCTACCTGATATGTCTGAGATTTTACTGTCTCTGTTTTCTTGCAGGATTTTTATGATTTCACAACTTACATTTAAGTCTTTTATCCATCTTGAGTTTATTCTGGTGTATGGTGTAAGTTGTTGATATAGTTTTATCTTTTTGCATGTACCTGTTTAATTTTCCTAAAACCATTTATTGAATAGACTGTCTGTACTCCATTATATGCTTTTGCCTCCTTTGTCAAATATTAATTGATCAGAAAGCTGTGGTTTATTTCTGGGCTCTCTGTTCTGTTCTTATACCAGTCCTAGCCTGTTTTTATTATGATGGTCTTTCAATATAGTTTGAAGAATGTTGGTACAATATTTGAAATAAATAAATGCTATATGTAAATAAAATGAAAGACAAAAATCACATGATCATATCAATAGGTGCAGAAAAGGCATTTAACAAAAATCTAACACCCATTTATGATAATAATAAAAAAAACCTCTCATCAAAATGGGAATATAGGGTTCATACCTCTACATAATAAAAGCCATATATGACAAACCTACAAGCCTTTCCTTTAAGATAAGGAAGAAGACAGGGATCTCTGCTTTCATCACTACCATTTGACATAGTGCTGGAAGCACTAGCCACAGTGATTAGACAAGAAGAAGAAATTACAGGCAACCAAACTGGAAAGGAAGAAGTAAAACTGTCATTAGTTGCAGATAACACGATACTGTTTGTAGGAAACTCTAAAGACTCCACCAAAAAACTACTAGATTTAATAAATAAACTAGCAAGATACAAAATAAATATCCAGAAATCAGTGGCATTTTTATATACCAAATAGAGGCCTGATGCAGGAAATTTGTGCAAGGGGCTGGCCCCTGCCTGCTGCCTCTGCAGCCGTCTCTGTCTTGGCCCCCGCCGCCCGGCGTCATCGAGAAGGTCATCTTGAAGGATGCCCAACCTAATTAGCATATTATACTTCTATTATTATAGATAATAACTATCAGTAAGAGAAACTAAGGAAACAATCCCATTTACTACTGTAACAACAAAATATGGTAACCAGAAAAAAAATTTAACCAAGAAGGCAAAAGACCTGTACTTGGAAAACTATAGAACATTGAAGAAAGAAATTAAGGAAGATACAAATGGAAGCATATACCATATTCATGGATTAGAAGAATAATTAACATCATTAAAATCTCCGTACTACCCAAAGCAATCCATAGATTCAACACAATTCCTATTAAAATCCCAAGGGCATATTTTAGAGATATGAAACAACTGTTTAAAAAAAATTATGGAACCATGAAAGACCCTGAATAGCCACAGCAACCTGGAGAAAGAAGATCAAAGTTGGAGGTATCACAATACTAATATCAAACTATACTGTAATGGAAATTAGATTTTTAATGGGAGATTTTAAAAATCCTGACAGGAACATGATTTTAATAAAAGGCCCTTTCCAATAAACTTTGTACACAATAAATAATATTTAGTAAACATAGCACTCTTTTGAATAAATGGATAAAATCTTTTGGCATCATAAAGATTACCATTGTTTATCTTGTAAAATTAGTTTTAGAGCAGCAACATAATGTGAAGTTTTACAAGATTCATGCCTCAGTGATGGGGTGTTTATCCTATATAATAAAAGTCTAATATGCTAAGTGTCTGGTTGTCCATTCAACCAATCAAAGCATAAAATATTAATGATACTAAGGCAGCTCAATCCCTCACTATGATGTGCACTGACCATCAGGGAGCAGATGCTCCAACTGGTAGGTTAGCTTGTTGCTGGGATCTAGCCAATCAGGACTGAGCGAGACAGGCCGGACATAGGCTAGAGCCCTCCTGTGGTCCCTCCCCAGCTGCCAACCTTCCTTGTCCCTCCCAGCCCTGATCATGCACCAGTGGGGTCCCTCAGCCTGGTGCCTCTCTGATTCCAGAGAGCTGGTTTGGCCTGATCTCACAGGCCAGGCTGAGGGACCCCACTGGTGCATGAATTCATGCACCAGGCCTCTAGCACCAAATAAAAGACAGAGTGGGATGCCTACACAGTCAAACTACCAGTCTACGGAATTTGTTGTAAACAAAGGGGGACTGAAACTTTGCGTCTGAGTCAGAAATTGGGGGCTTACAGAACTGTAAGTGCCACCAGGAAGCTGGTTCCAATGGTTCAGCGTCAGTTTAAGACAAAGTGAAAATGAGCACTTCCTTACAGTCCTTCCTTTCACCAGCCCCTGCTGCAACTTTCTCACATTACTCTGATTTCACTTGTAAAATTGAGCTTCATTTGTGCTTGGAAATAAGTATTTTAGGAACTCCCCAAAGAAATAACTCAAATTAAATACATACCTTAAAGTACAAATAAATTTTGTAAATGATAGTGCATAAAATATATTTCTTGTTTTCCAATAATATGAGATTACAAGAGTAATAATGTTATTTTTTTAAAAAACAAACAAACAAACAAACAAAGTGTTTTGAAACAACAGCAACAAAACTGTAGCTGCAGTCCTCCTGGGGAAAGGCTGACAGCGCTGCCCTTCGCTGGCAAGTAGAAGGGAAAACCTGTCTCAGTAAACACTCTGAGAAGTGCTTCTTTCTGTGTCATCAGCGTTGTCCACACCAGTTAGACATAAGAAGTCAGAGCTATGCCCACTGCAATGGTGGCAGCAATTCCAGAGCGGACTGAGCAGGCCCAGGAAGAGCACTCGTTTTCATCAGAAATGACAGAACAGGTAAGGAAACATTCTTTAGGGAAAACACAATTGTTCGCATGGATCTAAGCTACGACAGGGTAACCCGCTGGTAACCCAGCGCAGAGCTGGAGATGACAGAAGGAAGCAGCTGCCGTCTAGTGTCTTCTCATTTTGTAAACCAGTGACCACGGGTCAATGGAGAGCGTTGCTCTGTATTTAGCATTCTGCACTGCTCCCTGTTCTTTGAAAATTGTTAGATATTTCACAGCTTGTGACAGCTGACAACACCTTAGTTTTCTAATGCGAAGCACTACAATAAAAGTTTCCCGCACTCTAAGAAGATTGTAAATATCATATTATATTTCCAATCAACTAATATCATGGAAACTTGGCAGGGAACAAAAAATAAGGCAATGTAGTTCTGTATTTGCTAGCACTCTCTGACTTACTCAAAGAAGAGTGGATACAGGGAACTATTTTTCAGGTAAAGAGAAATTTGGTGTGTAATGTTGTAAAACATAAAACTCTGAAGATTATAGTTGTCTAAGAGTTTTCTCCCAAACTCTCCCCTAGGTCAAGCATGTCACACTCAAAAGCAAACCGGGGCCAAATAAACAACATGTAAGTGTATGTGGGCCGCAAAGAAATAGAAACTTAAATGTTCCTAGAAACGTAGGTTTATTTGATAGAGACATGCTGAATACAAAGGGCTGAGATAAATGAGTAATTGTTGAACATTTTAATAAAAATTAATATTTGTCTTGAACATTAACTTACCAGACACTAAATAACTACACACATTAATAAGCGTAATGCACATAAGCTATTTTTCTTGTTTTCTGAAACCGAAATATTTCCTGTTACGCACAGCAAACAAGTCCGACCAGGACTAATGACAATCAGCTGCTAAAATATTCGCTGCTAGTATTAGTGAGAGAACTGGTGCGCCTGTCTGTGAGGCGCGTAAGGGAAATGAATGCAACACGATTATAGTCATCAGTCATTAGCGAACGTTGTAGTTCCTTAATAATTATGTGTAACAGGATATTGTAAAAATTAAGTCAAACATTTTAATTAAAACATTTCCTACATACTGTTATATTGGCTGGGCCACAAAAACATTGTTGTGGGCCACCTGGGGCCCTCAGGCCGTGAGTTTGACAGTTTGACGTGCTTGCACTAGGACTAGGTGGATGTCTTGCTCTCACTTCATTTATTTATTCATTCATTCATTCATTCATTCATTCATTCATTCATTCATTTATTTTTGCTCAGAGTGCAGATTCAGACGTCAGAGGTTCTGAGTTTGAATTTGAACTCCACTCCGCACTAGCTTTATAACCTCAGGCAAGAGATTTGGTCTCTGAAGGTCAGGGCTGCACCTGCAAAAAAATGGAAATTGCAACCTACATAACAATTCATGAAAATGATCAACAAGATAATAGTAAGTTATCTTGTCGTTACTGTTATATAATTAGTACTAACTACTGTGGCTGCTGCTACTCTTACTACAATTATTAACCCTGAAATTCCCTTTAAAATACTTTTCTAAAGACAATGGAGGAAGTATTTTAACACAAAGAGCAGCGCAGTATATTTGAATGGCTTTAGTTTGTGCCCCAGCTTTGTAACTTACTACTTAAGTGATTTTAAAAACATCACGATTCCTAAGTGACATTTGGTTTTCTATCTGTAAAGCAGGAGTAAAGTAAGATACCTGCCTTCATTTTTTTGAGTGAGTTAAATAAGATTATGTATGTATGTAAATCATAAAACACCCTGTAAATGCTAATTGTGAGGAAAGTAAGAAACTGTAACTAAAAAAAAAAAGTATACTTTATTGATATTTTACAGAGAGGAAGAAAGAGAGATAGAGAGCTAGAAACATTGATGAGAGTGAAACATCAACCAGGTGCCTCCTGCACACCCACTACCAGGGATTTGCCCGCATCCAATGTACGTGCCCCTGACCAGAATCGAACCTGGGACCTTTCGGTCCACAGACCGACGCTTTATCCACTGAGCCAAACCATTTTCTGCAGAAACTGCAACTTTTTAAAGAAAAGATACTACAATGTAAGGTTAATGACTATTGTTGCAGTGAAGCAATTTCTATGACTTATGTGGGTTTATCTGGTGGTGAATCTCAACACACGCACCGGATGTACCTATTACCTTAAGTAGTTGGAATCAATCAAATCCAGTTCATTCTGGCTCACTTGCTGAAACATGCCCATCAGATGTTCTCCAATATTCTCACCTAACATTTCTTTTGTCCTTTGGGGTCCTGTGGTCATTTCTGCAGGGAACAGCCTGACCACCATACGACTGATCAAAGTGTCACTACATCTCCTGTCTTACAACAAATTATTGTAGCACTCGCATTATCAAAACACCTGCAACTGTTCTCTTCTATGTGCCCGTCAGTGAGTGAATTCCCTTCCCCTCAGAACACCTGGCACTTGTAATTGAGTTCAAGAAAAAATGACAACTGATGGGGACTTTTAGGAATTACAAAATTCATCTAATAGGACAATACCCAAATTCTAGAAAGCCAGAAAACATTTTGCATAGTCTTAATTGTAAATCCATTTTCAACTTTGAGCTAATATGCTGGTTCGTACTTTACATATATATTGCCTTTATACCTTTTTCAGAGTTATGTATGGTGGTGCATAAACCTCAGCATGATATATACCACCAAAGGTCATTTGCATGCAGTTTTAAATAATATCTGCTTGATTTTTGTCATATATTGGCACAGTTCATGTTTTTTAGACACATTTTTATTATTAAAAATTTATGTCTTATTTTGCTAAATGAACCCATAAGTAAAACCTAGGTAAAATATTTGCTTGGACAGTCACAAAGGCGCTGTATTGTGTGTGTGCTTGCACGTGTGTGCAGTGTGTATCTCTAATAAAAAAAAGTAAGCTTTGAAAATGGGACATAATGAAAAATGGAATGATGATTAATTCCTGACGTCTTTTATTTTTTTTAATTAATTGCCATAAGTTAAGTCGTTGTTTGGTGTTTTGCACATACATTTCATAGATTTTAAAGATTTCAAATGCCTGTGCTAGTATTACCTCTGGTCCATTTCATAGCTATGGGTTTCAATAAAGAAATATAGAATGAAAATTACAATTCAGAAAATCTAAATGTGAAACTATGCATGCTAACATAATTTTCAGCAAGGTAAACAACAACAGCAAAGTGTTTTCAGTGATCCATACGCCAGGACGGGGCAGCTTCCCTCCTGCGGCGATGGCTCCTGTGCCCACAGAGTAATTGGGCTGAGTCGCTGTTTGGGCCCGGGCCCCTTTCTTCTCCCAGAACCATCAGAGTTTCATCAGAATGTCCAGACCTTCTCAGATCCAAAGCGATGTTGTTCGGCATGTTTGCTAACGTGGCCTCCATGCACGGAGGCGCTCTCTCTGTTGGCGACACCTCATGTCCTCTAGACGCTCTCTCCGGCCTAGCGGGGTCCCCAGGCCTGGGTTTTCCCTCCTGCGGTTTACTTTCATCAATTATTTCTGTTTTACTTTTTCTCTAGCAAGTTTCTTATTAAATTATAAATAAAAGCATATGTTGATAGTGGTATTCTAAACACATTGCTTTGAATAATAGGAGTGTTTATTTCTTTTAAACTCTACGTGATTTACTGTGTACTAGTTAAATGTTCTCCAACGACATAACATGCAAATCAGCCAGCGGAACCCACACCCCAACTGTAACCAGGTCCGCACCGTGCGGCCGTGGGCGTCCTCGCGGCGCTGTGTGAGCCTGCTCCTTGCCCTGGCAGTTGTTCTCCACCACTAACTGCCTTCCTGGTCCCTCTCTTCCTGGCACTCCCCCAGTTTACACCCAGATTGACACTGTCCCAGGAATCTTCCAGCCCTGCCAGTGGCGGTGGGAGCCACTGGGACACCTCCGGAAGGAGAAGTACTGCAGCCCGGGTGCGGAGGGCCAAGCCCCGGGGAGGGGAAGGCCGGCCCCCCAGGAGCCGGTGGTGCCAGTCTGCGCCCTGCAGCTGCTCCTGGGCTCTGATCTTGAGGGGAAAAGGCATGCGCAGTAGGTTTGATGGTCTTATGTTTGTATAAATCATTACTAGCCCGTTCAGCCAAATGAAATTATTTAATTTCACAAAGGCGCGTGTAGAAAAGTCACAGACGCTTTAACAGCCTCACCTTTACGGGAATTAAGGAACCGGCAGCTCTCCCCATCCCCGGGCTGACACGCTTGCTGCCGAGGACAGAGGGCTGCACGGATAGATGGCAGATGAAAGCGCAAAGGAGGCCACACGTTCAAAGGGAGCAGCTGGCCGGAAGCGCCCGGAGCCAGAGGAGCACAGGGAGAAACGGGGTGAGTGGGAAACAGGAAGCACACCCACTTCCCACAGAAAGCAAAGACAAATGCAGCTCCCACCTTGTGGAATGTTGAGAAGGAAGAGGTGCAGAATATTAACGTGAAGCGGGGGAAGGAAAAATAGATGCAGACGGGATGTTGGAAAGGCCTAGAAATGGACTGTACAACTAAGGGAACTGTGGGTAAAAGAGATGGATGCCTCGGCCAGCAGCAGCTTTAAGGTAAGGTGGTCTAGACGCTCAGTGCCAAGGCTGCAGGAGTGAATGCTTCCCCCGGAGGGCTCCCCTCCATGGGCCTCCGCTCTGTGGGCCTCCCCTTCACGGGCCTCCCTCCGTGGGCCTCCCCTCCATGGGCCTCCCCTTCGTGGGCCTCCCCTTCATGGGCCTCCCCTCCATGGACCTCCCCTCCCTGGGCCTCCCCTCCATGGACCTCCCCTCCATGGGCCTCCCCTCCATGGACCGTCCCTCTGTGGGCTTCCCCTTCATGGGCCTCCCTCCGTGGGCCTCCCCTCCCTGGACCTCCCCTCCATGGGCCTCCCCTCCATGGACCTCCTCTCCTTGGGCCTCCGCTCCGTGGGCCTCTGCTCCGTGGGCCTCCATGCCTGAGGTCGCCAGACTTCACTGACCTTCCTCAGGAAACTCTCCCATGTTTCCCAAACACGGGCTCCAGGAGCTCCCTTTGTTTTCCCCGTAGTACTATAACCACTTCGAAGTGTCACCGCGTCGTTAGGTAGTGTTCTCTCCGAGGGGACGGGAGGCTCGGACTCTCTGGTAGTCAAACTGTCCAGCATGGCTCAATGCGCTACCGCCCCCGGAGTGCCACAGGCATCCAGAAAAGTGTTTTTTTCTGAATAAAAGAATGAATGAATGGATCACCATGCTCAGTAATCTTGCCCGAAATTAGAAAATCTGGGGTCATGTATAGTTAGGAAGAAGGGGCTCTTTTTAAAAAATAATTTCAGCCGAAACTGGTTTGGCTCAGTGGATAGAGCGTCAGTCTGTGGACTGAAGGGTCCCGGGTTCAATTCTGGCCAAGGGCATGTGCATTGGTTGCAGGCACATCCCCGATAGGGGGTTTGCAGGAGGCAGCTGGTCGATGTATCTCTCTCATCGATGTTTCTAGCTCTCTTTCCCTCTCTCTTCCTCTCTGTGAAAAATCAATAAAATATATTTTAAAAAATAAAAATAAAAAATAATTTTATTGATTTCTTAGAGAAAGAGGACGGGAGAGGGTGAAAGAAGCAGCGATCTCGGAGCAGAACGTCATTCCGCTGCCTCCTCGCAGGCCGGAGCCTCGGCCCTGCCTGGCCATGGAGCCAGCGTGCCTGACCCCTGAGCGGGACCGCACAGGACATGCCCGCCACTGGCCACGCCGGCGGGAGAAGGGCTCTGACGCGGGCTTGTGGCCAGGTGGGAGAGGAGAGAGAAGAAACCTGGGGAGGCAGCTCTCAAGGTTGACAAGAGTAAAATTAGAAATGAGGGCAGTGTGGGGTGAAGGAGATCAGCATAGACATACCATCTGATCTCACGTATATGTAGACCCTAATACACAAAATAAACTGATGACCAAAATAGAACCAGAGGCATGGACACATAGGACAGCCTGACAGCGGTCAGAGGGAATGGGGTGGGAGGACTGGATGGAAGGAGGTGAGAGGATTAGCCAAGGACATGCATGCAGAGCCCGCAGACAGACCAGAGTGTGGGATGGCCAGAGGGAAGCCGGGGCAGGGGCTGAGTGGAGGCAGGCAGAAGGGAGGAAAGTGGAGACTTCTGTAATCTTTAACTTTAAACTTAGAGTTTAAAGACATTAAAATTGTTGTTAACCATAAATTCTTATACTTTGGGCCTTTCTCCAAAAAGGAGTGTTTTTTTTTTTTCATTCAAACTTCTAATATAGTGATAAGAATAGCTCGTTTTTATTCAGTGCATATTATGTGCCAGCTACTGTCTTATACTTGCATGTATTTTGTTAATTTTCATGATTACCATAGGCGGGAATTACTACATCATTAGTTATATAATCTGGCTTTCCTAGCTCCTCTCTCTCAGTGCTTAAGCACCCACAGCCCATATACTCTGAATTCGTTTTTGTGAAGGGTGCTGGTGTCCTGCCTGTCACTGACTGTGCAGACTCTCCCTTTACCAGTCCACAGGCCACAGAGCAAGTGTGTGGGGCTCACCTTGAGAATGGCGTGGCTAACCAACTGACACCCTGGGCCCGTCTCTGGCTCCTTTCTCCTCAGTGACCCAAAGAGAGGCTTCGTATGGCACAGCGGTGTGGTCAGGGGCACCTGAAGTAGACTGAGCTGCTAAGTGGGGGAGCAGAGGCATGAGAAGGCATGCATGTTACTTCTTTCAGTCTGCTGGGTAAGCGCCCCCAGTGTCTGCAGAGCGGCGGAGGAGCCAGCGTCACTCCCAGCTCTGGCTCTCACTCGCCGCAGGGCTTGGAGAGCAGGTTTATCCATCTCAGTGCGGTTCTAAGATTGTACCATGGGGATAACAACTCATGCTTTGTGGGTTTGATGTAGAGATTGCATTAGAACACTGATTTTCAGCCTTTAACATGGCACACATAAACTAATTACTAAAATCTGATGGCACAAGAAATAATATATTTTCTGCCAATCTGACCAAAAAAAAAAAAAAAAAGGTATAATTTTGGTTAATTCACCCTGGAAGACTATTGTTCTGTTGGCTGTTGTCATTTTTTAAATTTGACAATCTAAGGAAAAAGAGGTCAGTGCCCCTGACTAAGTAGTCAGCAAGAATGTTTTAAAAATTCTTGTGGCACAACAGATGAAAATCGCTGCATTAAATATCTGTGTGGTGCCCGGCACACAGTGGATACTCACTAAATGGGACTGATGTTTTTACTATCCAAAAGCAAGAATGTATTCAATAGTTTTTGCTATCTTACTGGGGAAAATATTACAGCAAATAATATTTGAAGCAGCATTTGGCCCAATGTACACTAGTCTCACTAAGCTTATCAATTTTCTCATCTCATTCGTCAGATTGCTCATTAATTTGAGGGAATAAATTGCTCAACTTTTCTTTCTTTATCCTTCTCCCCTCATTCACTTAATCTCTTAGCATATTAATTTATTTCTAAATCTCAAGATGCTTCAACCCAATCACATATATCAACCTCTTCAAGTAGAGTTTAGGTCCTTGTAACCAAAAAATAAAACAAAACAACAATGCAGTTTGGCTGCCTGTTGCAAAGAAAGACAAACTCATGAGACAGGTGCTGGTGTGAAAAGGAGAGGTTTCACCTATGCCTGCACTGCCTGGGAGAATGGTGGGCGCCCCACTCAAAGATTGTCTCCTTTTCCTGCTCCATCCAGGGTTCTCACAGAGATGGGGAGGGGGGGGGTTAACCCAGTTATCTTGCTAGCTTTCAGCATGCTCGGTGTAAGGAGCCACCTCTCTCTGATCGTGGCCAGTGGGAGGACTCCCAGTGCTCTGATCATCTACAGTAGCATCACCGCCATGAGGTTACAAAGACAGTCTCACAGTCACAGACCATCTTATTCCACATCCAAATGAGCATCCGCATCCTCCACTCCTAACTTTCCTCATCTTTGTCAAAGGTAACACCATGCTCATGTGTCTTAGTCTGGAAGCCATTTCCTGTGATAACATGTCTTTGGACATGTTTCCTTCCTACTCTTCAACAGTCCCACATAGCCTCTGCAGGGACCCTTCTTAGCATTCTAGTAATCTCTTCTGAACTCTGAATATGATTAGTTAGAGTTGGAAGTTTGGGTATTTCAGTATATATATGAGTCTTTTCGGGAACAAATAAGGTCTCTGTAGCATCTACATTTTTGCATATATGAAAGGCTGATGTGAAATAGAGAGTGTTTATGAAACCTATGTAATTTAAGAGAATGATGACGGTAATATTAGGAACATCTTCGTTTGACAGTGGAAGGATAAACACAGTGCTTACTAACAAATTTTCCTACTTAATTTTGTTTCTGGGTTTCAGTCTGAATAATTCTTTGAAAATATCACGCTGTCCTCTTTCCTTATATTTTTATTTATTCTGTAGTTCTTCTCCTTTTCGTTTGCCAGACAATTGTATTTTATGTGGTTATTGAAGGATGACACACAAGTGACCCTGGATGAACAAAGGGGATGGATACTTTTGGGAGTTTAAAAGGGCTTACTCCTCGGGTCAATGAGAAGGACCCATGTACTAACTGAAACACATCTCATCACACTCCTGAGAACAGACAGGGTTTCCCGTGTTGCAGGGCCGGGGAAGACAGATGATGAGGAAACATAGAGAGGGCCAGAGACACAGGAGTGGAGTGAATATCCAACTGCAGAGGCTTCATTTGAGCAGGAACCACCTATTGGCATTGGCCTGGCGTCAGTAAGACCGGCGCGACCATTCAGCTGCACATCACCGATGCTGGCCCAGGGGGCGTGCTGCTCCCCTTACCCTTCAGCTGTCACACTGACAGGAAGTCCTTGTTTCTGCAAAGAGAATGCTGACCACAAATACAAAACACTGAAAAAGATTGTGAAAGTGTATGCAGGACCTGAATGAAATATATAAATCAAAGATGAAATGCCATAGAATTATTAAATATACTTCTATATACAGATTTACAAGGATTGTATATGTTTTGCTCTTGAATGGCAGAGACCCTACAAAAGTTTTTAAATTATAAAAATGCGAATTTCTTCATGATTACTCTAATAAAAATATAATCCAATGTATAATGAAAATTAGAGAAACTGACAAAATAATTCTAAAATCTCACAACTCTTCACACCCTCAGCTTCCCTTCCTTCTCTCTCCTCAGGAGCCCCAGTGGACTTTTCAGTGCTCCCTGAGTGCGTGCGCTCCCCTTCCTCCTGGCTGGCGGCGCGCCTCCCTCAGTCCTCACCCCTCTTCCACGTACACGCAGCGGAGCCAAGCGCTGAGAGGAACAGCTCCCGGAGGAGGCACCGGGGCTCACAGCTGGTCCTTTCATTCACGTGCTGTGAAGTTGTCCCATTAAGAAAGCTTCTTCAAGCTGCTTAACCCACGCTCTAAAGCTGGGACAACAGCTGCACATCTCTGTCTGGAAAGTGGGTGACAGACAGCTTCGGGAGGCGCTTTGGAATGTCTGTGGGACACAACCAGTCATGAGACCGGTTCCTCGCAAGCCCCCGTTGGAAAGGCAGGCTGCCAGTGTGCCCACTCTGCTCCCGGGTACAGACTGTCCCGGGCCAGTGAGCAACCCGAGGCTTTGGGACAAAAGATGAGCTGAGACTCTCTGATTTCACTTCCCGTGAAACTCACCGGTGGCAGTAGAAAGAGTACAAGTAGAATGTGGAGACCTTCAAGCTGCATGAATGGAGCATGGCCAGATCAAAGTTGCCTATCTTCATGCCCCAAAACACTGATGGGCGAGATCATTCATTCCCATCCACCTGCAGAAAACAAGCGAAAACACGGAAATAAAACTTAGAACATTCTCTTGGACACATGGGCTTGCTGACTAGGTAGTAAGGTTTATGACCATAACAGCTGAGTGGTGGTGAAAATCCAGATAGACAGTGGATCCTCAAAGTACTCACAGCCCTGGAACAACTTTAATAATTTTGGTGGTTGCACCGGGGTCCAGAGAAGTCAAAGCTTTGGGCCTACCCGGGAAGAGGTCCACAAAGAGAGTGAGCCTCGGTACCCGGGGACCTAGCAGGGCTAGGCTTTAGGGAAGGACAAATTAAAGGCAGACCGGCCACATCCTCCCAAACCCAAAAGCCTTGCAAGTTGACCAGCTGCAGAGCAAAGAGATGAAAACCTTTCTGGGAATTTATAACCACAAAGTAGCCTTTGTAGAGATATTCAAAACAAAGCAACTGCACCTGGGTAGTCCAAAAATGTCTTGTATATAGCTCTTCAGGCCTTGGGCTGTTTTAAACATGATGATGTTTATAATTATGATGATAAAATATACAGAATATAAAAAGTTATTATAACCATTTTAAAATGACTCAATTCATCGGCATTAAGAATATTCATAATATTCTGAATGTGCAGCCATTATCACTATCGAGGTCCAAACATCTTCATCACCCCAAACGGAAACCCAGACCGTTACCCAAACCTCCCCTACTTCCCTCCCAGGCTGCTGGCAATTACCAATCTGCTTTCCATCTCTACCAATTTGCCCATTCTGGTCCTTCCGAAGAATAGTCATATGTATGTAGCCTTTTGGGTCTGATTTCTTTCATGCAGGATAATGTCTTCAAGGTCTAAGCTTAGAGCACTAGTTAAGTATACAGTTTTACCTGTATGTTCCCAAAAATTCTAGTTTAGACCTTCTTTTTTTTATATATATATATATATTTTTTATTGATATTTTACAGAGAGGAAGGAAGGGAGAGAGATAGAGAGCTAGAAACGTCGATGAGAGAGAAACATCGACCAGCTGCCTCTTGCACACCCCCCTACCGGGGAATGTGCCCGCAACCAATGTACATGCCCTTGACCGGAATCGAACCCGGGACCTTTCAGTCCGCAGACCGACGCTCTACCACTAAGCCAAACCGGTTTCGGCAGTTTAGACCTTCTTGGTTGGGATTCAGGAATCTGTATTTTAACAACTCCACCAGATGATTCTCATCATGAGAGAAGTTTGGGAAACACTGCTTTAGAGAATATATTATTTTTAATTTCTCAAGATTCTACATGTTATTTTTTTCCAAAATATTTTTATTTCTTACTATAATCTGTTTGATAGTGAGTTCTTAACTAATTGTTACATTGTTCATATGTGAAAATATGAGCTACTCTATGATATACAGCTTCTCAAAGACATTTCTAGAATGTGTTGTGATAAAAGACAAAGTTTGTACATTTTATTCTATAACTCAAAGATATCTAGAAGGGCTTGGAAATGAAGTCAAATCCCCTATCTAGGGCATGGAAGAAGGTGTGAGATAACAAAATCTGGGACATTGGGTAGCTGTGGAATCTTTTATTTGTGAATATAAACATGAACACAAATAAGTGAATAAAATTTGACAGACAGGCAAACAATAACAACTCAGGATGTTGTTTTTTAGATCATGACACATATGTTCAGGTGTTTCATTTGAATAACATTTAAGAATTCTTCCAAAATGCCATTCCTAACCTCCGTACGTTGTGTGTACAGAAGAGCGAACCACAGGCGTGGACAGGAAAGCTGGTCCGCAGAATGCCCCACGCAGGGGGCCACGCACACAGCCCTCGCCCTGCCACACGCTCGCTCCTCAGGCACACACTGCGAGCATTAAAGGAGACTTCAAGGGAAAAATACTTTTTCCTTACAAACTAGTGCAGCAAGACATCGGCTTAGGAGGCCAAACTGGTTATCTTTAAGTCCTACCTACTTAAGGAAAGAAAGGCCAAGTAATTTTTTATTTTATCTGGCCAAAAACTGTATAAAATGTTATGCTTAAAATTAGAGGAAATAACAGAGAAACTCACCAGGAACGTTTACCTGCAGGCGGTGCTCCCTCCACGGCCTCGGCTTCCCGCCCCTCGGCAGCCCAGGGCTGCGCGCCTCCGCCGGGCACACGCCCCTGGGACAGTTAAACGCCCGGGCTTTTCCACGGCCTTTGTTTCTACCAATATGGGGAAAGGAGTCAGTCACACTGTTGAAGAGATGCTGTTTCTGAGAGGATGTTATTCCGGGGCCATTTAATGGGCCTGAAAAGGCACGGATGACCACGTGTCCCTCAGGGAACCATGAAATGCTCTTTCCTGCGAGTGAGCTTTGCTTTACCCTCTGAATTCAGATAAGCACATTCCGTTCTGAAATGCTCTCTCTTAAAAAGGACTCCAGAAGCACAAAGAGATGGGTTAATTGCATTAAACACTGACGTATTAAGTATTAAGTTAAAGAAGCCAAACTTATGCAAATAGAAAATTTATCATTTAATACCCAATTGAATCGAAATGAATTCTTTTTTGCTGTCATCAAGTTTCAAAACATTTTAGGCATGGATAAGAGGCAATTTATCTGGCATCGTTGAAGTCTGAGAAAATAATTCTTCTTTTATATGTTGAGAAGAATCAACTTCTATTTATAGACTACTAATAAAAAACTTTCAGAATAGAGACTTTTTCCAGAGAGGTCAACGTCAGGAAAATATAGACCGTTCATTCCCCAAATCAGCACTTCCTTTCCCAGCCCACCCCTCTCTGCGGGCTGGGAGAGCCGCCGCAGCCGGCCCTTCCGCTGGCCACTCGCGCAGCCATCCACTCCAGAGTCCTGCGGTCTCACACAATACCATAAAAAGACAAGTAATTTTTCCCTCCCGTTTTTGTAAATCAAGAGGAAGAAACATGGCTATCTATTATGAGCTGTATACATTTATTAAAGTTTGCCACGTACAGCTCACTTGTTTGGAAACTGTAGATGCAACCGCTCCCCCGAGGATGCAGAGCGCAGGGCCCGGGAGTGCCAGGCCCGCTCCGCTGACCCTGCTCGGCAGGTCCCAGCGTGCGGTCTGAGCTTGGCCCGTGCCTGACCCGCTCCATGCTCAGGGTTTACAAGTAAAATCTATGCATATAAAAGCCAACGGACGAGCACTGTGGCAGCCAAATGGCCTGATGGGGGCCATGGGCAACCCCCACCTCTCGTGACCCCCCCCCCCTGACTGGCGGACTCCTAATCAGCCACTCCCACCCGGATAAGCCCTCTCACCCTGATGGGGGCAGGGCCGGGTGGCCAACCTCCCCAAACCCTTCCCCACTGCCAGCCGAGCCCCATCAGCCCCCATTGAGGCGGACTGGCCAGACCCCACCTGTGCATAAATTCATGCACCAGGCCTCTAGTGGGACAATAATTGTCAATATTCCCCCCACGGAGTTCAGAGGATCACATGCGTTAAGCATGAAGAGCATTCAGATGAATAAATGCCCAGTAGATATTGCAAAAGTTAAAAATAAAACATTACCACAGAAATCTGGGTAATAAAATTATTATGAGTGGATAAATTTCCAATTTGGTGTAAATTTTCAGAACTTTTAGATGTTTTTCCTATTCTATTTCTAACCCTCCTCTCCACACAGTCCTGTGTGGATGGCAGCAGGGCGGCCCACAGCTGTCCTTCTGTCCACAGCTCCCGAACCTCGCCTCTGGGCCATGATGCCGCAGGAGCGGGAAGGCGGGGCGGGCCGGTGAGAGCAGGGATGTGAGTTATTTGAAAGGTTTGTGGGTCATTTTAATCCACAGACTGGTCCTCACCCACTGACCAACTCCTCTCTCCCGGCCCCAGAAGCAACCCCTTCCTTAGAAAACAGCAGCATCAGCAGCTTAGCAGGGGTCAAGGAAAATGACACATTTTAACGGCGAGTCCAGAATTGGAACTCTTAATCAAATTAGAACAAGATTTGCGGAATTATTTAAACACATTTGTCCATAACCATCTCACATTTGCATATGCAAATCTGAAAACCCGCTTAGGAACATATAGGTGAAGATTTCTTTCATTTGCAGTAATAGCAGTAGCAGTGGTGGCCACGGTCTGTGCCAGGCAGCATTCTGACGCAGGACTCTGCCATCTGATTCACAGGGCTCTGCCCGCGGCGCTCAGCTCCCCCTCCTCCGGGCAAGTCTCCTCTGAGACCCGGTTCTTCTGACGCCGAAGCCCTGCTCTTCCGATCCGCTCCCAGCTCATGGCTGGTCTGTCAGTCCGCTGCTGGGTCTGACCCTCCGGCTGTGGGATGAGGGCACCTTTCCGACTTCACTCAGAGGGAGAGGACCCCCTTCCCTCAGGAGAGACACCCCTCGGTGCGGGGTTCCCGGGGCACCCTGGGCCCTGCCGACACCCCAGTGAGAGAATGGGGCTGACTGCTTCTCTAAGTTATTCTTCAGTTGTGAACCGCGTTTTTGGACATAAAAAGGATGAGCTTTTGAAATAATTTCCAAGGACTTGCGATTTTTTTACTTGCTAAAACTTTCACGTGCTGAGATTTGAATTATATGTCAAATTCTCAAATCAGATGTAAAAGCTATTGAAAGATTTAAACAGCTTTCACGATCAAGTTGAGAGGCTAGATATAGTTGAAGGGGAAATGATATATATTCAATTTTAATGTTAGAATTCAAGTTATTTAAACTTAGCCAAGGTGGTAGTCATAAGGTTTGTGTGTGGAAAACAGATGAAAATACTAAGTCCATTTTAATAGTGAGAACATAGAGACTAGATGGAACATTTAATGGAAGCATCTTTCTCCTGGTTTTCTTTCCTGTTATTATATTTCAAGCAACAGTTCTGTCCTGCCAAGTCATCATCCCACACTGAATTTAGAACTCTTATGGGCACATATTTCAACAGAAAGATTCCCTTCCTATAATGCTAATAATTTCAGGCAGCTTTTTCACTGTCAGTGGAAATGTAGGGTGCCCCAATAATATATTGATTTCCAAAAGTAGAAATGTGGTTTTAATATAACTGCTTGCCAATATTACTGTCATCCTCTCTTGGGCTATATTTATTTTTGAAAAATGAAAATGGTAGTTTATTTTAGCAAGAGCAAGTATGGAGATCTTTAATTTAAAAGACTTTGGTGAATCTTGTGTAATTGCTTCAGCATTGAATTAACACTGCATTTTCCTTGGGAACTCATGTATTCAAATGGATGGGTAGAGGGGAGACTCAGGGAAGGGATCCAGAGACTAGCCACGTTGTTCCCATTGATGTAGGAAGGCGTAGGGGTTTGTGGTTGGTGTGCAGAGGGATGTTATGTGGACAACATGGCTCAGAAGAAGCATGCCTCGTAGAAGGTAAGAGAGAGGGCATTCATGGATGAGGTAGAAGTCAGGAACAAAACGCAGAAACAGCTACTGTGGAGCGATGTTTCTGTGAGCGTCTGCTCAGCCCAGACACTCAACACCAGTGGTAAAGCTGGCAAAGGAGGAAGACAGCTTTGTCTTTTGACTTGTCTAGGTGGCTTTATTCTGCGACAGAGTAAGACATCTTATGAAATGGGTATGTTTTTAAAATAATTCATTATTAAAAATAATTTATTATTTTTAAAATCTTTTTTTAATAGCAAAGCAAAGCCTTTTTCATAGTAGGAAATGTAGAAATACACCTAAGGATAAACAAAAAACTATTATAAACTTACCTTCATAGATAGACAGTATTAAGAATGTTGTATTCTTTCTAAAATATATCCTTGCATGTGTGCATGTGTACATGTTTGTAGAAAGCAATAGTGAAAGCAGAAGTTGTTCAGTTTTGTAATCTACTTTCGGTACACAGGTTGAAAATATTTTTCTGGGAATTATTTTTTTCTTTAAAATTTAATCTCTCTATGTAGAATAAATAGAAAAATGTGAATTCTGGACTTAATACTGGAACACCTTTGTTCCGGCCCCCAAAGTGGCTAGGGATGTGGAAAAGACATAAACTCTGAGGGGAAGAATCCTTGCCATATTGGATTTCTTATTATTAAAAAAATAAATGCTGGGCAGAAGCAAAAACATATTATTCACACACTAGATTTTGAAAAAATCCAGGGATCATAATATGCTACCAAATCTAGAAAGAATATGAGTCATGTTTGTATGTTTTGTATATCCTATTCACACAGTTATCTAACAAGTATCGTTTTCTTCAATATATGAGAGATATTAAAAATACAAGCCAGATTTTCTGGGTTTGAACCCTGCGTCCTGGCCTCAGCACCCCCTCCTGTAAAATGGATAGGATTAGTAAGGTCTTGAGAAACCAAAGGCAGGTCACTGGTGCCAAGCGCTCATGGGGTTGCTGTGGTTAGACTCTGGTGGCTGACCAGTCTCCTTTGACTCCATGGAACTCTCCAGGACAATTTCCTTCCCTAACGATAGAAACTACAGCGTTTTACTCTCCTAAGTGAGGCTCCTATCAGAGCTGTCTGACTTATAATGAGGAGCAAAAATGTAAAACAAACAACAACAACAAAAAAATCAAATCTGCAAAGAAAAGCCCTTTCTGTATCTTTGTCATCCAGCCTTTAGTTCATTCTATGAGCTATCTGATAAAAATCCTTTGGTTAAATTTTTAAAACTTAAGTTAGTCCTATAATAGCCCTAGCTATTATGGAATAATAGTTATTAAATGGATGCAGAGCCCTCAAAGCTAGGATAGATTTCAGTGTTCAAAGGGGAGAAATGTTTAGAAGAAGTTATTTTTCTACGTGATCAGTTATACGGAATATTTTCAAATCATGACAATATTTCCTTCACTATATGACCTTGTGAAGGAGGAAGAAAAGTTTCCCCTACCCTCAAATAATGACAGTTTTACTTCTTCTTTTCTAATTTGGATGTCTTTTATTTATTTTCGTGTCTGATTGCTGCGGCTAGGACTTCCAATACTATGTCAACTAAAAGTGGTGAAAGTGGACATTCTTATCTTATTTCTGATCTTAAGCAAACCTCCTATTGCCTTTTCCTATTAAGTATGATGTTAGTTGTGAGTTTGTCATAGATAGCCTTTATTACGTTGAGGTATCTTCCTTCTGTTTCCATGTTGCTGAGTTTCCATCATAAATGGGTGCTGGATTTGGTCAAATACTATTTTCTGCGCCTATTTAAATGATCATGTGATTTCTAGCCTTCATTTTGCTTATGTGCTATCTCATGTTATTTGATTTGTGAATATTGAACCAACCTTGCATCCCAGGGATAAAACACACTTGATTATGGTGTGTGATCTTTTTTAATGTATTGTTAAATTTGGTTTGCTACTATTTTGTTGAGGAATTTGCATGTATGTTCATCAGGGATATTGACATGCAATCTAATTTTTGTAATATCTTTGTTTTGAAATTAGGGTAATGCTGACCTCATAAAATGAACTTAGGAGTCACCCCTCTTCTTTAATTTCTTTGAATAGCATGAGAAGAATGGGTATAAATCTAATTTGAATGCTTGGTAAATTTAACCCGCAAAGCCTTTTGGGAAGGATTTGTGATTGTTGGTAGTTTTTGATTACTGATTAGATAGTGTTAGAAGTAATCAGTCTGTTCCAATTTTCTGTTTCTTCATGATTCAGTCTTGGGAGATCTGAAGTTTCCATTAATTTATCCTTTTCTTCCAGAATGTCCATTAGTGGGCATATAATTATAATATTTAAAAAAGTAATCTTCTGTCAGTAATTACATATCCTCTTTCTTTTCTAATTTTATTTAGGTCTTCTGTTTTGGTGATGGTTCTGGATTAGGTTTATCAATTGTGATTATCTTTTTAAAGGACCAGCTCTTGTTTTCATTTATCTTTTTTTATGTTTTTAGACTCTGTTTCATTTGTTTCTGTTCTGATCTATATTATTTCATTCCTGCTATTCAGTTTTGGGTTTTGTTATTGTTGTTTTTGTTCCTTTAGGCATAAGGTTAAGTTGTTTATTTGAGATTTTTTCTTGTTTCTGAGGTAGGCCTATGTTGCTATGAATTTTCTACTTAGGACTCCATTTGCTATGTCTCATAGATTTTGGGTGGTTGTATTTTCTTTTTTATTTGTCTCAAGATATCTTTTATTTTCTTCCTTGATCTTATTGTTAGACCAGTCATTGTTTAGTAGCATGTTATTTAGTGCCATCTGTTTGTGTGTTTTTCAGTTTTCTCCTTTGTAACTGATTTCTGGTTTCACACCAATGTGGTCAGAGAAGATATTTGATTTGATTTCAATCTTTTTACATTTATTGAGACTTGTTTTGTGGCCCAACATATGGTGTATCCTGAATAATGTTCCATGTGTACTTGAAAATAATGTATTTCTGGTGCTTTGGAATGAAATGCCTCAAAAATAACAATTAAACACATCTGGTTTAATGTGTCATTTAGTGCCGCTGTTTCCTGTGTTGATTTTCAGTCTGGATGATCAATGCATTGATGTTGATGGGTTGACATCGATGGGTTACAATCCCCACGGTGCCCGCGTTGCTCTTGAACTCTACCTTTATGTCTGTCACTACTGGCTTTATATATTTAGATCCTCCTATGTTGGGTGCTTTAATATTCACAACCATTATGTCTTGTTGGATTGTTCCAGTCATCATTACAATATGCCTGTGTGCTGGGATGTCTTTGGATCTGAGGTGGGTCTCTTGTGGATAGACAATATATGTATAAACCTTATTTTCTTATCCATCCAGTTATCTTCTGTCTTTTGATTGGAACCTTTAATCCATGTATATTGTAAGTGATTATTGATATGTAGTATTTATTTCCAATTTATTATTTATATATACCTGTTTTTTTTCTTCTTGTTATATCCATCCCTTTAACATTTCTTAAAATATTGATTTGATGGTTATAAACTTCTTTGGTCTTTATTTTTTTTCTGGAAAGCTGATTATCTCTCCTTCAGTTTTAACTGATAGCCTTTCTGGTAACATTATTTTGATCGGAAGTCCTTCCTTTTAATCACTTTCAGTATTTTGTGCCAATCCCTTCCAGCCTGTAAACTTTCTGGTGAGTAACCAGCTGACAGCCTATGGGAACTCCTTTGTAGATGACTAACTGCTTTTCTCTTGTTGCTTTTAAGTTTCTCTCTTTGAAGTACAGATTGGTAGTTATAAAATAGCAATGGGAATATAAAGTACAGTATAAGAAATGTAGTCAGGCCGAAACCGGTTTGGCTCAGTGGATAGAGCATTGGTCTGCAGACTTAAGGGTCCCAGGTTCAATTCTGGTCAAGGGCATGTACATTGGTTGCAGGCACGCTGATAGGGGGGTGTGCAGGAGGCAGCTGGTCGATGTTTCTCTCTCATCTAGATCTCTATTCCTCTCCCTTCCTCTCTGTAAAAAAACAAAGAAACAAACAATAAAAGAAATCAAGAAAGCAAGAAAGGAAGGAAGGAAGGAAGGAAGGAAGGAAGGAAGGAAGGAAGGAAGAAAGAAAGGTTGTAATAACTGTTTGGTGACAATTGGGTACTAGAAATATCAGGGGAATACTATGTAAAGTATATGATTATCTAACCATTATACTGTACACCTGACCCTAGTCTATACTAATAGAAAGGTAATATGCTAATTAACTGTATAGACTGGACATGTTCTGGACATCCTTCTGGATGTTCTTCCTGACAAAGCCATGGTGGCTGCAAGGGTTGAGGAGGGCTGGCAGCTGTGGCTGGAAGTGGGCCTATGCCATCAGTACCACATCCCCTCAAGGCTCCCGGACTGTGACAGGAGGCAGGCCTGGGCTGAGTGACCCAACCCGGGCCCCCAGTGCAGAATTTTTGTGCACCAGACCTCTAGAGGAAAATAATACTGAATGTAAACTGGAACTGAAAACAAATTTTTTTAAAAAACATTCTCTTTTTGTGTTTAAACTTTGTCATTTCCCTTATGATATTTCTTGGTGTGGGTCTCTGTGTATTCATCTTATTGGATACTCTCTGCTTCCTGGAATTGTATGTCTATTTCCTTTGCCAGGTTAGGGAATTTTTCAATCATAATTTCTCCCAATAGTTTCTCAATCCCTTGTTCTCTCTTTATTACTTCTGGTACCCCTATAGTGTGTATACTGTTAAATTATTTTTATTTTTAAAAATTATTTTTTTCTTTTTGCTCTTTTAATTGGGTATTTTCTGTTGCCTTGTCTTTCCAATTGCTGATTTAATCCTCTGCTTCATCTAATCTGCTGTTGACTTGTTTCTAGTGTATTCTTACTTTAGCATCCTATAATCAGTGTTTTGAACTCTGTAGCTGATAGATTGTTTGCCTCCATTTCATTTAGTTCCTTTTATGGAATTGTGTCCTGTGTTTTCATTAGAGTGTGTATTTTTGTCTCCTCATTTTGGCTGCCTCCCTCCTATGTTTCCCTGTAATGGCAGGGTGGCCTATGTGTAGATGACCTGTGGGGCCCAGTGGTGGTTTCCCTGATCTCCTGAGCTGAGTGATCCAGAAGTGCACCTCCTGCTACACTTGAGGCTCAAGGGCTATTGGCAAATCAGTGGGTGGGGCTGACTGGGTGTGAATACTGGCCATGACCACAGCACTTGAACTGCTGGCGCCATGGAGCAGGAATTGCCCCAGCTGGCTCCGGTGCCTGTTGAGACCAGTTTTTGGGTGTGCTCCTTGTGGAGCTAAGCAGGTGGTGCCCGGTTTGGTCTGAAGCTGGCCTCTGAGAGTCGGTTCTGTGGCCATTTGGGAGTGACTCCGGTGCAGGTTAAAGTCAGCTGCTGCTGTGTCCAGCCCAGGCAACATGGTAGGAGCTACACAAATTCATTTATGGGTAGTGGCTTTGAGGGACCTGGAGGTGTGTATTAGAAGCCATGCTACAAACCGAGGCTGCTGCTGAGAAGGCTAAAAAGGGCTAATTCCAATGTAACCCTGATATTGGGGAGGAATGGGGAGGGGCCGGGGGGGGGGGCTAGCAACCTGATTCCATGTCAGCAAGCCCAGTGAACATTCCTGATAACCTATAATTAAGTTACTGCCTCCTTCCCAGAAACTGGTCTTGCAGAACCGGTTACAGAGGCCATTGGGCTGTGAACAGTGCACTGCCCAGAGGGACGGTTATTAATGCTAGGGCCAGGCCAGACCACCAGATATGGCCTGGAGACCCCCAATACCTGGGGGCCTTCTTGCAAGGCCCACACAAAGGACTGGAGGCATAATCCATATTTGTGGGACTAAGACCCCAGAAAGATATAAAGGAGAAGCCCCCTGCATGCTACTTTACTCAGATTTGGAAAGTTATTCCTTGAGTCCACCATCATAAATAGCGTCCCTCCTTTTCTTTAAAGCATCGCTTGGTTCTTCTTTGGTCTTTTGCAACACCCAGCCTGGGACTAATCAACAGAAGGCACAGGGCACCCTGGATCTGTTCCCGCCTCTGGCGGCCTCTACAGCTCAGCCCAGACAAGAGCCTTGGGCCATATTCGAATTGGATGAGGCGAGGTTTCCGACTCACCAGGGTGGCAAGAGTGGAGTTTACCAGGCTAATGCAGATTCAGATTGGGAGCTGGTTCCAAGTCTGTGGCTCTTCACCGACAGGCACAGCAAACACCCACCACCACCTGCCGGGGCCTGCGGAACATGCCGAGCTCCCAGGGCGACTGCAGAGCCTCCGGGCCAGAGCCTGCCTCTGAAAGCGCCTCGGCTGGTGGAGTTGGTGGTGCCAAGTGTCAGGGAGCCATTGACATGGGGCAAGGAGAGGTCACCTGGCTAATGCAGATCCAGATTTTGTGACAGCAAGCACCCGTTGGCCCCACGTAAGGAGGGCTCAGCACAGGAAGACGGCACCTACCTGCCAGCTGTGTGGGGGCTCAGCACAGGGACAATGGCGGCTGTCCCTCCAGCTCCCATGTGGAGGTCACACCGCTCAGCCTCTCCCTGCATGTTCCTGGCCCCTCCTGGACCTCTGTCCCTTCGCCAGAGCCCAGGGTGAGTGCCTGCGAGAGAGTGGATCTGCGTGTGGGCCCTTTAAGAGGACGCCTGGGTTTCCAGCCTCTTTTCCACCCGGATGGACAGATCCCAGCTGACCTTCACAGCCAGGTGTCGGGGAGGCTCTTTCCCTGGCCCTGGTTCTGCCAGCCAGGGAGCTCCTGTGGAGCGGGGCCTGGCTCCGGGGCTGGGCGGTGGGGCGGGGTGGGGGCGGGGAGAGGCCTTCTGCAGCTGAGATAACCTCTCCTGGTTCCAACTTCCCCTTGGTGTGGGACCAGCCCGTTTGGGATCTCCCCTGTTAACGAAAAAAACCATTGAAACCTGTAAAGGAATTTTTGTGAGTTTATTTGAGCCAAACTGTCCACAATTGCCGCGAAGCAGAACCTCAGCGGACTGAGATAATGATCCGAAGAATGGCGGGTTACATTTCTGTATTTATACATAGAAATCAAAGGAGGGACACAGGTGGGTTACATGAAATTCATTGGTGATGGAGTAAGGAGGCGGGAGAAAGCAAGCTGGTGGGAAAGCCCTGGGATTGGATAAAAAGTAAAATGATGGATGCTTACTTAGGTGAGTGCAGGAACAATTAACATGATAACAAAGGAATTTGAGGCATCTGTCCTGGCGCCCACCACATTTGGTTGTACCCCAGGGGCTCCAGAGAAAAGGGAAGCTACAAGTTACTCAGACATCTCACAGATAGGTTATCTTAGAGGCAGGAAGGCAGATGGGCTCAGTAAAGATCAAAGCTGATCTTTGTCTGGGAAACATTGGCCTAGAAAATGACTGCCCACTATAACCTGTTGGAAGTAAGATATTTAATTTTCAAACCATCCTTTGTGGTTACTTCAGGTCTCTTAGTCTGCAAGACTGCCACGCAGGCCTTCCCTGAGCTCATCAGGTCAGCAAGTGGCTGTTTTCATTCACACCCCCCACCGGTCTCCACGTGGTTTCTTTGGTCTCCTTTGTTGTGGAGCTGTTCGGCGGTGTGCAGCGGCCTCCGGGCTGGTTGGTTATAATTTCCATGTGGCCCTGGGAGGAGGTGGGCGCGGTGTTCACCTGCGCCTCCGTGAGGACAGGGGTTTGTTAGGTGGCTGGCGGGCGTGGGAGCAGAGTGGCAGGGATTACCCATGGATTCCATCCTCTGCACACCAGGAGGCTGGGCCGGCGGCTCCAGGCCCCAGTGAGGGGTGGGCGGTTTTAAAGGACTTTTACTTTTCTGGGCGGGCGATTCTCTGTGCAGGCCAGGACAGGAGAGATAAGAAAGTAAGTGTGGTTTCAGCACGAGGGAATGCCCACGGGGAAATCGCTGAAGGTCAGTTCCCAAGGGAAGGGCATCCGTTCAGGATCCGCCCTAACAGAGTTTGCAGCCATTTCCAACGCAAACTCTAAATCCAGGAGGAGTAGAAAGAAGCTGCTTAAATAAAACAAAATATATTTACCATGACCCAATGCAATCTTAGCTGAAAACAGTTTCAGTTTCTGGTTATATTTTTGCCATTTTTAACCCATCCCGTTTCATTTCCCGCTCCTCCCTGCCACGAGCACGCATTTTTGTTTGTCTATATTTCAGCCACTGTACTGTGTCACAATTAAGAAAAATTGAATATGTAATTCAAAAAGAAGCATGAAAAAGTATCTGCAAGTGAAAATAATATAGGAAAAGTGACAGACTGGAGGAGCAGGTTAAAAAATACCGAGCAACTTAACTCGATTTCTCTATTCTCAGTCTGAGGCAAACTGAAATTTAGCTAAAAGCATATTATGGGTTAAAATTTCAACTGATAGAGTTGCTGATTTTTTTTTTATATAATTAAGCAATCTCTATTATAATCGTCTCTGAAATGAAGAAAACCAAAGTGAAAAACTGATCCCATGTTACCGAAGGGAAGAACATGCATTTGTGTATCATTTCAACAGAGATGCTGGTCTCTGGGGTGACCGGCACTTAGTCCGAGCGTCCCAGGGACTGTGGAGGCTGCAGGGAGGGGCCAGTGGCTGCGGGATGTTTAGTGAACAGTCGTTGCCCCTGTTTGTACCTGATTCCACCTGACTCCAAACCAGAGCTGAACTGCGCTGGAAGAACAAAGCCAGCAACATAAAGCAAACCTTGGCAGAGGCAGCCGGGATCAGGAAGGAAAGGAAATAAGGTAATTTGTTTAAGTTTATATTTAAATAGTAAGAATTTTTTTCCTGAAAATAACATAAATTTGGAATCATTAAAAAAAAAACAACACACACACCAAAGAAGATATGAATGTTATTTCTGTGTTTTCTTTTTTAAAAATATATTTTTATTGACTTTTTTTACAGAGAGGAAAGGAGAGGGATAGAGAGATAGAAACATTGATCAGCTGCCTCCTGCACACTCTCCACTGGGGATGTGCCCACAACCAAGGTATGTGCCCTTGACGGGAATCGAACCTGGGACCCTTGAGTCCATAGGCCGATGCTCTATCCACTGAGCCAAACTGGTTAGGGCTCTTTTTTAAAAAAAGCAGTGTCTTTTTAATTAAGTTAAAGGAAAGTAAAAATGAAAAATAATATTATTAAACCATTTACCTAAGAAATGAGCATGTCTATACTCTCCAACTTTTCTGCAAAGTATGCTGTAATGATAATTTTTTTTTCATTGAAAAAGGAAGGCAAAGCTCTAAGAGGATCTTCTCATGATTTCCTAACTTTGGCCACGTTCAGAACTCTCCGTCTTAATCTAATTGCGAAGCACAAACAGGCAGGAGATAAGGCCGAGGCAGAGCCACAGCAGAAGAGTTCCGTATTATTTTTAAAAGAAGATGCGAAACATTGAAATTCTGATTCCTCATTCTTGTGACAAAAATTGCAGTGAGAGCAGGAAATGGTCCCACGTGAATCCACTATCCTGACAATGATTTAATGAGAATGGGAAATGCTGAGAGCATAACTAATTCGCATTATGGTCCGAAAGTTGTCATCTAGTGGGTCTGCTCAGCTGCCATGAAATGAAGGATGTGGAACATCAGCTGGGAGAGTGCCCGGGAAGCGAGCCCGCCCTGCATTGTGTGGCCCGAGGGCCTGCAGGGCGTTCCTGATGGAGGGGGAGGGCCGGGGAGGCGGGAGGGCATCAGAGCACGAGTTTGTCTGCTGAATGACAAAAGAGGAATCCGTGTCAGGGTGGCATAGGTGCCAACTGGGAGAAAAAAGCCAGCAGTTGGACAAAGACAGTGATGGGCCCACTTATTAAGCAACAGGAAGGAGCAGAGGCGACCGCTGTGAGCATTGCCAGGAAGCTGAGAAGCTACAGGTCCGTTCCCACAGATGGCTGGGGAAGGCCTGGGCCAGTGGTCGGCAAACTCATTAGTCAACAAAGCGGCAAACCACGAGCCGCAGTTCGCGGCCACTGGCCTAGACAGTGGATGTGCCCCGTAAAGTGTGGGCCGCAGGGCAGGTGCTCGCTGTCGGTCCACCTGGGAGCAGAGCGGCCAGCGCGGCGTGGCCGCTGGAGGAGCGGGCGGTTTGAGAGGCACAAGGAGTGTGTGCCGGGCTCTGTCTCCTGCGGGAGACGCAACACTGGGCGCTGCTTTGCTCCTGTCCTGCGGCCTCGCAGCTGTACCTCTTCTGGACCAGGCTGGGAAAATGGGACTTAGAAACTGAGGGCTGTAATCCCATGCGCATGAAGCCCAGAAAATGGCAGCTTCTCACCTATTTTATACATGGCAATCAAAGGAGGGGCGTGGGTGGGCTACAGGAAATCCACTGGTGATGGACTAGAGAGGCGGGAGAAAGCAAAGCGGGAACCCCTGGGATTGGATAAGAAGTAAAATGATGGACACACACTTAGGTGGACGTGGGAACAATTAACACGATAACATGAAGGAATTTGTGGCATCTGTCCTGGGCCCAGCACATTAGGTTGTGCCCCAGGGGCTCCAGAAAAGGGAAGTTACAAGTCACCCAGACATTTTAAGGGTGTGTTATCACAGATGCAAAAAGACAGGTGGGCTCAGTTAAGGTAAAGGTTGATCTTGTACTCGAAGATACCAGCCTAGGAGGTGACTGCCCACCATCATGGCTTTTAGTTAAAGTTTCATTTCAGACCGTCCTTTGTGGTGACTCTAGGTCCCCGAGTTTGCAGACCGCCATGCAGGCCCCCCCTGAGCTGTCAGGTCAGCACGTGGCCCCTCCGTCCACTCTGTCACATCTCAGCCTCCAGCAGGGGCTCTGGAAATGCTTATTCTAGCGGAACCCCAAGAACCCCAGTCCCACTAGCAATGGAGAAAAATCATCCTGCATTTCTCCCATGACAACAGGAAGTAATGAAAAGATCAAATGACAATGCGCGGACGGGTGAAACCTGGCTAAATTGGACAGTTTTGTCTTCTTGTGGAGGTATGTTAGCTTGTTAACAGCAATTGATTTTGTGGTTCTAATGCACTATTTCCTTTCCACCCTGAGTAAATAGAGTTTACCTAAAATCTCTGATTTAAACATTATTAGTGAAGTTATCAAAAGACTCCACTCCAGCGAGAGAAGCTCTGGAATAATGCAGTCAGTGGGAGAAAGAACATCATTTAACTCTATTATGTTGAGAGAAACCAGCATTTGCTATATCAAGATTATATAGAATTTACAGCCACAAATGACAGTAGTAATTTATTTCTTATTACCAGATAAGTTTGGACCTATTTCTCTTAGTAAAACCTCAGGACAATTGTGAGCACCGAGTTTTCCCAAACGTCTACTAGCCTTTGGTGTGCGTGTGAAGGCAATGTTAATTGTCTGCTTACACTGAAGAAGACATGTTACCATACATGGAAATCATGAAGAAATCATCAGGAAAACTAGAAATAACACTTCTGAGTTATGCATTTTCAAGTCTGACTTGCTCCCTAAAGTTCTAGCTGGTCATTTAAAGTGATTCCTTAAAAACCCCTGGGTAAGTTTGGGGTAACGTTTAGCATGGTTCTCACACGTGAAGCCCTCTGAGAACAGAAATGACGGAGGCGTGCTGGAGCAAACAACATAGCCTCCTGGAAAAGAAATGGTGTTTTAGAATCACTCTGCCACAGCAGCAGGTTACCACGCTCCACATTCTTTCTGTAAAATAGCAACAGCAATAATGATAAAGGTGGTGCTTTTTCCATCCAGTTTTTTAGTAAACTTTTTTTGTTTAAATATATGAAGAGAATATTTTGAAGATGAAAAGCAAAAACTTTAATAAAAATAAGAAGTGCTGTGATTCTCTCACCGCTAGTCAGTCTCTCACCGCTTAGTCAGACTAAAATAAATGAGCCTAAGCCATTAGAAAAAAATTATTGCAAACTTCTGTGTGCCCAAGCCCCTACTTTGCATTTTGATTCTTATTTAAAATATTGATTCTATCAAATGGAGGAACAGTTAGTGTCAGCAAGAAGATGATGGAGAAAATGAGGTCAAAGGGAACAATGTAAACAGTGGATTTATTTATTTACCCTTAGGTGAAGGTGCCGTATTTCACTTATAGTGAACACTTATTCAATTTATTTTATTAATTTAATCCTCCTAAAGTACTACTTCACACTCTGATGCAATTTCAGATCAAACAGATCACCGTGTACTTGTTGAATTCATGGTTGATGATATGTGAATTTATAATCCAGAATGATTCATAATTGAGTGAGCGCCTTCTTTTACTCCATGTCACAGGGAAGGCTCACAGTGAAAGACTCTGATGGTCAGGGAAGAAATGTGCAAGATATCCTCAAAAGGTGAACTACACTGTTCGGTAATAATGTCTAGTGAAAATGAAATATTTAATGTCCGCATTTAGGTTCCCGCTCATTTATTATGTGGTCATGTAAGGGATGTCAAGTGCTGATGAGATTTCAATTTGACCTGGCAAAAATGAAGTAAGCAACATACAGTATTTCATCCATTATGTCCATTTTCCCAATGAAGGATTGGTTCCATAATACTTTTTATTCAATTCAATGTCAAGGTCTTAAAAACAAATTTTAAAAGCACTTAAGAGGTTCCTTTAACAGCTGTATTTAGTAACAAATGACAGATATCTATTAATGCAAGTACATTTTGTATAAAATATTTTAATATGGATTTTAGGTGATAGTATATTCTTATTAACATCAGGTGTAAATTGACACATCACAGCAGCTCTTTTAGATGAAAGATCCATTTAGTCTCATCTTCAAATTATGGATTGATACAATATTCTGTGCCGTAATGGTTCCAAAAGCATTGTTAGTGCTATGTATTATTCATGTTTTAGGCACCATTGTTTTAGTTCATAATAGACTGTCTCACATTGAGAGTAAAGTTTGTAATGAGCTAAAAAAAAGCGACCTAACTGTGTTATTTTAATTGGTCACCTCGCTGCCTCTGAGGACATCTGGGTGCTGCATCCACAGCAGCATTGGGCATTGTGCTCAGGTTTGAGGAAATAAACATCTTTTATTCCTGAATGTGCTGTTCTTATCACATAAGCACAGTGTGTGAGATGAGATGTTTAAAGGTGCATATAATCATCAGGTATTATGGTTATTGTGGGTAATTCAATTTGTAAATTAAAATATTTAATTGAATTAAAATTAAATGTAGTTTGGCTGTGGGCCAACATATTTCCATTAGGGATAAAAAAAAAATTCTACTGCCTAGCTGTGGAATCTAAACATCATCTAACTTGCTTCCCAAACCATGCGTGCATGCAGACCGTGTGGCCGGCAGGGCTGGGCGGGCCAGTGCGGGAGCTCCCGGCGGGCCTGCGATTCCTCCCACCGGCG
The DNA here is from genome assembly GCA_963924515.1 of Vespertilio murinus. Taxonomy (NCBI): domain Eukaryota; kingdom Metazoa; phylum Chordata; class Mammalia; order Chiroptera; family Vespertilionidae; genus Vespertilio; species Vespertilio murinus. The sequence goes on along the minus strand of OZ004715.1, from coordinate 53,098,860 downwards.
GCCCATGATGCCCACAGCAAGGTGCAGAGACTCAGTGTGGACGCCACACAACCACGGGCCGGCCCGACTGGCCACCCTCCTGGGACTTAGTTTCCCAGTTCTAACCGCTGCGTCGGGTACCGTACCAAGAGGATCAAAGGAGAAGTTCAGTAACGGCTTGTTTAGCAGAGCAGACTACACCCTCTTTGGTGACCACTCGCTTATTTCTTGAGCTTGATCCCCAATAAAAGTTAGTTTAAAGCAAATCCCTGGTTGAGCTGTATCTGCCGACTGAGTGAGCCCAGCGGGCGGCACGTGGAGGCCTGTGATGCAGCATACCTGATTGTCAGACAGCGCTTCCTGTTCTAGCTGACACTGATGTCCTGGAGCAATAAACATTCCTTCTAGTTCTGTGTTTCAGATCACCAAAAGCAAGACTAACCCTTTCCTATCTATCAGATCACTATATCTTATCAGTCATTATTTCCTTTTTCTTTAAATGTTATTTGTTATTATTTTTTAACAGAATACCTTCACTTGGTTCAAAACCAAAAGAATCAGGATGTGTTGTCACAGACCCAGGACAGCGTCCCCATCCAGCCCAGGACCGAGTGCCGCAGACCTGCCGGCCATGGGGAGGGACCGGGGAGGCTGGCCAGCAGCCCAAGGCGGGAGCCGGACCTTGGTCCCCCTGGGAAAGGGGCCACAGCTGCTGCCACCCGCCATCCCCATTCCAGCCGGGGACCTGGGCCTGCCCGCTGGGAACAGCTCCTGTGCGGAGCATCTGCTCCCTTGTGGTCAGTGTGCATCATAGCCACTGGTTGTTCTGGTCTTTCCATCATGAGGGTTGCTTAGGATTTTATATATAGAGATTGTTTTAGTTCCTTGTCCTAGTCCGTATCAGTAACATAACCATTAGTTTCCACTTATTAAACATTCAGTAGGTACCAGGCCCTGTAATATGCACTGATTCCACTGACCATTTTGTACAAACCCCATCACTTTTGCTTCATATCTTGTCCAGATTCAACTTACAAGAGTCACCTGTTTTTGTTGTCACTGAAATTGTATGCATCATTCCCAGCAAATTTAACTCTTAGAGTAGTCTATGTTTTTGGTTTTTAAAATACCACCTTAGAGTTTGGTGAGGACAACTGCTGTACAGTAGGAAGCCAGACCATGTCTGTCCCTGGTAACACAGGTAGTATTTGTGCAAAGCAGAACATGCACTTAGTTTTAATATCTAATTTTGTGAGATATAATTTTGTGAGATATAATTTTATGAGAACCTGAAAAATCTAAATTTGAAGTAGTGCATTATACAAATAATAATAAAGTTTCACTTTATGCAAAAAAAATTGAAATAATATAAATTTTCCCAAAATTTAAAATTTCATCAGAGACTGCAGTTTAAAGTATAAAGCCCAGGAAATTGTGCACACCCTACTCCCAGGAAAGATTGCTCACTCCTTTTGATTTATCACACGGAACACAATGGGATGTGCTGGAGTTTAACATTTTAATACTCGTTGTTATTAAAAACCATTTTAAGCTACCTAATAATAAGCCACATATTTCTAATACACATATTTATCTATAAGGTATATCACCTTACAGATGTTCCCACACATTTCTATCAGTGTAGGGCAGATGGTTTATTCAAAAATAGATAAGGATAAAAATATCTAAATGACATTTAATAATGTTGAGTTAAAAACCTCATACAAAAGTTCATATGCTATATAAAGCCTCTTTTAAAATCATTAAATCAACTGTATTCAAACGTATATATAATAGACTAAAATATTAAATACATTCTCTAAAAAATAATTTTCACAGAATACAGAGTATAATGTTTAATTAATATTAAACATTAGTAAACATTATAAAAATGTATATTTTAAGAGCAGTCCTCCTACTGCCCAAAATTATTTTTAAACAGAATCAAATACATAATTACAAACTATTTGGGGGATAATAAAAAATGAGGTAGTTATTTACAACCTTTTGTGTGATACCACCAAATATAAACCAAGGGAAAAGTTCAGATTATGACACTTTACATTACAAATTTTAAATACATAAACAGACAATGGGCCAGATTTGACCTGCTAGTTATGTCTGCTTATATCTGTACCATTTCCCACGGGCCTACATTAGGCCTCAGAACCTTCTCAACCCATCTTGCTAGGCAGCCGCTATTAGATCTGACAGAAGACATACAACCTCAGGCAGCCCCTGGTCCTCACGACTCTCAGAGAGCACTGCCCCGAGTGTGAGGCGGTGCTCTGGTGAGACTGGCTGGGCTCTCCCAGGATGGAGGTGCCATCACCTGGCTAGACCCAAACCGCTGCAGCCTAAGATCACCAACACTTCGCAACCTCCTCCTCAGGCCATGAACGCATTAAGCTAGCAATCAGCTAAGACCTTGAAGCCTTCTCCATTTTGGATGCTGTTAAGCCACACCTTAAATGCCTTCTAGTTTAGATCCAAGGGCATAATTTCAACTTCAACTCATTTAAATCAAATGAGCGTGTCATTGTATCTCCTGCCTGTTCCACGTCGTGCCTGCGATGGTTTTAAACAGAGTTCCTGCACACGCCTTTTGAAGCTGTCTTCTTTGATGACCAAAATAACCAGGTTTTAAATTACTCTCCCAGTCAGGTGTTAAGGTCTTTGAGGTAATGTTTACATTCAAACTGAACACAATAGTTACACCAGCAAATACATTTTTTCATAACATAAAAATTCTTTTTTTTCAAAACCATATCATTGATCTACTAAATGTAGAAGTAAAGGTAACTTTAAAATTGTCCTAGTACTTTGAGCCTCATGGAATTAGCCCCAGCCAGAAAAGCTTTAGGCAAGTAGTTTGTTCAAATAATTCCTTGATTTCCAACTCAATCTCTTGGTTGAGAAGTGGAATTCCTGTCATCAGGGTAGATAAAAGGGGTGTGCACACAATCAAGTTTCATAATGTTAAAGAAAATGTGAGTTACTGCTGCAATTCAGCTAAAAGCATTAACTACTGGCATGAGGCAGTTTTGAAAAGGTGCAGGTGCTATCCAAACTTAAGGAAACGTTCTTCCTGTGTGTTTTGTTACCTTCGGTGGACAACGGTCCTTCCTCTATGATGGAAGAGGGGCCTCGTGTTCTGGACTGTAATCCCCCCCCCCACCCCCCCATTACACTTTCCTCAGTTTCAGTGTATACTTTCAAAATACAGTTATTTTCATTTTAGGGATGGTTTTCTTTGTGAAAAGTATAAAAAAAAAACATTTGGTAAACTCCAGTTTCTTGAGAAAGGAGAACATTTTCAATACCGAAGCTGTACTTGGATCTGTTCCTTCGCACAGTCCGCAGGCTTCGGCTGTGAGGGGCCAGAGAGCAAGTGTTCTAAGCTCCACAGGCCGAGACGCAATGCCCGCTTTGTCCCACTGTCCTCCCTGAAACACCAAAAGTCTTTTTCACAGCCTACACTCAGCTTGTGGAAACCATTCTTGGGCCTAATGCCGACAGGTGGAGGGCCCGACTCGCCCATCACTTGGTAACCCCTGCTCTGGAGCACTGCCCATTAACCAAGGTCAGGTCAAAGTTGTCCGGATGTCCACCGAAGCATGCAGCCTCGCACTCACATGCTGTGTGTGACAAGACAGACTACAGTTTAGACATCACCCTAGTACCATCAAGAACATTTCACAGGCACATTTTCAGATTATTTCAACAGAAAAATGAGGACCCCAGAGAATCCTGGGTTTTTTTCTCTTTCATTTAACAAATACTTATTGCTATTTCCCAACTGTGTGCTGGGCAATAGGGAGAACCAGATAAGACCAACGTCATGTCGAACTCCAAGTTCCTCCCACTGGAAAGCAATAACAGTCATAAATGACTCCTTCGCCCTGCCTATAAAGATCGATATGTCTCATAAAACAATATACAAAAGCTTTAAACATAGCTTTCCACAAATGAAACGTGCAGTATTGTCTTCAAACTAGCTTTCAAATCTGTTTCTCCTGCTATACAAATAGTTTAAATATAAATATATTTATAATAAGTAATGGACACGCAGCTCTTTGTAACAACTTGAGGAAGAGTAAGTAACATGCATTCTAAGGGAAAATATATAAAGGATTGCAAGCTTTCCAAGTCAGAATATTTTACTTCTTCTCTTTCAAAAAAGAATGAACTCATATCCAAAGTGCAGAGAAAACGCCACCTCCCCTGGCCATCCCGCCCCAAGCTCCTCAGCGGCGTTCACCTGCTTCCTGGCTGGGCGGCACCTCCGGGCACTCCTCTGCCTCGGAGTACTTCCTGTGCCGGCACCGGGAGTGGAGGAAATCTGCTTCCTCACCTCCCTCTCTGAGCAGCGGGGCTTTGCCCACAGATTTCCCTTTGGAGAGGCAGCCCGCAGAAACTGGGGCCACACACGCAGAGGTCGTTTTCTCCCAGAGCGAGGTGCTGGCTGTCAGGGCGGGCAGACACTGGGCTCTCCGCTCTCACATCAGGACTGGGCGCAGCCGCAGCAGGGGGTGGCGGGGCCCTGCGGTGGGGGCGGCTCCTCCAGCCCTTCCCTCCGGGCCGCTGGGTTCCCGGCTTTGCAGTCCAGGCTCACACTCTGGCCTGGCTGGTTGCTCCTAACTTCATCTGTCTCAGGTTATTGCTGTGGATTGAATTGTGACCCCTAAAGATGGGTTGAAATACTAACTCCTGGTACCTGTGACTGCGGCCTTGTTTGAAATAGAATCTTTGCAGATGTGGTTACATTAGTAGACAGTCGTGGGTCAGAATCCAATGTGGCTGGTGTCCTTGTAAGACAATGGAATAGGCGCATGGAGGACAATGCCCTGGGAAAACACACACACACACAGGGAGCAGGCGTGTGACAATGAGGGGAGAGGGAGGATGCAGCTGCACGCTAAGAACCGCCAGGGACCGCCGGCAGCACCAGAGGCCGGAAGAGGAAGGGCACCTTATTCTCCCGGAGTCTCAGGGCGCACCATCCTGCTGGCACCTCCATTTTGGACATGGAGGCTCAGCACTGTTAGGGAACACATTGGTGTTGTTTTAAACCACACAGCTTGTGTGTTTAGCTATGGCAACCCTAGGGAACTAATGCAGTTGGCTTCCTCTGAGGAGACAAGGATTTCCTGCAAGTGACTTTTTAAGGAAGAGCTCCCAGGAGAAGCCGGGAAGAAAGCAGAGAGAGCGGGACAGGGCAGAAATAAAAGCCAAGGAAGTGTGAGAGCTCAGGCAAATGCCCCGCCAGCCTGGAGCTTGCAACAAAAATAACACCCAGAGAGTGTGCCAACGGCAGGCAGGGGACTGACTTTGCTTCCTGGCGGACAGCCCATCAGTCACCTTTGTGGGCTGGCCGCCACAGCTCATTGCTGGCACTTCCGTCTCTGTGCATGTTGGCAAAGCAGCGAGGGTAGCCCTTGGACAGCCATCTGAAGGAAGGTGTAGGTGCCAACCTTACAAATAAATCCTGGAATGGGAAACAGACACAGGGAAAGGAACTTCGGGGTGTCTGGGCAAAGCATGGTTGTGTCCACTGTTCCCATTAGTGCCCGTCTTTTCTGCCCCAACTTCCCAGAGTTCAGTCTGTTGTTTGCAACTAAGAGCACCTGGAGGAAGAAAACCATCTGTCTTTTTATTTTTTTAAAATATATTTTATTGATTTTACACAGAGATGAATTGAGAGGGATAGAGAGTTAGAAACGTCGATGAGAGAGATACATCAACCAGCTGCCTCTTGCACACTCCCCAACGGGGGGATGTGCCCGCAACCAAGGCATGTGCCCTTGACCGGAATCGAACCCGGGACCTTTCAGTCCGCAGGCCGACGCTCTATCCACTGAGCCAAACTGGTCTTGGCCCATCTGTCTTTTTAAAACCTAACCTAATAGTTTAAAGTCACTCATCTTTTAAAACATAGATAGTCCCTAGGATGTTGTGGAAAGAAACAGTTTTTTTTAAATAAAGCAAGTCACGCTTTAAATGCATTAAGGGAAACTCAACACTGAAAGGAAAACGGTGAGACACTGAGTGAAGAGACTGTTCAAGCGCACCAATGTCATTGTGTATTCCCACCAGGAGCCACGATTCGAAATCGTGGGTGCGCCCACCCGATCGGCTGGTCTGGTCCTGCCTCCCTCTCTGGCCCTTGCAGCAGCCGGGCCGCTGCTGATCAGCACCCCCCCCTCCCCCCCAGTGCAGGCGTGCAGAGGGCCCTGCCCCCCCTCCTCCAATGCTGCACACGCAACCTCCTCCTGTCCGGTCAACCCAATTCAGCATCCTAGTTAATTAGCAAATTTCCCATATATATATGGAATTAATTAGCAAATTTCCCATATATATATGGAATATATATATTCAGCAAATATAGAGCAGTATACTTGTGACTATAAAAAATATAACCTATACTTCCTGTTTCCTGTTTCTAATGGTTCTTATGCCAATATCTGTGAGATCACTTAATATCACTGAGCCTCAATTTCCCTTCTGCGGAATGTTGGTAATGTTTCTACAGACTGCAAAGGAGATCATTACTCTACTTACAGAAATGCCTTTTGTGAATGTGAATGATTACATGAGTACAGGTGTCCCTCAACACTGCACACACATGCTCATTTGGGGGGTGCCCTATATAAGGACATTGGGAAACACACGAGAACATGGTAAGTGCAATAGATCCTATAGGGTTACAAGGGAAACACAGACCCGGTCCACGCGGCTGCAGAAGCCTCGCAGTGGTGTTTTCTCTGAAAGGCACAGGCCACTGCAGGTGTCATTGCATTCCAGGAAACCCGAGAACATTTATCTGCTGACTCTAACTCCACATGCTTCAGTGACACTGGTTACACCTTCCCCTCCCAGAGCGTGCAGCGAGGAGGGGACGAGCTGAGCAGAGGTGCGAGGCCTGAGCTTTCGCTCCTCAGCTCCTCGGTGTGATTGGAGGCTCACTGTCCTGGTGGGCAGGCCGTGGGTTGTGAACGTGGCTACTGCGAGTTTGGCCTCAGAGAGGACCCCGCTCTCTGCATGGAGTCGCCGGTGAGCTGCCGGCGCGATGGCCAGGACCTGAACGCTTTCCTTCCCAAGGTAGCCTGGGTCACCGCTCGGCCAGTAGCCAGCAGTTTCTTCCTTGAAACTGCTACTCAATTTATGGCATTTTAAATGAAATAAATGCCATAATTTTCTTTAGGTTCTTGAGATCTCTTTAATTAAGTATGTAGGAAGCATATAGAACTCAAAGTAATAATAGTCTATAGAAAACTGTTCATCATTTTCAACAGCTCATTTGAATACAGATGGTGGTTTTATGGACTGCTGGTTTCCAAAGGAGAAACCTCCTCTCTTTTTCTCTTCTTTGGATATAATCCCTTGGTTATTGATACATAAAACGTGTTTATGGCAATCTGATTTTTGTTTGTTTTTCAATGTTTTCTTAATATAGAGATTTGGCAAGAATTTGCACACTTCTCTATGTTTACATTTAGGCGGGCATCACTTAAATCATTTCTGTTCAAGTCCAGTTAAGGTATGCTTATATTCTAGCCCGGCCCCTCACCCTCAGAGAGAGACTCTTTCCCATTCCTTCTTTTTCCTTCCCTCCCCCTCCCCTCCCCTCCCTTCCCTCCCCTCCTCTCTCTTCCCTTCCCTTCCTTTCCCTTCCCTCCCCTCCTCTCCCTTCCCTTCCCTTCCCTTCCCTTCCCTTCCCTTCCCTTCCCTTCCCTTCCCTTCCCTTCCCTTGCCTTCCCTCCCCTTCTCTTTTTTCTTCCTCCTTCTCTCCCCTCCTCCTTCTCTCCCTCTCCCTCTTCCTTTCCCATTCCCTCTCCCTCTCCGTCTTCGTCTTCTTCTTCCTGGTCATATCTGGATCACATTTCTTTTCTCTTCATCACGTCTATTCTCATTTTTGTCTAGGATTTTCAATCTCTAATAATCCACAGACCTGTCTTTCCTTGTCTATATATATATGCACAAACCTCCTCTGTATTCAAAAGGAAAGAAAAACTAAAACAAAGGACAGAGTGAGAAAATGGGAGGAAGAGGAAGGGAAGAAAGAAATAAGCAAGGGAAGGAAATGAAAAGATTTACACATATATCGCTGTTAGTTAAGCACATACACATAACTATCTTAAATTATTATTTCAAGATTCAGCTAGGTGTTGCAGAAGTAAAGCTAAATTAGGCATTGATTGCCATCTAAAAGAGCAGATACCTCACATTTCTCAATAACCTAACACAAAGCAAAGCGTGGACAAGCCCCGTAAGCCAGCGCAGACAATGGCTGTGATAGCGGAGAGGGAGAAGGGCGGTCACTTGGCCAGGGGATGGGGAGGGCAGAGTCTGAGGGAGAGATGGCCCCTGAGACTGGCCTGGAGGGTCACTCAGATGTGCGCTCCTTCTGCTCTCCCGTCATTTCACTACAAAATCCCTTAAGCCCGGCTCTCGATCCCCTTTCTAATCACCCACTTCCTAGATCACCTGCCCTCCACCTCACCCCATCCCCAACCGATTCTTCAGAGAATACTCATGACACTTTTATGTTAAAACCCCACATCTTGGTAACCCTTGATTTAAATAAGTTATTTAAGAACAAAACTTGTTCTCTTCTGAATGTCCCTACACAGCTTTGTGCCAGGATCCTCCCCACATCTACCCCCGGCCGGCTCTCCTCAGACTGCTCCGTAGCTGCACCGCCAGCAGCATCTTGGGTTTGCTTGGATGAAACCCATACAGACTTGACCTAGGCATGACTCAAGCCTGAAATGCACACTCTGCAACCTCAGTGCGATGGCATTGTTACCGAGCGTGTCTGCCTCAGGGGCCTGCAGGGTGCGGCTCCTGACCGCATGTGGGTGCAGGTCACAGCAGGAGTCCAGGGGGTGAGAGTGCGGAAAGCTGGGGCGCAGCAAAGGAAGGGCTTCGAGTGGGAAGGAGCAGGAGAGCCCAGGCAGCTCTGCTCTGGGAAAGCAGTCAGCCTGGGGGGTTCTGAGCTCTCTGGGAGAGAAGTCACGTGATGGCAGTGAGGCTGGGGGGGCTGCTGAGCTCCCTGGGAGAGAAGTCATGTGATGGCAGTGAGGCTGAGGGGCTGCTGAGCTCACTGGGAGTGAAGTCATGTGATGGCAGTGAGCCTGGGGGGTTCTGAGCTCCCTGGGAGAGAAGTCATGTGATGGCAGTGAGGCTGGGGGGCTGCTGAGCTCACTGGGAGTGAAGTCATGTGATGGCAGTGAGGCTGGGGCTGCTGTGCTCCCTGGGAAGTCAGAGAGGGGGAGGCCTTGGGAAGCTGCCTCTGCCCTCTGCTTCCGGGTTGCAAGTCCCAGGGGGCCGTTAGGAATAAAAAGTTCACGCCCAGAAATGGGGTGGGGTGCTCCGGACAGAGCTGGCACGAGCCTTTGTCCTGAGGCTTTTCTCATTATTATTGTTTCTGAAGGTGAGGCTCTTAGGGGAGGGTTTCAGTAGAATATCCATCAGTTTTCCAGGTGTGTTTCTAATTTAGTATGCTAAGGCATCACACTGTGTGGACAGGAGTTTGGGATTATTCTTTGGTCTGGTTTACTGTTATCTTAGGTCAGTCTGGCTTCACAGGGGCTTTGTTTTCGTCCCTGACGGCCTCTGCCGGCACAAAGGGCACTCACCGGCCCTTGTTTTCTGTGCGCCCGGCAGGTGGTGGGCTGTGTCCTCCTCCGGTGAGGAGCCGGGGGAAGCCCGGGGAAGCCCAGGCCCCCGGGTCCGCGGTGGGGGAGATGCGCTCCTGCAGCTCACAGCCTGCTGCCGGCTGCCCGCACTGTTGGGTCTAGTTTAAGTTTCTTGTCTTGGTTTCCTCATTCCACTTGCCCTGGAATTGTCCTAGCTCCTTACTCTCCTGCAATGGGATCATCTTTGGAAATCTTGTGTTTTGACCCATGCTTACCTTTGACTAAGACTCAGTCCAGCCAAAAGTGGTTTGGCTCAGTAGATAGAGGGTCGACCTGTGGACTCAAGGGTCCCAGGTTCGATTCCAGTCAAGGGCACGTACATTGGTTGTGGCACATCCCCAGTGGGGGGTGTGCAGGAGGCAGCTGGTCGATGTTTCTCTCTCATCAATGTTTCTAGCTCTCTATGCCTCCTCTCCTTTCCTCTCTGTAAAAAAATCAATAAAATATATATTTTTTAAAAAGACAGTAGAAAAAGGCACTCTTAAAAATCATATTCTAGTTCTAGCTGGTTTGCCTCAGTGAATAGGGTGTCAGCCTGCGGACTGAAGGGTCCCGGGTTTGATTCTGACAGGCTCGGGGCACCAACTGATGTCTCTCTCTCACATGGATGTTTCTCTCTGTGTGTCTCTCCCTCTCTAAAAATCAATGGAAAAATACCCTTGAGTGAAGTTTAGAAAATAAATAAATGAATAAATAAACAAATAAATAATCATATTCTACTCCAAACTGCATTCATGAGAAATCAGGATTTTGCTAACGATGTTGAAAAAGCACTCCCACCAGCCACTGGCTCCCCCTGGCCGCCCCACGCCGCCTTTTCTGTAGATCGAAGACAAAGTTACACAAAGATTCAAGTTGAGATGTGCTGCTGTAACTGGGAGTATAAATTAGGAAGTGAATTATGATAGAGCGCAGGGTACTAATATTTTCATCTCACATGGTAAGGTGTTGAGAGCAGTCAATGAACATAAAGTGACACTTTAAATAAATTATTGAGAGGTAAAAAGTTCCTTAGAAGGCCAAAAAAGAAATCTATCAGAAATTGGTAGTAAATAGGGAGATATAAGATGGCAAGTGATATCCAATATTTTATATTCAAATTTGATAAATTGGGGCATAGTAAGGAAGCATATTATCTAACGTTTGGGGGGCAATCCCTCCAAGGAACTAAATAGGAAGCCATTAAAAGTTACTTCTTCAGGGAGTGATTCTAAAGGCAGTAATGAGTGAACTGGCTAGCTATTGCTTCCGTTGTAAGTCCCATTTTATTTTTTACAATTATGTACATAGATTTATTTATTGAAATTTCACACAGAATACAAATATTGGAAAACTATTTTAATATCAATTACTTAAGTAAATGATTTTTTACTCTTTTGATATATTGCCTGAACATAGTAAACATGTATTTTCATGATAAATCTAGATACTAGCAGAAATGAGCAGATTCAGTCCTCGCTGGCATAGCCCAGTGGTTAGAGCACTGAGCACACACCAGAGGGTCTTGGGCTCGATTCTCGTCCCAATCAAGGGCACTTACCTGGGTGGCAAGCTTGGTCTCTGGCCTGGGTCTAGGGCTCTAGGCCCATGTGGGAGGCAATCAGTCCATGTGTCTCTCTCACATCGATGTTTCTCTCTTTTTCTCCCTCCCCCCTCTAAAAGTCAATGGGAAAAATATTCTTGAGGATTTTTTTAGAAAATAAATGATTCAGATATAAAGGTTTAATTTAAAAATAATGAGGGAAATCTTCAGCGGGAGATTGTTTCATTTATGGGTTGTGGTTGTTGTTGTTGTGTGTGTGTGTGTGTGTGTGTGTGTGTGTGTGAGTGTGTGTGTGTGTGTGTGTGTGTGTGTATGTGTGTGTGTGTGTTAGAGGATTTAAAAACATCTAGCATCCAGTGGCAGTGCCAGGCTTCATTTGAGAAACAAGGTCCCTCGTGTTCAGCCCGTGTGCCTCACCTAAGGGCAGAGAGCCTCTTTATAAACTCCCGCGGTGCTGGGCTGTGAGGTCTCCTCCCTCCCTCCCTCCCTCCGCGCTTCCCTTTCTCTGGGCGCTTTCCAGCCTGTCTGGTGGTTTTGCCCTCGCTGCTGCCTCTTCTAATTTCCTATTCTTAGTCCACTAACCTTTCGCTGCTTGCCATCATAGGAGAGTGTCTGAGCATGCCTCCAGTTATGCTTCACATTTAGTGAGCAATTTGTTATTTCCTTCTTCTCATTTAAGAAGCTGACCATGTGGGTTTTGTGTTTGGATATTAACATAATGAATGGGCAAAGGAAAGGCGGGAAGAAGGAAGGAGGGAAGAGGGGAGGGAGGAAGGAGGGGGAAGAAGACCTGAAGACACAGGACAGGGGGTCCTTTTACCTGCACAGCCTTGTCTAGGTTCCCCTCTGTGCTTCTGGCTGGAAAGCTGCCACAGCCCTGGGCGCAGCGGCCACACTCTTGTCTGTAACTGGCTGTAGAATGGCATGTGCTGACGTGCGCGACTGCTCTGTGTACACAGTGTGAAAGGATTCCTTGAGACATGGAAATGTTGACAAAGATATTAAACTACATATTGAAAGATGGGCTATTTTAAAGGAGATAAATATTCATTTTCCAAAGTTGGGGTAACTTGAAGATTCAAATTTGATAAATTAATAGGGGGTGCATAAGATATCACTACCAACACCGGGCAGGCTGACCTGTGTTTTGACAGGTTTCTAAGGACGCATCTGCCCTTTCAGGGGCGCGAGCCCATGGCTCTCCGTGCGTCGGGCGGCACAGGGCCGGGCGGGGGAGGCAGGCCTGGGGCGAAGGGTCAGAGACCCAGGCATTCAAAGGCGTGCCCATCGCCTCACAGCTCAGTGCCAGGAAGAGGCAACCTAACAAGATCCAATCTATTAACATATTGAACTACACACTTACCGTGGATGCATTTTATTTATGTAAGTTATACCGCAATGAGGTTGGTTGGAAAATCAATGCATTCACGGTTTTCCTCACACGTGTGTAAAGTCTGTGACTCAGGCATGGTATTCATGGTCTCATCAGTTACCTGGTCCGCGGCCAGACCTGGGCCGGGCACTGAGTGGATGAGAGCTGTCTGCCCACGTGATGCTTCCAGGCTATGGAGAGCGTTAGTCCGAGGGGCACCCCCACAGACCCCACTGTGCGGCGCCCGCCATGGGGAGCCGCTGTGCCCCAGGAGCACGCATTCGGGCTGCCCGGCCCATTGCCGAAGCCAGGGCCTCCTCCTCCTCCTCAGAGGGCACTGCACCCAGTCTGAGGGCGCTGGGCGGGCCGGCCTGGGAGAGGGGCACAGTGCTCCGCGGGAGGAGTGCCAGGCCCTGAGCTGTGGAGACGGCACATCACAAATCAGAGGCGTGAGGTAGGAGCCAGAGAGGGAGGGACATGGTATAAAAGCGTTCATGACCTCAGTTAAGGAAAAGGGAAGTGGAGTGAGGTTGTGTGGGCATAATAGAATTGCAGAGATCAAATAACCCATTCACCATTCTATTCACTCACAGCTTTACCTAAAACCACTATCCAGCGGCGTTAACCCATCGCATGCCTCCCTCATCTCTGTCCGAGGAAGCAGCATAGACTTGGCCAGTGTGAGCCCTCCCTCGGCCATGGGCACACCGGACACTGTGTGAGCATTCCCGCGGCCATGGGCACACTGCCCTCTGTTAGGGGGCATTCCTTACCGCAGGTGCTTGATGGCTTCCACTTCTTATTTGGAAAACATTGTCTTCTACTAAAATATAACTTTTAATTGGTAGTATTTTCATCTAAAATAAATGCCACAGACACGGAAAAGCAAGGAGCTATACTTTATCACACGAGTACTCAAGTCATGAAGTTGTAAAAATCGAACCCGGCATGCTGCTCCCTGCGAGGGTGGTTCCTAGACGGCAGGTTGGATGGAGGTTTCGCGGTCAGAGCGGAGCGGCGGGCAGCCTGGAGGCCGTGGCGGCTGAGTCGCAGCTTCCCCGGGACCCTGCGGCCGCGGGCCCAGGGCGGGCGGAGGCCAAGGTCTGAAGTCCAGAGGCTGGTTCTCCCTCTGACTGTGCACGCCAGCCTCTCGCTCTGGGACCCTGGACCATACATAGGATCCCTTCATTTCTAATCTGGTTTTTGAGGACAATGACAGTTCCATTGCAATTGGTTTGAAAGACAAAGTGAAACAACGTCAAGAACATTATCTAAAGCAAAATTCAACACTCAGTTCTCCACCATCTTACCAGGCAATAGTAGGCAGCTCTGCCTGGCTGGCCGTGTACATCCGGCTCCTTCGCGTAATCGAACAAGACTGGCATTGCAGCGGGGAGCAGAGGGCAGTGTGTGTGGAGGACACATCTGAGCACTGTGTGTGACCGTCAGCGTTCTGGGTCCTGGTCCATGGAGGCACAGCTGCCTTCCCTCGGGACCTGCAGGTGCCCTCGCGGCCCTCCGCGGCCACGAGCCCCGCGGGCAGGAGGGCGCCCGGCCTCTGCGGAGGCTGCGGGGAGGCTGAGCGCGTCCTCCATTTCCCGCCGGACGCCTTCCGCACGCGTTGTCTTATTTCCGTGGTAATCCAATCATTACCTGTTATTAAATAGGTTATCAAAAGGCAATTATCCCTCGGGAGCTTGAACTTGAGGATTCTCTTTTGAGCTAGCTGCCTTGAGTCCCCTTTTCCTGTGACCTTGGGTTTAGCCAGTTGTTTAGTTATTCTATACTCTAACTTTTTACGAAAAATGAGAAAAACACCACTTTTACGAGCAGGCTATAAATTCCTAACCAATGCTTAAAGCAGTTTATATCCTTTCATCTGAGAAAATTAAAGTAAATGAAAATATTTCATTATTAATAATCTAATTCTCTTTGAATTTTTGATTAAGACCATTTTAATATGAGATTTTCAAAATCAGGTCACATTCTACATACATTTTTGACAGTGGAAGCTATACACAAATAGATAAATTCGAGCTAAAACGAATTTCCCCAGAAGATCTAAAATGGACACGATGCCTCGCGGGTTAAGCACGAGACAGCAGGTTCGGCGTAGCTGCCTCCCAAGCGAGCAGGTGCCGGCGCTCAGGGCTCCCTCTCCTCGGGGCCGAGGTTAGAAAGTCTGCTGACGCCAGACGCCTTCGCTTCGTTTCCTGGACGTGCACATGGCGTTGAGCCGAGAGCCCTGTGCCTGGTGGACACGGGGCCGGGGAAATGGTGCCACTTTGGATGCAAAGGTTTTGTTTTGCCCCAAATCACTGACTACCCTGTACCGAGACGTGTCCCTCCCCACCACACTCTTCTGACGCCTTGTCCAGGCTTTCTACAGTAAGTGGATATGTTCAGGAATCTTAGTGAATATTGGCATTTCAGTTGGACCTTATTTTATCAGGTTAAACTTCCTTTCCAGCCCTCTATTCCCCGCGTGAACCTGCTGCAGCAGGGCGAGGGGAGGGCTGAGGGGCTCGGGAGGTGTCGGGCTCCTTACAAAGTTGCGCGCTGAACTCTGCGTTACCTTCCCCTCGCCGC
Source organism: Vespertilio murinus (assembly GCA_963924515.1). Classification (NCBI taxonomy): domain Eukaryota; kingdom Metazoa; phylum Chordata; class Mammalia; order Chiroptera; family Vespertilionidae; genus Vespertilio; species Vespertilio murinus. The sequence continues at coordinate 53,083,676 of OZ004715.1, read as the reverse complement.
CGCCCGGCGCACGCACAGCTGCTCCTGGCATGTAATCAACTGATTGTTACACAGGCATTTTCCGAAGCTATGACAACCTCAGATTTATGAGGTCAAGAAGAGCAGACTTAATCCATTCAATAGCTGCAATTTATCGTCTGATTATAATTGTATACACAAACACAGCGATGATTTAGATGACATAGTGTAAAGATGAAATCCGTTTATTTTAAAAGGGTTTCTAACCTTTAAAATATGTTGCCATGAACACCTTTTGATGTCCGCTTTTAACAACACAATTATTATTGTTTTATTGATCAGGGTTTTATTAGGGGATCTGACACTTATATTTCATGCTAATAGAAAAAGGTTTAATTTTTCTGCACAATTTTAACAAGAATATGACTGTAATTAATTATATCACTATTATGTTTTTAGTGTCCAGGAAGAAGTGCTTCATTTATCACACATGTCTTCCTCAGCATATGGAAACCTCTTTTCACAGACAGGAGCGTGCTCCTCCCGGAGAGGAGAGGCTCTGACACGGCGCGGGATTTATGAGGCCGCGTGCGGGCGGCCCGGGGTGGCGGGGACAGGTTCCCGCGGGGACTGCAGAGCGGCGGCTCCCTGGCCGGGTGGCACCGTCTCCCCATCGCTGGGTCTCTGAGCACTGAGTGGTGTCCTTCCCTAAAGCCTCCACAGGTCCAGAAAACACCCGCCGATAAGGCCAAGGGTGTGGCTGAGTGATACAGAGGCACAAACTTCAGAAATGTCCCCCATCATTTCTAACAAATGGCTAAACATCGCTGCCCACTTACTGGGCTATCTATGGCAGTTGTGCCCATTTAATACCCACTGTTACACGACATCAGTGCCTGTAAGCGTGATGCATCACCTGCAACACACACACATGCATATGTATGTGGGTAATATTTATACTGATCTTTAGTTGACTGTTAATTACCTATTACTTCTCTAAAATATTATTAGGCTCCATTATTCAAGAGAACTAGAACCCTTAAATACAGCAGCATAATTTGTTTCAGTTTCAAAATAATTTGTATCACATCTGACTAAAGCCAATCTTTTTCTTGTTGAATTTTTATATTTTGTTCAATAACAATCTTATTAAATCACATAAATTTTAATTTCACCTTTTATATTACCTGTATATATGAATTACACTCTTTATATGCTGCTGTACAGTATCGGTAACATTACATAGAGTTTCTATTATATTAATTCATACTTTTTAATTAACACATATGATTTGACACATTTAATCTTTAGATACATGGTTTTGTATTTTTCTAGAAATCCTTGTATATTATAAGGTGTGATCTATCTATATATTTTCCCTAAGTTTTCAGTACAAGGCTGATTATTTTAGTTTATTAGAAGATATTTGATTTCAAAACCTAAGCGATGAGGCATTAAATATTTAAAAGAATTTATAAATATGAAATTCTATACTGAGCATTAGGTAGAATGGATACAAAAGTATATAATATATTGCAAGATGGCAAATGACGTAAAATCAATAGTTGAATTGGTAGCATGTTCTACTGTAATTAAACAGTCCTGCTCACTTGCTTTTCTGCCATCCTGTTCTAAATAGCACAATCCCAGTGGGAAAACACAAGCTCAGTGTTTCTCTCTCCTCTTTGAAAGAACAGAATCAATATTATTATAATAAAAGTGCGCATCTCCTGGTAATTCAAATTTGAAAAGACAATCTATACCTGTTCTTGCCACAGGTCATCCTAACAATACTTATAGAGTCTATTTCGTTCTGTTTTGTAAACAGTCCCTGTCTGAGCATTTTCATTACTGAAACGACAGTTTTAATGCTAGACCTGGGTTTCCTGGGAACTTGGAATGCTCAAACAAATTGCCTTCATTCCATCATCCTCTAGCTGTAAGCTTGCCGTGCTGTTCAGTGAACTTTGAATTGTTTGGGATATTCCACTGAAACAGCAGAATAATTTTTGAGCTGCCAATTGACGGTCTCACTCATTCCATAGTACTTACTGAGCGCCCACTATGTCCTAAGCCCACTGAACATGTCAGTGACCAAAACACATACAGATCCTTGCCCATGAAAGACTATATTCCAGAATGTGAAAGACGGGGAACTAACTTACAGTAAAACGTTAACAGCCAGGGTGTGGGTTGTAACTTTAGATAGTGAAGTCGGGGAGGGTTTATCAGAAGGTGCCACCTGAAGGAAGAGTGCCAGAGGGGGGGAGGCATCTTGTATCTGGGGGAAGGTCTTTCAAGCATTGGAGATGCCAGTTCACGGGAAAACGTGGAAGCAGTTTTGCTGTGTAGGGGAGTTGGCAGGTGCAGAGTCAGGAACAGAGGTGAGAACTGGGGGTGGGGAGAGTGTGACAGGGGATGCAGGTGAAAGAGGTCAGAGAATGCAAAGCAACATGAGGTCACTGTCTTTCTGCTCTGAGTAGGACTGAGGGCTACTGCAGGGTGCTGAATAGGAAGGAGCTTCATGAAGCTCACCAATTCACATTTGGAGAGGATCATTTAAAACAGCGAAGACCTGCCAGGCTGGGTGGCTCAGCGGTTGAACCAGGAGGTCATAGTTTGATTCTCAGTCAGGGTGCATGGCCGGGTTGTAGGCTCGATTCCCAGTATGGAAGTGCAGGAAACAGCTGATAAATTATTCTCTCTCATCATTGATGTTTCTATCTCTCATGAAACAAATAAATGATACATTAAAAAAAATAAAATAACTAAGACCTGAAAACAGCCCCACTAATGAGTGGATAAAAAAGATTTAGTACATTTACACAATGGAATACTATGCAGCTATAAAAAGGATTTCTTACCCTTTGAGACAGGATGTAGAACCTCAAGAGTATCATGCTAAGCAACATAAGCCAGCCAGAGAAAGACAAGTATCACATGATCTCACTCATATGTGGGATCTAATGAACAAAATTAAGTGAAGAAAAGAAATTCTAGAGACATTGATGCATGGAAAGGACTGACACATTTCAGAGAGAAGGGCTGGGGAGGTGGCAGGAAGAGATTAACCAATAAACTTATATAGGTGTACTGGTTACTAACGTTGTTTTTTTTTTCCAATAGATGGAGTTACATATATGTTGATATATATGTGATTTGATATGTATGCTATTTTATTGTATTATCAGAAGCTCAAAACTTCATATGTCGGAGCTGAAGGTGTTAACATCATAGATATTTTTACACTTAAAAGTATCGAATTTTGTGCAAAAAAGAGCATTTGCAGGAAGTTTTAATTCATTACTTTATTTTAAAGAAAAAGTTATCATATACTTTGAGAAGCTTGTAGTGAGCACACTCCACCTCAAGATACTTGTGAATGCTGGTCTAAAAACTTTAAAAGTGATGATTTTGATGTGAAAGACAAAGAATGTCCAGGTCAACCGAAAATTTTGAAGACCAATAATTACAAGCATTATTAGATTAAGATGCGTGTCACTCTAAAACAACTTGCAGAAAGATTAAATGTTGCTCAGCAAATAATTTCTGATATTTATAAGCAATGAGAAAGATTTTAAAGGAAGGAAAATAGGTGTCACATTAACTGAACGAAAGACAAATGGAAAACCAAAAAGTCATCAGTAAAATGTTGGTTCAATGGCACGAAAGAAAGTGTTTTTTGCATCAAATTGTGAGGGTGATGAAAAGTGGATTTATTTTGAGAATCCCAAATGCACAGAATCATGGGTTGATCCAGGTCAAGCATCAACATTGACTGCAAGGCCAAATCGCTTTGGAAAGAAGACAATGCTCTGCGTTTGGTGGTATCAGGAAGGTGTGGTGTACTATGTTTGAGCTTCTAAAACCAGGTGAAACCATTAATACTGATCATTATTGACAACAAATAATCAATTTGGACCACACTTTGATTGTGAAACAACCAGAACATGCCAGAAGACAGGACAAAGTTTATTCTTCATCAATTGAGGATGTACTAGGATCCACACACTGTGCACGGCCTTTAGCTGGTCACACACTTGAACTTTAAATGGGAACACTCCCTTTTCTTTAACAAGGATTGCTGAAATCGGTTTGACTCAATGGATAGAGCGTTGGTCTGCGGACTGAAAGGTCCAGGTTTGATTCCGGTCAAGGGCATGTACATTGGTTGTGGGCACATCCCCAGTAGGGGGTGTGCAGGAGGCAGCTGGTTGATGTCTCTCATCGATGTTTCTAGCTCTCTATCTCGCTCCCTTCCTCTCTGTAAAAAAATCAATAAAATATATTTTTAAAAAGATGGAAAAAAATAATAAAACAAGTATTGTTATCCTGCTTCACCCCGAGGACCGAAGACCCAGACCCTTCCTTTACAGCATGAGCCTGCCCATCCCACACGAAGCGCCTCTTAACCTCTAGCCCCTTGGAACAGGCTGTAACAGGAAGCAAAGGGTGTTCTGACCTTAGGCTCTAGAGCAGCGAGCACGCCACGCGCATCTCATCATCACGCTCAGCAGGGGCCACGCCAAGGCTGAGCCAGGCGCTTGTCCCTGGCAGCACTGGGCAGGTTTCCAGCTTGAGCAGGACTCCGGGAAGCACGGGTGAGAGGAAGATAGCTGTCTCTTCCCACTCCCTCCACACGGAGTGGTGAGACACACTTGCTGAGTCATCCGCGCCTCTCCTTTCTGCCGTCTGGTCGTTTCTGCTGTGTCAGGTTTGAGCTGTGTCTGGGGAATGGCTTCTTCATGGGTGGAACTATGTCAGTTACCCTCCGTGCAGCTTAGCTGTTCCTAAAGATTCCCACTATGCAAACAAATCCACACAATAAAAACCACAAGGTTATGGGGAAATGGGGTGAGGGGTACCACACTCAAAAACACAAATAAAGAAAATAAAAATACAAACGGAACCCAATGAAAGTGATGGCCTAGTCGTACAGGTTTAACGAATGCATAGCTCTGGCCTCTCAGTGGAAACAGCCCTGGGTTCTGCCCGCGAAGTGGGCACAGAAGCTGCAGCCTGGGGGTGCCCGGATGGCGGGAGGAGGGCTGTCTGGAAGTGGCTGCGATGCTGTCACACCACATGTGCAGGGAAAAGTGCTCAGCATGTGCACTGAGCTGATGTGGGGCCTGGGGAAGCGTGTGCAACTTGCACATACCTGTGTGCCTCTGCTTAGCTGGGTGCATTCCCCGCACTTACATGGTGGTTCAAGAAGATAAACGCGTACACATGCAAGTGCAAAAGCCATGCTTTGCTCATATTGCTGCCCAGTATATCATTCATGTTGTAACATGTCACACCTTCAAAACTACTGTTCTAGCAGCATTGCTGTGGGTTGCATTGGCTTTGGACTTAGGGTTGAGACAAGCCTCGCCCAGACACCTGACTTGTTGAAGTCCTGAATCACCCCCTTCTCGGCTGATGCGCCGTCACCCGCAGGCCTGTGTGAGGGAGGGTGCCTTTCGCGGATTAGAAAACAGTGCGCGCTCTCCAGGAGCTGCCTGCAAGGGAGGGAGGCTGAATTGTAGGCAATTTCCGACTTGGCCAGGTTGATATTATGCTAAACCAAGGTGGACTTGAGAGGGTTTATCAGCCAAAGAGTCACCAGATGCTTTGCCAGACCTTCTCTAGCTTAACGTCAAAGCTCTGCTCCCGTTCAGCTGCCATGGTCCTGTTACAATGGCTTATAAAAGATTGATGCTGCCTCATTTTTATGGCTCCAAAGCACGATTGTTAAAAAGCCCTCACCTACTTGATGTTATTTTATCTTCTACTAACTAAAAGGAATCCCGTGGAAAGGAAGCCTAGATACAAAACAAAAAGCAAAACCAGAAAGAAAAACTGATCAATGAAACTTGATCAAAAATACAATTTCCGCTCATAAAAAGACAGTTTTTTGCTTGAAAATCTATTATTGTCCAAAGCATTGCATCAACAGAATAAAAAAGAAAAAAAAAAACATATAATATCAGTGGAATCAGAAAAAACCTTTGACAAAAAATCCAATGTCTGTTCTTGATAAGAACCTCAAACAAATCAGGAATTGGGGACTGCCTCAACTTAAAAAAACTGCTGTAAAGTACTCACAGTTGACATTGTACTTAATAGTGAGAAACTCAATCCTCTTCTGCTAATATGAGATGTCCTATCTCACCTCGCCTATTAACATCATAGTGGAAGTCCCAACTAATGCAAAAGTCAGGAAAAGGAGATAGAAGGATCACATATTGGGAAGGAAAATGTACCCAGAAGACATAATTGTCTATGTCAGTGGTCGGCAAACTCATTAGTCAACAGAGCCAAGTATCAACAGAGCCAAGTAAAACCGACTTCTGCACATGGGCCATGAAGTTTCAATCGCACTGTATGTGCACGTCAGCACTTGGTATTTTGTGGAAGAGCCACACTCAAGAGGCCAAAGAGCTCGAGCTGTGGTTTGTCAACCACTGGTCTATGTGGAAAATCCCAGTCACCAAAAAATCTCCTAGAATTAATAAGTGATTATAGCAAGGTTGCAGAATATAAGATTAATAGGTAAAAAAATCAATCACTTTCTCATATACCAGCAATAAACAATTGAAAATTAAAAACATAATGTCACTTATAGTAATACCAAAAAAGTGAAAGACTTGGGTATAAATCTAACAAATTACAAGATGTACATGAGAAAACCTGCAAATCTTTGATGAAAGAAATCAAAGAAGAGCTAAGTAAATGGAAAATATTTCATGTAATGGACAAGATGACTCAAAATAGACTCACAATAGTAAGATATCAGTCTTTTCCAACTTTATCTATACATTTAACAAATCCTAATCAATCAAAGTCCCAGCAAATTATTTAGTGGATACCATTAAACTGATTCTAAGGTTTATATGAAAACGGACAAGACCTGGAGTACTCAACACAACAATGAGAGAAAACAAAATGGAGGATTGAGGCTACCTGCTTTGAAGACTTACCATCAGCTCTGATAACCAAAACTGGTGGAAAATTGATCAACAGAACAAGAGAGAGCCTAGAAACAGACCAAGAAAATGTAGTCAACTCATATTCGACAAAAGAGAAAAGGAAACCAAAAAAGCTTGTTCATTCCCCCTTGGTAAGTACATTTTAAATGGAATATATTGGGGTGACATTGGTAATAAGATGATATAAGTTTCACATGTACATTCCTATGATGCACCATCTGAATATTGCATTGTGAGTCTAGCCCCCAAAGACCAATCTTCTCCCATCACTGTGTGTGTGACCCCTTTATACCTCCATGTGGTAACCACCAGCTACCGTACAGTTGTCTGTCTGTGTGCCTGAGTTCCGGTTTCATATCCCACATATGAGTGAAATCATATGGTTCTTAACTTTTTCTCTGTGACTTACTTTGCTTAGCATGATATTCTCAAGGTCCGTCTATGTTGTCACAAATGGCAATATTTCATATTTTCTTATGGCTGAGTAGTGTTTCGTTGTTTATATGTACCACAGCTTCTTTACCCAATCATCTAGCGAAGTACACTTCTGCTGTTTCTATGCTTGGCCACTGTGATAATGCCCCCAAAACACAAGGGTGCATATATCTTTGTGAATAAATGTTTTCAAAATGTTGAGGCAGAGGGATTGTTGGGTCAGATGGTAGCTCTAACTTTTTTTGGGAGCTGCCATACTGTTCCCCACGGTGGCTGTGCCAGTTTACATCCCACCAGTCGTGAATGAGGCTCCTTTTCCTCCGCAGCCTCTCCAGCACTTGTTAATATTGTCGTTTTGAAAATAGCCCTCTACCAATTGTAAGGTGGCATTTCATTGTACTTTTGATTTGCATTTCCCTAGTAGCTAATGAAGCTGAGCATTTTTTCATATGTCTTTTGGCCATTTTGTGTGTGTGTGTGTGTGTGTGTGTGTGTGTGCGCGCGTGCGTGTGCGTGTGTGTGTGTGTGTGTGTTGTCTTTTTGAAAGCAGTGTCTGTTCAGGTTATTGGCCCATTTTTAAACTGGGTTGTTTGTTTGGTGTTTGATAGATCCTCCCTTCCTCCAACTGATGGACGGAGAGTGACATAAACTCCACCTGCAGCTGGACATTCCTGAGCACTGAACCACCAATCAGCACCTGCCAAATACCCTAAGCCCCCGGATTCCTAAGTCCATAGGTCCCTAATCATGTCCCTTAGGTGAAACTACCAATCAGCGTGCTGAGTGCCCTACCCCGTCCCCTCTTTTTCCTCCCCTTAAAAGGTGCCTGCTCGGCCCTCTTCCTCTCTCCCCTCGGGAAGGCCGCGGGCAGCGGTATTCAGCCTGTGTCCTGGCCCCGGCCTCCGGCCCCCACTCTGTGTCATCTTTCAGTGTTGAGTTACATGAGTTATTTATTTTGAATATTAACCCTTGTCAGAACTGTTGTTTGCAAACATCTTCTCCCATTCTGTTGGTTGCTTTTTTCTTTGGTTGGCAATTTCTTTACTGTGCAGAAGCTTTTTAGCTTGGTGTGGTCTCATTCATGTATTTTTGCCTTTTCTTTCCTTGCCTAGGGGCTTATATTCACAAAATTTCCTCTATGATTAAAGTCCATATGTTTAATTGGTCCATATGTTTAATGCCTATGTTTTCTTCTGTGTACTTATTTATTTCTTTTATTATTTCATATTTTTATAAATTCTCAGCTGAGGATATTTTTCCCATTGATTTTTAAAGAGAGAAAAAGATGTGAGGCCACTGCCAGCATGACCTGGGTTCAAAGACTAATACATAAGAAAGAAATATAAATTTGGAAATTATGGGGGAAGCCAGTAGTGAGCTTGGTACGAGGGACCATGTTCCACTGAGCCTCCCTTCCCTCCTGCCTTTTATTACTAGAATACACAATTGCCATTTGGGAATGCACACAGCCATGTCAATGGTCATGTCTGGCAAACAGTAAAGAGATCACCAGGCTTGGGGGTTGCCTTTGGCTATTGAGTCCGCAGCAGGTAATAAAATGCAGATATTCAGCCCTGTGAATACCAAAGCCCCATTCAGCCTTCTGACTGGACTTCTCCCATTTATATTAATTACTGTTGATCTTGGCTTCCAGCAGAAAAAGAGAGAAACATCCATGTGAGAGAGACACAGCCATTGGTTGCCTCCTGCATGCTCCCTGACTGGTGCCTGCCCGTGACTGGAAATCAAAATGGAGACTCTTTGGTGCGCAGGTTGACACTAACCACTACCCCATGCCAGCCAGGGCTGTGTGATTTATTGTTATTGTTTCAGACTTTATATTTAGGTCTTTGATCCACTTTGAGGTGTTGTGTGTGTGTGTGTGTGTGTGTGTGTGTGTGTGTGTGTAGGGACAGATAGTAGTCTAGTTTAATTCCTCTGCATGTGGCTTTCCAATTTCCTACTACCCTTTATTAAAGAGGTTTTCTTTTATCCTTGTATGCCATTGGCGCCTATATTGAAAATTATTTGCCCATATACATGCCAATTTATATTTGGGCTCTCAGTTCTGTTCCATTGGTCTGTGCATCTGTTTTTCTGCCAATATCATGCTGTTTTGATTACTCTCACTTTGTAGCATAATTTGAAGTCAGGGAGTGTGAGTGTGATACTTTCGGATCTATTCTGTTTTTCTCATGATTGCTTTGGCTATTTGTCATCACTATGGTTCCATCCAAATCTGATTATTATTTGTTCTATTTCTTTAAAACACACCATTGGTATATTGATAAGGATTGCATTATATTGGTATATTGCTTTGGTTAATATTGACATTTTAATTATGTTGATTCTTTTAATCCATGAACATGGAATATTTTTCCATTTCATAATGTCTTTTCAATCTCCTTTCATAATGCTTTTAGTTTTCAGCATATATAGGTCCTTCACATTAAGTTTATTCGTAGGTATTTTATTCTCTTCGTTACAATTACAAAAGGAAGTATTTTATCCATTTCTTTTTCTGAAATTTTATCTTTATTATATGGAATTCAGTGGATTTTTGTACATTAATTTTGTATCCTGAAACTTCATTCTATTTGTTTACTGTTTCTAAGGTTTTTTTTTTTGTGTGAAGTCTTAAGGGTTTCCTTTTTAATATATATATTTTATTGATTTTTTACAGAGAGGAAGAGAGAGAGAGATAGAGAGTTAGAAACATCGATGAGAGAGTCGCCTCTTGCACACCCTCTACTGGGGACGTGCCTGCAACCAAGGTACATGCCCTTGACCAGAATCAAACCTGGGACCTTTCAGTCCTCAGACTGACGCTCTACCACTGAGCCAAACCGGTCTTGGCAAGGGTTTTCTTTTTAAAGAATAATGTCATCTGCAACAAAAGATGCTTTTACTTCTTCCTTCCCAATGTGGTGCCTTTTCCTTCTCTCTCTTGCATGATTGCTCTAGCTAGGGCTTTCAGTACTATGTTGAAATGGAGTGGTGAGAGTGGACATCCTTCTCTTGGTCCTGACCTTAGAGGAAATGCTTTCAGTTTGCCATTGGGTATGGTATTACCTGAGGGTTTGTCATATATGCCCATTATTATATTGAGATGCTTTCACCTTAAACCCATTTTATTGAGTGTTCTAATTACAAATGGATATGATAGCTTATCAAATGCTTTTCTGCATCTATTGATATGGTCATGTGATTCTTATCCTTTATTTTGCTAATGTGATGTGTCACATTGATGCATTTGTGTATGTTGAAGCATCCTTGTGCCTCTGGAATGCACCCTACTTGGTCATGATGTAATATTTTTAAAGCCCTTTCAACAACTGGTGCTGGAATACCAACATCCATGTGCGAAATGAAAAGAATATAGATACCGATCTTACACCTTCACACAAAATTAACCCAGAAGTGATTATTGACTAAAATGCAAAACTATACAACTCCTAGAAGACAAAACTGGAGATGATCTAGTGGCCTTGGAATTGGCTATAGCTTTTCAGATACGATACTAACAGCATTGTCCATGAAGTAAAAAATTGGTAAGTTGAATTTCATCAAAACTAAAAAGTTCTCCTCTGCAAAGGACACAGTTAAGGTAATGAAAAGACAAGCCACGGTCATGAAGAAAATCTTTGCAAAAAAAAATCCTAAGCAACTGAAGGACAGGTCAACTGGTCATTATGCACACTGCCACCAGGGGGCAGATGCTCAAGGCAGGAGCTTCCCCCTGGGGGTCAGTGCGCTCCCACAGTGGGAGTGTAGCTCAGCCAGAAGCCAAGCTCACAGTGAGCTGCTGTGGCACTAGCCTCTCCTGCCTCCACGCAGGGCTACCGAGAGGCAGCACCAGCAGGCAGCGCAGGGCCGAGATGAGCCAAGCAGCACAGCACCTGGCCCAGGCTCGGGCTCCTCCCTGGCCCCCCGCTGCTTCATACACCACGACCTCCCCAGACAGGTCCTGGATTGCGAGAGGGCACAGGCCAGGGTGAGGACCCCATCAGTGCACGGATCTGTGCACCGGGCCTCTAGTATTTAATAAAAAAATAATATTCAAAATATATAAAGAATTCTTAAAAACAAAGTAAGAAAAAAGCAATCCTATTTAAAAACTGGGGAAAGATCTGAACAGACACCTCACCAAACATGCGAATGCAGATGTCAAATAAGCTTATGAAAAGATGTTCCACATCATATGTCAGCAAGGAAATGCAAATAAAATAACAAAACACCACCGCACACCTATTGTGATGGCCGAAATCCAAAACGCTGCCAACACCAAATGCTGACAAGGACACGGAACATCAGGAACTCTCATTGCTGGTGGAAATGCAAAATAAAATGACTTCGGGAGACAGCTTGGTAGTTTCATGTAAAAATAAACATACTCTTACCATATGATCCACAAATTGTCTTCCTTTTTGTTTACCCAAAGAAGCTGAAAACATAAGCCACACAAAACCCTTCACACAGATATTTATAGAAACTCTATTACTAATTGAAAGCAATTAAGGAGTTCTTCAATAGATAAATGAATAAATTGGCAATAATATACAATGGAATGTTATTCAGTGTTAAAAAGAAGTGATCAAGCCACAAGAAGACAGAGAGAATCCAACTTAAATGCATATCACCCAGTGAAAGAAACCAATCTGCGAGGCTACATACTATATGACTCCAACTCTCTGACATTATGGAAAAGCCAAAACTATGAAGATGTTAAAAACAACAGTTGTCAGGGTTTGAGGTGAGGGAGGGATGAATGAATGGAGCACAGAGAATTTTTAAGACAATGAAAGTATTCTGTATCTACTGTACTGATGGATATGCAATTACTCATTTGTCAAAAAGCCATAGGATGTACAAATGTGACCCTAATGTAAACTATGGGCTTTAGTTAATGATGTTTTATCATTTAGTTATCAATTGTACAACTGTACCACATGAATGCTGGATATTAATAAGAAGAGAAACTGTGAGAGGCTGAGGAGTATATAGGAAGTCTTTGTTCTTTCCACTCACATTTTCTGTGGAAAATCTCAAACTACTCTAAAAAATACAGCCTATTAATTAAAAATAGATAACTTAAGAAAAATGAATAAACAAGCTACAGATTGGAATATATATGTACATATTCCTTTGTTAAGTACTTGGCAATTCCTGTGCATATACATATTCTCAGTACTTTGCGTATGTACTGTGAATACAAATATACACATGTATATGCGAATTCATATACATATGAGTATAGAAATGAATATATACATTCCCAATACATATATTTCAAAAAGGAATTATATTTAGATGTATAAATAACTCCTAAAGATGAACAATAAAAATTAGCTTAATGCACAATGAGCAAAAATGTTTTAACAGATACCTCATAAAAGAAAATATATTAAGGGCCAATGGGCATATGAAAAAATGCACAATAAGTTAAAAATTAATATCCTTTAGAAAAACTAAAATAAAAAGCTGATAAAACCATCGTTATGAACATGGAGAAATTGGAACCCTCAGATGCTGCTGCGTATAACAGTACAACCCATTTTGCGAACTGCTTTTTGTAAATATTTTCAATTCTCGATGACCATGACCAAGTACCCTGCTCCTTGGTATTATGCAGAGAAGTAAAAATGTTCACACAAAGACATATCTGACTTTTCTGAGAGGCACTATTCATAACAGTGAAAAGTGGAAGACACGCTGGTTATCTATACAATAAATAACCACTTCCCAGTATAGGATGAATGAGCCACTTACGTGCAAAAATATCAAAAACATTCTGTTAAGCAAAAGAAGCCAGAAACCTAAAGAACACATGTTGTATGATCTATTTATATGAAATCCAAATGTAAGTAAAACTAATCCATTGTGATAGAAGTTAGAAAACAGTTGTAAGGGAAATTGCCTGAAAAGAAGCATAAGATAAATTTCTGAAAAAAATATGTTTTATCTTGGTTGGGGTGATCTTTGAATAAAGTGTCGGAGACAAGCGTGTGGTCTGCCTAGGGAGGTGTCTCACAGACTGTTCACGTCAAGCAATAGTTTTTCTTTCACAGAGTTCATTTTTGGTGTGTAAAATGCCATTGATTTCTGAATGTTAATTTTGTATCAGGCTACTTGGCTGAATTCATTTATTAAACCTAGTAGTATTTTGGTGGAAAACTCACATAGTTTTAAGTCTTCAACTTCTTCTTCCTCAAAATATTGTTGGCTTTCTAGGCCCTATGCATTTCCGTGAAGTTTAAAATAAATTTCTAACTTTTGAATAGATTGTATGAAATATATAGATAAATTAAGGATAAGTGATCATGATAATTTGAGTCTTCTGACCCATAAAAAGTATATGCCTCCATTCTCTTAGGTTTTCTTTAATTTTACTCAGCAGCATTTTATAGCATTCAATGTGATGAATTCTCATATATTTTGTCAGATTTATCCCTGAGTATTTCATGTATATACCACTGTAAATAGTATACAATTCTTATTTTAAATTTTATTTTCTGAATATTCATTGCTAGTATGTAGAAACACAATTTATTTTATATTTTGATATTATATCCTTCCACCTTGAAAAAAAAAAAAAACTAAAGGATCTACATTGATTGATTGATAAAGATGTCCTTGAAGTTCACATAAAATCAAGACATTCTACAGTATTTCCAAAGTCAGGACTTTATAATTCACACAAATCATAGAGAATATATATAACAGTATGAATTTCACTCATAATTTTCTTAGGCAATGTGAATGTGAAGGTGATGGGAAGTAAGATCACTTACCCAGTCACTGTGTGTTCTCCCGGACGGCCCCTCCTGTTAGGCAGTGTCAGCGTCTTCCTCCAGTTTCCCATTCATCCTCTCGGCATCCGCCCTCTCAAAGACAGCAAGAACCAGAGACAACGGACTTATGTGTGTCAGTCAGGACATCCAAATAACTCCGCCATCTATGAGAACTTTAGTCTGGGAATGGCTAAAACCTCTGTCTACAGGCATGGATGTGAATCTGATACAGAAAGATTGCTGTGCGGGGAAGGGAGGAATTCACACCGTTTCTTGCCACTCTTGCAGAAGGGGAGGGATTTTAACAAAACCCCTGCCTTTTCATTTTGTGTCTAATCTTAATAGAATCAGAAGCCTCACCCCAGGAATCCTTGCTGGAAATCAGATTTTCACACAAGAGAACCTCTTGGCCAGGGCAGGTTTCCTCCTCGCAAAGGCCTAGTGTTTGCATTTCTCCGTTTGCAACACACGCTTGTTCCTAATAGATTTCCTCCACCGGATTTAAGAAATTTGGGGACAGGAACTTCATTCAAGCCATCACATTTGGTTTCTTCATTATCAGGCAGTTCTCAAATGGCCAGCCTTGAGAAACAGCCTTTGGATGGTGTAGAAGAAGAGGCGTGCAAAGTTTCCTACTATTGTGGTGTTGGCCCATGTGTCATAGAAAGGATCAAATGCAACTCAATTAGTAAGTGATGTATGAAGGTTTAAGCAAGCTGTTACCAAACAACAAACATTTCTAGATGCTACATTTCTGAACCTTTTCTACCAATTAACATTTCTCCTGTTACATTTTCAGCAGGAGCTATACATTCAGACCAACATGGGTTCTTGACAATGTCACCGAGCTTAAAGAGCCCTGGCAGTAGAGGGCAAACTTCAAAATATTTATCTTTTTTGAACTTAATTAGCCCCAATAGAATTATTAGAAATGTTTTCTTTCAAATAATTTAAAGCTTAGTGTTCCTCGATATTTCTGCCCATTAGTGTAGGAGGTAGACAGTATGAGGTGGCCCTCAGTCTGCTTGTTGAGGGAGTACATTAGCAAAATTTGAAACTATGTTGAGGAGCTTCTTGGTTCAATTTCTTTTGTGCTCCTAACAGAGAATGGTAGTGCTAAAGGTGATGAGTTCACATTTTTATTTGACAAATGAAGATGCTGAGAATCAAGGAAACTAAATCTATGCGACCATATTGTGAAGGCTTATTCCAAACAGGGCAGTAGCAGGACACTGATCTCTTGACACATACTCTAGTGCCTGTCACACCCAAGTGCCTCTTGCAAATATTCTTTGTTCTCCTCCTCCTCCTTCTTTTTCTTTTCGTTCCTTCCGCTCAGTGGTTCCCAACTGGGATCACTTTGTTGTTTAGGGGACAATGTCCGGAAACAGGTTTTGGTTGTTAGAATGGGGACTGGGGTGCTACTAGCATAGTAGAGCCCGGGAATGCTGTTCAATATCCTACAACAGTAGTCAGCAAACTCATCCATCCACAGAGCCAAGTACCAGCAGTACAACTATTGAAATTTCTTTGGAGAGCCAAATTTTTTAAACTTAAACTTCTTCTAATGCCACTTCTTCAAAATAAACTTGCCCAGGCCGTGGTATTTTGTGGAAGAGCCACACTCAAGGGGCCAAAGAGCTGCATGTGGCTTGTGAGCCACAGCTTGCCGACCATGGTCCTACGATGTAAGGGAGTAGACAGCTTCGCCACAACAAAGGATTATCCCAATCAGAATCCCCATAGTGCTGAAATTCACAAAGCTTGCTCTAGTTACATTCTGCAGTTATTGAAAGTGGATATAATCTAGAATAGTTTTTAAAAATATATATTTTATTGATTTTTCACAGAGAGGAAAGGAGAGAGATAGAGAGCTAGAAACATCAATGAGAGAGATACATCGACCAGCTGCCTCCTGCACCCCCCCCCACCGGGGATGTACCTGAAAGGGCGAGGCTGGAACCCTGCCTCTTTGTGGGGCAGGGCGGAGCTATCCTCCATTTTGTGGCCGGACCCTAGCCCTAACCCAACCAATCAGGGTCATATCCCCCCTGTATAAGACGGCAGCGTGAGTGGAACGGATCCCATGCTAGCATGGAAGAGGTTCTTTTGTCTATTGCATTGGACTCGGTTCCCTGGTGGTCCTTGGGGATCACGAAATCTGGGCATAACAGTACCCACAACCAATGTACATGCCCTTGGCTGGAATCGAACCTGGGACCTCTTGGTCCGCAGGCTGACGCTCTATCCACTGAGCCAAACCGACCTCGGCATAGAATAGTTTTTGTAAAGTAGAATCTTTTATATTCTTAATGACCTAGTATGCATAACTCCATGTGCAAATAGAAGCAGTAGTTTATCTATTTATTTTATGAGCTCAAATCCATAATTTTTACATAAAATGAAGCCATTCAATGGAAATGAAAATTAATGTGTCAGTGACAGTCAGTGTGAGAAAACTTGATATTTAACACGGTTTAGTACATTTTGTTGTTTTTCATTATCATTTGAAAAAATTGTAAAAATGTGTTTAAAAGTGAACAAACAAAACATTAGGGATTACCTTTACAGAGTACTGTGGTCCTCATTTTGTCTGATATATTCATTATAATTCCAAAATAATATATTCAAGGTATTAATATATGAGTTTCTAAAAAAAATTAAACACATACCTTTATACAAATATAAAATGAATATTTGTAAAAAAGTATTTTATCATTTAATGAGGGAACCCATAAAATATTAAAATTGGTCAGAGGAGATTATGAGTAACAAGCATGCACACACACAAACACACGCACACACGAATATTGACAAAGCAAAGCTTGGTACTGTTCTATAGGGCAATAAAGTGTAACATTTGGAATCATCTTTCAAAAGGATGGAAATTAATTATATATCTACTGAACAAAATTAATTTATTTTCATATGAGCAAAATTATTGCAGCTTAATCTCTACCCCAATAGACTTGTGAAATAGCTTACATGAGAGACCGTGGAAGGTGCATGCCCCTCAATATCCTAGGCCAGGAAGGCTGGCGGAGCAGTGCCCCGCAGTTCACTGAAGGATGCCTACTAATCTCTCTGCCCTTTCCAAGTCATTAACAATTTCTCTGACACAAGTCAGGCCTAAAATTTCTCTGATACGAAGAGTCTTATCGGAGTTCATTCATTTCCAGGTCTGACTTGTAGACCTCACTCCTCCTTTCTGCCCCCCTAACCCCCAAAGACACATGGAGTTCTGTTTCTAAGAAGCCATTCATAGTTAGGTCAGCTGAGCCCGTGCTTACAGACCTCACTTGTAGTTAGAAAGGAAAATGTTAATTGCCTAATGTAAAAATAAACCAGGAGAACACGTTTTTCTCCCTGATTGCCTGACTGTTTTCTGGTACTTACAGCTGAGGGGAAATTAAACGATCATCACTGATTAGAAGTTCAGTGCTTGTTTTTATTTGGGGAGCAATCTGGAAGGGAGACGCCATCAGCGGGTGTGGATGTGATCCCCATGCTGAGCGGCGTGCTCCGGGAAGGAGCGGCAGCGTTACTAGAAGAGAAATCCCTGAGAAATAAACCCACACTGGTCTTGTTTCCCCCGGAAAGGAAAAGAAGGGAGCAATATGTGACCCGACTCAAGGAGAAACGCATTTATTCCCCCAAACCTGCAAAATACAGCAGAGCGCAAAGAACACAATATGTACCTTTAACCCCCAGAGCTGCAGGTAAACTTCCTACATTAGTATGTTTCTTTCCTTCTGTTCGCTGTCTTCCATACAATTTATCTCTGTCTTCCTCTCTTCCTCAGCCCACTGCTCTTCCTCTTTTTATATACATATTTACTTATTTAAATGATTTTTAGTTTATATCACATACATAATTTTAGTAACTTATTTTTTCATGCAATGACACACACACACACACACACACACACACACACACACATATATCCTTCCCATATACTTAAAATATTTTGGCAACTCCTAAGTGGGTATGTGAATTTTATTACAACTAAATAAAATAAATGTTACTAAACTTTTTTTTATAAAATAAGAATGATTACTTACTTTATGTCTAGTTTTGGAATATATGAAAAGAAAATTGGGATGATTTATTTGTATTTTAATTATTGTTTATTAAGATAGGTGCCAACAGCAGGAAAAAAACATACTTTATTAATCAAATTTCAAACATCATTTTTGTTGTAAACTTTCTTTTTTAAATATATATATATATTTTAAATATATTTTATTGATATTTTACAGAGAGGAAAGGAGAGAGATAGAGAACTAGAAACGTCAATGAGAGAGAAACATAGACCAGCCGCCTCTTGCACACCCCACCAGGGATGTGCCCACAACCAATGTACATGTCCTTGACCGGAATCAAACCCAGGACCTTTCAGTCCTCAGACCCACGCTCTACCACTGAGCCAAACCAGTTTCGGAAACTTTGTTTTTTAAAATATATTTTATTGATTTTTTATAGAGAGGAAGAGAGAGGGGTAGAGTTAGAAACATTGATGAAAGAGAATTATTGATCAGCTGTGTCTTGCACACCCCCTTACTGGGGATGTGCCTGCAACCAAGGTACATGCCCTTGACCAGAATCGAACCTGGGACCTTTCAGTCCACAGGACAAAGCTCTATCCCCTGAGCCAAACCAGTTTCAGCTGTAAACTTTATTAAGAACTGGCGCTGAGACCGGTTTGGCTCAGTGGTAGAGCATCTGCCTGTGGACTGAAGAGTCCCGAGTTCGATTCCTGTCAAGGGCATGTACATTGGTTGCAGGCATATCCCCAGTAGGGGATGTACAAGAGGCTGGTCGATGTTTCTAGCTCTCCATCTCTCTCCCTTCCTCTCTGTAAAATATCAATAAAATGTATTTTTTTTAAAAAAAAGAACTGGCTTCATTATCACACTTTTTAGAGTTTTCATAGGTGAGTCTAAGGGGAATGAAATGAAAAAGACTTATGTTTGTTAGATAGTTGACAAAATTGTTATGTACACTACACAGAACAATGACAGTATTTAATTTTCTAAGTTCCGATGGCATCACACATTTTGTGCCAGATAACCGAGACTGTGCTTCTCGTTCAAATCCCATTACCTGAAAGACTGCTCTATATCAGAGGTCACTAGATAATGTTACTTATAACCAAATATTGTTTAATAAAAAGGAAAGAAATTGCATAACGTGTTAAAGTTAATGGAGATAAAACCAATTCTCAGACTCTAAAAACACAATATGTGGTGCTGGTCATCACTTTGTTCAGAGGTAAATGTGAAGGTGGGTGTTTAGGGATAAAGCGAATGGGAACTGAAAAAGAAAAGAAGAAAAAAACACCTAAGAGTAACAAACCTTTTCCTCATTTTTTCCTTTGCTACTTTTATAGTATGAATTTTGCCTTACATAGACTATTAAATACACAGACTGTCTCTGATTTTTTAAAACTTTTTTCCAATTGAACCTCATACTCACCTAACATAATATTGGAAAATCACAGCTTTATAATTCTTAGCATATTAAATACAAGGTTTTTCTTAAGTTGCTCACACTGACTTTCTCCTTTATGGTGTTTGTGGGTTGCATTTTTTAAGGAACCTGGAGGAGGCATGAGTCAATCCATCTACATTTTTTTTCTGGTGTAAAATACTGGCATAATTTATTTTAATCAATGTCGCCCTCAGCCATTTCAGACATCTTCAGGGGAAGGAATGAAAACCTCCAGAGAACAGGAAACCTGAAAAGTGTGGATCACCATTTCTCATTTACCCATGCTAATTAAGACCAAGCATTTGAAAGTTACCATCGGAAGGAAAATTAAGCCAATTAACCCACTGATGAAGATAATTTTCAATATTCTATCAAGAGGCAAAAATCCTCACCAGCCCCTCTTATTCCTACTGTGGAAATAATTTGCGTGCAGTCTCTCAGCGCTGAGAACTTAAACGAGTGTCACGCCAGTTCTGTGGGTTCTAATTGCGACTTTTATTTAAATTCTGATTTTCTGCCCCACAGCTTGATTTCTCATTGGTGGAACCTGATTGCTTTGAGGCCTGATTAGGTTTATTTGTGGGGCCTTGGAAACGTGCGCGGGTAACTTTCTCCCCGCTTACGAGGAAACCCTCCAATATCCAGCTTGTCTGTGTCAACTGGAGCGTGAGAGCCGCTGCAGGTTCTGGAGGGACGGGATTAATTTGGGAGCATTAATTACCAAATAATTACATCCTGTGTGTGAGTTACTCACAAAGATGCATCTCAGGATCCAAAGCTGCTTCTCAGATGAGTACATTTCGCTTTAAGTTCAGCATCTGCAGCGTTCTCTTTTATTGTTTTTCCTATGCATAGAGTCGGCGAGCATTTTACAGTAAAAATGCCTTTACTGACTGAAATGAGCATTTTCCTATGTAAGCTCTTTCCTTGCTCTGGGGAGGAAAGACGGAATGGACCAAAGAAGATAAATATGTATTTTAAATGGCACCTGGAGTATTTTTAGACATACATTTCAGTTGTAATTATTGTCTATCTAAACATCTAACTATTTTTAGTATTTCAAACAATAATGAGCTGCTTGCACAGAGAGAAATGAAGTGAGTTGTCGGCAGGGCCACTGTGGTGTTTGGATTCACACCCCCTGCTCTCGTTCTCCCTCACTCCTGCATGGGCTGGCCTGTTTCCAGCTCACACATTCTTGGAAAACGCGAGAGCCTTTCCGTAACGGAAAGCAACCCAACAAGCATCTCCTAGGACATAGAGTTAGGACATTTCAGATTTTTTTACACAATAAGAATATGATTTGTTTTCATTTAACATTTCAATAATATAGAAATATTATACTGTTAAAAGTGAAAAGCACATGCAATTTGACTAGAATACTACTTGGTATATTAGAGATGTTCAAGTAGACTTTGGAATAACTGTTTTCCTAATTAATCATCACGATCATATGTCAATGGAAATAACTATAATTCACCCAACCGCATTTACCATTGATGATAACTTATGAAAATAGTGCTTCTCCTTGTACATTGGTTTATGGAAAATATACATTAGAAGGCAGTCCCACTCTCCACTTCAATGGGATCAGGGCTGCGCATGCGCCAGCACACTCTGGGAACAAATGGTTTCTTCTCCTGGACGCAGGCTGCGCTGCGTGTGGAGATGCCTGCGTGGGCGTCTCTCCTGCTTTGGGCTATTGGAATGAAATCTGTGACACGTGGCAGAAATAATTGCGAAAGCACACCAAAAGCCACCAGGTCGGTAAGAGAGCACGTGAGACAACTTAACTGTCCGATTACTAGCTTATTGCCAGCCAGCTTGCCGAGCTAGCTGGGACAGGGACAATGAGCCACACAAGCCAGAATCCAGAGGTCGTTCATCAGTGAAGCTCTTTGCACAAGACATGTGCCTCTCTTCTGTCTCTCCGGCTTCTCTCTCAGTGAATCTTTAGAAAACTGCTAGACCCTTGTTTTTTAATCTTCACCCAAAGATATGTATGTATTGGTTATATATATCAAACCAAGAAATTGTTTCCACTAAAATTACTGTGCAAAATATGAAATTAATTTTACATATTATATATATACTAGAGGCCCAGTGCACGAATTCATGCACCAGTGGGGTCCCTCGAACTGGCCTGTGGGATCAGACCATAATAGGCTCTCCAACATCCCCCAAGGGGTCCTGGATTGAAAGAGGTCACAGGCCAGGCCAAGGGACCCCACTGGTATATAATCAAGGCTGGGAAGGGACACAGTTGGTTGGCCAGCAGGGGAGGGACCACGGCAGGGCTCCAGGGCTTGTCTAGCCCATTTCGCTTAGTCGCAATTGGACGGACCCCAGCAGCAAGCTAACCTACCAGTCAGAGCGTCTGTCCTCTGGTGGTCAGTACGGGCCATAGGGAGTGGTTGAGCAGCCTTAGCATATCATTAGCATATTAAACTTTGATTGGTTGAATGGCTGACCAGCCAACTGGACACTTAGCATATTAGGCTTTTATTATATAGGATAAAATTTATATAGAGAGAGAGATAGAGAGAGAGAAACATATATCAGTTGCCTCGTGTATGCTCCCTGATTAAGGATTGAATCCACAACCTGGGTATGTACTCTGACTGGGAATCAGCCCATAACCTTTGGGAGCACAGGATGATGCTCCAACCAACTGAGCCCTGAGCCGCTGGCCAGGGTTAGTCCCTTTCTTTAATGAGGACTCTGACAATAAACTAAGTCTCTAGGCATTTATGCATAATGCAGTTTCATAGAGAGGATAATTGTGGTTGGGTTTCTACATGTTGAGGAATCTGTTTTTATTTCCTTCACTAGAGGCCCAGTGCACGAAATTTGTGCACAGGTAGGTCCCTAGCAGCTGCCTACTGGAGCCTCCCTTCCACGGCTGCCAGCTGCTGGTTGGAGCCTTCCTTCGTTCTGCACCACCCCCTGGTGGTCAATGCACGTCATAGTGAGAGAGCAAACTCCTGGACAGTCTAACTTCCAAGGGGACACTTTGCATATTAGGCTCTTAGATAGATAGATAGATAGATAGATAGATAGATAGATAATCCATATCCTGGAGCTGACTTTTAAACATTTATTGTATCCTTACCCAAGGATAATTTCCCATTTATTTTCAGAGTGGAAGAGAAACGGAAAGACAGAGAAAAATTTGATGTGAGAAAAACACATCAATTGGTTGCCTCTTGCACACTCCCTCAACAGGCCCCTCACTGGGAGGAGCCTGCAACCTAGGTGCGTGCCCTTGATGTGAATCAAGCCCAGGAACCTGCATTCTGCAGGCCAATGCTCTATCCACTGAGCAATAGTGGCTAGGGCTGGAGCTGACTTTTTAAGCCCCATCTTCTCGTCAGCGCCAGATTGGCAAATTCAGAAACATCTAGTCACAGTGCTAACCCAGAGGGCTAATCAGGCAGAAAGGACCAACATAGTAGGATGGCACAGGTCTTAGTGACACGTAGCCTCATGCATCACCTCATTGATTTAATGGAGAAGATAATTAGGCCAAATAAAACAGAATCCACCTCTTGGGCTGTGAGCTGTAATTATTTTTTATATTCAAAAAAATGAGGATACTTTTGACTTTTAAGAGCCTGGCTATGTGAGAGACCAAAAATGTGTCATGTTACAAAAATCTTGTGTTGAATATCAAAAGTATGCTCAGAAAAATCCCAGCATGCCTTGTATTAGCTCCCTGGCCACAGCCTCCCCTCCAGACGTGGCCTGGGAAGGTCGGTCAGGGAGCACTGCTGGGACGCAGCCCGGGGCAGTGCCAGAGAGGGGGAGGCCGGTCCGCGGAGCTGGCCGCAGGGGCATGGCCCAGGCCTGGCGCCCTGAGCTGGAGGCGCTCCCAGTGGGTCCAGTCCGAGGCGAGGATTTGGTCTGTTTGCATCCCTTTATTGGCCAGTCACAGGCTAGCATTGCAACTAAAGGACTGAATCCTTGGTTCATAACTTGCTTATGGGACATTATTACTATGAATTTTACTAAATGGAAAGGGGCTCTTCTTGTGGTATGTATTCCTTTAAGCAATTTAAAATGAGGGTGAGGGGTGTGGGGTGTGGAGAATGAGTAGCAATTCCATTTAAAACAACCAGAAAATTCTGTGGCTGGTTAAAAAAAACAACTGATCAAGGTCTGCACATGCCTGCAGAAAGCCCACTTCATCTCATATTTAGATTGATTTGGATGACAACAGCAGGATAAATGTAATGTAAATACCATAACTTTCCCAGCCAGTCGTGGAAAACGCACTGCTATATATAGCGTATTTACAGTAGAAAAAGGAGTCCAGATTTGTCCCAATTAACCTTGTAGCTAGATGTCCTCCAGTGCTTACAAATGACAGTAATGAGATGCAGACAAGACAATGCATTAAACATCATTGGCATATAAATTAAATTCACATACAGCCTAAAAGGAATAGATACCTTTATGTACTGGACACGCAGGGAAATTATTAAGAAGCTATTTCATAAGAAAAAGCTAATTAGAAAGAAAATTCAATACTTTCTCTAGTGCTCATCTCCATCAATGCTGGAAACAAGTTTGACCACGAGCTAAGAAATTGTTCCCACTGAAATTACCGTGCGAGGTATGAAATTAATTTTATGATTGTCCCAATGGAAGCTACAGTCGCTACAAATACTTAGATGCCCATTATCATTTTCCTCTGTATTGGCCTACATTTTAATTTGCTTAGGTTTCTATCTAAAGCTTATGAATATTTTAAAATAGATCCATCTTTACAGCAAAATAATGATAGATTGAAGAACAAGATAGACATTTTGCTGTGCACAGAATCCAAACTCAACAGCAAAAAAAATGTGAACTCTATACGAGAAGATTGCTTTTAAAGGCCATTTGTGAGGGTGTATCACTAAAAGGACCTCGGGGCCCAACGTGTGCTGGCATGGCTCCTGTCAGGAGCTTGGCGAGGAGCTGGGGGGTCGGGCCGGCTGGACGGGCTCTCTGATAGAAGGCAGTGGCCGCGTCTGAGAAGGAGCATCTGCAGGGGTTCAGCGCTGAAGACAGCTGAACCCGGCTTAGGACACTGGCCTTTCCTGACAGTTTCTAGAGAATATTACCATCGTGAAAGGCTGAACTCAAAACTGGGTCTTTCCAGTTGTCACAGGCTGATAGCTCCTGCTTTGTTCTGCACTCCGACTAAAGCCCCTTCAGCAGAGGCAGCCCGGGAAGGGGGCCGCCCCGCCCGCCCACCCCAGTTCCAAACATCACCCGTCAGCGGCTCCGACGACGACGTGCGGGACAATAGCGCCGGAGCCACCATCAGAAATCAATCAAAGGCAGTTTCTTTTGTGAGTTTTTTTCCCCCTTTTTAAATCACAACAACTCTGAGAACCAAGGAGGAAAAGCAAGCTTCTAAACAAAAACAAAATTAGTAACAGCAGACCCATTGCCAAGGGCAACATGCGTTTGACAGGAGATGGCGGGTGACAGATGAGGCCCGCTCTCAGGCTGAGCTGTGTCGGAGAAGGACTCCGGCTCCTCACCTCGGGAGGATGAGCCGCTCACCTTTGTGTGTGGAACGGAGGGGGCTGTGCTGGCAGGAGTCAGGAGGGGTGACTCCCTCCCTCCCGGGACCCTCCCTTTGCACTTGACGGCGATTGTTACAGCGCCTCCCCCCCAGGCTCTCCATCATTCCTCCCCACCCGGCTCTGTCCCCCCCTCTCCTCCTCCGAGGTGGCACCTGTCTATCTTCTGCCAGGCCATCGATTTTTTTAAACTGATTTGAAATACTCTTTGATAAAAAATCCTGTTTTACATTTTTTTCTTTGGAAAATATTTCTTTTCATGGAATTCAGTTTAAGTAAGTTTATTTTTTAGCACTACAATCTTTCTATGTTTATCCGGTGCAACCTTCTCATTGTATAAAGGAGAAAATTAAGATCCAGAAAGCAGTGTGGCTCAGCCACGGTGAGGTTGAACATCCGTATTCACATGGTTTCTGGAACTATTAGCAAGCGTTGTCAGCTGTCTTGTGCGCTCCATCCTTGGCCCTCTGAGAACCCCCGGGGAAGCAGGCATCCGGATCTGCGCCGCCTCGGCCGGACCGGCCACAGGCCGGGCTCCGGAGCGGCCGGGCCAGCGGAGCCGCCTGATGCGGCGAGCCCGGCCCCGGCCTCCGGTGCCAGAACCCGGGGAGGCCGCGCACGGAAGCAGGAATCCCATGTTATAGCCCATTGTAGTTCCTCCCGTTCACACCGGTGATTCCGCCTAACGCACAGGAGACAAACTGGTCCCTCTGAGGAGGACCAGTCCGGCTCTGGGAACGCGGTCAGGCCCGGCCACAGGCCGCGTCCGGGCTCCGGGCTGCGGGCTCCGGGCTGCGGGCTCCGGGCTGCGGGCTCCGGGCTGCAGGCTCCGGGCTGCGGGCTCCGGGCTGTCGGGCTGCGGGCTCCGGGCTGCGGGCTCCGGGCTGCGGGCTCCGGGCTGCGGGCTCCGGGCTGCAGGCTCCGGGCTGCGGGCTCCGGGCTCCGGGCTCCGGGCTGCGGGCTCCGGGCTGCAGGCTCCGGGCTCCGGGCTCCGGGCTCCGGGCTCCGGGCTCCGGGCTGCGGGCTCCGGGCTCCGGGCTGCGGGCTCCGGGCTCCGGGCTGCGGGCTCCGGGCTGCGGGCTGCGGGCTCCGGGCTCCGGGCTCCGGGCTCCGGGCTGCGGGCTGCGGGCTCCGGGCTCCGGGCTGCGGGCTGCGGGCTCCGGGCTGCGGGCTGCGGGCTGCGGGCTCCGGGCTCTGGACTGCGGGCTGCGGGCTGCGGGCTCCGGGCTGCGGGCTGCGGGCTCCGGGCTGCGGGCTGCGGGCTCCGGGCTCCGGGCTGCGGGCTGCGGGCTCCGGGCTCCGGGCTGCGGGCTGCGGGCTGCGGGCTGCGGGCTGCGGGCTCCGGGCTGCGGGCTCCGGGTTCCGGGCTGCGGGCTCCGGGCTCCGGGCTCCGGGCTGCGGGCTCCGGGCTCCCGGCTCCGGGTTCCGGGCTGCGGGCTCCGGGCTGCGGGCTGCGGGCTCTGGGCTCCGGGCTCCGGGCTGCGGGCTGCGGGCTGCGGGCTGCGGGCTCTGGGCTCCGGGCTCCGGGCTGCGGGCTGTGGGCTCCGGGTTCCGGGCTGCGGGCTCCGGGCTGCGGGCTGCGGGCTGCGGGCTGCGGGCTCTGGGCTCCGGGCTCCGGGCTGCGGGCTCCGGGCTCCGGGCTGCGGGCTGCGGGCTCCGGGCTGCGGGCTGCGGGCTGCGGGCTGCGGGCTCCGGGCTCTGGACTGCGGGCTGCGGGCTGCGGGCTCTGGGCTGCGGGCTGCGGGCTCCGGGCTGCGGGCTCCGGGCTGCGGGCTGCGGGCTCCGGGCTCCGGGCTGCGGGCTGCGGGCTCCGGGCTCCGGGCTGCGGGCTCCGGGCTCCGGGCTCCGGGCTCCGGGCTCCGGGCTGCGGGCTCCGGGCTCCGGGCTCCGGGCTCCGGGCTCCGGGCTGTCGGGCTGCGGGCTCCGGGCTCCGGGCTCCGGGCTGTCGGGCTGCGGGCTCCGGGCTGCGGGCTCCGGGCTCCGGGCTCCGGGCTCCGGGCTGCGGGCTCCGGGCTGCGGGCTCCGGGCTCCGGGCTGTCGGGCTGCGGGCTCCGGGCTCCGGGCTGCGGGCTCCGGGCTCCGGGCTGCGGGCTGCGGGCTCCGGGCTGCGGGCTCCGGGCTGCGGGCTCCGGGCTCCGGGCTGTCGGGCTGCGGGCTCCGGGCTCCGGGCTGCGGGCTCCGGGCTCCGGGCTGCGGGCTGCGGGCTCCGGGCTGCGGGCTCCGGGCTGCGGGCTCCGGGCTCCGGGCTCCGGGCTCAGGGTTCCGGGGCGGCCGGCACTGAGACGGAGCAGAGAGGCCCGCACTCCCGGGCACGCGGTCTCGGGAGCAGGCGCCGGAGGTTCCGGAGCGCTCACAGCTCAGCACCATGGAGGACAGACATGGGGCGGAGATCGGGAACCAGCCTGGCGCTCTGTGTATGAAGCCCATTCCTACGGAAGACCAGGCCTCCTTCCCCCGTCCCCCTGGGCAGGCGGCAGCCCGGCGGCGGCGCTCCCACGGCCGGTGACACAGGCACAAAGCCCAGCACCCGGAGCGCCGTCCGCGCGGAGTGCTTGTGACTGGACATCTCCCCCTAATGTTAGGGCCGGAGGAGCCGCTCCGCATTGTCCGTGTTCTGATTAATGCCTATTGTCTCCCTCAATGGCGCCTCCTTCACCTGCTATTATGCACAGGCCTCGGCAGACACGGGGCTGCTCGGCAGGCGGAACCCGCACCGGGCGGCCGGGCCCCTTTGTCTCGGGAAGGTCCCAGACAACCTGCGGCGCCTCCTCCGGACGCTCCAGCGCGGTTTCTTCCCATGTGATTTTCTTCCATTCGATGCTGTGTCTGATTACTCTGCTCGCACTTCCTCCCCTGCAGTGAAGCTGGCGCCCCCAGGACAGGGGACAGCCCTGCGCTGGGTGCTGACCGGGCGCTTTCCGGCTCTTTCAGGCCACGAGCCTCTGCACCGCGAGCCCCGCACCCCAGGCCCCGGAGCCGCCGGTGCTCCACGGGGACAGCGCCCTGCCACGGGGAGAGCGGCCCGGGCCCGGGTACAGCGGGCGGAGCTGGGAGGGGACAGGCTGGGAGGGGACAGGCTGGGAGGGGACAGGCTGGGAGGGGACAGGCTGGGAGGGGACAGGCTGGGGGGTGACAGGATGGGAGGGGACAGGCTGGCAGGGGACAGGATGGGAGAGGACAGGCTGGGAGGGGACAGGCTGGGAGGGGACAGGCTGGGAGGGGACAGGCTGGCAGGGGACAGGATGGGAGGTGACGGGCTGGGAGGGGACAGGCTGGGAGGGGACAGGCTGGGAGGGGACAGGCTGGGAGGGGACAGGCTGGGAGGGGACAGGATGGGAGGGGACAGGCTGGGAGGGGACAGGCTGGGAGGGGACAGGCTGGGAGGTGACAGGCTGGGAGGGGACAGGTTGGGAGGGGACAGGCTGGGAGGGGACAGGCTGGGAGGTGACAGGCTGGGAGGGGACAGGCTGGCAGGGGACAGGATGGGAGGTGACGGGCTGGGAGGGGACAGGCTGGGAGGGGACAGGCTGGGAGGGGACAGGCTGGGAGGGGACAGGCTGGGAGGTGACAGGATTGGAGGTGACAGGCTGGGGGGTGACAGGCTGGGAGGGGACAGGCTGGGAGGGGCCAGGCTGGGAGGGGCCAGGCTGGGAGGGGACAGGATGGGAGGTGACAGGCTGGGAGGGGACAGGCTCGGGGAGGCCTCAGGAAGGAGCATCTGGCACAGCACAGGCTTCCTTCCATTCCATTTGTTGGATGTTCTCATTGCTCTCTGGCCTGTTTTCTTAATGAAAGAAATAGGTTTTAAAGGACTTATTTTTCGGATGTTTTAAGGCTGTGGTCTGTGGTACACATTCTGGTCGGCTGTGCAGTGGCGGACGCTGCAGGCCTCGGCGTGGACCCGCAGTGTCTTCCTGTGGAGGTCACACCAGAGCCCGCTGTCCAGCGGGAGGCCCGGGGTTCGGAGGACATGTCAGCAGCCCCGCCTTCGTTCAGCCTCTGCTCCCGGTCACTGCACTCCGGGGTCAGCAGCTGGCCGCTGGTGGTGACCGAGGCCGCCCGGGTCTGCGGCAGCCCCTCGGCGGGGCAGGGCCATGCCCCCCCCCCCCCGCCCCGCTCCCCTGGGCCCGGGCTGGTCCCCGCCCCGTCTCACAGCGGCCCCCGCCCTCTCTGCGGGAGGCGGCCTGAGCCCAGGCTTCCACTTCGGAATCTCCTTTGCCCCGGTCCCTTTGCAGACATCAAACCTTCTCCCATGTTCAAAAACAGTGCGCATCTTAGCATTTCACTTTTGTATTTGTTTTAAAACCACGGTAATGATCAGGTGCTTTGCTAATATACACCCTGTATTAGGAAAATATCCAACATGTCTGCCCGGTAGGGCAGCCAGAATGGCTGTGAGGTAATGTGGGCCTGACCCCCGCGGCCCCACATTCAGAGGAATGTCAGGTCACCGTGGTGAGATCAGGCTGGAGTGGATAATATGTTTTTACATATTCAATTCATGCAGTTTAACTACTTCTTTTAATTGCTTCAGTGTTGAATTAGTCTTTTAAAAGCTTCCCCTCATTAACGTGAAAGGAAATTGAAAGGGAAAGTGAATAGAATGGGTTCTGAGACCATTAAAATTATTCAAAACCAGGAGGAAATGTCTTTTTTGCTTCCAAACATCCAAAGTACTTTTTGGTACATATTTCATGGGTACTTGCCTTTTCCATCATTAAGAAGCATAAGCAGGATCACGCTCATGATGGTACAAAAGCTGCCCCGGCCTCTTGGCACAAGAACCAAAACTAAATCGTCTAGAAATAAACAACCAAGAACATGATTGTTGATGCTGTTCTAATGAACGTGCTGGGTGTTTTGTATCTAACGGGGTTAGGACGGGTGGAGGAAAGCTGACCTGCAGTATTCAACGGGACTCTCCCACAAAATGAAGTTCCTGTCACCAACCGAGAACCATTCACGTAAAGTCTTAACATCTAGCAAGACTCAGATCTAAGTAACCTAAAACACATTAAATTTGACACACGCCCCACAAAAAACAAACAAACAAACAAAAACGAAAAATGCTCATTTGGAAATGGAGCCTAAATTTCAATAACACTCACTCGCCTCACCACCCTGCAATACCCGCCCCCGGAGTCAAGCATCCCCGCAGCACCTGCCCGCTGGCCGGCAGCGGGCCGCGTGGCTGGCTCACCCGCAGCCGCGCAGGAGTGGAGTCCAGCCAGGAGG
This sequence comes from Vespertilio murinus, assembly GCA_963924515.1. NCBI lineage: Eukaryota > Metazoa > Chordata > Mammalia > Chiroptera > Vespertilionidae > Vespertilio > Vespertilio murinus. Next base: position 53,053,220 of record OZ004715.1, on the reverse strand, counting down.
AGGGACAGAGGGACGGTCCAGGCCACAAACAGTCCCGTGGTCCCTGCGTCTGGATGTAACAGTGAATGGGAGTGTCTGGGCCTCCGGGCGTACACAGCCCAGTGAGTGGTTAGAACACAAAGATTCCGGCAGAAAAGGAACGCGCGGGCTCTCGGAGCTCGGAGAAAGGGAACCTTGTTATTGCTCACTCACCCCTCGGCCTTGGCCTCCTAAGAAAAGCCCTTCAGTGGTTTCATGGAAACGACTTTCATCTTTTCAGGGCAGTATGGGCAGGGTTAATTATCATGCATAAACTCAATTTGTGGCTTTGTTTTAAGCTGCAGTTTCACCAAACTGCAATAAGAGTACAAATTATAAAAATTGTGGAGCTTGTATTTTATTTTCTTGCCCCTTCGCAATCCTCATTACCATATGAAAGGCTCTGAAAGTCCTGCCGTCAGGAGATCTGTTTTGCCTTAATTAGTCCAATGTCCCTCTATCTCTTTTGCTCCTTTTTTCTTTCTAAGCACCTTACATCTGGACTTCCTGGAGTCCTGTTTGAAGCGCATTTTAGAAAACAGATGAGATGCTTGCTTTCTCTGTTCCTCCTGCTGACGGTCGGTCACTGTCTACACCCGCTTTCCCAAAGCTGTCCTCCCGGACCAGCGGCCAGGACAATGACGAGGGGGCAGGGTGCTTGCCGTCAACAGCGTCAGGACCGAGGGTGACAGCACCTTCCTTTCTGCGGTACAGACGATCAGGCCACCTGGTTCTAGAATAGGCGTCTAGCTTGGTGGAAGGCAGGTGGGCACAGATCCACAAGCGGGACCTAGAAGCCAGGCCAAATACAGCTGCCAAAGGAGAGCACAGAGACATCGGGAATTCTGGTGGCGAGCAGTCAGGGAGAAAGCCTGACGCCTGGTGACAGTCAGGCGTCTGAAGGACCTGGCAACCCCAGGTTACATTATCTCAGCTCTCTGTGCAGACTGCCCAGCCCCGTTCTCGAGCCGGACGTGGTAACGGAAGCAGAGATCCCCTTTACAAAAGAGCTCGTCCCTGACACACTGTCATTCGCTTGATCCGTGGCCCCAGAGGTCCGTCAGCAGTGCGAACTCCTCCTCGTTTCACAGGAGAGGAGACCGAAGGTCACGGGGCTACATGACAAGTGATTCGGGGACACCGGGCGGCTCCACCTTACATGATCAGCACCTAAATGTTTGAATTTTTCTTTCATTTTTTTCTTATAGGAAAAGAAGCTTAGTCTTTTGAAACCTTTATTCTCTTTCTTATGTGAATTTTTTATGCATAATAAATTTTGTGATGATTTTTAAAAATGTAATCGTATTTCATGAAGTTGATCTCCAAGAAAATTGAAACTTACTTCCCAAATAATTGTGTCCTCATGTTTTGCTATTAGTTTTATACAATAGCATGCATTTGGGGGATATGTCACAAAGGAAAACAATGTTCGCCAACAACCATCCTGCGGGCCCATCGGAGGCTTGCTGCAGGCAGCTGGGTCCCTTGGCCACGTGTGTTCCTGTTACAATGCTGCTCTTAGTTGTCATCTCCCGTTATTTCCCACTTGTGGCATCTGTTGTTTATTCTGTTTTCCTCTCCCCCTGCCCTCTTTTGGATAGACTTTCTCTCCTTAACATTTCAGCTAGGCTCCTCCGTCAGCCCGCCAGCTTCCTCAGTGCGCGCAGTGGTGCACACCTGTGACTTCTCACCAGCTCCCTCCTCCCAACTTATGGCGATTCCTAAAAGCAGAAGTCCTCTTTGGACTTTTCAGCTGGCAAAAGAAGGTACCACTAATCAGGCTTTTGTAAAAGAGAAGTGGCATAACGAAACAGATGTATCAGCCAAAGCCAGCTTGGCTCAGTGGATAAAGCATTGGCCTGCGGACTGAAGGGTCCCAGGTTCGATTCCGGTCAAGGGCATGTACTTGGTTGCGGGCACATCCCCAGTGGGGGGTGTACAGGAGGCAGCTGATCATTGTTTCTGACTTTCTATCCCCCTCCCTTCCTCTCTGTAAAACTCAATAAAACATAATTTAAAAAAACAAAACAGATGTATCATCTTTGCTTTAGGCTGTCTCGGCTTACAAAGGTTTCTTACACAGGATCTACTCCCGGATAGAGGGGAAACCTGGAATACTGCATCGGGTCACACACTGGTACAACGTGAAACCTCTCCTTTCTCTCCTGTCTCTGTTTGTGCTCATTGTTGTCATAAATTTGACTTCTGCACATGTGATAAGCCTCTGAATGCATTATTGCTACTTTTACTTTAAGCGATTAATTTTTAAGACATTTTACAAACCAAGAAAGCAGTCTTAAATGTGCTCCGCATGGATACCGCCAGAGAGCTCCTTCAACATGTCTTCACATACATGTTGGCAACAAATTCTCTCATATTTCATCTTTCTAAAAAATGCAGGACTTTTGTTTTTTAGGAATATCTTCACTGGATATAGAATTCTGGGTTAACGGTATAATTTTTCTTCTGGTGCTTTTAATAATGTTGTTCCATTGTCTTCTGGTTAGAATTGGTTGAGACAAGAAGTTACAAATTTTGTCTTTGCTTCCCTATATGTAACATGCCTTTTCTTCTGGCTGCTTTTAAGATTTCCATCTTTATTAGTAGTTCCTAACATTTTATTCTGAGACGCCTGGGTACAGCTTTCTCTGTTAATCCTGCCTGCGGTTTGTTGAGCTTCTATGCAATTTGGGTTAAACTTCTCATTAAATGTGGACAAGTTTCAGCCATTATGTCTTCAGACATTACCTGCCTTTTCCTCAGCACTTTCCTTCTGAACCCATCGCATGCATGTTAAACTTCTTGGGGTTGTTTCACCAATGACTGCCTCCACTTACTGTATTTTTTTCTTTGTGCTTAAGCTTGGATAGTTTCTGTTGTATTGCTATGTATTCAAACTTGCTGACTTTTTCTGCTGTCTAACCTGCTCTTAAATACACCCAGTACACTTTTATATTAGTTATTGTATTTTCATCTCTAAGTTGCATTGGTTGTCTTTTCATAAATTCTATTTATCTACTTTTATGTTCATGTTTTCCTGGAAATCATTTAACATATTCATAAGAGCTATCTCCAAATCCTGTCATTTCTGCCATTTCTGGCTCTGTTTTTATGAAATAATTTTTCTTCTGGTCATGAATCACGTTTTCCTACACATTGTATGTGTAATAATTTTATTGGATTTTGATAATTTTAAATACTGTTGAGTGAATGGATTTTTTTTTTTAAGTGTCAAGAATTTTAAACTTTTTTTTCCTGGCTAGCAGGAAACAAAGCTTTATCCTGTGAGTCTTATTTTAAAATGTTGCTACAGCAGGTCTGGAATAGCCTTCAGTTCAGGGTTTGTTTAGCTCGCCCACCAGTATCATGCAACCTTCTTTGCTGCCTGCCGCACGCCCCTTGCGGAGCGAGGCTGTGTCACGTCCCTGGTGACCCTGGAGCACGCCCGCCCGGGAGAGCTCGGGAGCTGCTCCACTCGGCGCTGGCTCCCTGACAGGCACTCTTTCACTGGGCTTCCTCTCTGCCCGTCTCGCGGATCCTCACCCTCCGAGAGGATGTTAACTATTGTGCCAAAGACTCAAGGTGACCCTTCGCAGTTTCTGGAGCTCTCTCCGGCAAGCTGCCTTTCCTGTGCTCTGCCCAGCCAGCTCCAGCTGCCGCCACTCCCGAACTCTGCCCCCCGAACCCGGGGAGGCCGCTGTGCTGAGGACGCTGCCCTCGTCAGGAGCCCCGCAGCATAGCGTGCTTCTTTGTCTCCCTGCTCTGAGGGATCACAGCCTAGCACTGAATTTTATCTAATTTCGTTTCTTATATTTTGTTCAGATTCTGCTTGTTTATGACAGGAGTGCAAATCTGGTCCCACCACCCCATCATACACAGAAGCCGAAGAGAATCATACATATTTAAAAAGAGAACATCTAAACCAACTCAAACTATACAATCCTTACTATGATTTGCATTCTTATGCTTGAATCCCAAGAAGATTAATTATATCTAGTCAGTTCAGCTCCTTCCCATCTGGTCTTCTGCGTCTACCGGGTATCTCTGAAACTTGACAAGATCAAAACTGCCATATGGAAGGCTATCTACAAGGGTCCAGGTCAATATCAGGTTCAATCATGTCTTATATGGGTTACATGTCATGCACAACATACCTTTGTCTCAAAGTCATAGATAATGAATTATTTCTCAATTGCATGACCTTAAATATCAACAATCCCCCAACCAAAAAAATAAGCAAACATTGTGATGACAGTATTGATGCCAGAAAAATAAGAAATTATATAATATCCATAGTAATTGCATGCTAAATTAACTTAAAGGTTATAGCAATAAAATGTTTTAATCACTGGATATTTTAGGTAGAAACAAAAAAAATCCATTCACAACTCATTTGAAGGTTTCAATATAATCGCTATTTTAAGTATTGTTAAAACAATTATATTAGAGTGCTTTCAAATAAGTTTCTTGTAGTTTGAAAACTGTAAACTATAGGTCAAAATCTGAAAATTTTCTATGGATCTAAAAGTGAAATTTGATAAAAAGCATCACAACTGTTTTATTGTCAAGGATATTTTTTAGCAAATAAAAGGAAGTTTCTACCAAAATACTACATGTATGTCTACATGAATCTATATACCTATATCTGTGATTAGAAGAGCTAACTGAGGACATTTGGTGTCCTTTTAGGAGGTTTCTTTGCAGCCGGAGTCAGCAAACATTTTATGAAAAGAGCTCCATCATGGATATTTTAGACTTTGTGGCCACAGAGTCTGTCACAGTGCTCAGCGCTGCCACTGCCGGTGAAAGCAGCACAGACAGTGAGTCAGTAAGTGGGTGTGGCTGTGCTCCCACTGGAAGGGGCCCACAGGAAGCCAGGCAGGCAGAGTGGGCTGTGAGTCATCCTTTGCCAATCTGTGACCTGCAGCACAAGATCACAAAGTCCTAACTCCGCCCGAGAAAGATGAATTAATTACCTAGAGGCAGCCTGGGACCAACTGGACAGTCAACTTGTGTACTCACCTCTGGTGTGTGTGCCCACAGCAGGACACCGGGAACGCTCACGGACCACAAAGAACCCAGACACTTTTTGGTCTGTTCTCATCCCAGTCCATGTTTGTGCTTGCTTCCATCTTCATTTCTGGCCCCCACTCCTAGCTTTAGAAATTCTCCAGGGAAAAATCGGCTGGACTTCTCGCCCCTGGCTTCTCTGCTTTGGTCTGCTTGAGGCAGGATAATCAAACATGAGCAAGGTGAAGAGAGGGCACATGAACTCTCAAGATCATTGTTTGAATTTGGCAGGTCATTGTGAAGAATAACACTATTCAAACTGTTGTCTGTACCTCCCTAAACTAACTTCAGAAGCAAAATTGAAATGATTTATGAACTGAGCATCTGTGACTATAAATCAGAAGTCTTGGCTAATACCATGTGATTAATGAAAAATGTCCATCACACACATATTTTATAATTTTTAAATAAATTATCCTAAGAGACTATATTCTAGACACCACCAATTTTGTTAAAGTATTTATTAAAGCTTTCAGAAAAATATGCCAACTTAATCTATGTATGATGAACTTCATCAAACAGCATTGAGTGGTTTTGCGATTTTAATTAGAAGAACATATATAAAATGCCAGGGCGGCACACGGCCTACGGTAGGCATCCATACGTATCAAACCGAGGAAACATACCAGCTGAACCCAATCAACTTATGAGTGGATATGCATACTTCAGATGATGTTTCAGTAAGAAATATGTGTTTTATTATTCCTCCACCTTAGTTCTATGCTCCAGAATGAACAACAACTGAGATTATAAAGCTATCACACTCTGCCAATAGCCACAGGTTCCTGAAGAAGGCACTCCATGTAAATACGCACGTCGCCCCAGGGAACGGGTTGGGGATGATGGACAGCACCGAGAGACAGCACAGAACAGAGCAGGGTTTCAGCAGGGCGTTCAGGTCACTCCTTATGTAACCTGGAAACATGAGAAGGGTAATTATCTGTTGAGTTTTAAGCATTAAAGACATACTAAGGAAACATGATTAGAAGAAAAGAACAAGAAGTGCTTTAGCAGAGGTTTATAAAAATAAACTTCAGTATGAAGAAGAACCTTGTAAATGTTTGCTCATGGCTTGCAAAAACGCAAAATAAAATATTTAATAATCTCTTTCATATGGCATAATTTCACTAGGCTTTGCCTCAGGCAAAAGGGAGTTTTTTGCCAATAAATGTGCTTTGAGCTTTTTCAAAAAGGAAACCTAAGCTAAAAAGATTTATTTCTTTCAGCAAGAAATAAGTCCTCAGACTAAATCTTAGCCTGATTTTCAATATTTTTGAGTTGCAAAACGTGAAAATATATAGGAGCATTTTTTTCAGAAAATACTAGAACAAAATTATGGAAAATTATAATTCAGTATTAGGAAGAAAAATTTCAACCTGGGACTCTCTAGTCCCCGGTGGAGGCTCTGTCCACTGAGCAGAAGCAGCGAGGGCAATGAGGATTACTTAACCCCAATACTAAAGAGTGCCTCACGGAAAAGTAAGACAAGGGCCTGCAAGACACTTGCATTCTGGGAGTGTCTAGAATTTCTTTTGCATTGCAAAGTTGAGATTTACCCAAGTTATTGTCTAACCTCGAAATTGGTTTTCGCTCTTCATTCTGAGGTTTCTTCCTGAGCACTCCCCAAAAAATCGTTATTTCCTCATTCCCTGGTGTTTTGTAATGGAAGATAAATATTTTGCCCCTGGGGAGAAAGCAAATATCTATTACATAATTTACCAGAATAAATTTTAAAAAATGTAGGCTTTAAGAATAAAGAAAACAAAAGAGCTAAAAAATAGTCTAAAAAAAGTTTAAAACACTGGTGAACCACATTCTGACATTAATCCTTAACTATAATATAAAATTATTATATATTCTTCTTTGAGATTCTCAGTGACAATCAATTTCTTTTGATATCCTCCTAGGTTAGTGTTTTCCAAATCAGAGGGACTCATGTACCAAATTCATAATTCTTGCCATTTTTGTATGTAATGTCTACTATTATTTACTAATTGATTTTAACCAACTTTATTTTTTCCTGAATAAATGCATCCTACATAATAAAAGGCTAACATGTAAATAGACCAAATGGTGGAATGACCAGTCACTATTACACTCACTGACAACCAGGGGTCAGACACTCAGTGCGGAAGCTGGCCCCTGGTGATCAGTGCATTCCCACAGGGGGAGCACCACTCACCCAGAAGCCAAGCTCATGGCTGGCAAGCTCAGCAGCGGTGGCAGGAGCCTCTTCTACCTCTGAGGCAGTGCTAAGGACCAGGCCTAAGCCAGCAGGCAGACATCCCCCAAGGGGTCCCGGACTGCGAGAGAGTGCAGGCTGGGCTGAAGGACCCCCCTGCCAGTGTATGAATGTCATGCACCAGGCCTCTAGTATAAAAAGAAAATTTGATCTCGCCATGAAATCAAGCATTTGTTGTTCCAATATTTTGAATACATATTAAAATAAAACAGTATTATAAAAAATGATATAACTATCAATATATATCTATATATCTATATATCTATATATCTATATATCTATATATCTATATATCTATATATCTATATATCATCTATATATCTATATATCATCTATATATCTATATACCTATCTATCTAGGTAGATAGATAGATAGATAGATAGATAAAGAGGTAATATGTAAATTAGGCCAGGACACTGTAATGGGTCACGACTGGACCATCAGCTCTTTATTAGCTCCTATACACAACATGGGGCATTGCTCCAGAGACAAGGCAGAAGTGGGGAGGTGCTGGGAGGGACTAGCCAGAGGCAACTGGAGGGAGGGTGAGCAGCACCTTGGGAAAAGGTGAGTAGGCCAATGCAATGCATGAGAAGGCTGAAGAGAGAAGGCAGAAGGGAGAAGGTGGCAGTTAGGCAGGGTGATGAGGCAGGAGGGGAGAGCGGATAGGCAGTTAGGGCAATCAAGTCAGGATGGAAGAGCAGATAGGCAGTAACAATGATCAGGCTAGCAGGGGAGAGCAGTTAGGGGCATCAGGCAGGCAGGCAGGCAGGTGAGTGATTAGGAGCCAGTGGTTCTGGATTACAAGAAGGATTCCAAATTGGAGAGGGTGTAGGCTGGGCTGAAGGACCCCCTTTCCTCCCCTATACCCCCACACCCCTGTGTAAGAATTCCATGTACTAGTTATTACATAAAATTACCATGTATTATTTTAATCCCATGTAAAGAAAAACAATTGTATATTAAAAGTGTTTACTTCACATTAATGAAAAAATCTGATATCCATCAAAGTGTTTTTATAATCATAAACATTGTGCTAAAATGATATCAATAAATAATATATATTTTGGGGATTTCTTTTAAATGCATGGACCTTTGTTGGTCTACATCCCAGGAGAAATCTAACAGAAAAGAAGTAAACTTCTTTTATTAACTATCACACTTACTACCATCAGATCAGGCTCTTGACCTAAATGCAGTTTTTTCACATGATACTCAATGACTGGTGCTTTTGTCTCCACCACCTCTTTTTACAGATAAGGAAATGGTTTTAGACATTTGAACAAGTTTGCTTAGGAGTGTGGGCTGGGGTTTCCCACTAGTCGGCCCCACTGCCAAGTCTCCCTCTGGAAGCGAGAACCGCAAGGACGCTGCGGACCGAGTGGGGCGTGCCACCAGCAAAGGAGAGAAGGCAACGCGAGTGCAAGTGGACTGGCTGCCTAATCCAGAAAAACATTTGGGTCTCTGTGCACAGCCTACATTTCTCCGAGACTAAAACCTGGAGATTTACATATTATCTTTCAGAGCTTCTAGCTCTAAACAGAATGAGCCTAAGACTCACATTTAATGATTGCTAAAACGATGAATTAAGATATACTCCTAATTTGCCCATGTCCATTTTTTTCAGTCTATCAACTGGTCCTAGTTTCAGAAAGCATTATAAATCAGATTTTGTCACATGCTCATAATTTTGGAATTAGAGCATTTTGGCTCCAAAAGCCTCTCGCTGACAAGATAGCTGTAGTCATTCCAACAAATCTCTATTTCTGTGTCTCCGCAGAGCCTGGAGCATCGCGTTCCCACCACACACTCCCCGTGTTGTTGAGGAAGTGAAAAGTCACTTTGAAGGGGTGAGTAAAAAATTTACAGGATATCTTTAAGCTTCTGAAAAGTATGAAGAATGACTTCAGGCCGTTCAAAGCTATGTTATAACGTATTTCTTGTACCTGGAAATTAGTGCTTCAGAAACATCTCTGTCTACTTATACGTGTCAAACAAACCATTCAGTTTAGGGTCCCAAGGTGTGTGCTGTTGAGAAGGAAATTAGTAATAAAATGTGCTATGTTTACTTGGACTGTTAAAAAAGAATACATTGCTTTAGAAATTACTCTGCTGATTTGTTAAAGAAACCAGTTTTTGTAATTTATGGAAACAGCTAGAAATACATGTTAAGATGCAATCTACAAAATTATTGTGAATTCATGTTGAAAAGAATTTAATTTTATTTAGTCAAAAATATGCAGGAAACTTTATTGATTCTCTACTTAGGTTAGAAAAATGGTTTCAGGATAAAGCTAATATGAGTAAATATCTCTCTTTTCAAATGATGAACATACTCAAATCATCCAAAAACATGCAATTTTATATTTTTCTTTTAACATCTACACTATAATTCATGTAACTTCCCCCCAATTGCTCTGCTATAATTGTTATATACCATATATTTGTTTGCAGAAATGTTGCTGCTGGCCACGGGTCACTATGGCCATTGTTAATAATTATCAGAAGTATGGAGATAAAATTATAAATATTTGCTAAGATATTAGAAAAGATAAGAAAATCAGAACCCATAAGCACATTCAATATTATTTATAATAAAAATGCAAAGAAAAGGTTATGATGATGTATTTTGTCTAACATATTAGCAAGTAATAACTGGACACTCCTTTGTGAGTGCTGTGAGGTGAGCTGTTTTCACAGATGCTGAGAGTGTAAATGGCAGCATCTAACTCAGGTATGTGCTAGATCATGCATTTTAGTACATTTATACCTTTTGACCCAGTAATTTTACTTTTAAGATATTTTCCTAAGAAAATTAGTCATACATACATCCACATATAACATTACCAAATATTAAAAATAATTTTTCTAAAGATGATTAGAGAACAAATGCTGAAAATTAAAGGATCTTCTGATGGAACAGTAAGCTAAAAATAGAATAGGGTCTTGATTAAAATTATAAACATTGCTTGTGAGAAAGAGACTAGGAGGAACTCTCCTAGCCCTGTGATAATGGTTTTCCTGTGGGATCTCTGACCTTTGGGACCTGCCAGAGACGGGGTTAGGGTGATTGCTGTTTTCTTCTTTTTCGTATTATCTACTAAAGCCTATTTACATAACATTTTAGAATATTTTTGTTGTTTTATGTTTTTATGTAAATGGGCCTTAGTTCAAATGAATGACTCAGTAAACATCAGCTAAATTTATAAAATTTGCTTTTTCACTCAAAGCCCAATTAAAACTTAGAAGAGCAATACTCTCTTCCTTTAATCAGATTATCAACTCACGTGAGTGCTTTTTCTCTTCCTCGAATTCTCCCTGCCCCAACTTTTCAGGATGAAAACAGGAGATGGTATATTTATTTTCATGTTTCTTGCAAGAGGAAAAATAAATTTGGACTTGGGGTTAGAATTACATGTTAAGACAATGCCAAGCCTGGCCTTGTATAACACATACACTCTGCTTATTTCTCAACTTCTATCTCTAAGCCAGGCTTCCCTCTTCCTACAGCTCTGTGGTCCGTGGACAGCTGGACCTTTAGGCGCTTTTCATAGTCACTGTATCCAAAGCCTAAAATATTCTGCATTTGGTTTATTCACTCCTCATTTCTAGAACAATGCCAGACATGCTTCATGCAGAGTAGATGCTCATTGAATGGGTAAATACTACATGGATTGTTGCCCAGTGGGCTTGTGGGCTCCTGCAATAGTCACAGAACAACTCAACATGGCTGAGAATCGTTAAAAGAGTTGACTTCTGAATACTCTCTAATTATGGTTATTCGTCACTGAATGACACTTGGAAATCACTGCAAAAGAATCCCTTATATTGGCCTAACCCTTTTAATATATAATACCATTTCTTCATACTTATGACATCACTTCAGTCTTTCAACAAACTATGAATCAGCCGGGGATGACATTTGTTTTTCTGTCATAAAAGGAGAAAATAATAATAGCTGCCATTTATGAAACACTGACTCTGTGCCAGGCACTCTTCCTGATGCTTTGCACGCAGGATCATGTTTGATCTCAGTGCCAAATATCACATTTTAAGGCTGAGGGCATGGTCTCGGTGAGCTTGGTATTCTTGTAAGCTCGGTGCCTTGTAACCTGGGGATTATAATGATAGAGTGTAAAGAAGAGAGCACAGGCTGAAGAGGGTGAAGTAATGCCCAGTGTCTCCAGGAGGGGTGAATGAGCTGAGGTTCAGACCCAGGTCATCTGATTCCCATGCTCGAGCTTTTAACCAGCAAGAAGGTAACGTCCGAGTGAAGAAACGGCCTTCTGGGCTGTTCGTGCTGGACAGCAGACCCTGGACTCCGGGAACTCAGGGGGATATCCGGCTACCTCTGTCGTTCCAGCTTCCTGAACCCATTATAGTCCCCTCACCCGTCAGCTGTATCAGCGGGAGGGGGAAGTCCATGTAAAGCCATCACATACATTTCTGAGTGGATTTTGTGAAACTATAGCAGATATAATAACCTAAATGCCGAAGTGCTCTTACTATGCAAAACTAGGCACTTCATGGAGAAAATGAGTTTTGCTTGCATTCTTAAAACTTGAACAAGATGGACTCAGACCCTGAGCATTTCACTCTGCCACACTATTGAGGAGCAGAAATATCACTTTCAATTTGCCTGGGCTCCAGCACCTCCGTGCCCTCCGAGGTGCTGGATTTCTAAGGATTGGTGTTGGAGTTTGAGACTGTTAGGTAACACAGAGCTTTATATACATATTCATTTCTTTCTTTCTTTCTTTCTTTCTTTCTTTTTTTTTTTTTGCAAAATATATGTAACAAAAGTTACCATTTGAATCACTTTTAAATGTATACTTCAGTGGCATTAAGTTCAGTTATGATATTGTACAAGCACCACCACCATCCATCTACAGAACCTGCTCATCTCCAGGAACTGAAAATCCATACCTGTTAAACACTGGCTTCCCCATTCTCCCTTTCCACCTGACTCTGGTAACTGCCATGTAATAATATTGTTTGGTAAATGAGGTTTTGTTTTTTTTGTGTTTTTTTTTCCCACTTTCTGAGAGATCACTGTTGGTATATAAAAGTGCCATTGATTTCTGGGTGTTAATTTTGTGTCCTGGTACATTGCCAAATTCATTTATTAAATCTAGTAGTTTTTTTTGTTTTTTGTTTTTTTGTTTTGGTGGAGTCCTTAGTTTTCTATGTATAACATCACACTTCCTCCTTTCCAATTTGAATGCCTTTAGTGTTTTCTTCTTGTCTGATGGCCGTGCCTAAGATTTTCAGTGCTGTGTTGAACAAGAGTGGCAAAAGCGGACATCCCTGTCTGGTTCCTATTCTTAGGTGTAATGGTCTGAGCTTTTGCCCATGATGTTGACTATGATGTTGACTGTATGTTTGCTATATATGGCCTTTATTATATTGAATTATTATTCCTCTATTTCCACTTTGCTGAGGGCTTTGATTAAAAATGGGTGTTGGATTTTTTTCAATGCTTTTTCTGCATCTATTGATATGATAATATGACTTTTGTCTTTTAGTTTATTTATGCAATGTATCATGTTTATTGATTTACAACTATTGCACCAGCCTTGCATCCATGGAATAAATCCCACCTGGTCATGGTCTATGATCTCTTTAATATATTGCTGGGTAGGATTTGTCAGAAATTTGTTGAAGATTTTAGCATCTATGTTTATCAGGGATATTGGCTTGTAATTCTCTTTATTTGCAGTGGCTTTATCTGGTTTCAGAATTAGGATAATGCTGGCCTCGTAAAAATAAGTTGGAAGTGTTATTTCTTCTTGAATACTTTTGGAATAGTGTGAGGAGGATAGGTGTTAACTGTTCTTTGAAGGTTTGGCAAAACCCTCTGTGAAGCCATCTCAATCAGGGCTTTTACTTACTGGGAGATTTATTATTATTATTATTATTATTATTATTATTATTTTAATTTCATCAGTTGGCCTATTCAGATTTTCTGATTCTTCTTTATTGAATTTTGTAAGATTGAATTTTCCTAGGAGTTTGTCCATTTTTCCCCAATTTGTCCAGCTTCTTGGCATATATTGTATTTGTTCATAGTATTTTCTTGCAATTATTTGTATTTCTGTGATGTCAATTGTTACTTCAATGCTTTTGTTTCTGATTTTATTTATATGGGTTCTCTCTCTTCATTTATTAATGAAACTGGCTAAAAGTTCAACAATCTTGTTTATTTATTTCAAGGAAAAATAGTCCTTGGTTTCCTTGACCTTTTATATTGTTTTTCTTTAGCCTCTATATCTTTTATTTCCACTCTGATCTTTATTATTTCCTTCAGTCTACTTACTCTGGGCTTTTCTTGTTGTTAGCTTTCTAATTCTTTAGGTTGTAGGTTTAAATAGTTTATTATTAATTTTTCCTGTTTTATGAGGCAGGCCTGTAGTGCTCTTAGGACTGATTTGCTCTGCCCCATATATTTTAGGTTGTTGTGTTCATTTTCATTTGTTTCTGATTTCTTTCTTGATCTCATTGGTAACCCATTCATTGTTTAATAATATGCTCCTTAGTCTTCATGTATTTGAATGTTTTTGAAGTTTTTAACTGTAGTTGATTTCTAATTTCTTGGCTGTGTGATCTGAGAAGATGCTTGATATGATTTCAATCTTCTTGAACTTGTAGAGACTTGTTTTGTGTCCTAACATGTGGTCTGTCTTTGAGAATGACCCATGTGCACTTGCGAAGAATGTACTTTCTGCAGCTTTGGGGTGAAATGTTCTGTAAATGTCAATTAAGTCCATCTGATCTAGTGTGCCCTTTAGAGTCACTATTTCCTTGATTTTTTGTCTTAAAGATCTATCCAGTGAAGTTATCAGCGTGTTAAAGTCCCCTACTATGACTGTGTTGCTGTTGATCTCTAAAGTCCTCCAGAAGATTCTTTAAATATATTTAGATATTCCTATATAGCAGTGGTTAGCAAACTGCTGCTTGTGAGCCACATGTGGCTCTTTGGACCCTTGAGTGTGGCTTGGCATTAGAACCACTTCTTCAAAATAGCCTTGCTCAGGCCAAAAACCGACTTCTGCACATGGGCCAGGAAGTTTCAATTGCACTGTACTTGTGTGCCCGCATGTGGTATTTTGTGGAAGAGCCACACTCACAGGGCCAAAGAGTCCCATGTGGCTCGAGAGCCACAATTTCCCGACCACTGCTATATAGGATTCATGTATGTTTACCAGGCTTATATACTCTTAGTGGATCAATCCCTTTAGTATTAAGTAGTGACCTTTATTGTCTCTTGTGATGACCTTCATTTTGAAATCAATGTTGTCAGATATGAATATTGCTACATCAGCTTTTTTTCATTTCCATTTGCATGGAAATTTTTCCCCCCATCCTTTCACTGTCATCCTGTGTGAGGATCGTGCCAGTTATCGGCTTAAACTCACAGGTGACTATCCTACATGTGCAATCCTTGCACTGCCTGGCCCCAGCCCGTTTCTCTGAGCCCAGCCCTCCCATCTCTTAGGCATTTGTATTGCTCAGAGGCACATCAGGGAAGCATTTCCCACCTCCACACCTTTGCACTGGCTGTTCCCTCTGCTGTTTGCCTGGCTCACTCCTTCCCATCCTTCAAACTTCAGCCTGTTTCTTCTCTTTACAGAAGGGCACCAACTTATTCTTTCATGGCTTAGTTTTGAAAGAAGTTCTTGTCACAAAAAAATCTGCAATTATATCATCTTATCATTGGCTTATATAGTTATTTGTGTTTATTTCTAGACAGCAAGCTGCTACTTCAGGGACTACTCTCCACCTGTAGTAGGTACTCAAACAATGTAAATGAATGACTAAATAAGTGACAGAGCTTTTATGAAAAACAGTAAAACAGCCACCATTTGTTGCTATCAACTGAGTGCTAAGCACAAAAAAACTTTCCATATACTGTCTCATATTATAGTCCCAATTTAATGTGAGAAAAAGATGGCTCATAGTATTTTAAGGACTTTGTGGTGCGAATTAAAAACTGGTGTAACAGTTGTTGAGAATGCGTCACTGTGAAGTGAACATCAAAATTTACCAGCGATATTAATAGTACAGGTCATAAAATATCAAACTACTGAAGAACCTATCAAAATAATATACAAATAGCTGAGCTTTTTATCAAAAGCATTCCTATCAGTCCCTACCCCGGTCCTGCTTGACTCACATTTCTTCAGAAGTACCTTTCTTAAGCAAAATCTTCTTGGAGATACAGAAAGGTGGAAAATTCAATTTGTGATGCGAACTGAAATCTGCTTGGCTCCAGAGCCTATGTGGGTACGTACACCTGGTTTTACTGCGCCTCGCTTCATTGCGTTCTACACGACGCCTCTCTCACAAACTGAACGCAAGAGCCTCCACCGGCCCAGAGATTAGGGTGGGCTCTCATGGGAGACTGTGCTACTGGTGGTCTGGAACCCAACGCAATAGCTCCCAGCTGTGCCTGTATTCTTCCTTTACTCCATACCCCCTGGCTTCTGCTATTTGAACCCTCAATTAGCTAACTATTACAGAAACATCATCTACTAGCCTGAGTCAAAATTACCAAGTCTGATCTCATTTCATCCCTTAGCAACCCTATGCAGCATAAAGATCATCGTTATTTCCACTCTCCAGGTGGCGTAATAGGAGTCAATTATTTTAGTCATGGTCTTGAAGCTGGTGATAGAAGCAACCTCAAACAGATATGACGACTCCAGAACCTCCACTTTGAATTCTTCGGTCCCTGTCTGATATTCTTCAAAGAGCTCTGGGGACCGCCTCAGGACTGCCCGGGCCTTTGGGAGACGCAGGACCGGGATCTTGTGGGCTGCAATGCCAGGTGTCTGTGCGTCAGCGAGCCTTCCTCGGGGGAGGCCATGGCACATCGGTTACTCGAAAGGGCTTTAGGGTCATCTTTTAGTCCTCTATTTAATTTTTCCAAAAGAAGAAGGTTTCAAAGGCAAAATTCTTATTTATTTCCAACTTTTCAAACTAGTAACCTAGGTGGTGATGCATCCACTGTGTCTACCGCTTGATGAAGGAAGCTTGGCATTTGTGAGCAGGTGAGCTTATAACTCATGGAGATAAATAACAGGCTTCTCATGCAGTAGTGGAATATTTGGAATCTACTAAGAACTAGCCATTAAATCTTATAATTGTTGTTTCAAAAGTCAGAAGACACTATTATTTTATTTTTAAAAATCCATTTTTTTGCCATAGATATTTGCCTTTGTTTAACTAAAAACAAAGACAAATTTTAATTGATATAATTATAATTCGCATTCTTTTTAATGGTATACATTTTAACTTATCACTAGGAAATTGAATCAAGTGGGCTTGGAAAAATATTAAACATGAAATTATTCCAAATCCCCTTTATTAGAAGGAAATGTAGTTGATCATTGAAATACAAGGGAACCAAAACCTACCCCTCAGCACTGCTGACAATCACACCTAGGCTATCATGAACACAGTTACGCATATACCCTTGGACTCCTGAGTTGTGATTATAAGATGTTCCCTACAAAGACCTTCAAAGACACCATATAAACACATGACTGGCACTAGCCTACAACACATGCTGTGCCACTGAGAACCCAGAAAACAAGCGCCAACATAAAATGAATTTGAACTTGCACACAAAATATTATGAAATATTATAAAAGGGCATAGTTCTAAAGAATGCGTCAACATGATTCCAAATATTTATTTAGTTAAGTTGAATTCTTTAGTCCAAAACATCGTACTCACTTATCCATTCCTGCTTTAATTACATTTTTGTCAAAAAGAGTAATAGGGATTTATTTCCCCAAACTGCTGTTTTTAGAAGTGATCTCAAATGAAAACAGAAACAGCCACGTACCTGAAACTCCCAGAACATTGATTCCGTGGCAGAGCTGAGGAGAGCCTTTCCTGACGGCTCTTGCTTTGCCGGTGTGGATTACCTCCAGGCACTCTGCCCAAAATGTTCCTAACCATGATAAAACATACTAACACTTTTGTTTTTTTACAAATTGTAATGACACATGTCAACTTAATACAAATTTGTTAACAGACTATCTTGCTAGGATATAATAAGCAAGAAACACTCTTATAGTTTTATTTATATATTTTTGTCTTTCATATATACTCCTCCAATATTTTAACATTTTTTCTACAAAATTTGGGGAAATCACAGAATAAATATATTTTTTTAAAATTTGGTATCTTATTTCACTATAAGGAGAAAAATTCTTATTTATTAAATTAATATTTCTTGACATAAATTTTTATATTTTGTTCCAAGTTCAAATAGAACAGTCTGGAACAATAACTATCAAATTTCAAATGACAAATGATGAAATTTTATCTGGGCAATTACTCTATAAAATAATCATTTTTTATTCATGTTACAAATGAAGACTGAAATACAAGGAAGATAATTTGGAAAGATACTATATGCCAAGTATTCACCTTGCTTTTAGAAATCCTTTTTTTACAAGATCATACTTCTTTAAAATTGTAGGTTAAACCTTAAAATTTACTTGGGATTTAGATAACACTATTTTTGCTATCTTAAAAAAATTGCTCTTGCCATTTTTCATCATGCTCCCTTCAGCTGTTCTTAGATTTTCAGGAAGAGATGAAAGTTACTTATACTCATTTGTACTCATTTCTTCCCATTTTCCTTGAGAGCACTTAATCAGGACTTTGCTCCAAACACTCCAGAGATTGCTGTAACCCAGGTCATGATGGCCACCCACCAAGGATGAGTTCTGGTCCTCATCCTACTTGAGCTATCAGCAGCATTTGACACAACTGATTACTCCTTCCCCCTTTAATCACTTTTTGCTCTTGGCTTCCAGAAAAATCTTCCAGTCCTCTTAAGACCTGGGCCTCGCTGGCCATTTCTGCAGCATGTAATTGGTGATGGCAAGTCAAAGAGAAAAGCCTCGCTTCAAGGGAGGGAACAGAGGCTCCGCGCTGTGAATGCACAGGGAGGAAGGAGTTGTGGGTATGTCGGTAGCCATCTTCGGAGATTAGAACATAGAGCGGGGGGAAAGAGGGGGAGCGGGTGTTAAACAGGTGATTGAAGATAAAGGGGTTAGGAAGAGAGAAAAGGAATGATGTCTCATTTAGACAGAATAGTCATAACTTAGTACAAAATGTTTACAATTCAGACCACCTATTTTTATTTTAGATTGAATATGTGGTAACTCTCCCTCTGAATTCTATTTCCTGCCCTTCCCCAAATTGTTATGATAATATTTCAATTTAGAATTTTATATTAGATAGGCTTACTTATTATTGTAGTTAACCAAAAGCAAAGATATCAAGCCCGGCACTTTCTGCTGTTTCCTGGGCTTTCCCGCCGGATGGCTGTCACTGCTCCAACCAAGGCTCCTCAGAACTCCACAACCTTTTACTGTAAAGGCAACTAGAAAGCATGTAGGTTTCCCAGACTATGTTTCAGATTGCAGTCAAAAAGATAGACTAACTTTTGTATTTGTGAATTACATTTGACAGAAAAAAAGAACAAAAATATATTTTATAGCATGAGGTGGAAAACTTCTGTAAAGAACCAGATAGTAAATACTTAGGATTTGAAGATCATATATCTCTGTTGAAAATACTCAAGTCTGCCATTTAGTGCAAAAGCAGGCATAGATAGTGTGCAAACTAAAGGGTCTGATTGTGTTCCTATAAAACTTTATTTACAAAAACAAACAGTGGTCCAGGTTTGTCCCATGTGCCATACTGTGCTCAACCCTGCTTTCGAACAACAATTTGAACACAAATATGTGCAGCCCATGTGTATCTTCAGAGTCCTCGTCAGAAATGATGTCACTGACACTAAGAATCATATTGCCTATCTGTGACTGATGTGCTAAAAACCGTATTTATCACTTCTCAGTTTTGTGGGTAAAAAACTAATAAGCAATAACAAAATTAATAAACAAAAACAGGCTCAAATGCAGCAAATGTTTGGTCAGGATTTTATTGTAGTAATAAACTATGTTTTATAATACATTTCTGTCACTTCTACAACAAAACTTTCATGTGCAGACTTTGAGTAACTCTATCTTAACAATATTAAGTCATTTGAGAGGTAGAAGAAACATTTAGTATAGTCTGTAAAGTTGTTATGAGGAGGCTTATGTAAACATAGCCATAACACAAGAAAGAGCATATCTTTAAGAATTATGTCCTCAAACACTTTGCCCTTGACATAAACAATTTTGAATGTTATTGTGAAATTCTTCATGGGACATGATTATTGCCCTCAGGTATTCAGAAACTCTTAAACTCAAGAACATTTTCCCCAAGTATGGTATCATCATGCTAGCTCAAAGTGAAAATGATTTTTAAAATAACTTAAAGTTGATTGTTCATGTGAAAAAAAATCCACCCACAGATTAACTAGTGCTAGATTGTCTGAGTGAAAATATAAAAATCTGAAGAGAGGGCAACTAAACCTACATTTAAAAATATGCCACAATGTATCTAGAACACTATTTCCTATTACAAGCACCATCATTTCAAGCGTCTACTGAACAATTTCCTTCACAAAAATTACATCAGAAAAGGTATTTTTAAGTATGCAAAGATGATTTGTGCACCCTCCTCTAGCTAATAGAGTATTTCCAGGCATTTCCTATATGGCATGAGGCACTCATGAATATACTTTGTCTTATATCAACCTTCTACACTGTGACAATAACTGCTTAAATATTTTTTAAAGAGTTTAATTCTTATGCTAAAAAGAGCTCTTTTGGTGATCTCCTGAGACCAACTTCTGGCCCAGAGTTAGATACAATCTCTACTATTTCATCTCCTTTCCATGTCTCCCTCCTTGTTTCCAGAAAATCTATAATATGTAATGATTTAGAATTAATATCCCAATTCCCCGGATCTTTTAATGCATTCACTTACACTTGGGGATCTGACCAAGGCATCTGTTCATGAATAGTGGAATGATTACCAAGTCCTGATGGGGAAGGCATGATGCCATCTCTTCCTGAAATACATCCCAACTGAGAAATCAAATGCCTCATGCCTGGATTTTTTTGTTTCAATTTTTTTTCATTAACTATAACAGTCTTTTGGACATTTTCTTCCAAAATACCTCTCTCTACCATATTATATCTGTTAAAAGGTAGAGAAAAAGATCCAGTATGTGAAACTCTCCTCATGCATCTATGCCAGGACTTCATATGAGAATTTAGCATCTGAATCAATTAATAGCCATTGCTTTTCCAAATTTAAAAAATAATTTTTAATTACCTTGGGCTTAACTGACACCTTCACATCCTCCAGCTGCCAAAAACTTAATATGAGATTCCCCTAGTAGTTCTAGTTAAAGTACAGTTGATATCGGAGTATACAATCTCTATCTCACTGGTATGTTCTTCACTTTTCAAATATTCTACGCAATAGAAGATTTAAAATTTAAAAGCTAAGTTAAGTCGGGACAGTGTGGCATAGTGGTTGAGTGTTCACTTATGAACCAGGAGGTCACTGTTCCATTTCTGATCAGGGCATATGCTGGGGTGTGTATGTGTGTGTGTGTGTGTGTGTGTGTGCTTGATCCCCAGTAAGAAAAATGCAGGAGGCAGCTGATTGATGTTTCTATCTCATCATTGATGTTTCTATCTCTATCTCTCCCTCTCCCTTCCTCTCTGAAATCAATTATGTGCATATGTATGTGTATATGTACATGCATATGTACATGTACACATGTACATGTAAACACACTAAGTTAAGTCCCTTCATGAATGGGATGCAATCTTGACAACTCCTTTTCTGTCCCCGTTGCCTAAAGTAAGCCAGATGCAGAGTAAAGTGACTCCTAACCCAGCGCCCCTCTTGGAAGCAGACGGCCAGGAGGAGCCGTTGACTTTGAGGCGGGAGAAGAGGACCTTGACAGCCAGTGGAGCTCTGTCATTGTGTGTCTGGCCTGAATTTAAATTACTGACCTGATAGCACAGGACTGAGATTTTCATTCACGTTTTCCAGGCCGCTGCAAGCTCTTGCCAACAGTGCTGTGCAGCCTGCTCCCCGAGCCCGGAGGCAAGCAGCCAGCCCGAGACCCACAGCACACACTTTCCCAGCGCTCAGATTTATGACCCCGAGTCTGGGTCTGTGCTCAAAAGCTTACCTCATTTGTCCTGGGCATTATAGTGCTAGTTTGAAACTAGTGATGGAAAATTCCTGCTGAAGAAAGACTATTAATAGTGTACATCAAGCATTGTTTGACACTTGTTAATCTTTACCATCATCCGAAGGAATCTCTTGAAAACAGAACGTGAGCTCTTCCACTATGTAAATCAAGTTAAGACAACATATCTGTCCTTTAGGGGCTTGAAGTCAATAATGGACACGACTGCAGGGAAAAGAGCCATATTGAGTTACTGCCACTAAGCGGGTATCTCTGTTTTAGACATTCGTCACTGAGTAGGTCATTGCCCTTAGTCAAAACTGTCACTGGGACAGACTGCAACCTCCCAACTCGGGCAATCACGGATTGTCCTGGACTACATCCCTGAGAACTCCGAACTGAGCATGCTCTCGGTGTCTCCCAGCACACTCAGCGCCTCGCAGAATGCTAAATGCAGCCTGTCACTGAAATAAATATGGAATCGGGGAATGGGATGAATCTAGCTTCTGAATGAGTTTACACATTTTGGCTGGTTTCCCAGGAGTCCACCCAAGCCTATAATAATTAGCTGATGTGCCCAGTTTAGGCCTAGGTCTTCCATCATCAGCATATTGTAATGATTGTGAGGAAGTGTTAACATTTGATAAGTATTTCTTACATAGAAGGTCTTGTTGATTGTCCTAAGAACATTTTCTATTAATCTTCACAAAAAACTAACAAGGTATTTTTAATCTTACTAGATGCCCAGTCTACAAAATTCATGCATTGGAGTGTGGTGGGGGGTGGGTCCCTCAGCCCAACCTGTGCCCTCTCACAGCCAGGGACCCTTTGGGGGATGTAGCAGTGTGCCAAGCTGCAGGTGGACAGGGAGGAGCCCAAATTGGGGCTGGGCACTGCTCATGCTCATCCAGGCCCATTGTGGAGTTGGAAGATGCTCCCGCTGTGGCAGCTGTGCTTGGCAGCCATGAGCCCTTGTGGAAGCTCTGACCACCAGGAGGAAGCTCCTGCATTTAGCATCTGCCCCCTGGTGGTCAGTGCTCATCATAGCAACCGGTGCTCTGGTCATTCTGCTGCAGCAGATGCTTAGGCTTTTATTATATAGGCTAGAGGCCTGCTGCATGAATTTGTGCACCAGTGGAGTCCCTTTGTCTGGTCTGCGGGATCAGGCTGAAACCGACCTTTCTATATCCCCTTGGGGTTCCCAGATTGTGACAGGGCACAGGCACCCCACTGGTGCACAATTGGGACTGGGGAGGGATGCAGGAGGTTGACCAGCCAGGGAGGGACTGCCATAGGGCTCCAGGGCATGTTTGGCCCATCTTGCTCAGTCCTAATCGACCCTACCCCAGCAATAAGCTAACCTACTGGTCAGAGCATATGCCCCCTGGTGGTCAGTGCACATCATAGTGACTGGTTGACCCGTCAACTGTCTGCCCTCTGGTGGTGAATGCACATCATGGCGAGAGGTGGTTGAGTGGCCTTAGCATATTATGCTTTGATTGGTTGAATGGCCAACCTGTTGACTGGACACTTAGCATATTAGGCTTTTATTATATAGGATTTTAAGAAGTTTAGTCTTAAAGAAAAACTTGTGCTAAAAAAGGGCAGTATGCCAGGACTGGAACCAGATCCTCAGAATCCATCACTCTGTTTCTCCACCACCTTGCCCGTCAGAGTGCATGGGCCAGGCCTTTCCTTAGAAAGAACGGGTACCTTCTGGGTGTAGATGCCTACTGTTTGGGTTAACTCATTCCTTTGATTCTACACGGTGTTATCACTGACCTCTTGGGGCCATTGAAACTACATAGAATTAATTTCCAAGGGGCTCAGTGGTCCCAGGGGGCTAGTGGCCACCTTATTGGAGCACACAGATGTAGGCTATTTCCACCATCATAGCAAGTTTTATGGGATACACTTGCCTAGAAGAATCTCTTTTCTTCTATGACTCATTAGAAAACCTGATTTCTACCTCCTTTCAAAGGAGTTTCATAATAAGCTTGTTCTTTTTCTGACAGGAAAGGGAGACCTCTTCTCTGGCCCAGCGACGGAGGTGCCGGGCCTTGTCTGATGGTGTTGCCAGCCTGTCTCC
The DNA here is from genome assembly GCA_963924515.1 of Vespertilio murinus. Classification (NCBI taxonomy): domain Eukaryota; kingdom Metazoa; phylum Chordata; class Mammalia; order Chiroptera; family Vespertilionidae; genus Vespertilio; species Vespertilio murinus. Next base: position 53,029,675 of record OZ004715.1, on the reverse strand, counting down.
TCAGTGGCTTCTCCTTGCCCTCAGAGCTCCTCCTCCCAGTCTGAGGGAGCTGGCTGGCTGTGTGTTCCCAGGAGAACAAAAGACATCAGTGTACCTGACTAAAGGCCTCCCGCCGGTCACCAGAGTGAGCCCTCTGTATCTCTCTCGTTCCACGGAGGTAAGCACCAAAGTTCCTATGTTATAATAAACATAGAACTGCAAACAGGCTGGGATGCAATTACACAATTTGCTTTTACTTTTTCAAGAGGTTTTTAAAGGCATGCTGGATGCCTTCAGATCATTTCTATTTTCCATTAAGAAAAAAATCCCAATGTGTTTTATTAAGATTTCCATCATGCATATTACTCTCCAATTTCTATTTTTTAACTGAAAGGGATTGATTAAATCAGCAGGTTGCAAGGGAATTGCGTGTAGGCCTCCGTGAGAGTGGAGTAGCTTTTCCCTTTCTCTGTCCCTGGGCAAGGCCTGCGCCCTTCTCCCGCCGCGCTCAGACCTGCCGCTTCCACCAGGGCTTTGCTGGCCATCCCCCTCCCCGCCACGGACATCTAGACACAAAAATGCAAATGCAAAATCCCTCAAATTACTTTTCGTATTAAAAATTGGCAGGTGGTGCTGGTACCAGAGAAACATTGTTAGAGGCAGAGACCCGAGAGCTCAAAGCATGCCCGCGCAGTGCTGTGGGCAGGTCTGATGGGCTGGCTGTGCCTGGTAGCAAAGTGAAAATAATTGCCTGAGCAGTAATAACACCTTCCACATCCAGTGCTTTTCTTCGCCAGGCGGCCCCCGGCTCCTGCTCGGCCTCAGACAGGGGCCGCCTTTGGGGTGGCACCGAGCACCTTCCCCCCGCAGTGACATCACACAACGATTTCCAGGAGGGCAGAGGGAGAGTCATTTCTCCCGGGGAAACTCTAGGAGGAATTTCTAAGTGGGAAGAATGTAATTTCTAAGTTAGAATTGGCACTGACACCAGGACTTCACGCCCTGATTCGCAGGGACGTGGGTGTGGGGACGTCAAAGAGCTTGAGGGGCGCCTTCCTGGCCCGCAGCTGTCACTGCGCTCAGGCCAGTTACAGCCGAGCGCCAGGGCCGCCACTTGACTTTCCCTGGAAGGCGTACGTTTGTCTTCTTTTAAGAAAAGGGAAAACAATGATAAAAACATGCCTACGCTTCCACCACGCAGAATGGACACGAATATAGGAAACGTACAGTTGTCCTGCTGGCACTGGTGGGGACAGATGCCTGTTTAGAAATACTTAATTATTGTGTAAATTTATGATCTCTTTATCAAAGGGGTATGGGAAGTAAACGTAGAAAATATGTCTGAGAACTATTTAAAAACATAGCAGAGACTAAAGCCTTGGGATTCCCCAAATCGAATCTCCTACACAAAGTGTTTATCCAGGGAACTGACCTGTTAGAGAATAAACTTGGAGTGAGTAGGAAAAAAAAAAAGTAGGAAAAAAACAACATTCATTTACTCCGATAAAAGAACAAACAATAACCTTCATTTTTCCAAACTAGAGAAAAACTGGAGCACTTTTTCTTCAAATTAATCCCTTTTAAGGCTTGCAAAGAAAAGGGTTCCCAAATCTATACAATGTAGACCAAGACCCGTGTATTGGAATTTTACTTGAATGTGTGTTATGAACATTTTAAAGATTGCTTCACTATAAATTAAGAACGTCTTTTTATTAAGTTGCTTCATTTGATTCAGATCCAAGCAATATCAATTAATTGGCTCGGTTGTTAATTTCTTTAAAATCCCCCCTTTCCTCTCCAAATGCTGCTGGTTGTTAGAGAAACTGGATCTGTTTCCTCCTAGTTCTTCAGACTGTCCCGCATCCCGCATCCCTCTCATCTCTCTTTTGTGGACCCACTGAGATGGTTTCTCTCCCCACAATTTCTGAAATGTGTTCAAGTTGTGATTTTTTTAATTGTACCATTCATCCTGCATTTATCAACTGGCCTCCTTCCTGAAGAACTGTTTTTCATCAGCCAGTCTTTTAGTTTCTGTTCGGGGGGGAAGGCAGGATCAATGCTTTCTCTGCGTGTGTTCAGAGCCAGAATGCTGCCTCTGCATTCTCTCCCATAGAAAAGCGCCTTGCTTTCCCATACAACCGGTTCTTCAGGGAGCCTCACATTCTTTCCAGAGCAGAATGGTGTTTAGAGACCATAATAAAGGCAGTTAGAGCTCAGGACAAGTAATAAGCTGTCATTGTTTTTGGTGCTTTCTAGTGGACAATGCTGGCAAATACTTGTTTGTTTTTTAAATGAGTCATTCTAATATTTCCATTTTAAATATAATGTTGATGTTTTTCATTTTAAATATAATGTTGATTTTTACGTGTTTGATTTTTATATTTGTACCTCTATTTCCTTGCATTGAAAATTCAGATTTTCAACAATATTAGCATAATTTATTTATCCTACAATATACTATATAGACTCAAAACAATGTCAATAATAATGACATTTCAAATATTTTGTAATTAAAACCCTGTTCTAGCATTGCTTGGTGTAATATTTTTCTGAGTTGTTACATCATCAACCTTTGATATGGATTTACTTATTTCAGTTTAATCCTAGGGCTTTTTTTCATATTGGGTTTAAAAAAAATTTTTTATATAATATAAAACTTACATCCAAAGTCAAAACTATTGAACAAAGTGTATGCAGAACCATCTCACCTTCAATGCCCTATTCCCTCTTTTTGTCATTAACCATTTTTATTAACTTGAACTTATTTGTTTTTATAAATAGAAGAAGTACAGCATACATTGTGTTTTATGCATTTGGAAACCAAAGGTTGGATATGTTACACACCTTTTGGCTCTTTGCTCCCTCCATTGGGAGGGGTACAGACATCGGTCACCCCGCCCCCTTCTGTGCTGCCGGGATGGCATCAGCAGGTAGTGCCAGCTCTCGGCCCCTCCGGGTGCTGGCAGCATAACCTCCTCTGCCCAATGCTGTCTGCAGCAATGGGTGTGGACACAGGCCCGCTGCTATGAATATCTGTGCACTAGCCTCCATCTCAGAGTCTTCTTCGCAAAGAGGGCTATTTCATCCAGCAATAAAAAGAAAGGTGCTTTCTAGCACACCATGTGAAATTTGACTTTCAAATGAACAGTGAATATATTTTAAGTGTAATGTGTGCCCTGCAATATTTACATTAAGATATATTTATCCTAAAGAATACAACATTCACTTAATAAGATATACTAAAAATCACTCTGCATTTGTGTAAATATCTTTTCTTCTTTTTTTTTTACTGCTTATTATAAGAATCTACTGGTAGATATTTAGGTTTTTTAAAATGTTTGCCATCAAATACAGTGTCACAACGCATATATCATTTTATACGTGTACCAATATACACATTCTTAGAAATGGGATCGCCAGATTAAAAGTAGAAGCACCTATGATTTTGGTAGCTAGTGCCAGCACCCGGCTTAAAGAATGTACAGGGCGGTATTTACAGGAAAGAGAGAGACCAAAAGGTTGGCAATGCTTTTTCTGGGTCAGAAGACTATTGATTAATCTCACTATAACTCATCTTGTTTTATTTTTAAAAGGTATTGCATATTTGAAATTCTTACAGTCATGTTTAAGTGTGTATACACTATAGTTTCAATTTTGAAAATGAGAAACAAAAAAACAAAAAAAAGAAATAGCATGATCAAATCAGAAGTTAATAGTAGAATCAGGCAGAAGATGGAAGAATTATTCTCTTCAAACCCGAATAATCTGTAAAAATCATTTGGCAATAGATATTCAGAACTTTCTAAATATTTGTGTTTTAGACTTATAACTAAGCTTTTGAAACCTTTTCTAAGAAAATGTTCTTAAATGTAATTGGTTTATATACCAAGTTGTTCATAGCCCAAATTGTTCACACTTATGCATACATACCTAGAGCCCCAATGCACAAAATTTGTCCTTGGGTAGGGTCCCTAGAACTGGCCAGTGACCAGAGCCAATCTGTGGGGCAACTGGCCGGGTGGTCGGAAGCCTCTGCTGGCACCCATCTTGGCCAGCCTGTTGCTGCCCTCTCACCTGCACCCCCCCCCACCGGAACCATTGACACAGGTCGCCTCCCTCTACAGGGCAAGAGGTGGGGTGATGGAGGGGAGAGCACCCATTGGCACCTCCCTTGGCTGGCCTGGGGCCTGTGGGCTGGTGGCAGCTACTGTACTGAGTGTCTGCCCCCTGGTGGTCAGTTCACATCATGGTGACCAGTTGTTCCACTGTTTGGTTGATTTGCATATAGGCTTTTACTGTGTGGTTATAAGAATAAATGTTATTTTAAATGAATTTACTCAAACCTGCTATCAAAGTAACTGATAACCCAAAGGAAAAATCTCTGAAATTTCATAACTAATTCATTTTTTTATCTATACAAAAAACCCTTCTGTACTTCTGCATGTATGTGTAACTTGTGCAAAATTATAATAAAATAGAATTTGATATTCTACATCTGAGAAAACATACCATCGGTATGTTTCCACTTGGCTATTGCCTTGGTATTTTTTACCTCATCCTTACCTCACTAAGATTAGCCTATTTACAGTTGGGATTATATCCTTTCTCACCTTTCTTCATGCTCATATAAGTTATGTGCATCAACATAAACTAGTACATTTATTGTTTTATCATTGCTTATTTTCATATAAATATGATCGTTCTATAGACATTTCTCAATGACTGGCTTTTCTCACTTAATAGCATACATCATGGACACCATTGTGAGTCACCAGATGTGGATCTAAATTATTGTTTCATATTAACTAAAGATATTTCCTAATATGGGTGAAACATACTGTGTTTTTACCATTCTCCTATATATTTAGCATTCAGTGTAGTTAGAATTTTTTGGGTTTGTTTTGACATTCTAGGCTAAAATAAACATTCTGTACATATTAATACACTTGAGGGATTTTATTTTGATAGAAAAGATTCCCAGTAGTGGAGTTTCTAAGTAAAGGGGATACGTTTTTAAATTTGAAATGCATATTTCCATATTACTTTTCTGAGGTCTATACCAATAAACATTCCCCACCTGCAGTAGGGGAATACTCTCCCGCCATGAACTCACTAGCATTTTATTAATTTTTTTCTCATCTCATGGGTTAAAGTTAGTATCTCATTGTTACTAACAAAATAAAACATTCTTTTATTATTTATTGACCTTTGAATTTCCTCTTCTGTCAATTGCTTATTCATATTCTATAAACGTGTGTTCCTTGGGACACTTGCCTTTTATTTACATAATTGTAGGTATAATACAATTTATAATATTACTAGTGGCATGGTGCATGAAATTTATATAAAAAGATGGGTTTCCCACAGCCCAGGTTATACTCTCTCAAATCGGGGACTCGTTGAGGCATGTCTGACTTCTGGGTAAAGCCTGATCCCAACCTGGGAACACTGGCTCCTAACTGCTCACCTGCCTACCTGCCTGATTGTCCCTAACTGCCTCTGCCTGCCTTCATGATTGCCCCTAACTTCCCTCTCCTGCCAGCCTGAACTAGCCCCCAACTTCCCACCTCTGTCAGCCAATTTGGTTTTGATTGGTTGGTTTCTATGCCAGTCAGCATCAAAAGCTCCACCTCCTAGGCAGCCATTGGCTCCTCACACTTCACACAGATTTGGTTCTGATAAGTCAGTTTCTATGCCAGTCAACGTCTCTGGGCCTATCAACAGGTCCTGATCAGAAAGGCAGGGCTGAGAAGCAGCCCCTGTGGAGACCTGGAGAGAAATAGAGGCATGGGTGGTGGCCAAACAGGGAGAGAAAGAGAGAGGCAAGTGCTGATCTAAAGCTGCCACAGAGGCAACAGATCAGTCCCTGCTTCTCTCTTCAGACCTCTCTCTGGCCCTGACTCATAGCCCCCTCAGCAATCAGTGCTAGGGTACCATGCCTGCAGCAGAAGCAGCACTGACTGTAGGACTGGCTTCCAGGTCATTGAGCCTTGGCTGTTACCAGTCATTACGACCCAGTGTTTTTATATATTATGATGGGTAATATTTTTTCTGTCATATGTGGTGCAACATTTTCTTCCAGCTTATCACTTATCTTTTTACTTGGTTTTGGTATGCATTCACATATAACACTATCTTTATGAATTTAAATGTCTCTTCCTTTATGGCTCTGAGTTTCTGTCTTGTTTAAATTGCTTTTCTTTACCTTAAAGATATGAAAACATTCTAAATTTTCTTATCAGGTTTTTGGTTTTATAACAAAAATTCACTTTTGTTTCCATATAGGATTCCTTTTGCTTATTGTATGATAGAGTAGTTTAAGACAAATTGTCTACTATTAAAGTATAGTAGGTTTTAATTTCTAGGAATTAATCATCTCATGCAATTTTTCCCTTTATATAATTTTTAGATATTTTGAACATTTATTCTTCTTCATGGATATTATGATCATTTCACCTTTTCCTTCCACTGTTTCCAAAATAGTTTAAAAGAAAGTTGAACTTCTAAGATTATATTTTACTCATCTACTAATATGTTAATTTTTGGATGATTGAAACTTTTATGATACATCTTGCTACTCAAGAATGCTATGTCTTTGCTTCCTTGAGGTTTACTTTTATGAATATCAACAAGACTGAATAAGAATATTCAATGATTAGAATGATATTTAGGAAAATGTTTAATGACATTGAATAACATTTAATTAAACTAAATAATAGCAGATAAAATTAAAGGAACAGCATGATGCCAATTAAGCTAAATTGCACAGGAAAAGACTCACAGTAAACATTTTAAAACATTAATAATGAGAACTGTTTGAGTGGAAAATTTGTAGATAATCTTTATTTACCTTGTTTAATTTTTCTATAATTTTCAAATTTTTAAAATAATATATTTTATTGACTTTTTACAGAGAGGAAGGGAGAGAGATAGAGAGTTAGAAACATAGATGAGAGAGTCATCGATCAGCTGCCTCTTCCATGCCCCCCACTGGGGATGTGCCCGCAACCAAGGTACATGCCCTTGACCGGAATCAAACCTAGGATCCTTCAGTCCGCAGGCCGACGCTCTATCCACTGAGCCAAACCGGATTCGGCTATAATTTTCAAATTTTTAGTAGTGGGCTTGACTCAGAGCATGGCTGTGGGTGAAGAAAACATATAAACTCTCTGATTTTGACTACTGAATCCTAGAATCAATAGTGAAAAACAAGAGACACCACTTTCTATGTTCCATTGTTGCATTTTTTCACAGAAAGACCTATGAAAACATTCTATAACAATGTGTCTGATGGATTCAATCAAATGACATAGTACCGTTACATACGTGGAATTTTTCTTTCCTCATAAAGCAGAAAACTTTAAAATAAGCATACAAGTTTAGTCTTCCAATTATGTTGTCGTTCATGGGAAGTAATAGCAATTAGTCTGCAGTGCATTTATAACTTTATTCTAACATATAATAAATGCTTCACATAGAAATTTGAAAGCACTTTACCTGAAATCACTAACTAGTCAAAGAATGAAGTTAAGAAAAACACTTAGTTAACTCAAAAGAATTTTCTTTTAGTTTCCCTAGAAAGGGAAAGCTAAATTGCCAATTGAAAATTATTACCCCTGAACAAACCCAATCAACACATTCTTTGTCGTCTCATCTTCCAACATATGTCTTCTTTTGATTCATTTAAAGTTTTAAAATAAAAGATTGAAACATTAGGTACTCAATAAATGTAGGTTAAAAATGTTCACTATAGAAATGTCTCCATAAGTCAGCATTTTTTAACCTACTTCTCTTGGAAATCACGTAATAACAACAAGAAAACAGGAAAATGTCTAAAAACTCCATTTACAATGAATATAAAGTATAGCTATAGCCCATGTACATGATCTGTCAAAAACCGCCACGACTGGGAAAAAGTAAGGAGAATTTTTTAAAAAGCTTTTTGAATGGGCTAACCAACAGTGGATATCAGAATCAAAAATAATATACTCACTGACGGTGAGAGCCATACACTGGTTAGACAACTATGTCCAGTGATAGCAATAAGAGGGAGAGAATGAAGCAGACCAGGCTGCCAACAGAAAGACACATTTATCTGGTTTGGTTCAGAGAAGTGGATGAGGTGGACATACACAAATAACCACATGATGTGCCATGTGTGTTAGAATGCCTTTCTGTGTCCCTGTGGCAGCAGAGAAGGAGAGAGTTTCAGGTTGTGAACCTTGAGGATTTTCCAAACTTTTCCCTGTTCTGAACTCCCTCATCAAAACAAACCTCCTTCAGATAACTAACACACTGATGGGCAGTAAGAAAGATTCTAGAACAACATTACACAAATATATAACCTGACTGCTGTGCAAACTGTTCAATAGATTAACAAATGTTTACCATAAAATATCGCTGTGAAGCAGAAAAAAAAAATACAACTCAAAATATCACTGTTCCGAAAATATGAAGTAGCAGTTACCTCTGAGAAGGTCACAAAGGGAAATACAAGAACACTTGCATAAACAAGAGAACATCATGCTAAGCATAGATGCAAGAATGAGGGGAGACACTGAGATAAAAAGAGGATGTAAAATACGATGTGCATGGATGGGGCATAGAATAGAAGTAGAATGTAAAAACAAAATTTGGGAGGGCCTTTCACTGATTTAAAGATGAAGTGGATGTACTTTTCGCTATTCCTCCTGCTAAGTACAGTCAAAGCCTCTGGGTTTGTACATATGAAGCCATAGGAAGACTCTGAGGGTCCGGGAGAAGACAGACTCCCTAGGAAACTGAGGACCCACGGAATGAGGTCGTGGCGAGTTCCCTGGCTGGTTTCTACTTTGTTTTGTTGTATTGTAAAGTGCTTCTTGTTTCTGTTTTGTTTTTTGGCTATATTTTATTTTATTTTTTGCCTCATAAAAATCAGACTGCATATTGGGGAAGCCAGCAACCCAGAAAATGCCGAAGGGTATAGGCAAAATGAGACCCAACAAAAGCCTGTTCTCTGTAGTCAAACAATGAGAAAAAAAAGACAGATTAGCAAGTCAGAAATATTTAAGCAATAACCAACATGTTTCAGACAAATGACAGAGCAAAAATGGAGATCCTAGCACCAGTTCTGGGAGGAAAGGCCAAGTGAGAAGCCTGGCCCTCCGTCTTCACAGGACACCACCATGGCCCTGAGGAGGAGCAGCGAGCGGAGCAGAGACCAGGACTGTCACCTCCTTCATGGCACAGGAGGCTCCTTCCCATGTCTGGTGTCAGTCGAGGCTACGTGGACGATGGTGGACACCCTCCCAACAAGTGTCTTACCACCTGAGGTCTAGTGAGGAGCTGTAACCCTACAACCACCCAGCGGCAATGGGAAGTTCTCCTCACCGTGAAGGTCAAAGAAGGCAAGAAATACATGCCAACAACATCATACCCAAACTTTTAAAATGAAAAAAGTTGAAAGCATCAGAAGATAAACAATATCCTCTTTATGGAGAACAATTCAAATGACAGAGATTTTATCACCAGAAACTAGGAGAGCCAGAAAGATGTGGCATAACATTTATAAGAACTGAAAGAAAAAAAATTGACCCAGAATCTTATAAAAGATCCCTAATGAAAATTTCCTTAGGAAAAGGAAAACCTAAATATACATTCATGCAACAAATAACAGGGCTGCAAAATGTATGAAGAAAAATAATCAAATTGAAAGAAGAAATAGATGTATACAAAATAATAGTTTGGATTTCAACATCTCTTTCTTTTTCTCAACAATTGATAGAACAAGACAGAAAATTAGCAAGGTTATTGAACTACTAATCAACAATGCAATCGATCTACAAAAACTAATTGACATATATTGAACACTCAGTCTAATCATAGACAAATACATAGGTTTTTTAAAGTACCAATGAAACACATACATATACCACAATAGACCACATCCTTGGTCATGAAACAAATATTAATAAATTTTAAAGAATTTAAACTGTACATAGTATGTTTTATGATGGAAAAAGAATCAAAATAGCCTGTTTGGCATGCTTCAGTGGTCGAGTGTTGACCTATGAACTGTGAATTCATGGTTCAATTTCCCGGTCAGGGCATGTGCCTAAGTTGTGGGCATGATTCCCAGTGTGAGGTGTGCCAGGAGGCAGCCAATCAATGATTCTCATCATTGATGTTTCTATCGCTCTATCATTCTCTATTTTTCTCTAAAATCAATAAAAATGTTTTTTAAAAGGAATAAAAACAGACATAAATAATAGAAAGGTAATAGAAAAAATAGGAAAACACTTGGAAACTAAAATTATACCATTTGATAAAATTCAAGGCCAATGTATAATTAAAAGGAAATTCCTCTCAGCATCACAGCAAACTGGGAATATAAAGGAACTTCCTCAACTTGATAAAGAGCATCTACAAAAAACTGACAGCTAACATACAGTGTACTAACTGGAAGAAGAAATAAAACTGTTTGTTAGTATATGATATGAATATCTGTACAGAAAATTCCAATGAATCATCATCAACAAAAATACCATCTTGGAACTAATAAGAGTGAACCTTAATGTTATGGGCTACAAAGTGAATATACAAAAGCCAATAGTTTTCCTATACATTAGAAATGAATAATTGGTATATATATATATATATATATATATATATATATATATATAGTACTAAAGCTCAAAAAATTAATAGATAGTTATAAACCTAACAAAATAAGTACAAGATAGATGTGTGGAAAACTACAAAATTGTGATGAAAGAAATCCAAGAAGTCCTAAATAAAAAAAGAGATATTTTTGCATTCATAGATAGCAAGATGCAAAATTGTTAAGATGTCATTCTTCCCAGCTTGACTTACAGATTTAACACAACTGCACTCAAAAATCTAGTAAAATATTTCGTAAGTATTAACAAGCTAATTCTAAAATTTGAATAAAAAGGGGAAAAAACATAGAACACCTAATAAAATATTGAAAACCAACAATGGTAATAAACTTATATTACCCAATTTTAATTCTTAGTATAAAACTACAATGCTCAATTAATAGTTGACAAAGGAACAAAGACAATCCAATGCAGAAAAAAATAATGTTTTCAACAAATGGCATTAGAAACAGGGAGCTCCATATGCAAATAAGGACAGATACAGAGTTTAACTTTATATAAAAAAAATCAAAATTTCTCAAGTACATAAATGTAAAATGCAAAATTATTAAACTTCTAATTAAAGAAAATTTATGTGACATTGAGTTTGGTGATAATATTTTTTATACAACACCAAAAGCACAATCCATTACAAATTTTAATAAAATAGAGCCTATTACTATTAAAATTCCAAATTTATGCTCAGAAAAATACATGGTTTAGAAAATTAAATGGGTGGATGCCAAGGACCAGACAGAGACAGCAAATGACATTGGCTGACACCAGGGAACTTCCCAGGAATCCCAGGACAGACACACTAAGTGGCCAGATTCAAACAATAACAGATCAAAATCCAGTGAGCTACACAAATAGCTGATCCAAAGATTTTTGTTTGTTCTTTATTTCTAGTTTCATATGTATTATTTCTTACTTTCCTTTAACTCTATTTTCTCTTTTGTTTTTATTTTATTTTATTTTATTTACTTTGTGTTTTCTTTCAATTTTTCTTTTCCTAGTCAATCTTTTATTTTATTGATTTTTATTACTTTTAAAAATTATTATTTCATTTATAATTTTGTTCTGTTTTCTTTTTTATTGTTATATTTTTTCTTTTCCTTCTTTTCTCTCCATATTCTCTTTTTTGTTACTTTTATTTGTCTTTAATTCTTTTGCTCTCTTGCATTTTAGTAATTTTTTTTAATTCTTATATATTGGTGTTGTTGGTTTATTTTCATGTTATTAACAGTTTGGTCTTATTTTTTTTCTTGTTTTGTTCTGTTAGCCCCTGTATAACAGTTGGCAGGATGATGTCAGAGTTGAGCCTCACAGTCAGCCAGCCCAAGACTGAGTCCACCCAAGAATGGGACAACAGCAATCAGATCCAAATAAAACAGGAGGACCAACATAACCCACACAAGGGACATTCCTAAACCACCAGAAATAAACACAAAGAAACAGCAAAAATGGGAAAACTGAAAACAGGCCACATATGAAAGAATAGGAGGAATCTCCATGAAAAAAGTTAAATGAAATGGAAGCAAGCGATTTACTAGAAACAGAGTTCAAAGTAGGGGATTTAAAAATGCTCAACAGCATGGAAAGGAAATTAGAAACCATGGAAAACAACTAGTCAGAAATGAAAAATGACATGGGTGAAATAAAGAATGCACTGGAAGGAATAAAGAGTTTGAGAAAGCAAAGGATCAAATTGTCAGATTTGAGGACAAGGTAAATAAACTCACTCAATCAGAGCAGTAAAAAAAAAATAATATTAATAACAATTAAAAAGCAGGAGGAGCCGAAACCGGTTTGGCTCAGTGGTAGAGCGTCAGTCTGCAGACTGAAGGGTCCTGGGTTCGATTCCGGTCAAGGGCATGTATATTGGTTGCGGGCACACCCCCAGTGGGGGGTGTGCAGGAGGCAGCTGGTCAATGTTTCTCTTTCATCCAAGTTTCTAACTCTCTATCTCTCTCCCTTCCTCTATGTAAAATATCAATAAAATATATATTTAAAAAATAAAAATAAAAAAAATAAAAAATAAAAAGCGGGAGAAGAGTTGAATAGAATTTGGGACAATATAAAATGTAACAACATCTGAATTTTAGGGGAACAAGAGGGAGAAGAAAGTGAGCCAGGGATAGAGAACTCATTTGAAGAAATAACAGAAAACTTCCCTAACCTGGTGAAGAAAAAAATCACACAAGTTCAAGAAGCACAGAGTCCCAAGTAAGATGAACCCAATGAGACCCACACCAGGACATATCATAGTTAGAATGGCAAACATTAAAGACAAAAATAGAATCTGGAGGGCAGCGAGAGAGAGAGAGAGAGAGAGAGAGAGAGAGAGAGAGAGAGGCTGCCAGCTGATTGCTCAACAGAAACAGTAAAGGCCAGAAAGAAATGGCATGAAGTATTCAAAGTAATGGGAAGCAAGAATCTGAAACAAAGACTATTCTATCCAGCAATGGAACTGTTCAAAATTGAAGTTGAAATAAAGAGCTTTCCAGATAAAAATGGGCTAAAGGAATTTATTACTACCATATCAGCATTGCAAGAAAGGGAATGCTATAAGAAAAAGAAGAAATGAAAGAGAGAGAGAGAGAGAGAGAGAGAGAGAGAGAGAGAGAGAGAGAGAGAGAGGAACATAGGCATAAAGAATAAATATGGCAATAATTATGTACTTATCAATACCGTATTTGCCGGCGTATAATACGATTTTTTGGCCCTGAAAAATATGCCTCCAAGTGGGGGGTAGTCTTATACGGCGAGTATATAACAAATTCTGTATTTTGAGTGGAAATGTTAGGGGGTCGTCTTATATGCCCAGTCTCTTATATGCCGGCAAATGCGGTATTTTTCAGGGCCAAAAAATCGTCTTATACGCTGGCAAATATGGTAATTACATTGATGTAAATGAATTAAATGCTATAATAAAAAGTCATAGGGCAGCTGTAAGGATGAGAATACATGACCCATATATATGCTGACTATAAAACACCCAGCTCAGAAGAAAAGAATCACACAGGATGAAAGTGAAGGCATGGAAAAAATTTCCATGAAAATGGAAATGAAAAAAAGCCAGGGTAGCAATACTTAATATCTGACAAAATAAGCTTCAAGTCTAAGGTAATAAAAAGAGACAAATAAGGATACTACAGGGATCAATACAACAAGAGGATATAACACTGGTAAACATATATGCACCTAATATAAGAGCACATAAACATATTTAAAATAACTCTTGGAAGACTTTAAGGGAGAGGTTGACAGAAATACAGTCATAGTAGGGGTCTTTAACACCTTACTCACGTCACTGGATAGACCCTCTAAACAAACAATGAACAAGGAAACAGTGACCTTACAAGACACACTGAATCAGATGGATTTAGCTGATATTTATAGAACATTTCACCCCAGCAATAGAGTATACATTCTTCCCAAGTGCACTTGGGTCATTCTCAAAGACTTTTATGACACAAAATAACTCTTTACAAGTTCAAGGGTATTGAAATCATATCAAACATCTTCTCAGATCACAATGGCATGGTACTAGAAATCAGTTACAATAAAAACATTCAAAAACTTTTAAAATATGGAAACTAAATAGCATGTTATGAAGTAATAAATGGGTTACCAGTGAGATCAAGCACAATATCAAAAAATTCCTAGAAACAAATGGAATTGAACACACAAAAACCAAAAATGTATGGGAACAGCAAAAGTGGTCCTGAGATGGAAGTTCAGAACATTACAGAAACAACAAAAATCTCAAATGAGCAATCTTAACCTACAACTAAAAGAATTCAAAAAAAGAACAAGAAGTAAAGTCCAGACTTTGTAGAAGGAAGGAAATAAAGGTCAGAGTAGAAATAAATGATATAGAAACTAAAAAACAATACAAAAGATCAATGAAACCAAGAACCGAAAGATGAAGAAAATTGAAGAATCTTTAGCCAGACTCATCAAGAAACAAAGAGAGGAGCCAAATAAATAATACCAAAAATGAAGGAGAAGAAGTAACAACTGACATCACAAAAACACAAAGAATTATAAGAAAATACTCTGAATAACTATATACCAACAAATTGGACATCCTGGGTGAAATGGACAGATTCCTGGAAACATACGATCTTCCAAAATTCAATAAGGAATATTCAGGAAACAAAAAATAGACCAATAACAACTAATGAAATTGAAATAATAATAAAAATATATCCACAAACAAAAGTCCCAAATTGGATGGCTTCACTGGAGAATTTTACTAAACATTCAGAAAAGAACTAACACCTAGCATTTAAAAACTATTTCACAAAATTCAAGAGGAGGAAAGATTCTCAAGATCATTCTATGAGGCAAGCATTATCTTAATTCCAAATCCAGGTAAAGACATTACAAAGATTGAAAAATTGCAGGTCAATATTCCTGATGAACATAGATGCTAAAATCCTCAACAAAATATTAGCATATTGGATCCAACAATACATTAAAAAATCATACCCCATGACCAAGTGGGATTTATTCCAGAGATGCCAGGCTGATATAATATTGAAAAATCAATAGA
Source organism: Vespertilio murinus (assembly GCA_963924515.1). NCBI lineage: Eukaryota > Metazoa > Chordata > Mammalia > Chiroptera > Vespertilionidae > Vespertilio > Vespertilio murinus. The sequence goes on along the minus strand of OZ004715.1, from coordinate 53,014,498 downwards.
TGTGATACATCATGTAAATAAAATGAAGAATAAAAATCTCATAATCATATCAATAGATGCAGAACAAGCATTCAATAAAACCCAGCACCCATTTATAATAAAAATTCTCAGTAAAGTGGCAATAGAGGATCATATCTTAACCTAATACAAGACAGACGTGGCAAACAAGTAGCCAACATCATACTCAAAGGGCAAAAATTAAAACATTTCTCTTAAGATCAGAAACAAGACAGGAATGTGAGTTTTCACTCTTCTTATTAGCATAGTACTGGAAGTCCTAGCCACAGCAATCAGACAATCCTATATAATAAAAGGGTAATATGCAAATAGATTGAATGGCAGAACAACCAAACAACCAATCAAAGTGTAATATACTAATGATGTGCTAGGACTGCTCAACCGCTCTCTATGGTGTGCACTGACCACCAGGGGGCAGATAGTCAACTGGTCGATCAGTCACTGTGATGCGCACTGACCACCAGGGGGCAAATGCTCAGGTAACTTGCTGCTGGGGTCCAGCTGATGGGACTGAGTGAGATGGGCCAGACCCACCCTGTAGCCCTCTCATGGTCCCTCCCCTACCAATCATGTACTAGTGGGTTCCCTCAGCCTGGCCTGTGCCCTCTTGTAATCCAGGACCCCTTGGGGAATGTCAGAGAGCCAGTTTCAGCCTGATCCCACAGGCCAGTACCCTTGGGAGGGCGCCAGACACAGGGCTCATGGCCGGTGAGCACTGCTGCGGTAGCTCAAGCCCCCCTCCCCCCCCATCAGGACTGATTGGGTGCGAGCCATGGCGGAAAGTGGGGCCAGGATGAGCAGGCAGCAGGTAGGGGCTGCAGGCAGTGTTAGACTGCGGGTTTCAGCCGATCCCTGCAGGCCACCCGGAGGGACCCCACCATGCAGGAATTCGTGCACTGGGCCTCTAGTAAGAAATTATAAAAGGCATTCAAAATGGAAAGGAAAGAAGTAAAACTATCATTATTCACAGATAACATGATATTGTACATAGAAAATGCTTCAGAATGCACCGAACACTGCTAGAGTTCATAAATGAATTAAGCAAAGTTGCAGATACAAAATAAACATCCAGAAATCCATGGCACTTTCATACACCAATAATAAACTTTCAGAAAGGAAAAAAAAAATACCATCGCTACAACAAAAATAAGACATCTAAGTGTAAACATAACCGAGGAGGTTAAGACCTGTACTCAGAAATGTGTTTGCGGCTCATACTACATTGAGGGTTTCTAAATTTTTTATTTGACTTTTTTGGGGTGACATTGATTAATAAAATTACACAGGTTTCTGGGGTACAACTCTGTAACACATCATCTGTGCATTGTATTGTGTGTTCACCACCCCAAGCCTAGTCTCCTCCCATCACCTTTTATCCCCCACACCCTCTTCTACCTCCGCCACCCCTTCCCTGCTGGTAATCAGCATGCTGTTGTCTGTGTCTATGAGTTTTTTCCTACTTTAATCCTTTCTTCATCTTTTTCATCCAGTCCCTTACCCACCCTGACAGCTGCCAGTCTGTTCTCTGTATCTGTGAGTCTGTCTCTATTTTGATCATTACATTCCACATATAAGTGAAATCGTATGGTACTTTTTTCCCTCTGCCTGGCTTATTTTACTTAACATAAATACTCTCCAAGTTCATCCATGCTGTGGAAAAAGGTAAGATTTCCTCCTTTTTTAGGACTGAGTACCATTCCATGGTGTAAATGTACCACAGCTTTTTAACCACTCATCTACTGATGGGCAATAGGGCTGCTTCCAAATCTGGCTGTCCTATATAATAAAGGGCTAATATGCAAATTGTCCCCTTGGGAGTCCAACCAACTGGGAGTTCAACCACTCCCTATGATGTGCGCTGACCACCAGGGGGCAGTGATTAAGGAAGGAAGGCCCCGATGGGCCCTGATCAAAGGCCAGACCTTCGGACCCTGCCTGTGCACGAATCTGGTTGTAAATAATGAACATGGAGGGGGTGCATATAATCTTTCAAATTGATGTTGCAGGTTTTGGATATATTCTCAGAAGTGGAATCACAGTCACAAGGGAGCTCCAGTTTTAATGGTTGAGATCAGTCCACACTGCTTTCCACAGTGGCTACACCCGTCTGCACTCCCACCAACAGTGCACACGTGTAAGAAAACATTAAATTTCAACAAATATGAGAGACAAGGTCACAAACAGACAATCCCCCATCCACATACAAGTACACAATGCAGTAATGTAATTTTAAAATGCCAGCTTTTAAAAAATGATAAAGTATACATGTCAATGAAATGGATACTCCCAAATAGTACTCATGGCATTGAAAATTGAAATGACTATTTGAAAATCAATGTGTCAAATTAGAAAAGAATAAAACTTGTACTAAGATCTTTGCATGTTCATATAAAAAGACCCAAACTGCTCACACACATGGACTAGCTACTCTTCTTCTGTGCATCTACGCACGACAGTGCCAAGCTGGGGAAAGACATAGAGGATGCTACGATTTATTGAATATTGTGCCATTCACTCCGCTGAGTTCTGCTAAATGTTTCAATTGTCACTCCTCTATGGTACTATAATAAGTATTACAGGTAAAAAGGTATGCAACAATGAAGAAGTTCTTATGAAAAAAACTGTAAGAGACAAAGCAGAACAGAGTGAACATGTACAGATATATTCTATGATTGCTGCTGTATGAAAACATCCAACAAAGGACCATGTAGTACCATAGCTCTGGAATGTATTTATCAAAAACCTTGAAGAGTTTTCTTTATAAAACTCCAATAATGTCTTTTAAAGGATGGGGGGGGGAGATGGAGAGAGGAAGAAAGAGATAAGCAGACAGCTTGACTAAATGCTTGTCATTCAGAAAAAAAAAAAAGACCCCAGAACCTTTACAGGTTTCTGTGAATTACGGTTCTGAAGCAGAGGCAGAGTGCTGGCCTGTTTGGCTCAATGGATGGAGTGTTGGCCCATGGACTGAGGGTCCCAGATTCTGTGCCAGACAAGGGCATGTACCCGGGCTGCAGGGTCAGTCCCCAGTCCTGGTCTGGATACATTTGGGAGACACCAATGCCTGTGTCTCTCTCGCTCCCTTTCAGTCTCTCTAAAAATCAATGGGAAAATGTCCCCCGGTGAAGATTAACAATACATACATACATGCATTATACACACACACACACACACACACACACACACACACGCACACACACAAGCATACATACAACATAAATCAAGCCAGCAGAAGTAGAAAGCTAGTGTGAATTTTGTTGGCATTCTGCAGTTAACACACTCTCCTTTTTCTCTTTTCCACTCCTTTTCTTCTTTCAGTTTAAAAGGTTGCTTTTCAGTCCTGCCTGTCCGCTGCGTGGCCACCCTCTCAGGGCCCCCGGCGGATCTGTGCAGAGAATTCCCTGCGGCCGGCACCAGGCCCTGCCCTCCCCGGGCTGTCGGTGCCCATGTGAATGGAGGCGGAGCAGCCTCGGCAGCTCGCGTGTTTCCTAGGTGATTACTGCTCACATTACGCTGTGAGAGCAACTGTTGAACCTAACACGTAACACTTGCTACTGAGGTAGCCACTGCAGGAAAGAGATTAAGGCAGGCAGAACAGATAGCCCCTGTGTCTCCGTCTCCAGATGTCTTCCACGCTCAGAGTCAGCCCCCGGTCAGACACAGAGCCCTCAGACACAGGTGCGGGCCAAAGCAATTCAGGAACTCGGGGAAATCACACACACACACACACACACACACACACACACACACTCTCTCTCTCTCTCTCTCTCTCTCTCTCTCTCTCTTTCTTTATTTACCAAGTCCAGGGTTTTCAAACATTACCAGGTAAATGGTCTTTTTTCCCTGTCCCTCACCAGATTAGTTTTTCTGCCTTTCTCTCTTTCTCACTTAGCATTCCATAAACTATTTCATTTAATAACATTTTCTGCATCTCAAAGAACAGGTTTAAAAAACTCAGACTGGTGCTCCCGTGAACCTCTGCGGCTGACTTGCCACAGCCACAGTGCGCAGAACCCGGAGCTCAAGGGGGTGCAGGTGAGGGACTCAGGGAGGGGACGGCGAATCGCCTGCCTACTTCCAGTTTTTTGAAATTTTAGACCGATCCTTGTTGAGAAATCCAAACATCTTGGACCTTATGTGTTAGATTAATTAATTTCTAATATTTGATCTTTGACTTGATCTGTTAAATCACCTGATGCCTGCCTTTTCTAATGTTTGATACAAAAGAAAACTCAAACCCCTACTTATCCTCCAAGAGTCAATCCAAATCGTGTATCCCCAAGTGAGGACCGCCTGGTTTCCTGGTTAGGAACCCTGTCCCTTCTGCTGCTGGACCAGCAGGCCAGGCGCAGCAGACCGAGCGCGGCGGTTTGCGTATCAGCATCTCCTCCAGCACCGGCTGCGGCGTAATCATTCATCTCGCGAAAGGCTGGCATAATAGGGACATTAAAATGATTGCACGGATCTAATTATAGAGTGAAATATTTAGTCCCCTGTTCTAGATTATTCCACAGTGTCTTCAAACATATTAGTGAGTGTTTCCCATTTTAAGTCTGGCTTCTATTTTGGGGCCGTGTTTTCTTGCTTTTTGATCTCCTTTTCTGGAGGAAATGTTAGAAGGAGGATGCTGCCTGCCACCGAGTCCCGCAGCAAAGGCGCTCCACCGAGGAGCGGTTTGCACGGAGATCGTCGAGTGCATATGCTGGAGACGGAAAATGCACAAATAGCTGGTCCGCGAGCTCCGGACAGGCCCGCGCGGTGCGGGTGAGGCGCCCGCCTGCAGACGTGGGGTGCTGCCCGTGCAGACGTGGGGTGCTGCCCCCGCAGACGTGGGGTGCTGCCCCCGCAGACGTGGGGTGCTGCCCCTGCAGACGTGGGGTGCTGCCCGTGCCCTCGCCAAAGGGGGTCCTGCCCGAGCCCCGGGCGGTCCGGGCTGTGCCCGGCGCTGCGGGGGCGGCGGGCGGCGTGCTGCCCGGGCCAGGCTGGTCTCCGGGGCCATCCACAAAGACGCTGCAGACAGACAATAGGACTCCCCGCAGGGAGTGGGCGCTTTTCCAGGAGCTCCAGCGCCTGGGAACTTACTGGAGACCTGGCGGCCAGAAATGCTGCGCTCGGTTGCTCTCAGTTAAAGGAGCCGCACCCACCCACCGAGCACACCAAGGCGGGCGCAGCTTCCCCCGGCGGCGGCCAGGACCAGGCTCCTGGGCTGGGTCTGCCTGTCCGGGGCGAGAAAGCCAGCCTTTAGCCCTGCTGTGTCCTCTCTGTGATGCCCCCACAAGCACACCCCCGCCTCACAGTGGAGCGTGTCAGACCTCCAGGTCTGATGCTGGCAACACGCTCAGCACAGGGTCAAGGCATTTCAAACGCAGTGCCCTGGAGCTGGTCCTTCTGGTTATAGTCAACCACGATTTCTCCTTTCAATTGAATTGGGTTTACTTCTTCATCCAGAGTGAAGTCAGACTAACTATATTTAACCAGAGGCCCGGTGCACAAAATTTGTACAGGGGGCAGGGTCTTCAGTCCAGCCTGCGCCCTCTCCAATCCAGGACCCCTTGGGGGACGTCCAGCTGCTGAATCCAGAACCGCTAGCTCCTAACTGCTCACCTGCCCGCCTGATTGCCCCTAGCCACCTCCACTTTGGTCCCTGCTACCACTGCTCTGTCTGGAAGACATCTGGTTTATCCGGTCTATTTATCATACCACCCTTTTATTGGTATAGATGTTCTCACTCTGAAGTATTTGCATAATTCCAAAAAGCTTGGCACACCCAAACTTTACCAACAATCTGGATTCCCCCATGCATGGCATGAAGCTTTATAATATCTTATTATGAGAAATCTCAGATGGCGTAGCCCATTCAAAACTTCAATGATGAAGACTTCATCTCATGACACTTAAAAGTGAAATAAATTTCACCAACCAACTCTGTCTTCATATTTTCCTTTCAAATTAGCACCAAAATTGTGCTAGCTGTGCAATTGCTGGTGGCGTTTAGTTTGGCAAAATGAAGTGTTTCTATAATCTCTTTATTTCCCTCAGCTCCCTCAGTTTAAAGCACCAACTGTCAAGAGGAAAAGTGAGTTATTTACAGTTATCAGCTTTTACTGCAAATAAGTCAACATCCATATCGACTTAATTAGCATTGTTTCCAAAAAGGTCCTCTTCTCCACTGCAGAGCCAAGTCAGAATGCTCAGTGGTGAGGACTCCGTGCCTGGAATTTGGAAAACGTGGCTCTTTACAAGCTTGTCGTCGCAGAATCTCATCCGTGGGAGGGACGAGAATGACGGGAAAATGGAGTGTGAGGATATTTTGCTCTTTTTTTTTTCCTATTATTAATCCTTTGACTTTTTATCCTTCTCTGTTCTCTCTCCCTTTCCCTCTAGACTCCTTGTTCGTTTCCTCTATGGACAATGACATAAAGGAATAAAGTATCAGAAAGGATACTTTCTGATGAGAAAGGAATAAACTATCAGACTTTGAAGAGCAAATGTATGCCTCATTTACTAGCTCAAATTCCTCAGATGAAGGATTTGATCTTTAGGGTAAAAATATTCCCTAGAAATACTGTTCAGGTGTGAGTCCCGTGGTGCAGATTCAACACCAACTCAATCTACTGACAGTTGTTCTCTGCCCCAAACCCGGGAAGCCCTTAGAAATACAGAGGCGGCTAAATAGTACATAATAATAGTAAATAGTACATGCTCAATAGTACATAATAATGATAATAATAATAGTACATGCTAAATAGTACATAATAAGGTCTGACTCGTGCAATCACTGTTCTCCGTAAAAATCCCAAGAAATATATTCTCATTAAGTACAGGAGAGCTATATCTTTGTACCAGAATTAGTAATAAGTGAGAATCCTAAATATTTCAAACATTTAAATGAATATTCTTAAATGTGGTGGTTTAGCTTACAGAACAGAGAAAAGTCTCACTGTAGTTTTAAATAATAGCAATATAATTTTAATAAGGTTGCATTTTTTATTAGGTGCATTTAAATACTCTTCTGGTCTCTCATATCATATTCAGCAATTAAGCAGCTTTACTCGTGGAGCTTTTGTAACCACATAATTTAACATTAGGTATATCTTTTAGTTTAATTAAAGTGTTCCTCTCTTTCAGTGATAGTCTATTGTTTTCAGTTCACCCATTATGCATAATTGTGGGGTTGTTTTTTTTTTTTATCCATTCAAATCTCAGCTATTTTCATGGGTAATTAAATCAACACTAGACCACTACATTTAACGCTTACCTCAGTTTTATGACTAATCTTGCATACCTGGACTTCTGCACAAAATTTACCTTGGGAAAACTTGCACACATTGTTAAGTTACATACCACTTACAACTTGTAGTAGAGACTAAGTGTATATTTCAGCAATTCCAGCAGAGGGCAGTCAAGCAAGAATAATCAGGTTAGTAAGAGGAGAAATTGATGATGTTTCCTGATATTTTTTCAAATCAAATTAACATCAGTGTATGTGCATGTGAGTGAATGTGTGTGTTGGGGGTTGGGGGCGGTGGAACAAATGTATCCTTGGTGAGCCAACTCGTTTCTCACTTAACCTCTCTCTCGGCTGAATAAGAGCCACTGTGTGCACGAGATAAGAGACACGATATTTTCAAAACACTCCCAGTATTAAAACCAAAGCCATCAATTCTGCTACAACAACTGACATTTTTATCACTCTACTTTGGCTTCGTTTACGTTTTATGGATTTAAGAATAAGTTCGCATCATTGAGAAAATTAATCAAACTTAGGAAGAATACTATTTCTTCCCCAAAAAATTATTGAAACACACATTTAACTAAAAAGTAATGGAATCAAAAATACATTGGCTTCAGTTTTCACAAAGAAGAAATTAAACGAGGTGGAAGGTAGAATTTTCTCACCCACAAAACACTCAATTGTAACAGGATTGACAAATAACTCTTACGTAGCATTCCGGCCAGCGCATTCTCAAGTTCTTCCCATCCTACCTGGTGGGGAGGCCTTCCACCACAAGCTAGCAGCACCACACCAGGACTCGGGTGGCAGAGACATGGAAGTCCCATTGCTTTTATTCTTACCTGCAGTGTTGTGCTGGCAAATGTTTAACAGCCACCTCTCCAGGAAGAAAAAGCCCGCCCTCATTTGTAGTTTTGCCAATTTCCATAGTGTAAATACTCTCTCCTGATTGATTTCAAACTGCCACTGTGAATCACTGGCCATGGAGCTGGGAAGAGATGCACATTGGGTCATTTCCAAACTAGAGCTACAAAAGACAGATACCTCAAGAGGAATTGCAGTGAAGTCATTGGAAGTGATGAGTTTTGAATATTTATTACATTTGTTTTTAATATAATTTATTTAATCGTAAGTTTGGGAAATTTAAATTTTAATAATGGCTATGTTTAACAACTGGCTCACAAAATTACTGAAAATTTAACCATCAGCTCTTAGCTCTGACTCCAGAACTCCATGAACACACAAGACCTCTTGGCTCTTAGAACTAAGAGGGAAGGAAGGGAGCTTAAAGCAGTCAGGAGTGAGAATCAGTGTTCTTTTTACTCAGTTTCATTGTTCCCTACTTTCACATTCTTCAGTAATGGAAATCCTATCCCCTTAATGGATCATACTCTAATTTTAGTTTTTCTCCTACTACATACATACTTTCTTATTTAATAATTTATATGCCACCTTTGGCATTTTTTCTGCAATATCTGTGAACATCTACTACACTGTTTCCCTGAAAATAAGACAGTGTCTTATATTAACTTTTGCTCCCAAAGATGCGCTAGGTCTTCTTTTCAGGGGATGACTTATTTTTCCATGAAGAAGAATACAGTACACATTTATTGTTAAATGAAAATAAAAGAAATTTATTACCTGCATATGGTACAGTAGTACGGTAGTTGTCAACACAAACCAGACAAACTGTGAATCCTACAGTATCAAGAATTTACTCATTTATTCAATGACAATCATATCATCATCTTCTGGAACATCATCATAACAATCCAATTCCTGAATTTCCTGGTGAATTTCTTGTGACTCCATTTCTTTCAGAATCAGTGGACCAAATCTCTCATGTTTAGCAATAGCACTGTCTTTAAATGAGTACTTCTTGTCAAGGCAGCCTGCTTGCAGTGCATTTGCAATGCAACTGTCAGTGGTTTTCTCCCATGAATTCTTCACCCAAGTCACAACTTCTTGCAGTTTAGGTTTCACAAAGTTTCCACGCTGATTTCTCTCCATTCACACACCAGTGACGTCAGGACTCTGCGTAATGTCACTGGTTGCTAGACGCCAGTCGGGGCGGCCCTAGCGACCAGTTTATGGTAAATTCATTTTCATTCTGAGACAGAGCCTGGGGGCCTTATTTTCGGAGGGGATGCCTTATATTTCACTCAGAAGGAAACCTGTAAGTAGGTCTTATTTTCGGGGAACATGGTATTACTCAATAAAATCAACTCAACTTTTAAAATGTAAATAATTTCATTTAAAAAGAAAAGCAACACATCACTAAAGGAAAATCATTATAATTTGTTATAAATAGACATTAACTCTACAAATAATTATGAAAGCAAACTATTCATAAAGTCTACGTACATACTACTACTGAGAGCTCTGTATCCCTAGGACTGCTCTCTTTTTGTCAAAAAGATATTCTAGCAAGTTTTAATAAGGTACTAAAACATACTAGCACTCATTGAGACTTTTTCCTTGACATAATCAAAAAACGGAAAGTAAATTAAGCTCACTATGTAATCCAATGTTCTTTGTTTCCAGGGTCAGCATAAGATCCTAGAGTGAACCCTAAAATTATTTTGCCTTGACAAAACGGTGCATATTCCTAGTTCTGAAAGGCACAACCGTCCTGCCAGAAAGCAATTTTCTTCTCCGGATTTCAGGCTCTTTCCATTCTGCCTCAAAATTCACTGTCTTTGTGTAATTTGAGCAAATTACTTAATCTCTGCTAATCCTGAATTTCCTACTTGGTCATTATAAAAACTAAAAGCACTTGCCTGGGATGAAGTAAAATGCGCACAAAGCAATAGCTGCCCTTCCCGCCCCGGGTGGAGTTACGGTTTATGGTAAGCTTTGCGGTGTGGCTCCCAGTCCACAGCGATTAGAGGCTTTAAATTAGAAACAGATCGACACTACCCTGGATCGGTACGGTTAGGGCACAAAGAAATATCAGCTAATAAATCACCATTCACAAAAAAATAAAACGTTCACTTAAAAAAACACACAAAACCTGAACCAGTGGTTTAAAAGTAAAGAGTAAGGAGGAGCTGTGGAGAGCGGAGCGGGGGGCCTCCCAGTGGGTCCCGGGAGGGACTGCCATCGCTGGGACTGTCACCAGCACGCGGAGCATCGGGGAAGTGGACAGTATGTTCAATTCTCTGAATTTGGCAGACTGCTATAGAGAACATTTTGGAAATCTTATTAACATGTTTATTTTTATTAAAGGTGGTTTATGTATAATAAAGTTATTTTACATATAAGAAATTTGATGGTTTTGTTTTGTACACTAAAAAAGACTGGAAAAAATATACACTAAAATGTAATATTTATTTATGGATTTGGGATTATGGGTACTGTTTATGTTCTTTTGTGTGATAATTTTGAAATTTTCTAAAAAGAACATGCTTTTGTTGTACTCCTTAAAAAATGTATATTAAGAACAAAATTTGTTAAAATAGAAAACTTCAGTTCAGGAACTTTTGTTCAAAATTATATCTGCTTCCATTAAGGTAATTGGTAGAGTTGTTATTCTTAGATTTCATTTAAGTGTTTGTAATCCAGATCATATAAATATTAGGAACACATCATTTCAGAACTATTCCCTTTGAAAAATGACATGAAAATTAAAACCACAGTGAGGTACCACCTCACACCGGTCAGAAAGGCGTCATCAATAAACCAATAAACAAGAAGTGCTGGGAGGATGGGAGAAAAGGCGGCCCTCGGCACTGCTGGGGGGGATGCAGCCTGGGGCAGCCATCATGGAAACAGTGTGGAGTTTTCTAAAAAACTAAAAATGAGCCCTGACTGGTTTGGTTCAGTGGGTAGAGCATAGGCTTGCTGACTGAAAGATTCCAGGTTCGATTCCAGTCAAGGGCATGTACCTTGGTTGAGGGCATATCCCCAGTAGGGAGTGTGCAGGAGGCAACTGATTGATGTTTCTCTCTCAGAGATGTTTCTGATTCTCTATTTCTTTCCCTTCCTCTCTATAAAAAAAAAACAATAAAATATATTTTTAAAATTAAAAATGAAATTGTCATTTGATCCAGTGAACACTCTTCTAGGAATATATCCCAAAAAGCCTGAAACATTAATCAGAAATAATATGTGCGCCCCTGTCAGCATTATTTACAATATCTAAGACCTGTAAACAGCCCAAGTGCCCATCAGTAGATGAGTAGGTAAAAGAGCTGTGGTACATTTACACAGTGGAATAGTATGCAGCAGTGAAAAAGAAGTATCTCTTACCCTTTGAGACAGCATGGAAGGACCTGGAGAGGATCATGCTGAGTGGTAAAAGTTAGTTAGAGCAAAACAAGTTTCACATTATCTCCCATATGTGGACTCTAATGAACAAAATAAACTGACAAACAAAATGGACCCAGAGACATTGAAAGATGTAATAGACTGACATATTTCAGAGGGAAGGGGAGGGGGCAGAAAGAGATTAACAATAAAATTGTGTACATAACCCATGGACACAGACAATAATGGGGTGAAGGCTTGGCGAGGAGATGGGAGTAGGGTGGAGGGGGTCAGTGGGAGAAATGGGGGGATGTCTGTAATACTTTCAATAATAATGAGAATTTTTTTTAAAAAATAATAAGGAGGTAAAAGCCAAGTTCACTTGTTCCTTGAATACAATGGATGTGTTTATATTAAATGAATAGATGCAACTCTGCTTAGATGACATCTAACCCGCTGCGCTTTTTCCTCCACGAAGGAAACCAGGCATTGCCATCACTGCCAGTTCGGAATTCCGAGTGAAGATGTCCTTACTTGTCTATGTCACCTTTTCTGCTCTGCTATTAAATTACTGTCTGTACACTGCAGATCAGTGTTTGTGTTGCTCTCCAATGTGGCTCAATTCATGTTTGGGGTGGCATATCTTTATTCCTATTCTGCTTTCTATTCTAGTCTCTATTTCTATCTGTAACCAATATATCAGCTGTGTGTTTCAGCCGATCTTTGTGTAATGGTTATGAATCAATTTCATTGCAAGATCTACTTGCCCATTCCTCCAAGGAATCAGCAACTCAACACTAAAGCGTGATACCTCAGAGATTATTATTTCACCCTCGAAAAGGGATATTTCACAACTGGATCACAGTTACACAAAACACTAACAGCACATGTGTAATGTCCAAATTTGTTCTTGAAAACAAAGACCTATTTTGGAAGAATTTTAAAATCAAAAACCCTATATAATAAAGATGTATATGCACATGGTCATTACGCTGTGAAACAAAACAACAAACTGCATAACGACCGGGTCAGGGATCAGCAGGAGGGGGCAGGACAGCAAGCTATTGGGGAAAGGGGACGGGGGAGGGGGGAGCTACAGGAGGGCGGCAGTGAGCTACTGGCAATTTGTGCACAGGGCCACTAGTTACATTATAAAAAGATGGTTGTTACTTAATCCATCAAAAAGGAGAACTTGGAATACTGATTCAATTTTCATTTCCTCTCTAGAAATTCTTGTTGGAGAAAATTTTTTTCCCTTAAATAAATACATAAGACAACATTTCCTCTTTTTGCAGTGTACCTTGTACAGAGAAAAGTTTAATGTTGTTTTTTTGTATGTGTAAGTTTGTTGTATAAGTAACAATGCTGTAGTTGTGCTGATAGTCTTTAAATAAAAAAGACTCCAGAAAAAACCTAAGAGAGAATGTTTAAAATATATGTTTGTGTTTTTCTGTTATATTCTAGGACTTTTTTGGTTTCTTTTATTTTCTTTTTTAGTTTTATTTTTATTGTTTAAAATATACTTTTTGATTTTTTAATGTTAAAAAACCATAAGGAAGAAATAAAATCGTCTTTATTCACAGATAACATGACTGCCTACCTAGAAAATCCCAGATTCTACCAAAACCCTTTCAGAATGAATAAGTGAGGATAACCAGGTTGTAGAATAAAAGATTATTATAAAAATCAGTTTTTTTCATAGAAAAAGCAATGATTTTGAAAAATAGAAATTAGGAATTATTAAAACACTAAAATTTATATTTGTAATACTACCAAAATTAAAATACTGAGGTACCTTTAACAATATGTACACTCCTCTATATGTGGAAAATTACAATGAAAGAAATAAAAAATCTAAATAAATTAATTCTATGTCATTGATTAGGAGACACAAAGTAATCCTTCCAACTTGATGTGAAGATTTAACATAATTCCAATAAAAATTACATGATATTTTGTAGTTATTGACACTAACTCTAAAGTTTATATGGAAAGAAAAAATACCTAGAATAGCTAACATAATATTGAAGAAGAAGAAAATTGGGGTCTCATACTAACCAAATTCAAGACAGTATAAAACTATAATAATCAAGGCATGGTGGTGTTGATGAAAGAACAGACACATAAGCCAATAAAACAGAACAGAGAACCCAGAAGTAGATTCATGAAAATACAGTCAGTTGATATGGACAATGGAGAGAAGATGGTCTTCTCAGCAAATGGTGCTGGGAAAACTGGACATCCATATGCAAAAAAATAAATTTAGGTACAACCCTTATCATAATTAACTTAAAATGTATTAAAAATATAAAACTTATAGAAGAGAACGTAGGAAAAAGTCTGTTGCCCTGGGTTTGATGATGAATTTTTATATACAATATAACTGCAAAAGCTAAAAATCCTATTTAAAAATGAGCAAAGGTTTGGGAAAAAATTTCACCAAAGAAAATATACAGATGAAAAATAAGCATATGAAAATATACACATCATTTTTATTAAGGGCATACAAATTAAAACAACAGTAAAAAACCTCACACGTATTAGAATAGCTAAAATCTAAAAAACAGACAATAACTGTCTGTGAGGAAGAAGAGCCATACGACTCTATGTCATTGGTGGCAACAATACAAAATGGCACCACCCTTCCTGAGCAGTCTATTCAAATGCTAACCAAAGTTTTACCACATAATTCAGTAATTGTGTTCTTTGGTATTTATCTAACTAATTTGAAATGGGCACCCACATAATCTTACACAGCAAAACCTTTCCATATTTATGGAAGTTTTAGTCATCATCATCAAAACCAAAATGTCCTTCAATTGGTGAATGAATAATCAAACTGTGGGACATCCATGTAATGGAATACTAATTGTTATAGAAAGAACTATCCAGCCATGCAAAAATGTGGACCGATAGTAAGTTCTATTGCTAATTAAAAAAAACCAATCTGCAGAAACCGGTTTGGCTCAGTGATAGAGCATTGGTCTGCGGACTGAAAGGTCCCAGGTTCGATTCCGGTCAAGGGCATGTGCCTTGGTTGCAGGCACATCCCCAGTAGGGGGTGTGCAAGAGGCAGCTGATTGATGATTCTCTCTCATCAATGTTTCTAACTCTCTATCCCTCTCTCTCCCTCTCTGTAAAAAATCAATTTAAAAATATATTTTAAAAAGAAAGAAACCAATCTGAAAAGACTAGATATTGCATGATTCCAATTATATGACATTGTGGAATAACCAAAACAATTGAGAAGGTGCACTGATCAATGATTGCCAGGGTTCTAAAGTGGATGGAAGGTTGGTTAAACAGGTAAAGCACAGAGGAACTATTCTGTATGATACTGTAATGATGGACACAAGGTACTACCTACTGTACCTTAGTGATGTCCACCAGCCAATCAAGAGTGAGTATGCAAATTAACCCAACAAAGATGGCAGGTTAGTTTTCATGCGCAGGTGCCCCAGCCCTTCCAGGCCTCTGGGCAGCGTGGGAAGGCAGAAAGGCTGCTCTGGGCCAGAGCAAAGGCAGGTTCGGGCAGCCAGGGGAAGGAAGGCCCATTCTTGCACGAATCTTCATGCAGCGGGCCTCTAGTTCTAAAATAAAAAGCTTTTCTCTAAAAGTAATAAAGAATTGGCTTTAAGTGCAAAACTGTTTTTCCTTAAAAGGGTATCATACCCAGTTCTTTCTTGCTTGGCACTTGTAACTCTTCAGAGCATTCTACACCCATTGCAACTTTCAGTACCTACTACTCATGTCTGCCAAGTGCTGCATAGTTTGAACTTCGCTATAACAGGAATGAGTCACCTCTTTATGCCTACCTGCCACAATACACACTCCGGCCAAAGAAAAGGGGAAAGGTAGAAAAATTTGAAGATGAATGAGGCAGAGAAAAAAAGAAATTCATTATGTTTGTGTTGGCAGTGTGAGGGCTGCCAACAGGGACCTCATGCAATGGCTAACTGGCCCTCAGCCACACCTACACCTGAAGATGGCGTTTCTGGAAAGGGTTTGCATCTCATCACCTCCCTGCTATGCTCCGCAGCAGCGTTCCTAAAAGACCACAGGACACTTGGGATTCCTTTGGAAAATGTAGCTTGCATATATCCATTAATCAATCAATTTAGTGAAAGGAAAGTGGCTGTGGGCTCCTTGGAAGTTAATCAGACCCTGAGATGAATACTTTGGAAAGAGGACAGTGTAAAGTCCACTCTCCTGTGTGCGCCAGAGCTGTATCTCAACTCAGATTGCCATCCATTATTCACGATTCTGAGCTAGCTAAGCAGCTTTGCTGGGATATTTTTAAACCCTCCAGTGTCTAATGTGACAGCAGTGGTTATGCAGCTACTGAAGATGTGACTTTGAAGTGAGTCACCTGAAGTTTCTTATTATAGACACACATGATCTTCTCCTCAGTTTTTTTGGGGGAAAAATTGCTTTCTGTCATCACCATGTCTGCCTCAAATAAACTGACCCAAACACCCGATGGCAATAGTATTTTATAACCAGAAATGGTACAAACAGAACAAAGCATTTCTATTACGTGGTATATTTCAGAATATGCTTTATTGCTAGGGCTCTAAAAATGCTTGTCTTCCCTGTAATCCAAAAGGAAGTCTCTGCGATTTAGAGCTGGCGGCCAGGCCGGAGAGGGGCGAGGTAGTTGCCTCTCCTCCTCTCTCGGCTTCAGGAGCCTGTGTCCCCGCAGCAGGGGTCTGACGTGGAGGCACATGGCCACCACGATGATGGCAGGAAGGACAGCAAGCGGTCACATGTGGCACTTGGCACCTGAGCAGTCCCAGGGTCACCGGGGTCCCAGGGTCACCGCAGCCCTGTAAGGGACGTTGCCAGCCGAGGAGCCGGCCGGGGTGATGAGGGGAGATGGCTGCCTGCCCCCAGGCCCCTGCAGGTGCAGAGGCTCCCCGGGAGGACCGGCCTCGCCATGAGTCCCCGATGGTGGCCATTGGTGCAGGGACACCAGCAGCCAGCCCAGGAGGTGCGCCTGGGTGAGGCTGAGAGGAGAAGGGCGGCTGAGAAGAGCGCTGCAGGGTGCACAGGGGAGGGGACGGGAGCCAGACCGGCCTGGGAAGCAGGAGCCCAGGCTCAGAGCCCACGCCCAGGCCCAGGGCCCAGCGCTCACAGGGCCCAGCCTCCCTGCAGCAGGGCCGCTCAGAAAGCAGAGCATTGTGAACATCCGGGCCCCACGCACAGGGAGGAGGGAGCCCCAGCACAGGGCCAGGACACAGGGAGGAGGTGAGGGGAGCCCCCAGCCCAGGGCCAGGACACAGGGAGGAGGTGAGGGGAGCCTCCAGCCCAGGACCAGGACACAGGGAGGAGGTGAGGGGAGCCCCCAGCCCAGGACCAGGACACAGGGAGGAGGGAGCCCCCAGCCCAGGGCCAGGACACAGGGAGGAGGGAGCCCCCAGCCCAGGGCCAAGACACAGGGAGGAGGTGAGGGGAGCCCCCAGCCCAGGACACAGGGAGGAGGTGAGGGGAGCTCCCCCAGCCCAGGGCCAGGACACAGGGAGGAGGTGAGGGGAGCCCCCAGCCCAGGGCCAGGGCACAGGGAGGAGGTGAGGGGAGCCCCCAGCCCAGGGCCAGGACATAGGGAGGAGGTGAGGGGAGCCCCCAGCCCAGGACACAGGGAGGGGGTGAGGGGAGCCCCCCCAGCCCAGGGCCAGGACACAGGGAGGAGGTGAGGGGAGCCGCCAGCCCAGGGCCAGGACACAGGGAGGAGGTGAGGGGAGCCCCCAGACCAGGGCTAGCCCGGTCCAAGGCCCTCCCGGCAGGACCCCGGGGCAGCTGGGCAGCTGCGGTCAGCGCCCTCTGCACGCTCAGCCCTGGACTGTGGGGATTCGGACTGGAACGCTGGTCTCCCCCAGAGACTCCTGGACTCTAGGAAGCTCAGACCGGACGCCAGGCGAGCTCCCCAGGATCAGACAGTACCCTTGGTGAGGGAGGTCCGAGCTGGACTTGACCAAAGTTGGATTTCCCTCTTAAAACCATTGCATTATGAAAGTGATCATGTGATAAATATATTTAAAATATATCATAAAATGTTATTAATAAGTATAAAAATTCATGAATGTAATGTTCACATATTAGAAATATATAAGAAAAATAGTTTTAAACTTTAATTTTTTGGTATATACAAATTATAATTCAAAAGGAGAAATAAAATAAAATTGAATTTTAAATTTAAAAACGGCAAAAAGATTAATTTAAAGCTAGAGTATGCAATGCGATATAAGGAGAAAAAAACATAAAAATAAAAGTAATTACTAAATAAAAGATATCATGGTAGCCGAAACCGGTTTGGCTCAGTGGATAGAGCGTTGGTCTGCAGACTGAAGGGTCCCAGGTTCGATTCCGGTCAAGGGCATGTGCATTGGTTGCGGGCACATCCCTGGCAGGGGTTGTGCAGGGGCAGCTGGTCGATGTTTCTCTCTCATCGATGTTTCTAGCTCTCTATCCCTCTCCCTTCCTCTTTGTTAAAACTCAATAAAATATATTTATAAAAGATATCATGGTAAATATTACTGTTTTGAATTTATTTGTGCAAATTTTCATTGAGTACATGATGAATGGAATCCCATTTAAAGAATTATATTTTTAAGATCATTTATAAGCTGAACCATCATTACTTAAGTTACCATGCCAATCCATATCCTAGTAGGAATTGAGAGAGGGACATTCAAATATCAGCATTGGCATATGGTTATGCCAAGTTAAAATTAGACACCTAAGAGCAAAGATATAAAACTCCTTATATGTAAGTTTATATATTATTTCTAAGTTATTTGAATTTCTTGAAACATGAAAAAGGTCACTAGTGGTGATCCAGGAACAGTGAGCAATAGAGGAAGTGTTATCTTTTGGTAAGGACTCTACTCTTTAATGAAATCTCTCTCTCTCTCTCTCTCTCTCTCTCTCTCTCTCTCTCTCCCTCTCCCTCTCCCTCTCCCTCTCCCTCTCCCTCTCCCTCTCCCTCTCCCTCTCCCTCTCCCTCTTTTTCTCTCTCTCCCTCTCACTGTCATACACACACCCAATAGCAACAACAAAATAAACAACAAACTGCATTTTGTGTGACTCCTGGACCAGAACATTTTATAGGAGAGATGATGAGGTTCTCTGGAGAAAGGAGGTGTTAGGTGTGAGCATTGAAGAAAATAAAATGTTGCACATAAACTCAACTTCTGAATTTTTCTACCAACTCCCACCTCGGGCATTATGCTGCTGAGGTTCATTTATGGTTTACGAGGCTGAGGAAAAGCAAAAGCTGTTCTTTTTTTAAAAAAAATATATTTTATTGATATTTTACAGAGAGGAAAGGAGAGAGATAGAGAGCTAGAAACATCCATGAGAGAGAAACATTGACCAGCTGCCTCTTGCACACCCCCCACTGGGGATGTGCCCACAACCAATGTACATGCCCTTGACTGGAATCGAACCCAGGACCTTTCAGTCCGCAGACCGACACTCTACCACTGAGCCAAACCGGTTTCGGCCAATAGCTGTTCTTAAGCAGATGTCCAGACCAGTCAGAAGAATCAAGAAATGCTAGTTTCCTGAAGATGAACTGTTTCTGACCCCCACAAGTTCCTCCCACAAGCCTCCATGATAGACAGATATGGCTTTGAGTAGGAAAAGCAAACTCTGATAACAAAAACAAAAAAACCTCCAGAAAGAAAATAAATTCTTGTTGAACTTCGGAGATACCGATCCTACACAGGTTGCCTTTGCCTTACAATCGTGAGCATCCGGGTGCTTGTGAAGCGCTTGGTTTCCAAAGAAACTAAATGAAATTGTAGAAAGCCATCAAATGGGTCTTGCTTTCAAAAACTCATACTCTACTTCCTTTTTCTTCCATATAATTTCCCATGCAGATCTTAGATAGCCAAAGGAGTTGATCACAACTCTTAATTTAAAGCATATATATATATATATATATATATATATATATATATATATGATATGAATCAGGACACAAGACTGGGAGATGCTGAGCTCACAGGCTTTCTGGGTGCTGAGTGCTGTTCTGTAGAACGATTCTTTTCAATACAAACGACCAGGACTGGGAGTCCATTAGCTTCAGATCGGCGGCTCCCTTCCAGGAAGCTCTGCCCTCTCCCGGTAATGTGGGCTTTGAAGACCAGCCGGAGCTCCTCTGGAAGAATGAGTCTCCAGTCCCCTCTAGTCATTAAATTCTTCCAAAATGGAGTTCCCCACTTTGATACAACTATAATAACATAATGGAAAAGTTTAATGTGAGAGTTATAGCACTTTTCAAATCTATTATTTGAGGAGTTTGGAGACTGAGTTATTCAATCTCATAATGGTCCATTCTAAGTGAGCTCTCTCTCAGAAATACTGTGTGGTATCAAAAAATATTTTGATAAAATCTTGATGAAGACATTTAAACATAGTCATGTGCTGGTCAAAGAGACAAAAGCTGAGCACGCATATTTTGTTGTGTTTCCCAGCCAGTCCCAAGGAAAGTCAAACAATGGTTGGCGATAGAGCAATCCGGGAGCTAGTCACAGCGCTGCAGCAGCAGGAGCAGCAGGCGATGGGTGTGTTCTCCGCACATAATGCCGTGAGTGAAACAAACACCGAGACAGTCACGCTGCAGTCTCCAGGGACTCACAGTCCAGCTGGAGACTAGACTCCGGGGAGAACAACATTTACGGAACATGTTTCCCACCATGCTTGGAGCTTTCTTCCCTTAAGAATGACTCAAGCCCTGGCTGGTGTGCTCAGTGGATAGAGCATCCACGTGCAGACTGAAGAGTTCCAGGTTTGATTCCAGTCAAGGGCATGTACCTTGGTTGCAGACACATCCCCAGTGGGGCGGGGGAGGGGGTGCAGCTGATAGATGTTTCTCTCTCGTGGATGTTTCTAACTCTCTGTTCCTCTCCCTTCCTCTCTGTAAAAAAATCAGTAAAATATAGTTTTGAAAAAAGTCTCAATGTCCATTCCACATAAGAGTAAACTGGCTTCTTACCCAAAATGACTTATTTATGTGTGAGGCAATGAGTAGATTCCAGGGTGGCCTGGAAACAAATCTGTTTTCCCTCTTTACCTCATACCGGTCTGAGGAGAAAAGCCAGGCTCATGTAGGTCCTAAATGTCATCCATTGGAAGGTTCTTGAAAACTGTGACTTTAAGGAAAATGACACCTTAAGGAAACCAACTTCACCCTAGGCTAATTGATATAAACAAGTTCTTACAGCACATTCTTGGTCACAAAACATCATCAAACTTTTGAATAAAGACCCCAAAAACATCTAATATTAAACATTGAAATAAATATGTAAAAATTGGATAAAAGAATTATTGCCACACCTGCTTCTTCCTATTCAGGACTGTGGGGGGCCGAAACCTGTCCCAGCAGCTGGGGCACCAGGTGGGACCCAAGGGACAGCGCTCACTCACCGGACTGGACAGGGAGACGCGCCATTCACCTCACCTGCACAGCTTTGGGGTGAGGGAGGAAACCAGAGTATCTTCAAAACACGTGGGAGAGCTGTGGCCAGGAGGCTCACTTGGTTGGAGCGCCCTCCTGCACACCAGAAGGTCCCACTCCAGTCAGGGCATGTACCTAGGTTGTGGGTTCAATCCCCGGTTGGGATGTGCACAGGAGGCAACACGATGTCTCTCTGTCTCACCTTAATATATCTCTCTGTCTTTTCAGTCCTCTCTCTAAAAAAAAATAAATAAAATAAAATAATATAAAACACAGGAGGCCCTGCAAACTCTACATAGACTGAGCCTCTCAACCCAGCTGGGAATGGCTTTTTTCTTCATCAACATTTTAATGAAAAGATGTTTAATGAATGATGTTAGTTGAGAACCTGCTAGCCTAAATTTATGTCACAAGAAAGGATACAGTTAAGTGACAAACGGTAGATGCTGTACACATGTTTCAGAAGGGACGATGACCGTGGGACAGAAGGCATTTATTTCTCCAACCAGAAATCCATGGGAGAACGCAGCCGGCTAACGGGCCACTGCAAAGGTTAATTAGAACGGGTTTAAAACACTTGTGCTCTTGGCGCAGAGTATATGCTTAGTTTTAGTTAGTTAGCTCTGTCATTTTGTTTGTCGCCTCTCCCGGTGGTTGTATGAGTTAAGAAAAGATAAAGACGCCCAGGTTACATCCCATTTCTTTAACTTATTAGAAGGGTAGCTCTGGGAAAGTTTTCCAAATCTCAGTTTATTTATCTATAAATAGGAGAACAATAGCATTTAGTTTACAAGGCTGTCACAGAGCATACAGATAAAATGAAGTCAGCATGCATAGTGCCCAGCACAATGCTAGGCATACAATTACACATGCAGTATATGGGTAATTAAACATTGGCTAAATTGGAGAACTTAGTAGTAGTATTTTGTAATATTGAGGAAGGAGCATGGTTTAGTTAAATAGCTAAAGGGAGACAGCAGTCCAATGTGCTTCCGCTGAAATCTGTGCTAGTAAACACTGCCTGAGCTTAGCCTCCTGATTACACAGATTTACTTACAGGTTGCATCCATATTCGCTCATCATCAGCTAATATCTCAAGCGGCATTCTATCCCCAAGAGGTAGTACTATCATTAATAAAAGTGAATATTGATCGTATTTTATGTTGTCTTCTTGATAATTCTGAATCTGTCTGGCAGATCCATGTTGAATATGCTTACCACACAGCGTTTGTGCCTCCAGTGAGGCTGAAAGGTTCAGATACTGACTAGCTTGTGTAACTGCACCATCTTCGAGGACTGTGGCTAAACAGAAATAGGTCTAGGCCACTTTTTAGAGTTAGTTTCAAACATTTATTTGTATAAAATAAAAATCCACTTAACCAAGATCAGGTAACCTTCAATCTCTCCAAGTTTCTGAAAGCAATTGACCCATTGAGACCTTCCCTGTTAGATCCAATCCCCAGCATAGAATTCCCTCCTTCAGATGAATGAACCAGCCATTGTCAATCAGCATATAAAATATCAGCCACGTTTAATTTCTCTGATTTGTGTATCACTTCTGACAGTTTCTCCCCATTCCCCACTGGCCTACCCTGCCACCCCACTGCATGTGGATACTTCTCTGGAAACAAACACAGACTCTACAGGGAGATGTGGTGGAACTGAGGCAGAATAACGGGGTTTGCAGGGTCCTAGAGAGCTGCGATGTGTAGGGAGTTTGGCTGAATGAATAAACAGTTAGAGGACCAACTTCTAGCCTAGTTCCATATAAAAGTTTGTATATAAAATTTGAAAGGAATAAGATAAAGTCAACACCAGTACTTTGCACCCATCCCCAGTCTCCCTGTGTGGAGGCGGTATTTCCCTGCACATCAGGGTGACTGCGGCAGTTCCAGGCTGACATGTGGCGTGGCTATGACAACTTCCAGTGAGGAAAACAGTGGAAGTGTCCACGTGTAACTCTCCTAAAAACAGGTTTCCACACAGTTTTTTCCTACAGTTTTTTATTACATGGGTATTTAAAATTATTTATTTTAATTATTTATTTTTAAATTCATTTTTTTAAAGAAAATAAAACCTTTCCTGGAGTCTCCTTCACATGTTATTGACATATTGGGTCACATGACTCTGTTGGGTGCAAAGGGGGATGGGAATGTGAACATGTGGCATTTCAATCTCCAAAACAGGAAACAGGCTCAGTGAAGCAGGAAGGAGGAGTGGGGACCGGCAGCTGGTTGGGCAATCTCTGAGCAAGAAGTTATAGGTGATGGCCGTGGTTCCAAGAGGAAAAAATGTCAATTTCCCAGCAAGTAGAATGTCGAGGAATTGTGACCGGGGTGAGGATGACAAAGCAATGAAAATTACTTCAAGTTTTTTCAAGCTGAATGGTCAAGGAAATATACTAACAGGGATCCAGCAGAGAACTCAGGAAGACACACTAGCTCTAAGAATATTATTAATCATAATCACATCTCTTAACAGGTATTTAAAAATTACACAGTGCCAGTTACTGTGCTGAGACCCTCATTGTCTCGTTTAATTCTCGCTCTCACTCTTTTGGTGATGTATATTAAGTAACTTCTTCCCGTAGGAGTAATGAGCTCACCTTGGGGGACATCAGCTCTGAGGGGACAGCTGGGCACCCACAGGAAGTGAGACAGGGACTGGCCTGCAGAGGTGAGGGCTGGAGGGAGGCTCCCAGGGCCATTCAGAAGGGCTGAGCTAGATCCAGTGCCAAGGAGGGAAACAGAGTAATTTCTACATCGGGACTATATTCTACCAGAGCCAGACTATTTGTGGGAGAGCTGTAGCGAAGAGAAAGTAAAACACAGAGCAGAGCGGAAGTGGGATTCCGGGAGGAACTTTCACATTTCAATGAAAGAAGCCTCTCTCAAGCGTCTGCTCCGTTACTTGCACCACTGAGTCCTTCGCTTTAAGTGTTTGCATGTGAAGGAAAGCAACACCGGGAAGGTTCACCTCCACCTGACCCATGGCGCCTTCTGTTCCAGATGTGCCATGCGGCCTGGCCATACTCACTGCCGACGCCGCCCTCCCATGTCTGCACTCACAGCGGTGACACAGCAAGCTGGTTGTGAGCTTACCGAACCGCATCTCATGAGATTTCCTCCAAATCTTACACTAAAACTATTTTGTTCCATTAACTTTTATAATCTCCCGGCACTTGCTAAATTCTGAATTGTGCCATTATCTGCATATGAGTCTTTTGTGAGTAGAAGCCAATGGAACTCATCCCCCTATTACTTCAATGATAGGTTAGATAAAGGGCAGGGATGCAAATTACCTGACAATTTTAGAAATAAAAACAACTGTGTTTTATTCTATCATTTACATAAACAAGTTGAATAAGTAAATTCTATATTTCAAAAAGATTGTATGTACTTCTCTGTCAAGAATTGTGTGTGAGGACTGTTGTTTTATTTTCACCTACAGTGCCTTAAATTTGCTACCTTATCTACCACAGAGCACCGTGCGCTGCGGTGAGCTGTGGAATGCTTCCGTCCAGAAGAGGTTGAGTAAATTGGATTTGTGAGGAGGTAAAATCTAGGGTCTGATGTCAGGATGCTCCGAGTCTTGTTCTGATGAGAAGGAAGCAGAAAGCACACGTTTCTGCCCCCGGAGTCCCGCTGGGGATAAGCTGCACACAAGCTCCAGCCGTCCGCAGCATTAGATCGCCCACCAGTGCCAATCCCTGCGTGACTGCCTTCTGATTGGGCCAAGTAGGAGGGTTGTCAGTAGCGGGTAACCATGGTGGGAGAGGAAAAACATATAGCAGAGCAGCGGAAGTAAGCATAACGTAATGGAAGTTATTTCTGACAGTGGGGTGAGGTTCGCTGGACACATCTGAACAATCTTCAGATCTACTGTTTTGAGGTATTTGTGCTTTAAGAGGAGAAACTATTTTTTAATCATTCTATTAATTCAGATTCTGCACAATAAATGTCTTTTAATAGTATTCTTTTACAAACCTCATTTGTTTAGATTACATTGGGAATGTTTTATTGAGGTGTGAGGAGTTACACGATTGAAGTATCCATTTGCTATATTTACTATTATTTTTATATTTAATTAAAAACCCAAAACACTGTTTTCCTTACAATCGGCTTAGTTATAAGCAAGCATTATTGACTCAAGGAGCATAATATTACAGCACATAATTATCAGTACAGCATATTAACAACAATTTTCCAGTGGTATGAGAACATCATAAATGAAAGAATAATCAAACAGATAAGAGAATGCTATACTGCAGAAAAACAATAAATATTGATTATTCCCTCCTTTGATTATTTCCTGGTATTTTCTCCTATCTATGATAGGCCTCAGGAAACCTACATGCTATATTCCATGCATTAAATAAAGACACCTACATATATATCACAACAATAAAGAGGTTTCCTGAACATGCCACTTAATGTTAATTGTTCCTTTCACTTTCCATGTATATCAGATTACTGTTATGATTCTATAACTAACTATGGAAAAAGGAATGTGGGTTTCCAAAGATTTAGATCAACTGTCAAATCATTATTAATATTTTTAAATGATTTGACTTTTTTAAAAATGTAAAAACATTTGTACATATTGATATTAGTTATTCATTTTTTCATTTTTGAAGTTGCTCTTCTTTTTATATTTTTTCTGAATTAGGCTTGTGTTCAATGAATATAGATTGGGGGGCTTATACACTTATTTACAGACTTCAGGCCGGTGGATGAAATTCGTGCACAGGTAGGGTCCCTCGGCCTGACTGGCGATTAGAGCCAATCCCTTCAGCGACCAGTCGGGCAATTGGGGCACCCCTGCGGTACCCGCCTTGACTGGCCCCACCTCCCCCACTGCCTCCCTCTGCAGAGCGACTGTGGGGGTGATTGGCAGGGTGATTGGGTGCCCCCGCTAGCATCCACCTTGGCTGGCTTGGGGCCTGTGGGCTGAGGGCAGCACCTGAATTGAGCATCTGTCCCCTGGTTGTCAGAGCATGCCATTGCCACCAGTTGTTTCATTGTTACCATGTTTCCCCGAAAATAAAACATCCTCTGAAAATAAGACCTACTTACAGGTTTCCTTCTGAGTGAAATATAAGCTTCCCCCAAAAAAAATAAGGCCCCAGGCTCTGTCTCAGAATGAAAATTAATTTACCGTAAACTGGTTGCTAGGGCTGCCCCAACTGGATTCTAGCAACCAGCGACATTACGAGGAGTCCTGACATCACTGCTGTGTGGAGCTGAGCAGAGGTTGGAGTGAGAGGTGATCGCAGGGAAGGAGAGAGGAGGAGACTTTCTCAGATGCCTGTAGAAGAACAGGAGGGTTAGAGCAGATGGGTCGCAGCGAAGGTGGTGAGTGCTGGTCTGTCTCTGGTGACACTACCTGATGCTCCCGGCCGCCTTCATGATGACTGAAGATTCTCAGTCAGTGGTAGACCCTGCTCCAACCCAAATCCAGGCCCCAGCAAGCCCAGTGACAGCCTCCAGGCAGGCCCCAGGGGGTAAATGTTTGATAAAGGGGTAGGGGGGATGTCTGGTGAAGGTGTGCAGTGGCACAGGGGTGGGTGGGGGGGAAGGGGCTCACTTAAAATGACACAGGAGGATCAAAAAGGGTTACTAAAATGGTAATCCCCCCCCCTCTGATTTTCCTGTGCCATTTTGATTCCTCCCTCTGATCTCACCTGTGTCATTTTAAGTGATCCCCCTCCCCCCACCTTGATACCCCAATTCCTTTTTTTTACCCCTAGAAATGAGCGCAAAAAGAAGAAGCTACTCCATGGAGTAAAGAAAGGAATCATGGAAGAGTCTTGGGGCCAAAATCTTACTGTTTTCTGCAAAGAGAAGATGTTGAGTATCCCATTGGTCTGAAAATGGCGAGCAGAGTATGGTAACCTCATTGAACAAGTGGACAAGGGAAATGCTAACAAGCACAAGTGTGGATCAGGTCCACAACCATATTTCCCGAGCTGGAAGGCCTGATCTGTGAATGGGTTGTTGACAGGAGAGCAAAGGCTTTGGTTGTGAATAGGGCTCAGATCCAAGAATTTACCCTTGCAATGGCACTACAGTTTGACATAGCCCCCGAAGACTTCAAAGCATCACAACACTGGCTGGATAATTTCCTTCAGCAAAGTGAACTGTCTTTAAGATCTACAACATCATTTAGGTTAGAAGATACTCAAGCTATTAAGCGAGCACTTGCATTCAAGTCCTTTATTGATGATGCTGACTTCTCTAAATACAATCTTTCCCACATGATTGCTATGGATGAAACTGCAGTGTTTATGGGCCAATCATCTCAAACAACAATTGGACAGCAGGGTGCCTCCTTAGTGTACATTCCCTCCACTGCTTACAAAAGTGCATGTGTTTCCTGTATTTTGGCAATTCGTCTGGATGGCACTAAAATCCCACCTTTAATCATTTCTAAGGGCAAAAGGAAAAGATTGAACGTGTTTTGGGCATTTTTACTCTTGAAACTGAAAAAGCCTGGGCCACACAAGCAGTTATAAGGAAGTGGGTCGATTTAATGCTGCCACTTGTTATGCAAGGGAGCCAAAGAGGTCTGCTAGTCTGGGATGCAACCAGCACTCACCTCACAAAAGACATGGAGACATTTCTTCACGAAAGAAAAATAGATCAGATAAAGATTCCCGCTGGAATGACAGCCTATCTCCAGACTCTTGATGTTGCAATAAACAAGTCATTCAAAGATAATTTGTGCATGGAAATTAATGACTACATTGAAAATAGAATGGAGAGAAATCAGTGTGGAAACTTTATGGAACCTAAACTGCAAGAAGTTGTGACTTGGGTGAAGAATTCATGGGAAAAAGTCACTGACAGTTGCATTGCAAATGCACTTCGAGCAGGCTACCTTGACAAGAAGTACTCATTTAAAGACAATGCTATTGCTAAACATGAGAGATTTGGTCCACTGATTCTGAAAGAAATGGAGTCACAAGAAATTCACCAGGAAATTCAGGAATTGGATTGTTATGATGATGTTCCAGAAGATGGTGACATGACTGTCATTGAATAAATGAGTAAATTCTTGATACTGTAAGATTCACAGTGTGTCTGGTTTGTGTTGACAACTACCGTACTACCGTACTACTGTACCATATACAGGTAATAAATTTCCTTTATTTTCATTTAACAATAAATGTGTACTGTATTCTTCTTCATGGAAAAATAAGGCATCCCCTGAAAATAAGACCTATCGCATCTTTGGGAGCAAAAATTAATATAAGACACTGTCCTATTTTCAGGGAAACAGGGTAGTTCCACCATTCAGTCAATTTGCATATTAGGCTTTTATTATATAGAATTATTAATTTTCTTTTTTGAGACAGAGTTAGTAGTCCTTTTTCACATTGAAATCAATATATAGCTTTCTTTTTATGTAGGCTTAGGTCATGTTTTTTTTTCATGAATTTTTAAAATTTGAATGTCTAGTGCAGGGGTGGGCAAACTTTTTGACTCGCGGGCCACAATGGGTTCTTAAACTGGACCAGAGGGCCAGAACAAAAGCATGGATGGAGTGTTTGTGTGAACTAATATAAATCCAAAGTAAACATCATTCCATAAAAGGGTACGGCCCGCTCTTTTGGCTCCGCAAGGGCTGGATAAAACAGCCGAATGGGCTGGATCTGGCCTGCAGGCCATAGTTTGCTCACGTCTGGTCTAGTTACTTTTTATTGCATATCAAATTATTTCAGTTTCCACCAATACTTGATCAATGTATGAATTATATCTAAGTGGTTTTTTTTTATAATTTGTAAAGTACAAGGATGAAAGTCTGTAATATAAGTGGTTTTATTATTCAATTAAACCTTTATTTCTATGATGTTTGAGAAACTTCAAGTAAGCAAACCATGAAACAAATGGTTTTAATTGTCCTATCAAAGTTTAAAATACAGGAAAATGTGAAAAATATTTTAACATGTGATTTTCCTTTAATCTCAAATAATGTGTCTACAGATGAGTTTTATGAGGTATGCTAAATTTTATATTATCATTTTTCTCTCATAAGAAATGTTTTCTAGTTTTTCTAGCATATCTGAATCACTTTTTGTTTTATTAAAAAAGAAAACTTTTTGTGTGTAAGTTAGATTTTCAATGATATAAGCCCATGGATTTTTCCTATGATGAAGTACTTTAACAATAATTTTGCAAAAAATCTTTCTGAGGTTCTCTATGTAGGATCTAGTTACTACTAATTGATTAAGGCAACCAGACATAAATTGAGTTTCAAACCTCTCTTACAGTATTTTGAATTCTATAGTGTTTAGAAAAATTTAGTATAATAAAAGTCAAACAGCTTAACTATTGAGCAACTCATGGATAGTATTTTTAGAGTGTTTTTAAGAAAAAGTAAAGGCAAGTGTTAATAGAGCTTTAACAATCTAATAACTTATCAAAGCTATTAGGTTAATCCTTCACATTCATTCAGAAAGTTTCTACTGAAAATATAAAGGCTTTTATGAGCCTTTAATTTTAAATACTTCAGAAAGTTTACTTCTATTATCATTTTAATAAGATGAATCATCATTTCTGACTATATACACTAGGTGATTGCCTAAAGTTTTATGCTCTATTACCAAAAATTTGCACTGTATTTTTACTGTCTAAAATATAACAAAGGAATTAAATATCATTCTTGTAACAAAGGTGATTAGTAAACATAGTAACTCTTTAAAATGATAACATTAATAGCTTAATTGTCGAAAACATTTGTAGAACACCTGATTTTAATTGAGATGTTCTACCTCCTGCCTAGTGCCAAACATTCTAGTTCCTGCCCATCAATTAGATTTTAGACTAGTGAAACAAATATAATGATAGTAGACTTTCAAAAAATAAAGACAATTTTTAGAGCAGTTATGGTTTACAGGAAGACTGAGAGCAAGGCACAAAGATTTTCCTGGCCTACACATGCACAGCCTCCTCCATGACCAACAGCCCCTACCAGGTTGGTCCATATGTTGCAACTGATGAACCACCACTGCCACATCACCATCACCCAAAGTCCATCCTTTACCATAGGATCTGCTCTTGGTGTTCTGCGTGATGTGGGTTTAGGCAAATGTGTATAGGCAGCATGCGGGGGCAATTAGAATGCACATCTTGCTTGTTTTCCCACTGCCACGAATCACTGTCCTGCACTGCCCATGGCAAGTGTCTGATTGCTGTCAATTATGTTTGTATAGAGTTATTTGTCAGCTGTGTAGTGTGGGTGGTCTGGTTCTTATTTCGTTATGTCTGGAAGTGGAATTGCCCCCACGTGCTGCTAGAAGAATTTTACAAGTTCAATGCAGGGTGGAGGACCTGTACAGAGCCTAGGAATCTTTCAGAGTTGAGGAGACAGAGATCAAAAGTCAGGGAAGCTAAAACAGATATGCTAAGGCTGCTCAACTGCTTGCTATGAGGTGCACTGATGACCACGGGGCAGACGCTCTGACCAGTAGGTTAGCTTGCTGCTGGGGTCCGGAGATTGGGACTGAGTGAGAGGGGCCGGACATGCCCTGGAGCCCTCCTGCAGTCTCTCCCTGGCTGGCCAACTGCCTCCGTACCTCCCCAGCCCCAATGGGGCACCAGTGGGGTCCCTTAGGCTGGCCTGTGCCCTCTCACAATCCAGGACCCCTTGGGGCTGTGGATGGTAAACTGCAGCTCTCAAGCCACATGCGGCTTTTTGGCCCCTCAAGTGTGGCTCTTCCACAAAATACCACGGCCTGAGTGAGTCTATTTTGAAGAAGTAGCATTATAAGAAGTTTAAGTTTACAAAATTTGGCTCTCAAAAGAAATTTCAGTCTTTGTACTGTTGATATTTGGCTCTGTGGACTAATGAGCCTGCCAATCACTGCCTTGGGAAATATCGGAGAGCCGATTTCAGCCCAATCCTACAGGCCAGGCCAAGGGACCCCACTGGTGCATAAATTCATGCACCGGGCCTCTAGTATAACTAATAAGTAGCATAGCTGGATATCAAGCTTATTGTTTGGGGACTCTAGTAAGAACCCCCACTAATTTTAAAATGTTATACTCCAAGTGTAGATTTAAAAAAAAAAAGAATGACAGAAAGAAAAACAACAAAAATAAAAGGAAGAAAGGATTGAATGAAGTCAGAGAGAAAGACAAAACAGGAAGCAAAAGGGAGGGAGGGAAGAAGGAAGGAGAGAGAGCATTTTAGAAATGAGATTAGAAATTTATAGAATTCAGAAATGTTCTGCAATTATCTGATCCCAAGAAGACCAGGGTGTGGTTGAACTCAACTCAATTTTGCTAGGATTTGGAAAATGGCACTATGAAAACAAGTAGGAAAAGATGATATATGAAAAAAAATTGTAACAATCAACTGAATTGCAAATATGTGAAGGAAAACAGTCCAATGAAAGGAACAATGTCTAGTCCGAGGAGACAGTAAATAACTGTTATCTAGTAGCTGGGCCTATCCAGGCTATGGCCAGGCAGCAATGGTACCTGCTCTGTCTCTGGACCTAGGAGCTGAAGGCTACCATAGATGGCTGCATGCTCTTAATGGTCTTTCAAGTATGTTTGCTAAAGTTACCGTATTTGCCGGCGTATAAGACGATTTTTTGGCCCTGAAAAATATGCCTCCAAGTGGGGGTAGTCTTATACGGCGAGTATATAACAAACTCTGTATTTTGAGTGGAAATGTTAGGGGGTCGTCTTATACGCCCAGTCGTCTTATACGCCGGCAAATACGGTATGTGCTCTCCATTCATTTCTTCATTTACTCATCCACCCCCTCTAGATTCTTGTTGCTTAAGGTGTGGCCTATGGGGCAGCAGTAAGGCCATTCTATAGAGCTTGCTAGAAATGCAGAAAGCAGGCCCTGTTCCAGAATGCTAGAATCAGAAATTGCATTTTAACAAGATGAGTCGGTAGGCATATACAATGTTAGGGAGGGTCTCTATCCATCCTCTTCACTATTGTACTCTCAGGGCCTAGTCTAGCTCCACACATATCTGATACTTGTCACAGTTTTTCTTTTAGAGAATAAATTGTGGTTATCATTAGTCCCACTTCAAGTCTGAAAAACAACTTTGGTTTCTCTCTCTTGACTACCTCAACTCATAGCTCTTCCCTGCTAAAATCCTACAGTTATTAATGTGCATCTCAGCTGGTAGTACTTACTATGATGCCATATTTTTTGGCTACCTTTCCATGTGCATGTGCTATTGTATGGATGCGACTTCTCCAACTAAAGTGAAACCTCCCTGCTGGTAGGGGTTATTTACACTTCCTCTAACATAGCCTGTTAAATAGGTTGTTGTATTCAGAGCTATCTATCACATGCATACTCAGGCAGGAGAGCTTATATAGGCAAACTAAAAAGCATATTGCAGGGCATAGCAATAAAGCATGAGCTTAAATGCTAAGCTGACCTGGGGTCAATTCTGACTTCCACTATTTCTTAGTGTTCAATGCATTAAGAATTTAAGCCTTCTGAGCTTTGGGTTCCTATCTTTAGAATGGAGATAATGGTAGATGTCAGAGTGTAAAGTTTCCAAATTCATATGCATGCACAAAGCAGCAAAGGGCTACAACTCATCTGTCACTCCTATTCTTCCACCTTTGGAGCTTTCATTCTAAGATATGAAATAATAATGCAGGAAGGTATTAACACCCTATAAGCCAGGAGGAACATTAAGTACTTTTGTTTTGGTCATGGGGAGTCAAGAAAGACACTAGTCTGCCATTTTGTGTAGTCACCTATTCTCATAGAGAGTTTAAATGAGTCATTCAGACAAGACTCCCTTCACTTTTACAGAGAGCTCATTTTCAAACTAATCTACCTACCAGTTTTCCTCAAATGCTGGCCCTTTGTTTTTATAAAAATGTATTTACAAAGGTTAAAGGTGGGTGTTGTAGAAGTAGAATATTAGCCACACAAATTTGATTAATTGGAAAGGTGGCATTGGGAATAGAAAAATAGAATTCGAAGTGAGCAAATTGCAAAAATAAGGACATGTCTCAAAATTTAAACATTTCAGTGTATTTTCCACTCTTGGAACATCAGTTAGAGACTCTTTGGATAGTTTCCTCTTTTGAAATGTAAATGAACACTTGAAAGTGGAGCCTTATTCAGCCTTTCCACAATAACTTTTTTTTTAATTTATTAAGGTATTATATGTGTACATAGCTTTCCATTGCTCCCCCTCCCAGGTATGTCCTCCCTCCCCAGAGTTTTGTGTCCATTGGTTGTACTTATATGCATGCATACCAGTCCTTCGGTTGATCTCTTATCTCCCCCAGATCTCCCTACCCCCCATTAAAAGTATTTAATGTTCATTTGACAGTCTGCTTGTTGTTTTACTGTCACTATATCTATCTTTCTGTTCATCAGTTTATAATGTTCTTTAATATCCATAAATGAGTGAAGTCATGAGGTGATTCTCTTTCATTGACTGGCTTATTTCACTCAGCATGATGTTCTCCAATTCCATCCAGGTTACTGCAAATGATGAGAATTCCTTCCTTTTATAGCAGCATAGTATTCCATTGTGTACCATAGTTTTCTACTCCAATCATCTGCTGATGGGCACCTAGGCTGTTTCCAAATCCTAGCTATTGTAAATTGTGCTGCTATGAACATAGGGGTGCATATATCCTTTCTGATTGGTGTTTCTAGTTTCTTGGGGTATATTCCTAGTAGTGGGATTACTGGGTCAAATGGGAATTCCATATTCAGTTTTTTGAGGAAACTCCATACTGTTCTCCACAGTGGTTGCACCAACCTGCAATCCCACCAGCAGTGCACAAGGATTCCTTTTTCTCCGCAACCTCGCCAACATTTGTCGTTTGTTGTTTTGTAGATGTTGGCCATTCTGACAGGTGTGAGATGGTACCGTATTGTTGTTTTGATTTGCATCTCTCGGATAATTAGTGACTTTGAGCATGTTTTCATGTGCCTCTTGGCCTTCCTTCTGTCTTCTTTTGAGAGGATTCTAGATCACCAACTTACACCATACACAAAAATAAACTCAAAATGGATACATGACTTAAACATAAGACAGGAAACCATAAAAATACTAGAGTCATCCACAGGTAGCAAAATCTCAGACATATGCCTAAAGAACTTCTTCACTGATACTGCCCCTAGGACAATGGAAGCTAAAGAGAAAATGAACAAATGGGACTACATCAAAATAAAAAGCTTTTTTACAGCAAAAGAAACCATCAACAAAACAAGAAGTCCCAAGGTATGGGAGAACATATTTGCAAATGATATCACTGATAAAGGTTTAATCTCCAACATCTACAGACAACTTATACAACTCGATAAAAGGAAAATAAATGAGCCAATTAAAAACTGGGAAATGGACCTAAATAGAATCCACAATAACTTTTATCAGCTAATCAGAGCCACGCCTCCCTGAGATGCACACGGCCACCGGCGGGAGACTGGAGTCAGAGGACATGTGTGGGAGAGTGGGAGCACACTCCCTGCGCCCAGCAGAGCAGCTCACTTGGGGCGGCCGTTGTTGTACAGGGGCCGCCTTGCACAGCTGGGTCTCAGTGTCCTACCCTCCTGTTCTCAAGATGCCAGTGATGTTTCCCAGCCATTGTGGCTCCTTCTGAGAACCACTGCTTGCCTCCCCAAGAGAAAACCAATGCACCAAAAAATAACGTTGATGATGAAGACAACAGTTATTATTACCTGGAGGCCCAGTGCATGAAATTCATGCGAGAGTAGGCCTTCCTCCCCCAAGCTGCTGGCACCAGCTTCCCTCTGGTACCCGGGACCCGGGCTTCCCTCACAGCCCCAGCTTCATCCAGAAGATCGTCCGGAAGGATGCCCAGTCTAATTAGCATAGTACGCTTTTATTATTATAGATTATTATTTTTTCCAGGTTGTCCCTGCAGCAGCTAGTGTGCCACTGAAATATCTCATCTACATGTGAACATCTGAGTGAAGATACAAATGAAATGCATGTTCTGCTCTGAGCCTCATTTTCCTCCACTTCACTCAAGGCGGCTGGTTCTCACCCAATGCCTTTCTTCCTAATTGTGTTCCCTTGGCTGCCATTCGCATATTCATCTTCTCACTTAAAGCCAAGAGGGAAAAGGATGGAGAGAGGAGGAAAACCATTTCCTTCACCACCTCATCTTCATGGTGCAATACACTGTGCTTCTCCTAACGTTATTTCTCTTACAGTTCGGGGCCTCTGAAAAGTGGTGAATTACTCTGCACTTCAGCAAACATTTTTCTTCATTACGTTCTTATTAGCGCATCCCCTGGTTGCATTTAATTCTGACTGTCTAAATGGGTTTTTAAGTTACATTAACTTTGTACTTGGATAGCACTTAGAACTGGTGAGAGTCGAATATTAAATGACTGAGCTTATCGGAATATATTGCAGTGTTTTTCAAAGTGTGCTTTGTAAACCACTAGTTCCAGGACTGTGTTAACAGGCACTACCTAGAAAATGATTCCGTGGTCAAGTAAGTGGAGGTGGCCGGACTGAACAAATGACTTGAGTGTGGGGCTGATAGAGCCTTCACTCTGAGCCTGTGGTTGGATCTCAGTGCAGTGGTGAGGAATGAATTCAGTGTTTCCTAAATAGATTTGATCATCGAGTCAATGTTCCCACCAATTACTGGAGCTAAGAAACAAATGGTTCTAGTCTTCACACCACTTACGTGCTACGAGCCGCTGAGTCAGTGTCTATGGCTGGGACTCCATGAATGAGTGGCACCTACAGGGTCCGTCCTCACCGACCCAGCTCAGCGCCTTTAGACTCATGCCTGTGGCTGCTTCCGGGGAACCAATTCATCTGGTATTGGAGATCTTCCTGTTCGCCTGCTGCCTGCTGTGTCTTCCCAACATTATCATCTTCTCCAAGGAACCGCCTCTCGTGATGTGCAGGAAGCAGCCGGCTTCAGTGCTGTCATTTTTGCCCCCAGCGATGTCTCAGGCTTAATTTGCTGTAGGACCCACGTTGTATCTTTCTGGTGACCCAGGGTGTCCACAAGCCCTCCTCCAACTCCGTGTTCAGATGAGTCCTCCTCACCCGGCCTCCTCTCCTGCCCACTGCTGCTGCGCACGCACAGGAAGCGGAACGCTAGGCTGCAGACTATTTGGTCTCTAACGGCCCATTGGGCTCTCAGTGATGCTTCCTAATTCTCTCTCTCCTTGCTGCCCTTCTGCGCCTCAGCTCCTTCTTTTTTAAATGCAGACTAGAGGTCCCTGCAAGACCTGCTTCCCTCCCTTCGGCCCGCCCTGCCTGCTTCCCACAGAAACGTCAGCCCACTGGCCGCCCTGCAGGCCCCCCTGGGGATCAAGCTCTCAGCCCTGCCATGTGCTTCTGAGGGAGAATGCGGCCATGACCTTCTGGTTCATAGGTCTAAGCTCAACCACTGAGCCAGCCAGCCGGCCCGAGTCTCAGCTTCTGTTGATGTCTTGATTCCATGTCCCTTAAGCTGCGGGAATATAGTTTCCGGGCTGTTGATTCGGCCCTCACGCCGGCCCTGTGCGGTGGGCACATTCACATGGGCGAGGTGAAAGGTCCTCTGTGTGAGAGG
Organism: Vespertilio murinus; assembly: GCA_963924515.1. NCBI lineage: Eukaryota > Metazoa > Chordata > Mammalia > Chiroptera > Vespertilionidae > Vespertilio > Vespertilio murinus. Next base: position 52,977,984 of record OZ004715.1, on the reverse strand, counting down.
CCCGAGGAGCCGGACCGAGAGGCCGAGACACCACGGGCTCCCTGCTCAGGAGTGGGCCTCCCCGAGCGGGAGCTGGCGGGTCTGCAGAGCTGCTGGCTGCCTCAGGCCTGCCCCCCAGGGGCCGAGCGGGACTCAGGAGGCAGAGCTTTGGGAAGGGGAGGGTGGCAGGGTGCCCTGTGGTTCTCACATCCCCGGCCCCAGCGTGGGTATGGGTGCCCTGTGGTTCTCTCACCCCCAGCCCCAGGGTAGGCGTGGGTGTGGGCGTGGGTGTGGGTATGGGTGCCCTGTGGTTCTCACACCCCGGCCCCAGCGTGGGCGTGGGTGCCCTGTGGTTCTCACACCCCCGGCCCCAGCGTGGGCGTGGGCGTGGGTGTCCTGCAGGAGCAGGCGCCCAGAGGAGGGGTGAGGGGCAGGAGCGCTGGGAGGGATGCTGAGCAGGGTGCCCAGGGGGGGCAGCTGCAGGCGAGAACCCGGCGCAGAGCCCCGGCCATCTAGCCCGGAACCGCACAGCTGCTGCTGCTGCCTCCGAGGCCCAGGCCCCCTTCGCCCCTCCCCGGCCTCAGCGGGAAGGAACGGGAGAAGTCCTGGGAGAGGCAGCTTGGCGCCGGGCCCTGCAGTGCCAACCTGGGCCCCCAGGAGGCCGTGCCCACGCCTGGTGCCCCGGCCCTGCCAGTGACTGTGAAATCAGCTCTCTCAATAACAACATATCTTGGGTTAATCTTACTTTTTCCTTAACTGAAACAATATTCATAAGAAAATAATGCAAGAAAAATGATCTGGTACTTTTCATTTATCCGAATGGCAGAGAAAATGACACTTTCAATCTTCCTTGTGGGATGAGGAGTTTCCCCTTTCATTATCATCATCTTAACGCTTAGTGTTTTAACTCTTCTCACTAAGATTTTCTCATCTCTTCTTCTTCAAAAAAAAATTTTCCCTTAGAATTTTACACTAATAATTGTGTGTTCTTAGGTCACCAAGGCGCTACCTATGTGGGGCTTGTGTGATTTTAACTTTGTTAATTTTATAATTTAGGAATATACTGATATTCTTTTCTAATTAGTCTCTATGGCTCTTCAAAGGGTTACTTTATCTCAGATAACATCAAATAAATTAGCTTACAATTTTATTTGCTTTATAGTTCTTTAAAGGCTACAAGGACATCATTTGTGAATAGATGATCAAATGTTAGAATTTCTCTTTGTATCCAAAAGTCCTGCTAAACTAAAATTGTATTTGAAGTCCAAATTATTTCAATGTCCTGCTTTAGGACTAACCCAGAGAGGTGGTCTAGGAAAGACTGGGAAGATAACCTATTTCTTCCATTTCTCTCTGGCTGTCAAGAAAAGTGCTCTGGTTGATGTGGCAGAAGAACAACCCTATAAGAAAGAAATTGTGGTTTTCTGTCCTACTCAGCAGAGGAGGTCTTGGAACTATAAAAACCAAAACACAGACAAGGAGATGACAAAAAAACTTGACAAAAGCAAATGAAAATGGGAGGAAAATAACTGCCGGGGGGGGGGGGGGTGAATCACTCCTCCAAGAGAAACATTTTCAGATGTTAATGTTTAGGGTAAATCTGCATATTTTATTGATTGAAGAGGACTTTGTTTTGAGCATAATGACACGAATCCTCTCTAATAAGTAGGGAATATGTAAATTGACCATACACTGCCCCGAAGGTGGCGGGGCCCATAGCCACAAGAGGTGGTAGTCCCTTAGCCTCCTCAGAGTCCCCAATCCTCTCAGCCACATGTGGGGTGGTAGGGGCAGCTGGACCTGCCCTCAGCCCCACAGCTGCCCAGGGCCGGCCTGAGGGGCAGGTGAGCCTCGGATGGCGGCTGCCCATCTGCCCAGGGCCACTCAAGGCTCAAGTAACCAGCTCGGGCTGAGGCTTGCACTGCCGGCAGTGGCAGCAGCAGAGATGTGATGGCGGCATTGCCTTCCCCTGATTGCTGAGTTGCCTCCTGCCCCTGAGGACTCCCGGACTATGAGAGGGGGCAGGCCGGGCTCAGGGAACACCATTTATATTGCATGAAATTTCATGCCCCAGGCCTCTAGTAGATAATAAAATCTATTAGTTTGCATAATTATTTTAAATAATGTTAATAATTTATCAAAAGGTACTGCACTGTAAGTTTTCAATAAATCAATACCTTCTTATTAATAAGTAATTTTAATACAAACTCAGTAAATATTCTATATTGCTAAAATCATTATCATACAAACTAGAGGCCTGGTGCACCAATTGTGCATGGGTGGGTTCTGGCCAGCCCACCCTGATGGGGGGGGGGCCATCAGGACAAGCCAGTGAGGGGCAGCAGCTGTGAGGCAGTTGGCATCTGGCCTCACAAGATTGGAGTGTTGGGGGCCAATTGGGAACTGGGCTGACCAGGAGGGGGTGGGGAGAAGGCTGAGCGAAGCCTGGATCAGGCTGGTTGGCTGCCATGGTGCGCATCATAGCCACTGGTTGTTCTGGTCGCTTCACCATTCCAGTCCCAGGGCTTTTATATGTATAGACTAGAGGCCGAGTGCACGAAATTTGTGCATGGGGGTGGCAGGGGTGTCTCTCAGCCCAGCTTGCACCCTTTCCAATCTGGCATCCATCCGGGGATGTCCAACTGCCTTTTAGACCCAAACCCAGTGGGATGGGACCTAAACGGGCAGTCAGACATCCCTCTCACAATCCAGGACTGCTGGCTGCCAACTGCTCACCTGCCTGCCTTCCTGATTGACCCTAACCACTTCTGCCTGCCAGCCTGATCACCCTAACCACTCCCATGCAAGCCTGATTGATGTCTAACTGCTCCCCTGCCCCCTGTTTGCTCCCAACTTCCTTCCTCTGCAGGCCTGGTCACCCCTAACTGTCCTCCCCTTCAGGATTGATCACCCCTAGCTGCCCTCCCTTGCAGGCCTGGTCCTTCCCCAACTGTTCTCCTCTAGAGCCTGATCACCCACAACTGCCCTCCCCTGCCAGCCATCTTGTGGCGTCCTTCTTGTGTCCACATGGGGGCTGCCATCTTTGACCACATGGGGTCAGCCATCTTATGTGTTGGAGTGATGGTCAATTTGCATATTACTTATTTATTATATAGGATGTTTTTAAATATATATATTTTATTGTTTTCAAAGAGGAAGGGAGAAGGAGAGAAAAGTGAAAACATCAATGATGAGAGAGAATCTTTGATTGGCTGCTTCCTGCATGCTTCACACTGGGGATTGAGCCTGCAACCCAGGCATGTGCCCTGCCTGGGAATCTAACTGTGACTTCCTGGTTCAGAGGTCAACACTCAACCACTGAGTCATGCTGGCTGGGACATAATTTTACATAATGTTTTTAACTTTCAGTCTAGTATTCATTAGTCTGATAGTCATAATATTTGCTTTCTTGTTATTAGGCAAACAGTTCTTTGGGACACAATTGTTGCCTCAGGACCAGTCCACAAGATATTTGCCCTGTTGAACACTCCAAAGGTTTGACGCATAAGACATGCAAGACAGCTCCTCTGCATGGCAGCTCTGCCTCCATTTAAAGTGACTCTGTTTGCCAAAACTGGTTTGGCTCAGTGGTAGAGTCTGCGGACTGAAAGGTCCCAGGTTCGATTCCGGTCAAGGGCATGTACCTTGGCTGCAGGCACATTCCCGGTGGGGGGTGTGCAAGAGGCAGCTGGTCGATGTTTCTCTCTCATTGACTTTTCTAGCTCTCTATCTCTCTCCCTTCCTCTCTGTAAAATATCAATAAAAAATATTTTAAAAATAAATAAATAAAATAAAGTGACTCTGTTTATTGTTCTTTTACCTAAGCACATATAACAGAATGCAAATATATGTAAATTATTGATCCTACAATATAGATAAATTGAAACATTACTATGCTAAATAAAAGAATTTAACAAAAAGAATACATCCTATATAATAAAAGGCTAATATGCAAATTGACCAAATAGTGGAATGACTGGTCACTATGAAGCACACTGACCACCAGGGGAAGACCCTAAACACAGGAGCTGCCCCCTGGTGTTCAGTGCACTCCCACAGGGGGAGCACTGCTCAGCCAGAAGCTGGGCTCATGGCTGGAGAGCCAGCAGTGATGGCAGGAACCTCTCCCACCTCCGAGGCAGCACTAAGGAGCAGCGAGTTGGGCTCTCGGCTGGCAAGCACAGTGGCGGTGGCAGGAGCATCTGCCCCCTGGCTGCAGGTGGGCAGTAAGAGGGTCCCAGACTGCTAGAGCCCTGAACTGCAAGAGGGACGTCTGACTGCTGGACATCCCCTGAGGGGTCCCAGACTCCAAGAGGGTGCAGGCCAGGCTGAGGGACCCTCCCTCCCACCCGTCCCCTCCATGCATGAATCTCATGCTTTGGGCCTCTAGTACTATATAATTCCTTTTATATTTAATTCTAAAAAATGCAAGCTAACCTATATGGAATGACAATAGGATAAATATTTTTCTGGAGATGAGGGTGGAAGAAGATTTGGATTATAAAAGATAAAGAAACTTTTGTGGTTACTGAGGTGTTTGTTCTCCTGATTATAGTGACAGTATTATGCATCAAAACTGATCAAACTTCATACTTTAAATATGTGTCATTCATTGTGTCTCAACTACACCTCAATAAATGTGAAAAAAAGATCAAACAAATACTTGTCTTTATTGACAGTTTGTTCTATGCTCAGGGTTTTTCTAAGCCCTTTACATTAATTGACACTGAACCCACCCCTCCCCCAGCAACTCCCAAGTACATGCTGTTATTCCATCTCTAGTTTATGGCTGAAGAAACTAGAACTAATAAGTTGCCCACTTTGCTCTCCCTCAACTCCCCAATGCCTCCTGGCTCAAACTAGCCACCCTAGCTGGCTTAAGCTGATAAGTCCTAGTGATTGGACAACAGTTCAGAGTTTGGGGAGAGAGAAAGTTGCGTGGCCAGCTTCAATCACCCGTTTCCGATGCGCCCTGTCCTAGACAAGAAGCAGGCCTGGTGGACCTGGAGCAGCCGGGAGGGAGGGTGACTGCCTAGCACACCCACAGCAGTGACTGCACCGAACTCCCGTCATGGGTCGGAGAAGAGGTGAGGGAATGAAAGTATAGAGAAAGTAAGTACCACATGTTCTCACTCATATGTGGAATCTAATGAGCAAAATAAACTGATGAACAAAACAGACCCAGGAACATAGAAACATGGAAGAGACTGGGGAATCTCAGAGGGAAGGTGGGGTTGGGGTGCAGAGGTTAACCAGGAATTTGTATGCATATATGCCTGGCCCATGGACATAGACAGTAGTGCAGTGAAGGCCGGGGCAGGGGTGGAATAGAGGGGGTCCGGGGGGGGGGGGGTGGAAATAACTGTAATGTTTCCAACAATAAAAGTAAATTTTTTAAAAAAAGAAATTTCTTTAGGCTGAAAAAGAATGAAATCAAATGATAATCCAAGTCTACCAGAAGGAATTAAAGAGAACTAAAAATGGTAAGATGGGGGTAAACATTTTTTTAAATATCATTTTTTTCTTCTAATAACTTTAAAAGACAACTGCTATTTAAATACACACAAAATACACTGCCTAACAGATTATAACATTTGTAGTTGTACAACTTTTAAAAATAATGGCACAAAGAAGAGAGTATATAAATGGAATGGTGCAGTTATAAAATTATTACATTTTACATGAAGTGTAACAATATTTACACTTAGTTAATAGTGCATACTATGATCTGAGGAGCCCAAAATCCTCATAATAAACCTCCTAGCAAGTGTCATTCACATGTTTATTCTTATACTAGAGGCCTGGTGCATGGGGGTGGGGGGCGGTGTCCCTCAGCCCAACCTGCATCCTATCTAATCTGAGACCACTTGAGGAATGTCTGGCTGCCCATTTAGGCCCAGGCAGTCAGACATATATCTCACAATCCAGGACTACTGGCTCACAACCGCTCACCTGCCTGCCTGTCTGATTGCTACTGCACTAAACACTTCTGCCTGCCAGCTTGATCACCCCCTAACCACCATCCTGCCAGCCTGATAGATGCCTGACTGCTCCCCTGCTGGCCTGATTGCCCCTAACTGCCCTCCCCTGTAGGCCTGGTTTCACCCAATTGTTTTCCCCTGAAGGTCTGGTCACCCCTATTGCCCTCCCCTGGTGGCCATCTTGTGGCAGCCATCTTGTGTCCACCTGGGGGCAGCCATCTTTGACCACATGGGGGCAGCCATCCCTACACATTGATTAATACCATATTGTTACACCATAATATAATTTCATTGTTTTATAATCAACAGCAAGTGACTATAGTGATTTTGGAGGAAAAAAACACTAATGACAGCACATAATTATTTGTTTCTTAGAGAAGTCTTTAGCTTTAATCATTCCATTTATTTTAACAGAAACTAGATGATGATCTTGCAGGTTTTTCTCTTGGCAAAAGTTGCCTTCCGCTGAAGCTTTTATCTCTGGATCAGATTTTGAGTAGGGACTAGATATATGGATGCATGAGCCAAAATAAAAGGCATAACGTTATAAAATAAGAGTATATTCAAACTATCTTTATTTAGACAAGACAACAAAGACAGTTAATCAAGAAATCTGAGCCTGGAGACTTCCTCCGGGTCTGCATGACTTAGCCTGGGACCTCAGAGCCACACTTTGGACCATCTTTTGTTTCTCAATCTGCTCTGCCTGGGCCTCATCAGACTTGGTTTCTCCTTACTTCTTATTATCAACTGTGGTTTAACTCATTCATTCCAAGTCCCAGTCCAGCTCAAGAAACTAAAATCCCAGCTTAAAGCAAATTCTGTCACCCAGATGGAGAATGTTGTGGCCCAAGTACATCTCTAAGCAAATGAGTAATTGGTTTAAGGGCTGGCATTTGTATGGAATGCACTTAATGCAATGTCCAATAAAGGCGCCAGTGATATATAGTTTATCTTGGTGCCTAGTATCATCTTTATTGATGAAGTAGATGAAAAAATTGAATACTTAAATCTACAGCTCTCATAAGGAAGGATTACAAAGACAGGAATAGAATTTAAAGTTAATTATCTAAATTCAAAAAAAGGTACACTTTAAAATAAAAGAAAATCCCATACAGAAATTTTAAGAAATGTCACACACTCTGTTATAAAAGGAGATAACAGGTCCAAAACGGAGGCACTTGTGTTAAGCTCACATTACTGAGCCAAGACTTAAAATCAAGGCTAATTACAGTTTTACTGTCGCCCAGGGGGAATTTAAACAGCTCACCTGGACTTGCCTGGTCAGCACTGGCCAGGGAGTCTGCCCGAGGAACTGAGCTGTCCCCAATGGCGGTTCCTGGCCTGGAACCATTTCTCTGTGCCAGTCAGGCATGCCACCACTTTGGGAAAAGGATGGCACCAGTGGTTTTGTTTATCTAGCCGTCATTAATTTTTATGTGGTCATGCCACACCCTGAGCAAGATGCATGAAACGTGGGGGTAGGGCTGATTCCTCAGGGATAGAGTCCTGTCATAGAGACAGGGTCGGTTTAAGTAGAGCAAAGTGCAGAGTCTCAGGTCCGGAGTCCCATTTGGAACTAGAGAAGAACCAAATCTCTTCTGGATGAGAGAATTCTGGAGGGCTTCCCAGAGGGGCTGGAGGTGAGATTTTGAGGAAGCGTTTCTGGAGTGTTAATAATAGAAGCAGGCAAGTTCAGGGACTGACAGCATTACAATGAGGTTGGAAGAAAAAAATAGGCACCTTGGAGGAAGCTTTGCTTTTAGCTACAGTTTGAAAATCTACACTAATAAAAGAGTAAGATGCAAATTACCCATACCTTTGTGACACCCTCCAGCCAATCAGGAGTGAGTATTCAAATTAACCCAACAAATATGGTGGGTTAATTTGCATACGCAGGTGCCAAGCAGCCGGGGGGTGGGGCGGGACGCTTGCATAGTCCCCATTCTGCCCTGCCCCAGCCGCTCCGGGCCTGTGGGCAGCATAAGAAGGTGGAAAGGCCGCTCCGGCCAGAGCTAAGGCAGTGTGAGCAGCCAGGGGAAGGCAGGCCCATCCTTGCATGAATCTTCACTCATTCATCGGGTCTCTAGTCATGTTATAAAATTGAACCCTTCAAGGTCTTCCTTAGCTGTTGAAGGAATCTGGAAGTTACCTTATTGATCGTAGAATAAACTGAAAGTCATCTTGCCATGGAAATTGGCTGATCCAGGTAGTTTTTAAAACAATGAAATGGAGCAAAGCACAAGAAATGAAGTTGGGAAACAAGGTGAATGGGTGCCAGGTGAAGAGAAAACAGACAGCAACCAGGAATGACCCTCCGGAGGGACACGGACGGTCAGTGGTGCCGGCTCCTCCTCAGCACGACGCCCAAGGGCTGTGCGTCAGTGGGAAACAGTTAGCTTTGACTGAGCATCGAATGACCAAACCTCTTTGAAACGTCACTTCACAGCCTGTTGGGACATCTGCAGACCCTCCAAAAACCCGATCTGTTTTCTTGTTTCCTATACAATGTTAGGAAAACTTGTTTTTCGATTTTTCTGCTGCAGGAAGAACTTCTAAAGAATAAAGCCTTAGAGGTTTTATTTCCTTTTCCTCTAACCCCAGTCGCCTCTGAGCATTCTTCCTTGCCCGGGCGTGGACCTGAGGAGAGGCGTGTGCGGAGGCAGGGTGAGGGCCAGCAGTTGGGGAAGGCTCACTGCTGTTCCCACGCCGGCAGTGTCGCTGAAATCAGCGCCGGCCGGAGTGGCTCTCGCTGTGAACCACAGGCTGTGCATGACCTTAAAAAAGCTCTCAGCCACAAGTTGGATGCTTTTGGCAGCGATACAGACGTAGCACCACCGGCAGGGAGAGCTTTGCTTCCCTGCTCACGCTGGCCGGGAGAGGAATGCTGGGCGTCGGGAGGCAGGGAGAAGGCTGCCCACCGCCTCGCACGCTGCCTGGCCCCCCGGCCGCCCCCCGGATCCCAGGTGAGCCCTGCCGGTGCGGAGCCAGGCCAGCCAGCTCCCCGAGGGCCCGGGAAGTGGGTGCAGTGGGTCCAGGGCTGATCGCCGCACCTCCCGGAGCTCCGGGCCTGTCTCAGCCGATGGGGCTTTCATTCAACCCAATAAACTGGTGAAAATGTGCTTTTATGTTTTATTATTATGCATATCTCCGCATATCATTTTGCAACATGCTCTTCTATAGATTATTAAAAACGTGAAAACAGCAACAGAATGTTTCTTTTTTACAAATCTGTGGCTAGCTGTCAATGGTATTCATTCATATTCATAAATTATAAAATCTTATAGCACTCTGTTGCTGAAAAATGAAATATTATATAAAGTTTAGCTTTTAATATTAATATTAACATTAGAAAATACTACAAATGGATAAAATGTAAGATAACATAAGGCAGTGAACTGAAAACTATAGGGAAAACAATTTCCTATGATATGGCATTAAAATATAAAGCTCAATGTCACAAATTTGGGTTCTTAAATTTTTTTTTTTATGTCACAAATTGTGTTTCCACTTAGATGTCAGAAACTGAGCTGGAAAAGATAAAAGTAAGAGCAGCTGAGCATTTTGAAAATGATAAAAATAATATTTCTTGGTTGAAGGAAGGTAAGTCCTCTTGCTGTTGATTTTCTCTGAATGTGAAAATTGTGATTTTTGTTTATAAGCAAGAGATCGTGTGGGAGATGGAATGCCCGGCAATTAAAATGATGTTTGTGCTTCTGCTTTTTTTTTTTTTAAGTTGTCTCCTCTGGGCTGGGCGGCGTGTGAAGGTGTTTAGCAGAGCAGCTTTGCTCCCTCTGCGGCAGTGAGCAGAGGATTTTGCTGGGGAGAATATGCATTTTCAGCGCAGACAGATCCTCTGTGAGGCTGTGGTGGTGCTGTAGGGCTTTCTCCTTTAGCCAAGGAGACTAAATCGCTTGAGGACAAGTGTTGTCTCAGTGATAATCACAGCGAGGGAGGAAGGCGTGCAGAGGGAAGTGATGTCTACAAATAGAATCGCCATTCACTGCAGCTAAAGGGCCCGTCCCCGGGGAGCGCGGCGCGGCGGCCCGTGCGCGAGGCGCGGCTGGAAATACACGCGCGGATCGATTCCTCCTCCCAGGACAGCGCGGCTTCGTGCGCTTCCGAAAACACGCAGGAGCTCACGATTACTTACTAGAAGGTTTCATTTTGTCATCTTTTCATTTCACAAACATCTTAACGTTTCTTAAAATGAACTGACTGGGTATCTTATTGAAATAGGAGTACATTTGCATTATTTCATAAATGTATCCAAACGTAAACAAACAGCTCCTAAGTAGTGGCCATTCCTCAAAATTGTACTCTCGGGTCACGGGAGGCTTTAACATGCACGCCGAGGAAGTTGTACAGCACCAGAACAGAGGCAGTGCTGGCATCGCCCTGGGGCGATGTGCGCTGGCAGCGTTCTGAGTCATCACAGCAACCTGTGCGCAGGGACTCCTCCTGATTCCGGAGGAGAAACAGGACCACAAAGGGCTAGGGTGACACGATTGTCAGCGTGACAGAGCTGAATTCGACCCCAGAGAGTGTGACTTCAGGCATCTGAGTTTACACAGTGTTTCAAAGAAAAGATGTAAAATTACTTGCGGGGCATGGCCTGCCCCACGCCCCGCGAATCACGATTCACAGCTGCAGCGCCCCTGCCAGAGTCCACGTCAGGGCAGCAGCTGGTGCAGACATGAAGTATTCTCAGAATCCTTTCCCTCAAAAAGCCACAGGCAAGAAAATGCTCTGGCTTCTCTCTATTAAGGTGTTTTTAAATAGAACACTTAAAAAAAAACAGCACTGTGAAATTAAACATTGAACTTGGATCAAAGATTTCCTTTTGCATTTCCTGTGAACTCCAAATCCATGAAGACAAAGGTGTTGGTCACTACTACTGGTAGTGATGATTACATTATTTATTTTTGCTATAATCATTCCACTCCACAGTCTCATATGGGAACAATGGTGAAATTGTTAGGCCAGTCAATTGTTTACTGAAGTATTTTTTTTAAATTGTGTCCATTAAGTACGGTTTCGGCATTACTTTTTGTGATCTACAAATGCTAGTTTCCCAAGTGACCTGCTACACTTAAATTATGTTTAACATATTTCATAAAAGGAAATTGAACCAGATTCTAGATGTTTCTTAAAGTAAATTGACTTGATATTTTATTGAAATAGGCATATCTTTTATATTATTTCATAAATGTATTCAATCGTAAAGAAACAGCTCCTAAGTAGTTGTCATTCCTCAAAACTGTCATGGGAGATTTTAACAAATATGTCAAGGAACTTCTACAACACCAAAACAATAACAGTAATGGCATCGCGGGCATTGCCAATGTGTGCTGATGTTATGCTGAGTCATCACAACCACCTGTGCAACAGTAACATCTTCATGGGGAATCATCTGGAGAATGAGCTAGTATTCAAACAAAAATCCCTCTTTTTAATGTTAAGAAAAAGTATACGTGTTGGCTTATTTATTTTTTAAAGGCAAACTGGGGCATTGGAAAGAGTAGAGCGATAGAAGCTAGGCAGGTGTGGTTTTCAAATCTCAGCTCAGCTGCTTGCTAACGGGCTGTGTCTGGTGTTTTTCTGAGCCTCTGGCAGCTCAGAGTCCTCAGCGAGGCCTGGTGACGCCTGCTTTGTGTGATTGTGGAGATGAGATTTCATTATTTCTGTGTGTCCCCTCTTTAAAGCATGATTCAAAATAAAATAGTTATATTTTTTGAGATCCTCATTCACATTTGGAGCAATTATTAATAGTAAGAGTCCTCTGTGTTTTTATAGTATTTTACATAAATTTCATCACTTAGTCCCTACAACAGCTTGATATGTAGTAACATTGTTCCCATTTTATAGTTTCAGAAAGACTTTGTTCTTCAGATTTGCAGAGCTGTTAAATGGCAAATTGAATCTGGAACCCAGGTCTTCCAGCTCAAAATTATATTCTTTTCCTTAAACCACTTTGTCACATTGATTTTTCTAATGGTTATTAATCAACTCCTCCCCCCACTTAAAAGTAAAGTAGATGACTTAAATTTGTTCCAATTTTTTTCATGAATGACAAAAGTAGTTGTTTCTCATATCACAATGTCTCTTTCCTCCCTCTGCATCTCTAGCAGAACACTCCCCATGGTAAATGCAGAGAACCATAGCAACGCCTCGCTGACTAGAGGTGAAGTAAAAGCACCCAGTGCGGACCTCAGGGTGTGCATCCGGCCCATGAGTCATCACCATCATTGCCCACCTGGATGCTAATGTCCTTTCTAATATTTCGGATATTCACCCCATTTGTCCATGACTCAGCATTGTGAGCCATGTGTTCCTGGAGCTGAGGCACGAGAGGGGCAGGGAAAAAAGAGAGAGAACAGTCCTGCACTCGAGAAGCTTACTATCTTATTGGCTTGCTTTTGCCTGAAAGGCAAGGCGCTGACTGCCTTCCACTTTGCGTCCGATGGGGGCGATGGCCTGATCAAGGGCGTCGGAGAGCTGGTTACAGCACACCCAGAGCCATTACCAACAATTAGGGTAAATAGTGTGTGAGAAACACACCGCAGACCCGAAATGCACTCACGCCCAGGTAATTGCATCCTATTTTACACTCTATCAAGGCATCGGGCAGTCCTCCATCACCATGAGTCATGTTGCCTTTAAACTCTAGATGATCAGACTTTAGATCTATCACATTCCTACATCCCAGCTTAAGGAACTCAGGAGCCCAGGAATAAATGCTTAAGAAGCAAGACAGGCAATTCTGAAGTAAGATGTCCAATGATCATGCTCAGAGAAAACCTGTTTTAAGACAACCGGAGAAACTAAATGTGCTTCTGAAAGATGTAGCAGGTAAGATGAGCTATCTTGTGCAATTGTGGACCAAGGCGGTCTAAAGGCCAGTCTTGAAGATGGTTCCCATCTATTTGCAAGGTGGCCCAGGAGTGCTGGGAGCAGAGTCATCAGAGGCCAGCTGCCTGCTTTGTGCTCTGGTCAGGGCACCCTGGCCAGCTCTTCCTGTAGTTAACACAGACTCAGAGGGACGACAGACTGGGACAGCAAGGGCGGGACCCAGGGCTGAAGCATGCTGAGGGCATATGAATCCTCTAACCAGTCTGCAGAACGGCAGGGGCAGGCAGAGGACAGGCTAGGCAGCAGGCGTGGTGATGGTTACGACAGAAAACAATTCAGGAACCCCAAGTGAGGAAGCATGTCCTGCTTAAAAGTCATAACAAGGAGAGGAGAAAAATAGCCCAAATGTGCAAAACTTTATGAAGGGAAAATTGATATAACAGAGAAATTGGGGGGAAATTACAGGTGGAATAAGATGGCATGTAATGCCCCATTAAGCCAGGGAGCATTCTGGGTAAGCATTCAGTGCCTACCGCTTCCACCATTCGATACGGAAGAGAAACATCAGGCAGGATGAGGCCTTGAAATTGTTGCTATTTGTAGTTTAAAATCACAGCGTCGCCAGTGCTCGAACTGCACACAATTTCTTACAATGTCTCCTGAGTTTTTTCAGGAGAAACTGGAAATCTGAAACTACATGTTAAACCTCCTAACTTCTGAAGGTTAAGTAAATAATAACAACAATAAGAAAGCACCATGCAGAACAAACTTAAGCCAAGTTCTGTAACTATTTCAGCCCATTGGCTACCAACTTATAAGACTCTGTACCCCTAAACGAAACCTATTACAATTTTCCCCAAACCAGTTTTCCATAAAAAACTGCTTCATATGTGCACACATACATGCACACAAATATACACATATCTATATGTATGTGCAAAGTCAATTCTTTAAAAAGTATGTTATTACTACTGCTGAAACGAAGCTGTTTTCCTGTAATTACCTGAACTTGCTTCAATGAGGCATTCTCTTCTGGGTGTAGGAAGCGGAGGGAAGAACAAAACAGCCCAGGTTACAGGTGTGCCCTCAGTGCGTTTTCATCTTCTCATCAGGTGCTGACTTTCCAATGACTGCTGAAGCAGGTGGGCCTTCACGGGAAAATTCGTATTTCTGGAAGAGGTGTGATTTTAAAGAGGAGATGAGGGCAATGAACATGTTTTTTTCTCACCTTCCAAGAAATGCCAGGAAGAAAAACACGTGGATGTTGAAAATTGTGTAGTCATTTTGAACTAAGTACAGGTAGTCATATGGTGACTAGAGTCTTTGGTGATTTCAAGATAATTATTTAAATATACTTTTGAGGAAACTCGATACATTTATTTAGTATTAAGATAGAGAAGTTGGGTCACCAATGACTTGGCATCTTGAATATATTGGTTATCATTTAACCAGAGTTAATACATATTAGGAATTGATGTAACAAGATACTGGAAAACAGCGTAGAGGTCCCAAAAGCCATGTCCTAAAAATGCAAAACTTCAAATCTATATTACAAGAATCTCATCTCATTCCTGACCATTGTTTGCCAAGGAGATGGAGAAAGTGAGAATCCTACATCTATTGATATTCATAAATTCACTGAACTTCCATAATTCTAAGTGAACAAAAACCTCCTTCCTTTGCTCAAACATAATTTCAGATTATCAGCATTAAAACAATTCTAAAATATATATTTTATTTAATTTAGCAACTATTTGATGAGGCTTCTCTTGAGCCCACAGACAAGTTAGGCAAAGAAACACCGATGTCAAACAATGAAAATGCATTTCTGACTTTAAGAACTAATTTACTGAAGTGCTTTATAATCATGGCTGGTACCAATCCAGGCTAATCCCTTCACTCAGACACTTCTCACCTTTAAAAGGGCTCCTCTTTTTGACTAGCTTAAATATGAACCCACATTCATGCTTATTTTAAATTATTTATTTCCACAAACAGCATATCTTGAGATTCCTATTCTTATGCATGCACAGGAAACAGGATAACCAGCTCTTATTTCATTAGTCTTCATTAACTTGTGAAAATGTGTTACCTAATAACCAAAATACAGGTGTGTTACCTAATAACCAAAATACAGGTGAGGACAAAGTAACAGCCAAAGAGAACGTTGATTTTTGTTTAAATGTAATTGGAAGGAAAAATTAGATGGAAAATGTGCCTTTGCAAATCATATACATAAGTAAAAGGAGATCAAGATACTTTTACAGGAGCCGTTTTCTGGAAGCGGTAAAGCAGGCAGATGTGCTGAGCACTGGGAACTCTCCCTCAGAACTGGTGACCAAGGAAGTTCAGAGAAAGATTTGAGTTGAGAGTTAAATCACAAGAAGCCAGCTGTGCGCAATGTGCAAAGAACATTCCAGCAGGGAGAAGAGTTTGTATACACACAGAGTGGCTCAGGATCCAGAATGACTGAGTGGAAAAGAAGGAAGGAAGGGAAGGGGAATGGAAGGGAAGGAGGGAAGAAAAGAGGGAGGGAGGGGCAGAAAAAGTGATGGAGAAAGCCGGGGAGGGGAAGGAAGGTGCTTAAGTTGGCAATAATGTTGGCCTGCCTTGCTGGCCTCAGTCAGGAATTTGGATATTTTTTTTCCTTCATAATTGGAGCCACTGGAGATTCTAAGAAAGAGAATTTGAGCAATCATTTATATTGTATGAGCTAAAGAGTCACAGAGCCCTAGCTGGATTGGGTCCGTGGATAGAGTGTCGGCCTGCAGACTGAAGGGTCCTGGGTTCAATTCCAGTCAAGGGCACATGCCCGCGTTGCAGGCTCAATCCCCAGAAAAGAGTATGCAAGACACAGCCAAACTCTCATCATTGATGTTTCTATCTCTCTCTCCCTCTACCTTCCTCTCTGAAATAAAAAAAAAATTAAGAGTACACAAAAATAAAACAGAAGATACTACAGTTGAATAAGCAAAAGATGATAACTGAAGTAGGATAAAATTGTGCAAGTGAAACAGTGGAGATGGGTTTGGGGATCTAGTTCAGAGGGAAAGGCAACCGAACTGGCTGGTGCAGCGATTTGGGGCAACAGAAGGAAATGAGCCAAGGCTGACCACTGGCTGAGGCACAGCATGATGGCAATGCCCAATAGAGGGGATGGGAAGCTGGCTGGAGGTGAGAGAATCAGGCCTGGGGGAGGCAGAGGAAGTATGAAAGGCTAGGAGGCATCCCACACAAAGATTATCAACTACTCAGAAGGCTATGTGAAATCAGTTGTTGACAAGGAAAATCTGCTAAGATTTTACTTCAACATCAAGATTGAGAAAGCATTTGCTGATAGAATAAAAGCAATGAAAAGAAATTTCACATGGAAAAAATGGGACACACAAAAACATGTCATGTTTCAAAAAGTGAATGAAAACAAGAGTGGCTGGAGCATCTTGACCCAAAGTAAGGCTGGCGTTGGAAGAGAGCGGGGAGCTGGCCCAGGAAGAGAGCCAAGAACCATTCTCAGACTTAGGCCAGCATTTTGGATTCCAATAAACACTTTGCCCTGGAAATGCCTACTGAACAGATATCTTACATTGCAGTAAAATACATTCTACTATGTTTTATTTTCAAAAGAATGTAAGGTTAAGGACTATCAAAGGATAATACACTAATATCAAAATGTAATAATTAGGCTGAAACTGGTTTGGCTCAGTGGATAGAGCGTCGGCCTGTGGACTGAAGGGTCCCAGGTTAGATTCCAGTCGAGGGCATGTACCTTGGTTGAGGGCACATCCCCAGTAGGGGATGTGCAAGAGGCAGCTGATCAATGATTCTCTCTCATTGATGTTTCTAACTCTCTATCCCTCTCTCTTCCTCACTATAAAATATCAATAAAATATATTTTTAAATGTAATAATTATAAAACAAAGTTGTAATAGTTTGTATTAGGTTCTGATGAACAAAATCAATAGAGATAAAGGACATATAGATAATGATAGATGATAGATAGATACATGACAGATAGATAGAGATAGATAGATGATAGATAGATAGATAGATAGATAGATAGATAGATAGGTAGATAGATGATAGATAGAAGACTTATTATGAGCTACTGGCCTACACATTTATGGAACCTGAGAGGTTCCACAGTCTGCAAGCTGGAAGCTCAAGAAACCAGTGGTCTACTTCCAGTCAAACCCAGCTTCGGAGAGCCAATGCCCTAAGTCTTGCTTCAAGCAAGACATTGAAACAACAGGAGTGCTGATGTCCAAGGGCAGAAGACCAGGGATGCCTTAGCTCAAGTGAAGGGAGCAAATTTGCCCTTCCCCTGCCTTTTTTGTCCTCGTTACCCCTAACAGATTGGATGATGCCCACCCATACTGGTGAGTGATTTTTTTAAAAAAAATCAGACCGCCAATTTAAATGCTAATATATTCCTGAAGCACCGTCATGGACACAGTCAGAAATAGAGTTTTTGCCAGCGACCTGGGTGTCCTTTACTCTAGTCAAGTTGACACATAAAATTAATCTTTACATAGTTCTTGAGAGGAAAGCAACAGACGCTGATTCTAGTGAAATTAATGAAAAGCAGAATGTCTTGGGAGGCTTGGAAGTGGTCACAGGCAAGAAACAGAGCCCGGTCCAGAGGGGCAGGGACTATCTCTGGCTCCAAATAGCAAGACAACAAATGTGCTCAGGCCTCCACTCCTAGCACACATTAGCTCCACATACTTTTCTCTCCTCTTATCCTTATAGCCAAGACTCCAAACCCCAAAGAAGAAGACCTACTAGCTTTGGCCTTTGGTCCTGGGTAGACTCCAGGGAGCCGTGGCCAGCAGCTCCACAGGCACACGGAGGATGAGAAGATTCTCCTCTCAGTGGGAATTGGGGCTCTGGCACCAAGTAGGGAGAACAGATGTTGTGCGGCCCCCAAGGAATGTCTACTCTAAAAGCCAGCATTCCTGACCCAATTGTCAGTGCTCTTCTCTTAAGGGAGGTTTTCTTGAGAACATGACATGTCTTGTGGATGGAGTGCCGGACATTCCAGGAAGGAGAGTACTTAGCCTCAATGTATTGCCCTGTTGCTGAAGTTCAAATGTCAGAATCACTATGACTCTGATAACTTCATTTTATGTTTAGAAAGTTCAGTAAAATATGAGATTTTCAGTGTTCTCGTAGGTCAACAAATTAAAGTCCAGAGGCCCAGTCTAACGCTGAAGATTACAATGTCTTTCCAACCGAGTCTATAAAGCAGTAAGTTCATTTCTTGTAAAATGATGACATTGATCCCAATGGAGTGGAATGCCGAGAAGATGCCTTGTCAGCCTTGAGACTGTGGCCAGAGGAATTAATGAGTGCAAGTCCCACAAGTTGTTAACGGCAGATTTAAAGACTCCCTTTCGACGATGATAGAGCAGTCGTCAACTCCAGAATGGCCTCAGCTCCCGTTATTAATTGCGGTTTTATGAACTCAGAGTGAGGAATCTGGAGAGTGGGAACCGGTTTCTTCTCTCTCAAATGGGAGGAGAAAACTATAAAGAACGAGAAACTTCAAGAGATTTTCTCCTTTTAAGTGGGATTTTTCAGTGGACTAATTCATTTGCCTGTATGACACAACAGCTGTGGATGTGATACACTTAATCAGCATTAGTGTGGTGAGAGAAAAAAGCCCCTTATGCTCTATGCCTCAGGAATAAGGAGATTCCATTTCTTGTAAATTCTACAGAGATACTTTAATTTTATGTGATGATGGCCCATTTCTTTCAGCTTAGGAGCAGCATTTAGAGGGAATATACTCTCTAATAAAATGCACCTACACTAGGTGCTCACCAGACCATTAGTTAAAAAAGGGAATGTGAATAGAGCAAATGGAGACATCCCTCTGCGGGCATGAATCATTTGAGCCATTTGAGCCATTATTTAAGCCTGTCGGAAAGTAAATGTGCGGCTCAGACAAAAAGCAAGGGCAATGGCAGTAGTTCTGCCAGCGGTGACTTCAAGGAAAAACAGAGGGGACTCCTCACAGAGGTGGAGGATTAAACAAGACATCAGGCGAGTCTTCCTCTGGAGGTGAATTTTCTTACCAACATGGATTTGAAAAGAAATAGCTACACTAAGAAGGAAAGAAGGATGCTTTGGGATGTCTAATCTCAAACAACAGGCAGTAGGGGAGAAAAATCTGCACTTACCTCCTCTTCCACTCACAATTTTCTTTTCTGTTTTATATTTAGAATATTCAGAATTATAGATAGGAAATCATATTTCTACCAATTACCAAAAGGTATAAGTGAGTACCTTGAATATAATTTTCATAAAAATGTTAAAAAGTTTATATAAATATACTTTTCAGGAGAATTAAAAAGTACATTAAGACCACAATTAATAAAAGAAAACATTCCACTCTATACATGTCTTAAAACTAACTCCTTGGACCAATATATAAACATTCAGGTTGATATGGTAAACCATTCATAAATAGGAAGCATTTGTTTTACAAAATACTATAAAATCAAGAAAACGAAGTCTGCAAGGTTTGGACTTTGCAAGGCACAGACGTACACAGCGCTGTGCTGTGACTCTCATGCCCCAGGGGCTTGTGATTAGTTGGGAAACAACAGCAACGCGTCCTGTTGGCATAGGAGGCAGAAAGAGCAACTTTTCCAGCTGTACTGAAATACAGTAGAATGCACACCACCAATTTGGATGGGGTTGTTTTCAGTATAAATCTCACACACCACATGGATACATCCAATGCCTTAGATAGAGGCAGATTTCTTTCAGGATTAGAACAGAGCTTGCTGGTTTGTTTTGTTTTCAATGAATTTGGTGGATTTGGTCTAAAACTAGTATGCTAAGGAGTCACTTGAAAACAGCAGGAATCATTTAAAAATATTAACTAAGATTTCTTACAAATCTTAAAAGATTTTTTTAAATTTAAATATTGTTTAAAATGAAAAAAAACATATCATAAAAAGATAGACATTCTTAATAGATAAGAAGAGCTTCACTTTTCCAAGGGAAAATTTTAAGTAAATAATTTTATTTTTTAATAAAGAGGGAAATTGCACTAAAGACAAACAAAAGGTAATAATACTTGGAGGCACAGTGTCCTTGTCTGACTGAATACTTTGGAATCGGACTGAATTCAGTAGAATGTTAGCACTTCAGCATCTGCAGGCCAAAGCCCATTCATTAAGGAGCCCCTCGGGCCTCTGAACTCTAGAAGAAGTGGTCAAGGCAGAGCTCTGTCACAGGCGCTCTGAGAGAAGCATGTTCTCCGCTTCAGGTTTACTCAAGGAAGTTGGTCTCATTTTGGAAAAATAATCATTTTGGAGACCAATCATTTTGGAGACCAAACTAATAATGCTAATTAGGAATCGATTTCAACTTTCAAAAACACTGAACAGGAAAAAGCCGCATGGTTAACTATGCATATTTAAAACACATGCATATATTATATATGTAACTATGTTGTTGGAATAAAATATTTTATCCAATCCTTCCTTCTGGCCCTCCAAGAATACAATACATTTATTAATTATCTCTTATTTGTAAGATAACATAGCTTCTACAAATTCAGAAAAATTGAGAATTTAGTTGGGCTATAAATCATAACGAGAGCTGCAGTAGGCAGTATCATTACAAACTGATGAAACATGATGATGAAAAGTGGGGACAGAGAAGCCTGGGGTGTTCGGAACACAGCAGTTATATTTGGCAGCAGAGTAAGAAATAAACCTGGCCTCTACTACGAATGGCTTTTAATACCAGGCCAGATGTCCTAGGACCAAGGGACGCCACCAGGCACATCCAGGGTTATGTGGGGAGACAGGCAAGTCACCTCTGTGCTTCAGCAAACATTTGTGATTTGAGAATCTTTATGAAGATGACCTGGGAGGGTGAAATGGAGGTGAAGGGGGCACAGTGTATCCAATTAGAAGCTTTTTGCATGCACAGATGAGAAATGGTGGTTTCTGAACTGGGGTAATGGTTGACAGGCAGTGGAAACAAAGAGGCTGGCACCCAAGACGGCGTTGACCCAAGGCCTTGCCCATGGGCTGGATGTTAAGGGGTAAGAGAGAGGAGTTGCCGGGGATTGAAGAAAGCCTCTGGACTGAAGCAGACAGTGTGTGTGTGTGTATGTGTGTGTGTGTGTGTGTGTGTGTGTGTGTGTGTCCTTATGTAAATAACCTGTTTACTTTAGAAAATTTAAAAATGCAGATGGAAAACTTATTCCAAATCCCACACTTGGAGATAGCCACTGTACGTATTTTCTTATCCGTTTCATACTTGTGTATCAAAGTGTGTATATATATATTTTTATATACACACACGTGGTTTACTAATTTTAACAAAATCTGTTTATGCAATATACATATTTAATAATGTGTTTCCCATACTCATATGAATGCAAATATCTCTTCTGGGTAATAAATATAGATTTATAGCATTATTTCAATTGTTGTGCACATAGTATTCCACTATTAAAGTAATAATTTTCTATTTTTTGGATATTCAGATTCAGATTGTTTCATATGTTTTGCTTTTAAATCTCAGAGAAATGAGATTGTCGTTTCCTTATAGGCAGACTAACCAAAAGCACAGAAGCACTGGTGTCCGCAGACCTCACTGAGGGCTCTCAGGCCATAGTTTATGATGGACTGCACATCAGGGCTTCAGTTCATTTTCATAAAGGTCACGTGCAGAAGCCTTATTGTGCTAGTTCTACAGATGCAGAAAGTAAAGCTCAGAGAAGTTGAAATAATTGGGTCTAAGTGGATGGGTAATAGACAATAGCGCTAGGTCTCAGTCAGGTATCCTGTAAACTGTCCACGTCACTGGGACCTCCAGGCTCGCCGTGGTCTGCAGCAATTATCCCACAGCCCCGACTCCAGCTTTCCCGGGCATATTTAAGTAAACAGGCTCTTTGGATCTGAAACCCAGTGCATTTTTATCAGAGACTCTGCTTTGAAATATACTTGAAGGCAGATAACCAATAACCCCTCATCTGTACACATTTGGCAATTATAACTAAAGGAGACTGGCAGAATATTGGGAAGTCATGCAGATGATGCCTCTTTAAACCTGTTATTCACTTAGCTGGATTCTCTAAACAGTGTCTTCAGCTCAGACATGGGGAGTTGAATGGGAAAGAGGACAGAGTTATGACATCAGGCAAAGACTCAAAAGCCAGTTTATCTACAGATTGTAGTGATCAAATAGTTCAGAATAAATTACAACTTTGTAATATCACTACATTCATATTCAAGAGATAAAAGTTGTTCCCATGCAATCCAGTCATTTAAGACCCAGTGAGTTATAAGGATTAATCATTTTAATATCTTCCCAGTGAAGTTGGCTAACTGCACAAAAAACAAAGCGGATGGAGGGGGGAGTGGAAATATTATTTTGTTTGCTGATCTTTGTGAAACAAGCCCTTGAAAATAAAACATAATATATCAAAGTGTGGGTGTGGGGATAATTCCAGGGGCCGAGTGAACTATGATCAGATTAAGAAACAGCAATATATTTTTGCATGGCTAATAAACAGATCAAAAACCTGCAAACCTAAGGATATTTGGATGCAAACTCTAAGTTTAATTTTCCCATATCCCTATCTGGTCAGACCATCTCTCCAGCAAGAAAATTACATTATACACAGCCTTGTTTTCCAGTGTTCAGCAAGTAGCACCCACTGTCAACCTCAGATGTGACCTTGATTGTCATTGTTATATTTAGAACTTAAAAAAACATGTCCCCTTAAATCTTTAAATAGTAGGATTTAGCAAAGAATAAGGATACTCAGTAAAAGCTTTCTAAAAGCCAGAAACAACATCTTTCAGAAAGCCACTATAGATATTGCATCCACTGTATTTTTCAATCGTGAATTAAATTCATTTATCCTTTGGTGATCAGAAGACTGTGGGTTTATAATAATATTTTAATTAAAATTATAAAGCTATATTTAGGTAATCAGATTATGCTTTACAAATTACCTGATTTCTTAATATGTACCCCTCAAAAGGAAAATAACAATAAAAATGCTTAAGGAAGGAGTTTAAGAAACTAAGTCAAATATTTCCCACCCTCTAAGAAGAAATTTAGTGCAATTCAAAAATTTCTGATTGCACAAAGATACCATTGCTCCATAAGGCATTCAGACCTGTGGAATACTAAGCATTCATATTTCTGTCTACCCAATTGAAACTAAGGGATTATATGAATTTGGCTGAATTTGGCAATAGTAATAAGGGAGACTAAGTAGATAACTTTGGATTGAAACAGATATATAGTTTAATTACAGCTTTCTAGTGGTTTAAATATCAAATATCGAAACTGCCCATTTTCTCTGAGACCTCCAGGCATGCCGTGGTCCGTAGCAATTATCCACAGCTCTGCCCCAGCTTCCCAGCATGTTTAAGTAAACAGGCTCTTTGGTTCCTTTGCATTGTTGTTGTAAGTATTCATTTTATAATGACTAACTAGAGGCTTGGTGCACAAAATTCACGCAAGAGTAGGCCTTTGCAGCCCCAGCTGTCTAGCTGCTCTTGTAGCCAGCTTCATCTGGAAGGTCGCCCCCAAGGTCTGTTCCTCTGACCAGCCATTTGGTCAATTTGCATTTTACACTTTCATTTATTACATAGAGGCCCAGTGCGTGAAGTTCATGCACTCAAGAGGGTTCCTCAGCCTGGCCTGATGTCCTTTTGCAGTCCAGGAGCCTTTGGGGGGTGTCGGACTCACAGCAGACAGTCGGACATCCTTAGCACTGCTGCAGAGGCAGGAGAGGCTACCACCACCACCACTGCTGCGCTCGCCAGCTGTGACCCCAGCTCAGGGCTTCTGCCTGAGCAGCGCTCCCCCTGCAAGAGCACACTGAGCACCAGGGGGCAGCTCCTGCATTGAGCGTCTGTCCCCTGGTGGCCAGTGCACATCATAGCGACCTGTCCTTCTGCCTTTAGTTGATTTGCATATAGCCTCTTAATATATATATATTTATATAAATAAATAAATATATATATATATATATATCCAGAGTCAGGCAAAAGAACTTGAAAATTAAAATTGTCCAAAATAAACTTCAACAAGCAGAGAATTATGCTTACATATAAATTTATTTGTTCTCTTTTTTATTTTATTTTTAAATTTTCTCCATTTATTAAGGTATTATATGTGTGTCCTCATCCCTCCATTTCCCTCCAACCCCCCACTCATGCCCTCACCCAGCTGTTGTCTGTGTCCCTTAGTTATGCTTATATGCTTGCATACAAGTCCTTTAGTTGATCTCTCCCCTTTACCCCCACCCTCCTCTAACTTCCCTCTGAGGTTTGACAGTCTGATCGATGCTTCTCTGTTTCTGGTTCTGTTTTTGTTAATCAGTTTATGTTGTTCATTATATTCCATAAATGAGTGAGAACACGTGATATTTATCTTTCACTGACTGGCTTATTTCACTTAGCATAATGCTCTCCAGTTCCATCCATGCTGTTGCAAATGTTAAACAAGGTTTCTATCATTTCAAAAAAACCTTTTGATAAGAAATAATATATACCCTGTTAGCCAATCAACCAACATTAGCAAAGCCATAATACACTAATACACGGGGGGCAGGGGAATATTGGATCAGATCCGGGTATTAGACTAGACCAGACAGGCAGGTCACGCCGTACTGATTAGCTTGTGAACATTGCCCTAAGGGCAATGGGGAAATATTGAATGGCATTAAGCCGAGAGAAGCTGCTGTTGGGATCTGCCCTTTAAAAAGAACACTCTGGCAGTAACGGAGGGAGAGGAGAGGACGTGGTGGTGGGAAGCAAGTAGGAGGGCTTGCAGTGCCTGGAGGAAGACTTAAAAGGGTGGAAATGTGAATGAGAAGCGATCTTGAGCGTTCATTGAAAATTGGAATGGTCAGGAATTCCTGGCACATTGGGTAAGGCAGTGGTTGGCAAACAGAGGCTAGTGAGCCACATGTGGCTCTTTGGCCTCTTGAATGTGTCTCTTCCACAAAATACCACGTGCGGGCGCGCACGTACAATGTGATTGAAACTTTGTGGCCCATGCACAGAAGTCAGTTTTTGGCCTGGGCAAGTCCATTGTATGTTCTTGCCTCCTTTGTCATAGATTAATTGACCATATAGGCATGGGCTTATTTCTGAGCTCTCTATTCTATTCCATCGATATACGTGTCTGTTTTTATGCTAGAACCATTATCTTTTGATTATTATAATCTTGTAGTATAGTTTGGTATCAGTAAACATGATACCTCCAATTTTGTTGTTCTTTCTCAAGATTGCTTTGACTATTTGGGATCTTTTCTGGTTCCATATAAATCTTAAGATTATTTGTTCTAATTCTCATTGGTATCTTGATAGGAACTGCGTTGAAGCTGTAGATTGCTTTGGGTAGTATGGACATTTTAATGATGTTAATCCTTCCTATCCATAAGCAAGATATATGCTTCCATTTATTTATATCTTCTTCATTTCTTTTTTCAATGACTTATACTTTTCCAAGTACATATCTTATATCTCCTTGGTTAAATGTATGCCTAGGTATTTTTTAATGAGATTTTTTAAAGTTATCTTTCTGATTGTTTGTTATTTGTGTATAAAAAATGCAACCAATTTCTGAACATTAAATTGTATCATGCTAATTTACTGAATTCATTTTTAATTCTAATACTTTTTGATGAAATATTTAGAGGTATCATGTGATCAGAAAATCATAATGTTTTTACTTCTCCCTTTCTAATTTAAATGGTTTTTATTTCTTCTTCTTGTCTGATTGCTGAGGCTTGGACTTCCATTACCATTTTGAATAAGAGTGGTGAAAGCAGCCATCTCTGTCTTTTCCTTATCGTAAGAAAGACACTTTTAGTTTGTGCCCAGTTGAAATGATATTAGCTGTTGTTTTTTTCATATATTGTCTTTATGATGTTATGTTCCCCTTATTCTCATTTTGCTGTGTTTATGATAAATTGGTGCTGGATTTGGTCAAATTAGTTTTCTACTTCTATTGAAATGATCATTTCATTTTTATCCTTCATCTTGCTTCTGTGGTGTATCACATTAATTGATTTGTGGATTTAAACCAACCTTGCATTCCATGAGTAAATTTGACTTGGTCATGGTGTATAATCTTAATATATTGTTTAATTCAGTTTGCTAATATTTTTTGAGGATTTTTGCATCTTTGTTCAGCAGTAATAGCAAAATACAACATAACCATTGTGGATCAAAATATACAGCACTTTACATATTTTTATTGTCGGATTTATGCCATTGAGAATAATGCAATTAAGTACCAAATTTTTGGAACCACACTGACCTGCATTTAAATTAGGATTCGCTACTAATTAAAAATTGGTCTTTGTCAAATCACTTAACATCATTGAGCTCTGATTACCAAAGCTACAAATCAAACATAATAAAGGCTGATGAAGCAGACACAATTGATTGCCTACCCATCATCTATTCTTTTCTTCATATCGAATCTCAATTTTCATCAGTAATCCATCTACTTCAATACAGCCATGTGGTCCCAGGAAGACTGGCTCTATCATCAGTCCCATGAGTGGGAAGAATTCTGATTGATTTAACTCGATTCTAGTGGTCCCATTGTCATTGCCAGTTTTTAATGTAGACAATAGTTTGTGAAATAATTCAGGACAATGTGACAAGAGAGGTTGTCTGCTGGGAGCTTTCAATAAAGTTTTTGTTTTGTTTTACATTGTTTGGGGGTAGGTGGGTTGGTTTGTTTTTGTTTAGTTTGGGGTGTGTGTGTGTGTGTGTGTGTGTGTGTGTGTTCTTTTTGTGTGTGTGTTTTGGCTTCTAAGAGAGTTCACAATAAAATGTTCTTTCCTCTTTTGGACATTGTCAAGTATTTATGTAATGCCTGCTGGTGGGGAAGCCATCATATATTACAAAGGGAAGCAGATTGGTAACAAATCCATACACCTAGCCTAGAATAACACACAAAAAATGGAAAAATGTCGACTTTTATAACCATTGTTGAGCCATTGATTTGATCAATCCTGTAGCCATCCTACCTCTGAAATTAATATGAGAAATAAATTACCCTATTTTTGTAAGCCAGTTTGGATTCTGTTAATTAAAACTGAAACTATTTTTCAGAATGAGCAATAACAAGTGAAAAGTACTGGACACTAAATAATAGCTATTATTATTATTATTATTAATTTACCTTTTTCTCACTTTTTCATTTTCTTTATCTCTTTATCTGACTATTTGAAACCATCAGGAAACATGTGGTTTCTTATTGCTTTCTAAATTTTCCTACATATCTATAGCAATGCCTGTCAACAGTAAGTGCCCATAACATTGTCATATAGAAACACATTTGAATCTAAGCCTCCTCATACACTGTAAGATGACCTAGAGTGACCAGATTTTATTAACAAAGAAAAAGAATGTTTTCTAAATAATAGTATGAGCAAAATCAACGTGATTTGCACTTCAAAGAATGATGCTTTTTTTTTTTCATTTGAAAGGAAAAAATATATTTCCATGAATTGAGTTTTAAATGCTGGGCAAAGTAATTTTGAAAAACTGACATTTTTAAAGCACTAAGAAAAAGAAACTAAGATTAAAAAATCTTAAAAGATGACAATGTCTTTGTAAGATCAAACTGTGTCCTTAATAAAAGATGATAAATATTTTGATAAATAAATTTTTAAATAATGCATTCAACTGTTGAATAAAGTACCATCCTTTAGCTTACATGCAAATTTCTGAGTTGGTGCTTAAGCCTTGCATGTTTGTCTGTGCCCTCTTTCATTAAATACTTTCGCTCTTTTCTCTGGCCCCATAAATCTCTTTGGAGCTCAATATGTAATACAAAAATTTTAAAAAGTGATGTAATAGGAACTGACAATATTATTTTTACCAATCAGCAAATGTGACCAGGCTCATGAAAATTTTTTTTTTCAATAAGGCCAGATACTTATTTATCTTTTTTATGTTTAGCTTACGATTCTTGAATGAATATTAATCCTATCTAATAAGGAAGGAATTTGCTAATTGACTGTCCCAATCCTCAAAGTTGGCAGTGCTCACAGCCACAAGATGGCGGTTCCCAGTCCCCTCAACCCTTGCCAAACACCTACCTCTGGAGTCCCCCAGTCCCTGCAGCCCCTCAGCCATCCAGGGCCGCCCCAAGGCACAGGCCAGCCATGAATGGAAGCTGCCCAGCCACCCAGGGCCAGGAGAGACTCAGGTAGCCAGGGCTGGACAAGGCTTGTGCTGCTGGCAGTGGCAACAGCAGAGGTGTGATGGGGTGTCGCCTTCCCCTGATTGCCAGGTCGCCTTCCGCTCCTGAGGGCTCCCCAACTGTGAGAGGGGACATGCTGAGCTGAAGGACTCCCCCCCCCCCCCCCCCCGCGCAGTGCATGAATTTTCATGTACCAGGCCTCTCTAATGTTATATAAAAAAAAATCCTGTTACTGTAAAGTTGAATATTGTGTTGAAAAAAGAAACTTGAAGTAAAGGAGACCTACAAATAGTCTTATTGGGGACAAAAACCAAGCTAATACCATTGTATATCACTGTAGCAGAGAAGTGTATGTGTTCTTTTTTTTTCACTAATCGCTAACTAATATTATATCACAATAGTAGTTTTGAAAACAATATTCTTATGAGAATAACAGACATAATGATTATTTTCATATGACATTGTTATCTTTGCTGATATCTTAAGATTTTGGTTATTCTTATCTCATCATCAGTTATTCATTGTCTTGGTATTTAATTTATTGATAAAGATGAATATGTAACAATTTTAAAAATATTCTTATAAGTGTGTGCAACTGGTTTCCTTATGATACAGTAAATTTAATTTTATGCATTTAAATTACTATTTTGAGGAGCAATCCGTACGCTTCACAGGTTTCTGGTGAAGGACCCTTGACCTAAGGAATCCAAATGGGCAGAACGCTTCTAGAAATCAAAAAGCAAGGGGCAGGGGCGTACTGGCTACCACTGAACCCTACCTCTACCAACTTATAACATGCTACCTATTTCATGTCAAACAACATACATAACATGTTACTTATTTCATGTCAAACAACAACAATTAAAGTCTGTGATTGCATTACCAAAAAAAAGTTCTTTCCAAAAAAGTCTACATTTTTAGTAATCAATTTTACATGTTTTTTTTTTAAATCATTTGAATCTTTTTTTTCCTTTTTTTAAAATTAAGGTATTATATGTGTACATAGCTTACCATTGCCCCCCCCCCCCACCTCCCATTCATGCCCTTCCTCCCCAGAGTTCTGTGTTCATTGGTTGTACTTACATTCATGCATACCAGTCCTTCGGTTGTTCTCTTATCTCCCCCCAGGTCTCCTTCCCCTCCCCGCTGTCATTTGACAATCTGCTTGTTTTATGGTGACTATGTCAGAATCAAATGAATAGAATCCGCTCCTCATTTGGCAGTTTGCTTGTTTTATGATGACTATCTCAGGACCACATGAATAGAGTCTGCTCCTCCTCTGGTTCTCACTGCCCCTACCCACGGGTCCCACTGCTTCCCCTGGGACACACGGCTCACCCCCGGGCACAAGGCCCCCTGGGGCACAGGGCTGACCCTGGGGGGCACACAGTCCCCTGGGACACACGGCTCACCCGGGGCACACAGCCCCTCTGGGGTACTGGGGTCACGTATTGGAGGCGCCGTGCTAGCTCCTCGCTAGAATGACGGGCAGGTTGGGATGGCTGCAGGCAGGCTGAGATGGCTGCAGGCGGGGAGACCACCCTCAAAGGTCTCTCATTTGGTGTGGAAGCAGAGCAGCTGCGGACACGGAGGCTAAGTTCTGAGGCCGCCCACTCCCTGAGCCCGGGGCATAGTGAGCTCTATTCTCAGTGGATTTCCTTTATTGGCTGTGGCAGGTGCGATCGCGATGGTCGCTCCTGTGATTTAATTTCCACTGTAGTTTTAAAGTTCACCTGGTGACAGTGATGGAAGCTTTGGCCCGGCCATGCAGCAGCGGAGGAAGGACTTGCAGGGGCCAGGAACGGAAGGCGCTGCGCCATCTCCACACCAGCAGGGAGGGTGTGCTGGGAAGGTTGTGGGTGGGCTGAGATGGCTGCGGGTGGAGAGACCACCCTCAATGGTGTCTCCTTTGGTGCGGAAGCGGAGCTGCCGTGGATGCTGAGGCTAAGTTCTGAAGCCGCACTCTCCCTGAGCCCGGGGCAAAGTGAGCTCTGTTTTCGGTGGTTTCCTATTATTCGTGGCGGCAGCAGCAGTGGGTGAGGAGGCGGGTATGGCGGCAGGTGCAGCAGCGATGGTAGTTCCTATGCTCAATTTCCCCTGTAGTTTTAAGATCCACATGGCGGTAGTGACGGAAGCTTTGGCCTGGCCATGCGGCAGTGGAGGAAGGACTCACCGAGGCCGTGAACGGAAGGCGCTGCGCCAGCTCCTCACCAGCACGGCAGGCGTGCTGGGACAGCTGCGGGCTAGGATGGTTGCAGGCAGGGAGGCCGCGCTCACAGGCTTCTTGTCTGGGCAGGAGCCGAAGGTGCCTCGGAGGCCCTGCATCAGCTTCCTGGCTCCCATGGCGGGCAGCAGGGCTGGCCCACACCCTGGGCCCCGGGGTGGAACGAGGTCTGGCTTCCCTCATTCCTGGCGGCTGCACCTCTGGCAGGTCCGGTTTCTCTGTAGTTTTAAACTCCACATGGCAGCAGTGGTGTCCTGCTTTGTGTCTAGTTGTAGCCTTCCCATTTCGCCAGCTTTCCTGTGGGTCTGGTGCGATCCCTTTCAATTTTAGCTGTTGTTTTTTTCCAAATTGTTGAGGAGGTGGCAGCTTAGGAGACTACCTAGGCCGCCATCTTGTTTCGGTCCTGAATCTTTTTTTTTAATAAAATATAGTTGGTATACAATATTGTGTTAGTTTCAGGTATACAATATAGTGATCTAACATTTTTTAAACCTTGCATTATGACCCTAAATATTCCAAGCTTATTTCAAAAAAGTTGATTATGTAGAATTTATATCCACCAAGGTAACTCTACTTTCAAAAAAAAATTTAAACAAAATTTAAATTCTCTTGTATAATTAAGGAAAGGTATTCTCTTTTTTATTTGAAAAATTATAGATAGATAGATGATAGATAGATATATAGATAGAGATAGATAGAGATGCATATGTGATATATAACTATATCATCAAGTACATAGTTTAAATATTTGTACATTATTAAATAAACATTTGATAGGCTATTGGAAATGAATTTTGATAATTTGTCAAATTATTAGATAATTTTAAAAGGTTATTGCTAAAAGAAAAAATTCATCCTAATACAAAATTTTAATTATAAAAAATTTAAAATACATACAGATACAAAATACTCTCACATTAAAAAAAAAAATCACAAGCTGAGACAACCAAGATGGCATTGTAAGTAAATGCCAGTACTCACCCTCTCCCAGAAATACATCAAATTACAGCTGTAGTCGAAACTAGTTTGGCTCAGTGGATACAACGTCAGCCTGTGGACTGAAGTGTCCCGGCTTCAATTTCAGTCAAAGGTACGTACCCTGGTTGTGGGCACATCCCCAGTGCCTGCAACCAACATCTCATCTATGTTTCCTGCTTTCTATCCCTTTCCCTTCCTCTCTGTAAAAAATCAATAATATATATATATATATATATATATATATATATATATATATATTAAAAAATTACAGCTGAAATGCAGAACAACCATCATTCAGAACCGCTTGAAAACTGCCTGAATGGAAGTCCTACAACTAGAGAAGAAAGGAAGAAGGCACACTGAGACTATTGGAGGAGTAGAGTTGCAGAACAGGCTGGTCTGATATCCATGAGTGGCATGTTTTTAATTGGGAGATATAGCCTGAATGAGGAGGACTCCTGTGAGGAGCAAGGGGTCCCAGGTCCACACCAGATCCTCAGCCAGAGATTCCAGAGCTGGGAAGAGAAGTCCCCATAACTTCAGGCTATGAAATCCGTGGGGATTGTGGCTAAGTGACACAGAGGCTGCTGGCCTCTTAAAAGGCCTAAGCATGAGCTCAAATGGTCCCACTTGCTCTGAACTCCAGCACGGGGCAGCAGCTCTAGGGAAATTCTGGGGCATATGGGGAGGAACTGGACTGTCTGGCATTGGAACTTGGGAGTGGGTTTCTCCAAGATAGGGGTGCTCACAATGGTCATTGTTCCTATGCTGGGACCACCCCTATTGTAGAGTTGACTGACAGCCATACTTAAATTTCCATCAACATGGCCACAGTGTTCTTTCATCCCAGGTGATTCTCTGAGATCCCATCCCATCCAATGTGCAGCACAACCAAACCATTTGCCCCAACTTTTCCATATGAATGGCCTGCCCAGGCTCAGGATCAGAGTTTGCTAAAATCTCTAAAACAATCATCAGCTGGTGTCAGCATGACCCAAACCTATCAATAAAAGACCCAAAACCCAGCACTAGCACCAGTCTGCCTTGCTTCACTGCTGTGCCTCACATGGGCACTTCTAAAACCAATTTAAAAAGTAGCCATCTGCAGATGTCTCTGTAGCTACTACAAGGTGGCCCCAGAAAGAGGCTGACTGCAGCTCCCTGGAGGCCCCAGAGCCAGTGCACCCAGTGGACAGCTTCAGAGCACACCAGATAACAATTATACACGTCCACAATTGGCACACTCAAGTAGCTGATTCAGTGAGCATCAAGCTCTTCTAAAGTAAGTTCTACTCTATAGGGATGTCTCCTGCACAGCAGCTCTCCCACTGTAGTTGCAGCTGGTCCTCACAGCCAATTGGCCTGGAGGTCAATTCCTCCCAGAGATGCCAACAACAATCAAGGTTCAACTACATGAGGAGTGTGCACACAGCCCAAACAGGGGTACAACTGGAGTACCTAGCTGAGGTAACTTGGGAGGCTGAGGAACTGGACGCTAAAGCACACCTACTACATAAGGCTTCTCTACCAACTCTAGGAGATATAGTAGATCTACCTAATACATTTTACAAACATAGGGCAACAGCAAAAATATGAGACAAAGAAACATGTCACAAATGAAAGAAATGGAAGCAAGCAAATGACTGGATAGAGTTCAAAATAATGGTTATAAGGTTACTCAAGGATTTTAATGAGAACTTCAGAGGACTTAATGTGACCTTCAAGGGATATAGTGAGACTTTCAAGGATCTTAGTGATACTGTCAAAGACATGAAAAAGGTCCAGTCAGAAATAAAGGATACACTAACTGAAATAAATAATAATTTATAGGGACTCAACAGCAGAGAATAGGATGCTAAGAAACAAATTGATGATTTGGAATATGATGAAGCAAAAAACACCCAATCAGAAGAGAAAAAAAAAAGAATAAAAAAAAATGAAGATACCCTGTTTCCCCAAAAATAAGACAGTGTCTTATATTAATTTTTTCTCCCAAAGATGTGCTAGGTCTTATTTTCAGGGGATTACTTATTTTTCCATGAAGAAGAATATGGTACATATTTATTGTTAAATGAAAATAAAGGAAATTTATTACCTACATATGGTATGGTAGTACGGTAGTACGGTAGTACGGTAGTACGGTAGTTGTCAACACAAACCAGACAAACTGTGAATCCTACACTATCAAGAATTTACTCATTTATTCAATGACAATCATGTCATCATCTTCTGGAGTATCATCATCACAATCCAATTCCTGAATTTCCTGGTGAATTTCTTGACTCCATTTCTTTCAGAATCAGTGGACCAAATCTCTCATGTTTAGCAATAGCACTGTCTTTAAATGAGTACTTCTTGTCAAGGTAGCCTGCTTGCAGTGCATTTGCAATGCAAGTGTCAGTGATTTTCTCCCATGAATTCTTCACCCAAGTCACAACTTCTTGCAGTTTAGGTTTCACAAAGTTTCCACGCGGATTTCTCTTCATTCACTCAGCAGTGATGTCAGGATTCTGCATAACATCACTGGTTGCTAGACACCAGACGGAGCGGCCCTAGCAACCAGTTTATGGTAAATTAATTTTCATTCTGAGACAGAGCCTGGGGCCTTATTTTGGGGGGGATGCCTTAAGTTTCACTCAAAAGGAAACCTGTAAGTAGGTCTTATTTTCGGAGGATGTCTTATTTTCAGGGAAACACGGTAGTGTAAGGAGCCTCTGGGACAACATCAAGTGTACTAACATTCTCATTGTGGGGATGTCAGAAGGAGAAGAGAGAGAGCATGCTATTGAAAACCTATTTGAAGAAATAATGACAGAAAAATCTTCTTATCTGTTGAAAGAAATAGACTTACAAGTCCAGGAAGCACAGAGAGTCCCAATCAAGAGGAACCCAAAGAGGCTTACACCAAGACACATCATAAATAAAATGACACAGGTTAGAGGAAAAGAGATAATCTTAAAAGAAGCAAGCAAAAGGCAGTTAGTTACCTATAAGGGAGCACCCACATGTCTGATAGCTGATTTCACAACAGAAACTATGCGGGCCCTAAGGGAGGGCCAAGAAAAGCAAGAACCTACAACCAAGATTACTCCCTCCAGCAAAATTATAATTTAGAATTGAAAGTCAGATAAAGAGCTTCATAAACAAGAAAAAGCTAAAGGAATTCATCACCATGAAACCAATATTACATGAAACGTTGAAGGGTATTCTTTAAGAAGAGCAAGAAAAAAGATTTTTAAAAGTATGAACAATAAAATATCAATAAATATCTATGAATAATGAAATCTATAAATAAAAATCTATCCTTCCTTATAAAAGAATAATATGCAAATTAATCATCACTCTGCTACACAAAGCCATATCCACAAGCCAATCAGAGCAAGTATGCAAATAAACCCATCCAAGATGGCTTACAGCCACAGAGAGCAGGAGGGAGGCATTTCCCCAACAATAGAGAAAGCCAAGCTTTCTGCCTGCCCTTGCTAGCCTAAGCCTCCACTCCAGGCTAAAAGTTTCAATTTTAGAAAGTAAACAAATCCAAACAGAAACAGCTGTTGCCACTGAGCAAGCAGGAGGCTTGGCTGCACTCCAGGCTACAAAGTTTCAATTGTCAAAATTAAATATATCCCAGATACCAGGGCCTCTGCTTGGGTCACTGGGGGTGCATGGCTGGCCTTCAAACCACCTCAGGCCCCTCACTCAGTCCACCCTACACCCCAAGGGAACCTCCACCCTGATCCAGGACACCCTTAAGGGCAAAAAGGCTGGCCCCCAACCATGCACCAGCCTCTATCCTATCTAATAAAAGAGTAATATGCAGATTGACCATCACTCCAACACACAAGATGGCTGCCCCCATGTGGTCAAAGATCCTGCCCCTATGTGGACACAAGATGGCCATCACAAGATGGCCAGCTGGGGAGAGCAGATGGGAGGGACCAGGCCTGCAAGGGAGGGCAGTTGAAGGCAATAAACCCTTCAGGGGAGGGAAGTTAGGGGTGACCAGGCCATCAGAGGAGGGAAGTTGGAGGCAAAAGGGCTGGCAGGGGAGCAGTTAGACATCAATCAGGCTGGCATAAGAGTGGTTATGGGGTGATTAGGTTGGCAGGCAGAAGCGGTTAGGGGCAATCAGGAAGGCAGGCAGGTGAGCAGTTGGGAGCCAGCAGTCCTGGATTATGAAAGGGATTTCTGACTGCCTTCGAAGGGTCCCAGATTGGAAAGAGTGTAGGCTGGGTTGAGGGACAACCACTCCCTGTGCATGAATTTTGTGCACTGGACCTCTAGTATATATATATAAAACCCTAATATGCAAATAGACCAAATGGTGGCACAACCGAACAACTAGTTGCTATAACATGCACAGACCACCAGGGAGCATGCATGGAACATGGCGGGTGTCAGCAACAGGCAGCAGATCTTGGAACATGGCGGGTGTTGGCCACAGTGCAATGGTAGAGCAGGTAAGTGGGGAGCCAGACCAAGGCGGCGCACTAGTCACTGTCATTGGGGTGAGCCTCTGATGGTTACTGAAAATTCTTTGCTCCTGCATGCTGCAGTCCCAACTGGCACTTGAACCTGCTACCAGCCTGGCCCTATTCACACTTGCTGCCAGCACCCAGTGCCAGC
The DNA here is from genome assembly GCA_963924515.1 of Vespertilio murinus. Classification (NCBI taxonomy): domain Eukaryota; kingdom Metazoa; phylum Chordata; class Mammalia; order Chiroptera; family Vespertilionidae; genus Vespertilio; species Vespertilio murinus. The sequence continues at coordinate 52,942,125 of OZ004715.1, read as the reverse complement.
CCCATTTGCTCAGCACCATCAGTGGGTGTGAGTGGTGGCTGCCAACCCCGATGGCCCCTCAGGGCTGCTCCACCTCATCCTGTTCCTGAGGGGCCATCGGGGCCAGCAGCTGCCTCTTGAACCTTCTGCCAGCAACAGCCTTACTCACACCCACAGTGGTTGCCAGAGCCGCCACTTGCATCTGCTGCTGGTACCCAGTGCTGGTCCTGATTGCTCAGCACCATCTGTGGGTGCAAGGGGGCATCTGTTGGCCTCAATGGTCCCTGAGGGATTCTCTGCCTCCTCCTGCTCCTGAGGGGCAATTAGGGCAGAAGCCACCACTTGCACCTGCTGCAGGCACTGGCCCCAATAGCTCCGCAGCGTCAGTGGGTGCAAGCAGGGTGGGCACTATCAGTGCATGGGAGAAGCAGCAGCAAGAGTAGGGCTGCAGGCAGACAGGGGACCAGGGGCCATGGCAGGAGGGGCCAGGCAGAGGCATGGAGGATGGGTTGAGACCTGCCCCTGTACCCACTACAGCCTCACAGTCCACTGTTCCTTTCAAGGTGCACAAATTTGTGCACTGGGCTCCTAGTGAATGAATTTTAAAATCTAATTAACAAAATAAATGGATGAATAAAATAGAATCAGAGGCATAAAAACATGGAACAGACTGAGGATTCTCAGAAGGAAGGGGTAGAGGGGTGTGGGAAGAGATTAATGAAAGTTCTTATGTGCATATATGCATTACTTATGAACACAGACAACAGGGTGGTGAAGGCCTGGGGCGGGAAGGGAACAAGTGGAGGGGGCCAATGGTTGGAAAAAGGGAGGATATCTGTAATACTTTCAACAGTAAAGTGTTGTTGGTTTTTAATCACAAGTTTATGAATTTTTTTCTCAATGCTTCTCACACAGAAGGAGTCAGACACATGTAGCTTGAATTCACCCTAAAATAGCTTCCAAATTGACCCTTACGGTTGTTAATAGTGATTAACAGTAAGTTACAGTAATTGGTCTTACTATGTGTCTGGCACAGTGTTTAAAGCTCTATCAAGGGGAACAAGCTCCAGTCTAGTAACGTAGATATGCTTATCACAAATAATTGGTTAAATGCAATTATTTCCAATATTATGAAAGAAAATCTTAGGCTGTATTATCTCAATTCTTGCAAGTTTATGAGATATGTGCTATTATTTTTATTTTGTAAAAACAACAACAGCAAGAACTTAAATTCAGAGACTTAGAGTCACATGCCTCTTGTCTTAAGGGGGCCACAGAGTGCTACCAGCATAAAAGGAGAGTTTAAAATATACACAATTGATCATAACATAATAACATCTTATACATTAATGTTTGCCTTCTTTAGATAAGAGCTAAACATTAAATAAATGTTTATTAACATTTGAAACCATTATATCTTGTATATGATAAGTAAAAGTTAACGAATGACTCAAAATAAAACATCAAATAAAATTTGAGAGGAAGGGTGGGAAAACAGAAATTATTGCATTCCTATGTTCTTCCAGGAAGTCAAAGACAATATCTCAGACTATCCATCTTGGAAGAAGGCTAGGTTCATTCTTGGTTTAAAAAAAAATTAGCACTTTGTTGAGTGATATTCGTAATAGGAAACTCTGTACATGTGTGCGGGTGGGGATATGTGGAAATCTCTATACCTTTCTCTCAATATTGCTACAAACCTAAATATGCTTTAAGAAGCATCTTTAAATTTCTTTAAACAATAAATAATAAATATACGGGAAGTATCATATAGTCTTCAATATTTGATGAGCATCTATTATATGAGTAACAAATACATTGCATCTTTTTAAATATAAGAGATATAATTTATTGAGATATAATTCATATATCACACAATTAACCCATTTAAAGTGTACAACTCAGTGATTTTTTAATATATTTTATTGACATATAAATGACATAAATATTCTATTTATTCATGTGTACATCATAATGATAGTTATATACATTACAAAATGATCCACACAAAAAGTCTAGTTAGCATCTGTGACAGTTATTACAATACAAGAGACCTGGTGCATGAAAATTCATGCACTGGAGGGGGAGTCGCTCACCCCAGCCTGCCCCCTCTCATAGTTCAGGAGCCCTCAGGGGCAGGAGACAACCCAGCTATCAGGGGAAGGTGATACCCCCATTACACCTCTGCTGCTGCCACTGCCAGCAGTGCAAGCCTCAGCTGGCCCTGGTTACCTGAGCCTCAGGTGGCCCTGGGCCACTGGGAAGCCACCATCTGAGGCTTGCCTGTGCCTCAGGTGTTGGCTGGGAAGCTGCCATCTGAGGCCTGCCTGTGCCATGGGCCGGCCATGGGTGGCTGGGCAGCCACCATCTGAGGTTTTCCTACGCCTTGGGCATTGGCAGAGCAGCTGACATCCAAGGCTTGCCTGCTCCTTGGGCATCAACTGGGCAGCCCCCATCTGAGGTTTTTCTGCACCTTGGGCTGGTTCTGGGTGGCTGGGCAGCCATCATCAGAGGTTTGCCTGCACCTTCAGCCAGCCCTGGGCAGCTGGGGAACTGAGGGGACTGGGGCACTTTGGAAGCAGGAGCGTGGGGCAGCCAGGCCTGCCTGTAGGTGGGCCTGGCCTTGCCTCATGCCTGCCGCCCAGGTGGGACTGAGGGGACTGGGTGTCATCATCTAGTGGCTTTGGGCTCCACCATATTTGAGGGGGTGGCAGTCAATTAGCATATTCCCTCCTTTTTGGCTGTGGGTGCCGCCATCTTTATGAGGGCATGATGGTCAATTAGCATATCCCTATTTATTAAAGTAGGACTAGTAGCCCTGCATACGAATCTGTGCACCAGTAGCTTGCCAGTAGCTCACTGCCACCCTCTAGTAGCTCTCCACCCACTGCCCTGCCCTCCTGTAGCTCCCTCAGCCTCCCTCCTCCCCACTCCTCCTCATAGCTTGCTGCCTTGCCCACTCTTGTAGCTCTCTGCTGCTCACTTGTAGCCAGTAGCTTGCTGCTGCCCTCCTGTAGCTCTGTGCCCACTGCCCCGCCCTCCTGTAGCTCCTTCTGTACCCCCTACTCCCCACAGCTAACTGCCCTGCCCCATCCTATAGGTCTCCACTGCCTGCTTGTAGCTTGCTGCCCCACCCTCCTGCTGATCCGTGATCTGGTCGTTACACGGTCAGTCATTACACTTCACTGCCTAACATCCATTTGCATATTACATCTTTATTATATAGGATTATTGACTACTAGTATATTCCCTCTGCTGTACATCCTCATGACTTATCTACTCTATAACTGGAAGTATGCATTGCATCTTGAACTATTTGATTCTTCTAATCTGTTTTCAGTGGTTCTTAGGAGTGTTGTGCTAATGAAGATTCAGGGTTGGGTAAGAGTAGCAATGCTGCCATCAGTGCCAGAGGGGATGACTGTAAATTTGCCAAAGATTGGCCATTCTTGGCCCCTGAGGTTTCCAGACTGTTCTCAGGGTATTGTCCCTTCCCAGGAGAGTCTCAGAGTATGGTGGAAGATCAGGTCAAAGGATCAGAGAAAGTATACTACCCTGTGGCAAGTACAGGAACAGAGCTGTGTTCAAGATTTTGTATCAGTCCAGAGAAGTGAGATAGGTATGCTGCTCAAAGACATTAGTAACTCTACTTATTAGTTATAATAATAAAAATAACATGTACATATATTGCATGGTTACAATTTGCCCAGCACTGTCCTAAGCACTTACACAAATTTTCTCAAAATTCATGAGATGGTTGCCACTATTAAGTTGGGTGCAGATGCCCTAGATGTTAAATTATGAAAATACTAGAGGCCCAGGGCATAAAATTCGTGCACTCGGTGGGGAAGTCCTCAGCTTGGCCTGCACCTTCTCACAGTTCAGGAGCCCTTGGGAGACATCCTTAGTGCTGCCATAAAGATGGGAGAGGCACCTGCCACAGACGCTGCGCTTGCCAGCCATGAGCCCAGCTTCTGGCTAAGCAGCTCTCCCCCTGTGGGAGCACACTGACCGCCAGGGGGAAGCTCCTGGTTTGAGAGTCTGCCCCCTAGAGGACAGTGAACGTCATAGCAACCAGTCGTTCTGCCATTTGGTCAATTTTCACATTACCCTTTTATTATATAGGATGTGAAAAAATACTCCTTTGCGCTGGGTGTGTTTCCTAATAAGATAAGTAAAATTACTTCAAGTGCCATGGCTGGTGTTTCTCAGTGGTTTCAGCATCCTAGAGTTGATTCCCAGTCAAGGGAACATGCCTACATTGTGGATTTCATCCCTGGTTAGGCCACAGGAGGCAACCACATAGATGTTTCTTTCTCCTCCTCCCTCCCTCAGATGAAGATTAATTACAACAACAAAATTACTTCAAGAATATTATTTTTCTTAGTGAAAAACAAATAATTTGGAACCACAGTGGTTTAAGTTTTACCCATATTGTCAATGAAATTTCAAAAACATGGCTCAACTGTACCAATTACATTTATTCTTATTTATTTATCTTTATTTTTTAAAGTATTACAGATGTCTCCCTTTTCCCCCATTGACCCCTTCGCACCCCACTCCCTCTCAAGGCCTTCACTGCACTCTTGTCTGTGCCCATGGCTTACGCAGCCCCTCTCTTCCCTCTGAGGTTGGTCAGTCTGTTCTACTTACTCTTGTTGTTTGTCAATCTTCAAGGAATTTTTTTTTGTTTTTATTTTTTATTTTGTTTTTAGAAAAGTTAATAAAGTTTAGCAGAAAATAGATGGAGTGTCAAATGCAAATGTTGATAGTTGACAATTTAGAATCAGATTAACTTCACTCTATAATAATTTCAAGGCAGGATTACAGGAAGAAATCATAATAATTAGCAAGTGCAAATATCCTGGCCTTGTCATTATTCCTGCTAGTTACTGTTCATCAAGACTATCCTGATTAGACAAAAACTAAATATTAAGCACATGACCCTTGCTTTCATGGAACTCTAACTAGTACAAGGTAATAGTTTTAAGAGTTATACTCATGAAAAACAGTCTAATCGGGCTTTAATAACAAGTTTTTGTCAGAAATTTAAAAAGCCTCTAGCCATGCCCAGTTGCTGTGCTCAGTGGTTTGAGTGGGCTCAATGGTTTGACCTCCTGCATTAGGAGGTCACTGGTTCAATTCCCGGTCAGGGCACGTGCTCCAGTTGCCAGCTCTAATCAATGTTGATGTTTCTCTCCCATTGATATTTCTATCTCTCCGCTTCACTTTCTCTCTCTAAAATAAATAAAAACATAATTTCAAAACAAATTTTAAAGCCACTAGCCAGTATTTCTGTCACCCAAAAACATGTAATGCCCTTTTGTTTGAGGATGGGATGGCGGGAAGACTAAAGAAGACTAAAGATCAGAAGTAGAGTTAATATAGTCTTGTAAGATTATTGATAGCACATATATTGAGTAATGTATTTTTGACATGTTACATATTTAAAAAATACATTATTTACTCCCCACCCAAATATAACACCTGTTAACATTCAGCCATAGTTGCCTCAGATCCTTTTCTTTTTTTTTCTTTTTAAGAAAGTGGCAGATTCATTTAATTTACATACTCTTTATTCTCTTTCTCTGTTTGAAACTTGAATTTTAACTTGAAATGTAGATTCCAAACCCCAGCCCTTACTGTGGTTACAGCTGTCAGAGTCTGACCCGCCTCGCTCCCTGCCACCTGTGCAGCCAGCACTGGATGGTGATGCAGGGGTGCCCTGAGGTACCGGGGAGGAGAGACGGTCAGTGACACATGGGAGATTTGAACTCACCTCTGCCGGTCTTCTTGTTCTTTGCACATGTCTAGAGTGCCCAGGAAGAATAATGAGAGCCCTCAGTTGCAAGAATAAACCTTCTGTCTTGACTTCCGCCAAATCCAGGCCCTACCCATCCCGCCATTATTGAGGGTTTAGTATCTGCCGGAACGTGCGCCACAAACATAGACTAACCCAAAGCAGCAATCAGAGCGCAGCTTGGTCTGACACTGCTCCTGCAAACCTGCTCCCATGTCCTCCTCCAAACAAAGTATTCCTGCCACAGCACCACTTATGCTCCCAGACACCCCGGGCTGTGTCAGTGTCAAGATCATGGAGTCTATGGTTTAATTATTAATCATCCCAAAAACCATGGGACGAGAGAAATCACAATCCCAAGACAATAATCGAAGTACCTTTGGTAACTGGGATCTGTTTTTCCACTGCTTCTTCTGCCTCCTGCTCCGTTTCGTCTTGTTCCCAGAGCTAACCTTGGTGATAGCCCCCCCTCCCCCCCCTGGGATACCGGTAGGTTATAAAATTTATCCTTCCCCTTTTTGTAATTTTCATACGGTGAGACCATGTTGCGGATTAATTTCCTCCACAAACATTTACTGAGCTTGGCCCTTTCCAGGCACTCTTCCAGGCAATGTGGGAGGACTAAATAGTCGTGGTGTCTGTATTTTAGTGGAGAATGGCAGGCAAGAAGCAAACAAATAAGTGTTAGTAAGTCAGTGATGAACGTGCTATGGAGTGGAGGAGGCAGGGTGTGGACAGGGCAGTCAAGGAAGGCTTCTCTGGTTAGGTAATGCCACAGCAGGGACCAGATGAAATGAGGGCAAGAGCCACATTTATATCGAGAGGGAGAGAATTTCCGGCTTGGGAAATAGCCATTGCAAAGTCCGAGTCACAAAGATACTTGTGGTGTTCCAGCCCAGGGAGGTAGAGTGAGCCAGCCTGGGTGCTCACTGCTGAGGCCAGAGAGGATCAGTCTGGTCTCAGAAAGTTTTCAATTTTAGTTAGAGAGGAAGGAGAAATAATAAGTATGTGTAAGGAAAATGGTAAGATTTTCATGTTTTAGGTTGCATGGATAGGAGGTGTGGCCATTGGGAATGTGAGGTCAGAAGACGTCTCCTTGAGTGGGTGTCTGGCCAGGTGAGCTTTCATTCCAAAACAGCACTGGCCATGGGCGTTAAAACCATCGGGTGTTAAAGTAGGTTAAGGAGCCACACACACTGGACTCACTCAAAAAGCTATTTATACTGAATATTTAATGAGACCCCCTAAGACATAATGACCCAGAACGTTTGGGATTGAGGCAAAAGGATGTGCATTTCAAACAAGGTGCATATAATGACTTACATATGCATGAATTTTGAACAACTTCTAGAGTCCGGGAAAGCTTTGCAGAGAAGAGAATTCATGAACTGAGTTCAAAGACAAGAAAGAGCTAGCTTGTGGGTGAGGGACAGAGAGCATGGGTAGAGGATTCCTCAGGGAGAGGAGCCACGGTGGATAAACGCGGAGAGACAAAAACTATCAGCCAACATGTTCGTTCCTGTATTTTGTTTGAAGTAACTGGAACAGCTTTTCTTTTGAACTTTAACCCTGTGCCAGGCATGCATATGGTTTCATTTTATCATTCCAGTTTCTGTGAGTGAGATTCTGAGGGAGGGAAGGGCCTCTCCAAGCTTTCTCTGCTAGTGAATGAATTCAAGCAGACATGGTTTAACTCTGCATCATGTGGTCTTAACTGTGAGACTGAGGAGAGTCCAACAATGAAGTCCTAGAGACAATAGGACAGATCAGGAGGTGCGTGAGTGCCTTTCTATAAGCCAAAGAGTTTTAATGTTGACACAAAATCCATGGCGGGAGACTCTTTGAAGAAGTTTATGCAAGAGACTCCCAAGACCAGATGTGAGTTGGGGCAGTGACCTCTGGCCGCAAGAAAATATAGAAGAAGTAGTAATGCAGAGGCAATGCCTCCACTCAGATCTTTCAGAAAGCGGAGCTGAGGCAGTGGTAAAACTGTCCATAGCACATTTGAGAGGAGCATACCTTCAGTGGTGAAGGTGCAAAAATACTGTTAGTGTTACAGGCTCAGTAAGGACCACCCAGAGTTACCAGGTCCTACTCCCTGGGACCTGGGAATGTTACCTTGTAAGAAAAGAGCGTCTTTGCAGATGTGATTGATTTAAGGATATTGAGCTATGGAATGAACTTGGATTACCTAGTTCAATGGGCCCTGCACGCAATCATAAGTGCTCCCTTTTAAGAGAGAGGCAGGAGGAGATGTGACACACATAGAAGGGAAGAAGGTGTTGTGACCATGGGGGCAGGGATGGGAGAGAAGCCGTCATGAGTTGAGAAAAGCTGGAGCCACCCACAACTAAGAGAATCAAGAGATGGGTGCTCCTCTAGAGCCTCCACGGGGATAGAACCCGGCTAACACCTTGGCATTGTGCCAATGAAGCTGATTTCAGACGTCCAGCTTTCAGAACTGTGAGAGAATTCATTTATGTTGTTTCACGGTTGTAGCTTTTGGTGGCAGCCCGAAGAGGCTGTGCACTGGAAAGAAAGGATGCAAAACAATGTGATGTAATGCATTGTGATGCCTTACTATGCTGGTCACCACTACACAAGGAGCAATACCACGACATATCATGGGTTGGCGGTGGAGTTGTGCAGCCTGAGGGACTTCTGAAGAAACAGAACTCTAGAGCAGCCCATAAAGGAAAAGGGGTGGGACATTTATCTGCTGATTGCATCACCCAATCCCTGGGAACCACTCAGGAAACTCCCTTCCAGACCCTATGTAAATGCAGAAATGGAGGAGCTCCTTAGTGGTACAACTAGAACTCAGCGTGGGTTTCAAGAGACCCATGCAAATCTGAACCTTCAATTTTGATTCTAAGTGGCCTGGGATCTCACCAAGGGTTCAGGAAAGGGCGATGGTGGAGTGATGCATTTGGCAAGAACGTTCTCAAGGGAACTTGAGAAGGGGCACAAGAATTGAATGCAAAACAGGGGATAAAGATGAAATTACATATTCAGTAATGTGTAGGAGATAAAGTCAAGAGGACTTTCTGCAAGTTTGCTATATAAAATTGACATTAATCAAATGAGCATTGGAGTCAAACAGATTTCACCTTAAATCTACCACTCATTCTATATGAGATCAAGGATAATTTGATTGCTTAGAGTCTCAATTTATTCCCATCTGTGAAATGGAAAGAATAATGTGCACTTTTAATGGTTCTAATGAAAGGTTATGTGTAAAGCATTTATCACAGTGTTTGGCCTGCAGCACAAATAAAAAATTGCAATGGTGCTCATTGCTGTCATCATTGCATAGAGTGAAGAAGCAGAGGAAAGGATGGAAGAGGGTGTTCAGGAATCTTGCTTGGGTAACTGAGAGGGCATTGGGAAATGGAGAAAACTTGACAAAGTAAAAAAATGAGGCATCTATATAGTGACGAACTTCTCAGAGCAGCATCATTCCTTTGCTTGACCACTCGGACCACTCAGATGAGGAGAAAGGACCTATTTATTGAGTCTCAACTGTGTGTAAGTCACTAACTTGTTTCAAAGCTATTTCATTGGTTTTGATAATAACCCTTTTATTTTGGATGTTTTACTATGTTATACAGAAGCAGAATCTGAAGCATAGGGAACATAAGAAATTTTACTAAGGCCACTCATTTATAAATTGGTAGAGTTAGAGATGTCAACCTAAATCCCTCTTACTCCAAAACTTGTATTCTCACTATTTTTTCAGTAATCTCTCTTTTCTTTCAGACATCGCCATGGCCTACCATATTCTTCACACAAGCTTAAGTGTACATAGAAAACACATTCCAAACACAAGTATATTATTGTTGGATTTTCTGTACATGCAACATATAAAGGCATTTACTAAAATGATATTGCAACTGACAATATCAAGTACTGATAACAACACAGAGCAACTGGAAATCTTGTACACTGATAAATGGATGTACAGATGGGAGTGATTTGGGGAAAGTGATAAGCAGTATCTGATTAAAGCTAAATAATGTACATTCTACCAACCAGAAATTCTGCTCTTAGGTTTATGTCCCATAGAAATGAGTGTGTATGTCTCTTTTTCAAAACATGCATAACAGTATTCAAAGCAGCTTTATTCAAAATGGCCAATGATTGGAAACAAACTCAATGTCACCCAACAATAAAATGGGTAAATAAATTGTGTCTTGCAATGGAATACAACACAGAATAAAAAAGAATGAATTACTGGTACATATAAAAACATGAACAAATCTTACAGACATGATGTTGAACAAATAAAGTTAAATATAAAAAATATACATTGTATAATCCCATTTATATAAAGTACAGGAAAAAATAAAAGAAATAGAAGTTAGAATAATAGTTTCTTTTTTATAAAAAAATATATTTATTGTTGAGAGTATTACATATGTCCTCCTTCATTCCATCTATTTCTTCCCTCCACCAGGTTCACACCCCACCCCAAGCTTTCACCACCCCATTGTCTGTGTCCATAGGTACTACATATCCTATATAATAAAAGGCTAATATGCAAATCAACTGAACGGCAGAACAGCCAGTTTCTATGACACACACTGATCACTAGGGGGAAGTGTTCAATACAGGAGCTGCCTCCTGGTGGTCAGTGCACTCCCACAGGGGGAGCACTGCTCAGCTAGAAGCCCCGAGCTGGGCTCATGGCTGGCAAGCACAGCAGTGGTGGCAGGAGCCTCTCCTACCTCCATGGCAATGCTAAGGATGTCCAACTGACAGTGTAGGCCCGCTCCCTCGATCCAAAGCCATCAGGTGGACATCCCTGAGGGCTCTCAGACAGCAAGAGGGTGCAGGCAGGGCTGAAGGAAAGCCCCCACCCCCAGTGCACGAATGTCATGCACTGGGCCTCTAGTATACATATAAATTCTTTGGTTAATCTCTTCCCAACTCCTGCCCCCTTCCCTCTGAGAGTTGTCAGTCTGTTCCATGTTTCCATGTCACTGGTTATATTTTAGCCATCAGTTTATTTTGTTCATTAGGTTCTTTCTTTGTTTATTTTTAGATTCAATTGTTCATTTCTTAACATTTTATTGTTCATATTTTTAAAATTTTTTCTTCTTATTATTGACTGCTTTTCTCTTGCTGTTTTAAGATTCTGTCTTTGTCTTTAACCTTTGGGGTTTTAATTATGATGTGTCTTGGTGTGGGCCTCTTTGGGTTCCTCTTGTTTGGAACTCTGCACTTCTTGGACTTGTAAGTCTATTCCTTTCACCAGGTAGTTTTCTGTCATTATTTCTTCAAATAGGTTTTCAATATCTTGCTGTTTCTCTTTTCCTTCTGACACCTCCATAATGCAAATCTTGGTACACATGCAGTTGTCCCTGATGCTCTTTATACTATCTTCATATTTTGGATTCTTTTTTCCTTTTTGCTGTTCTGATTGGGAATTTTTGCTTTCACAAATTGTTGATTATGTTCTCAGAATTCTCTACTCAACTGTTAAATCCTTTAAATTGTTTTTCATTTCAGTTAGCATATAATTAATTTCTGACTGGTCCTTTTTCATGTCTTTCACATTCTCTTTAAAATCTTTGAAAGTCTCCCTAGGATCCTTGAGAAACTTTATAACCACTGTTTTGAATTTTGTATCTAGTAATGTGCTTGCTTCCATTTCATTTAGTACTATATATATATATATATATATATATATATATATATATATATCTTTTTTTCTTTCATTTGTGACATGTTTCTTTGTCTCTGCATTTTGGCTATTTCCCTGTATTTGTTTCTATGTATTGGGTAGAGTTTCTATGTCTCCTGGAATTTGTAGAGTGGCCTTGTGTAGTAGGTGTGCTGTAGGGCCCAGTGGCTCAGCCTCCCCAGTCACCAAACTGGACACTATAGGTGTGCCCTCATGTGGGCTATGTGCATACCCTTGGCGTAGTTGAGCCTTTATTGTTGTTGGCATCACTGGGAGGAATTGACTTCCAGGCCAATTGGCTGTGAGGACCAGCTGCACTTACAGTGGGAGAGCTGCTGTGTAGGAGACATCCTTATGGAACAGGACTTGCTTCAGTGGAGCTTTGGTGCTCACTGAGTCTGCCCGTTTAGTGTGTCCCTGTGGATGTGTAAAGTTATAATCTGGTGTGGTCTGTCCACTAAGTGCACTGGTGCTGGGGCCTCCCAGGAAGTAAAAAGTCAGCCTCTGCCTGGGGCTACCTTGCAGTTGCTACAGAGTAATCTGTAGATGGTTGCTACTTGTTTGGGGCTTGGAAGTGCCAGGTGAGGCCAAGCTGTCTATAAGAGGTCCAATCTTATTGATAGATATGGGACATGCCGATGCCAACTGCTGTTTCTTTGAGACATTTTAGAAAGTCTGAAGCCTGCACCAGAAAAAAAAAAACTATTCATATAGAAAATATACTGCAAACAGCTTGGTTGAGGCTAAACATTGGATGGAGTAGGGTCTTAGGGCATCACCAGGATGGAGCAAACAATGTGAGCCAGGCTGATAGAAACTAAGGTATGCCTGCCTATCAGTTCTGGAACAGCGGAGGTCTCAGCATAAGAACAATGACCCCTGTGAGCATCCCTGCCTGGGAGAAATCCACCTCCTGAGTTCTTGCTCTGATGCCAGACAACCCAGTTCCTTCCAGTATGCCCTTGGCTCCACCTCCCACCGCCCCCAAGCCATTGCCTCAGGGCTGGATCTCAGAGGGAGCAAGTCCATGTAAGTTTGTGTGTAGGCCCTTTTAGAGGAACTACCTGGGTCTCCATACCATCTGTGTCAATCAGCCACAATCCCTGCTGGTTTTACAGCCTGAAATTACAGGGGCTTCTCTTCCAAGTTCTTGGATCCTAGGTCTGGTATAGGTCTGTAACCCCTTACTCCTCACAGAAGGCCTCCACAGCCAAGATATCCCTCCTGATTAAAAAAAAAAACAAAAAAAAACAAAAACAAACAAACAAACAAACAAACAAAAAACACACACACCACACATAGGTGTCAGACAAGCCTCAACTCTGCCCTCCTAATAGTCTCTATATGCTTTCTTCTTTAAAAAAAACAAAAACAAAAAACAAAACAAAACTGTTTTTACTTATTTCAGAGAGGAATGGGGAGAGAGAGAGAGAGAGAGAGAGAGAGAGAGAGAGAGAGAGAGAGAGAGAAACATCAGTAATGAGGAGGAATCATCAAATGGCTGCCCCCTGCACATCCCACACTAGGGATCAAGCCTGCAATCTGGGCATGTGACATGACTGGGAATCAAACCATGGCCTCCTATTTCATAGGTCAACACTCAACTCCTGGGCCCTGCCATCTGGGCTGCTTCCTCCTTTACTTCTCTAGTTATAGCACTCCCATTCAGCCAGCTTATGGGTGGATCTGAATGATGGTGGTTCTGTATTTTAGTTGTAATTTTGATGTGGTTGTGGGAGGTGGAAAGTACTGGCGTTTACCTTTGCTGCAATCTTGGTTCTCCTGGAATAGTAGTTACTCTTGGGCAAAGGTCCCTGGGAGATTGGGGAAGGGCCACAAAGGAGTTGTCTGGGATGCTGAAAGTATTCTATATCATGGGTAAACACAAAAAATTTAAATCAATCTTTATACTTAAGAGTTGTATATTTTATACTATATAAGTTATATCTCAATTATATATGAGGAAGCCAAAGAAATCTGCCCAGTAGGTGCTTGGTTGTCATCCTATGACTCTCATTCTTTCATCCTCTTCACCAGGCACATAGCAGGACTTGAAGTATGTATGCAACAAATGAGCACATTTCTAAGACACTAAGCAATTTTCCACCCACCTTTAAGAATATCTCTTCTTTTTCCTCAGTGCCTCTCAGGTAGATAGTGGAACATCCTTATACCTGAGCACACATTCATTAGAAGGAATAAACCATTGAACCAAGCAACAGCTTTGTAATATGACATAGCAGTATCACTTGAATTAAGCCAATTTCCCACTTATGACAGCAGTAGTAGCACTAAAAGCCAATGAAAGTGATCTGTTCATTCAGAGATCGGCTTTTATGGCTTAGTTTAAATATTATCAGCAGAATCAAGAGCCACCATTACAGTGTCTAAAAAGCCTTCCTATCTTATAAGCAAAATGTGATTTTGACAAATACTTATTACTAGGCCTGTGCAAAGCCAATGCTGGGAGAGAAAAGCCACATAGCTGTGGTTCCTGATTTCTGGTTACACGGTCATTAAGGTCATGTTTATTAGTTTCAGAATAAACAAAATAGATTCTATGTCAAATGATACAAAATTACTTTCAACTATTCCAGCATTTTTAAAGTCTTATTCCCAGACAGCAGAAGACATGAACAACTTAGTTATCTCACTTAGTTATTCTGGGCCTAATGGATATGGAAGGAAAGTTCAGTCAAACTTCTGAGGGCTCAGTCATGCCCACAGGGTCAGCTACTGTTTATCCTGTCTCATTTAAAGTACACTTCTATAATTTTTATTCCTCTAATCTCAGATGTGGTGGTTACTCATGCATGCTCAAAATGACTTGTTTAGCACAACGTTTCTTAAGAAGAAAATAAGTCCAGTGAGACCCAAGACATGCTTGTCCTGCTGATGTGAAGAGGTTTGAGAACAGAAGGTTCCTGAAGGGCCATTTGACAAAATCACAACCTGCTCCTGAGGTCAGAGTGTGAACTTTTTCTATAAGAGCCAGCTAGTCAGTATTTTGGACTTCACAGGTGATCCAGTCTCTGTCAAAACTCTGCCACTGCAGTCAGAGTCCATAGGCAATAAGTAGACTAGATGTGTGGCTATGTTCCACAGAACTTCATTCACTAATAAAACAAATGAAAGGCGCTGGGCTGTATTTGACCATGGCCACAAAACAGACCATTCACTGGACAGGACTGCCCCTGCTCTTTGCCTTATGGCATCCTCAGGGCATATGTTAGGTACTCAATAAATACTGGTTGGGGGCAAAAGTAGGTGTGCAATATTCCTATGGAAAATAATACAGTAATTAATAGTTATACAAGAAAAACCTGTTTCACATACTCACGCTACATTTGCATTTGCGATTCCCTATATTTACTAAATAAATAGTGAATAAGTCATAATCCTTAGAATCCCATATAATTAACTAGCCATCCACCTCAAGGCTTTCCCCAAAGAAAATGATGAGAGGTAAATGCAAATATTTTCTGTGAGTATTTGTCACAATATTTGTTTATAAATTTAAGACAATACAAGAAGCATAAATGCCCAACAATAGGGGAGTGGATAAAGAAAGTTTATATTAACATGATGGCATGTTAATCTCTCATTAAAAATGATACTATGTAATGTTGAAGAATAATATTTGACACTTTTAAAATATCTTCAAATATATCAAGTAAAAATTTGTATTAGAAACAAGTATTTTCCATTGAACAAATATATATTCAACATTTACTACATACCAAACACTATCCTAGAACTGAAATTCATCAGGAACAGAATTGGCAAAAATTCCATCCAGAATTTATATTGCACTATCTTCAGTATTATTACATCTTTGTTAAAAAGAGCACTATATATAAATGTGCTTTTTTTGAAAATTTGAAATGTTCTTCACCATAATATATCTTTAAATTTATTGTCGGGGAATGAAATCATGGCTAATTTTATCTGCTGTTATTTTAATTAAGAATATTAAAGCTGCCGAAACCTGTTTGGCTCAGTGGCTAGAGCGTTGGCCTATGGACTGAAGGGTCCCAGGTTTGATTCCGGTCAAGGGAATCCTTGGTTGCGGGCACATCCCCAGTAGGGGGTGTGTAAGAGGCAGCTGATTGATGTTTCTCTCTCATCAATGTTTCTGACTCTCTATCCCTCTCTCTTCCTCTCTGTAAAAAATCAATAAAATATATATTTTTAAAAAGAATATTAAAGCTGATTAATTAACATGAATTGCATCAATAATGACTAATCTGATTTTAAGTAATTAATACATAATTAAGTACAAAGTCAAAAACAGATTTCAGGACCTTTAACAGAAAAATTTATTTTCGGGGGATGCCTTATATTTCACTCAGAAGGAAACCTGTAAGTAGGTCTTATTTTTGGAGAATGTTTTATTTTTGGGGAAACACAGTATTTTATAATATATACTAGAGGCCCAGTGCACAAAATTCATGCATGGGAGGTGTCCCTCAGCCCAGCCTGCACCCTCTCCAATTTGGGACCCCTCGAGGGATATCTGACTGCCCATTTAGGCCCAGTAGGATCAGGACTAAACGGGCAATCAGACATCCCTCTCACAATCCAGGACTGCTGGTTCCCAACTGCTCGCCTACCTGACTTCCTGATTGTCCCTAACTACTTCTGCCTGACATCCTGATCACCTCCTAATCACTCCCCTGCCAGCCTGTTTGCCCCAAACTGCTCTCCCCTGATGGCTTGGTCACCTCTAACTGCCCCCCCCCCCTGCAAGTATGGTCCTACCAACTTCTCTCCCTTGCAGGTCTAGGTCCCTCCCAACTGCCCTTCCCTGCTGGCCATCTTGTGGTGGCCATCTTGTGTCCACACAGAGGCAGGATCTTTGACCCCATGAGGGCAGCCATATTGTGTGTTGGAGTTATGGTCAATCTGCATATTACCCTTTTATTAGATAGGTTAGAGGCCTGGTGCACGGTTGGGGGCCAGCTGGTTTGCCCTGCTGATTTGAAGGGTATCCCAGATCAAGGTGGGGCTTCCTTTGGGGGGTAGGGTGGCCTAGGAAAGGGGCCTGTGATGGTTTTCAGGCCAGCCACATCCCTCAGCAACTCAAGTGGAGGCTCTGGTATCTGGGATTTACTTATCTTCTATATTTGAAACTTTTTAGCCTTGAGCAGAGGCCTAGGCCAGCCTGAATTGCAGAAAGCTTGGCTTCCTCCATCACTGGGGGCAACTCAAGCCTCCTGCTCTCTTCAGCTCCATGGCTACCACCATTTTTATTGGGATTTATTTATCTTCTATAATTGAAGATAATTATCTTCTATAATTGAAACTTTGTAGCCTTCAGTGGAGGACTGGACTGGCCAGTGTGTATGAAAGTTTGGCTTCCTCCATCACCAGGGAAACCCAAACCTCCTGCTCACTCTGTGGCCAGAGCCATCTTGGTTGGCTTAATTTGCATACTCACTCCTGATTGGCTTGTGGGCATGGCTTGTAGGTCTAACAGAGGTATGGTCAATTTGCATATTACTCTTTTATTAGATAGGATATATTTATGTAATATGACATATATCATATGTATGCTTTGTATGTGATATATATGTACAAATATATACATGCTAGACACTACTTAAGTACCTCACAAATGTTAATTTACTAATCCTTGCAATAGCACTATGAGGTAAGTATTATTATTATTATTATCTCTGATTTACAGATGAAAGAACTGAGGCAAGATCTATGGGTGAATGACTTACCTGAGGTCACAAAGCTAACCAAGGACAAGGCCAGGAGGAAGAGCCCAGCGAGGCAGTTAGCTCCAGGGCCTGTTTTCAATCATTATGAATACTGTTTGAGAACACAATATATAAAACAGATAACAATTTGTTAATATCAACTTTTTTTTTATGTTAAAATTTCTAACAATTATGTAATTACTAGATACCCAGTGCACAAATTCATGTACCAGTGGGGTCCCTCAGCCTGGCCAATGGAATCAAGCCAAAACCTGCTCTCTGACATTATCTAAGGGGTCCTGGATTGCGAGAGGGTGAAGGCCAGGCTGAGGACCCCACGGTCGACTGAACTCCAGCCGCAAGCTAGCTTACCAGTTGGATCATCTGCCTCCTAGTGGTCAGTGCATGTCATAGCGACTGGTTGACTGGTCAACTGTCTGCCCCTGGTGGTCATTGCACTTCATTGCAAGTGGTTGAGTGGCCTTAGCATACCATTAGCATATTACACTTTGATTGGTTGAACGGATGACCAGATGACCAGACACTTAGCATAGTCGGCTTTTATTATATAGGATAAGTTCAGAATGATGAAGAGACATTCCTGATAAATATAGGAATTTATGAGTGACAGCTGCAGACTTATCACCCTAAAGAGATAACTTATTTCTACAGTTTGCTTTGGAAAACAAAGTACTGAGTATCTTCATTCTCACAGATGAGTAATTTCAAATGGTAATATTTTATTCTCCCTTTTTATTTAACTCACTTTGAATGACTAGTAAAAATCTTTAATGAAATAATTCATATCTTTCAGAAGCAATAGTAAGAAATTTGGGTGTTAAAATTTAGTCACTAGCAATATCTAATGATTTTTATAATATCTCTTAATGCATAAATATGGACATTTCTGACAAAGTCAGTTTAACATTATTTGCAGAAAATATTTTTAAATGTATCTTGTAACACTAAGCTGATAAACAATGCTATTTAAAAATTACATATCAGTACTCATTTCTGTCAAATCTTTAATCTGTATTTCAAAAGCGATACATTTGCGATTCATTTATTTTGTTAAAATGATTATTTCAAACCTTGTTTCATTTTCACCAATCATAATTTATCTGTAATTAAAACCACCAAAATATTATAATCTGAATTGCCTAATTAAACTCCCTGAGAGTAAAATAAGTCTGTCTCACTCTGTCGCTCTTCTCTCACTCTCACTCTCTTTAAGGGCCAATAAATGTTATCAATAGCAGATTCTGGCCCTCAATGAAAAAGTAACTCTTTAAAAACTATGATCAATTAGTAGTGCCAGCAATTGGCACAGTCCAGGGAGAATGACAGTGTTTATGTGGGCCAGGTATTTCTATGCCTTGCTCTTTTTCCCCTCTGACACTATCAAAATGCTCATATAAAGCAAAAACAAGACCCTGAGTTATAATATTCTCATAACTCAGACATTAAACAAGGATTGACTTTTTCCAAATTAGATGATCTTACTGAACTCTCTGGAGCTTCCTGTGTTTTGGAGGATTATTCTGGAGCACCTCCCAGGAGATGAATATCATCCTAAAATACTCCTGGAGAAAAACAATTCTATGGTCTCATCCTGAAGCTTTTAAGACTTCCTTTTGGATTAAAGGTCTTAGCATCTTGATTTGAAGAAGAAAAAAGAGCTGATAAGTATTATATAAACACATTTTCTTTAGCAAAGTCTTCAGAGAAATTGTTGAGCCGAGTGAGTTTTCATGAGCTATCTGGGATTAGCACACTTGTGATTCTACCTCTGGGACCAGCAGGAAACCTCATGCATGCCTTTCATGTCTCACTGATCACGGGGGTGAATCTGAGGTTTGGCGGTCCACTCGGGATCTTACTCATTTTCCTTGTACAGACAGCTTTTTTTCAGACAAAACTCAGCTCTCTAGGTAGACTTCCTGGAGCAGCAGGTAGGCCGGAGTGCAGGAATACTTGGAGGTAGCGTGAGAAGGAGGAGACTGTGTGACCTGATTAAGGCCTTAGGCACCAAGTAGGAGACACCTGCCCGTGAGGGGCACTTCAGAGTGTTTCTGCAGACAGTTGTCTCTGCGGTTATTTATTGCCATGATCTTCTCTGCTGTCTTTCATTTCCTTTTCTCCCCAAAGTCTTGCCAAAAGAAAAATCTAACTCGGTGACATGGGCGTTATTAATTCATGCTTTTCAACAAGAATTTGGAGGAAAGCATGGAAGAATTTAGAGGAAGGATAATAGGGTTTCTGCATTCCAGAAGTCACATATTCTCCCTAATCTCATAATTTAAAAAATTCTGAGCACTTACCATATCTGACTCAGCAATTACATCCCCAGGTATTTACCCCAGAGAGGTATGGGGCATGCTGAGGCCAGATACTGCTTGTTTGAGAGGTTTGAGGAAAGTCTGAAGCCTGAGCCAAGAGAGGCTGTTTGTATGGAAAAGCCATTGGAAACAGCTTGGGTGGTCCTGAAAGTTGGGTGGGGTGGGGTCTCAGGGGATCACCAGGGCAGGTGAACAGTGTTAGGAGGCTTGGTGGGGGAAGGGCCCAGAGAAGGAACAATAGCTCCAGCAAGCACTTCCTTCCGAGAGAACGCTGCCTCTCCAACTCTCACTCTCACACCAGACAACTCAACTCCTCCCTGGTACTTTCTGAGCCACTGTTCTAGTGCTACCACTCAAACACAGTGAGTCCAAGTAAGTCTGTGCATGGACCCTTAATGAGGAACTGCCTGGGACTCTAGTAGCCTTGGTCTCACTCAGCCACAATCTCTGCTGGTTTTTATAGCCAGAAGGTATGGGGATTTCTCTTTCTGGCCCTGGAATGCTGGGCAGAGGAGCCTGGTATGAGGCTTGGACCCCTGGATACTCAGGTGGGGGGGGGACCCCACAACTGAGATATCCCTTTTGTTTTTTATATACCACTGAGGATGTGGGACCAGCCTGTTATGCATTTCTGCCCTCTTATCAGTCTCAATGTGGTTTCTTCTTTATACTAGTACCCTTGGTTGTAGAACTTCCATTCAGCTAGATTTCAGGTGGTTTTGAATGATGTTTGTTTTATAGGTTAGTGGTAATTTTGATGTGTTTATGAGAGGATGTGAGTACTGCATTTACCTATGCCTCTATCTTGACCAGAAACTTTAATTACCAATATTTAAAAATCAGAATAACTTCATAGAAATGCCAAACTTCTGATGTCTCTTGGAAAGCAAATATCTGATGATACTTAATCTGCATCCCAAATGGCATCCATTAGCTGGAACCGATTAGCCACAACCCATTTGTTCATGCATAATAAGTGTTCTCAAATTCCTCTTGCTTCCTCCCAAGCACTTTCAACATTTATATACCTACATGGTCATTTTCAGTTTGGAAACCATAAGCTAGATCGATGGCACAATAACTTGGATCCTCAAAATGTAAACAACTTTTCAGCTTTGATAAATGACCTATAATCTCATTAGGAATGAAATTTTTATGTGCTAAAAATCAGCCCTCCCTATATACATAAAGGAGGTGCCTGCAAGCTGTGAAATTCCAGTCAGCCTTTGCAAACCCTGGAGTGGGACTCAGGAAACAGTCACACTTGCTCTAGAGAGAGCCTCAGTAATTGGAGTAACCCAGACTTAATATACGGCAGCCACTGATGGACACATGAATGGCACACACAGCTTGTTTATTTATATTTTTATATTTGTGTGAGATTGCTCTGTGTTCTTTTGTTTGTTTGTTTGTTTATCATTTGGGGGTCAGGATTCCCTATTGTTTATAAAAAGTTGGAAGTAGCTATATCTTAGAAGTTTGAAAGGACTCATGGATAAAATAAGTTGCTTTTTCCTAAGTTGTTATTGTATTTTGCTTGTTTTGTATTCCAAATTTAAATGTAATCTAAAATTTCTAACTTATTTGCATATTCTGTGGTTTTCATTATTCCATTTCTGAGAACTCTGAATCTATTTTTAATATATTTCCTTTCCTAGAGAAAAAAATAAATTATTGGGTTTATCTTTGTATTCTTGCTTAATTCTTATTTCTACTTTAACCTATTTTTTCTTCCTCTTTTTCTTAAGATCATTTTCTTTTTCAATTTTCTTGAGTTGAGTACTATTTCAGTTGTTGTCACTTAAGAATAGAATTTTCCTAAGTTTATATTTGACTCATACTTTAAGTTTATATATCTTAGTACTACTGTATTTGTTTTCTAACTTCAGTATAATTTTTTTTTGATTTCTCCTTTCTCTTATTAGGATTTTAGAAAATAATATTTAAATTTTCAATTTGCTAAGCATTTCATTTTAAAATTATCATTAAGTTCTAAATTTATTTCATCATAGTAAAATATGGTCTGCACATTTTTTGCTATTTGGCATTTATTGGTATTTTCTTATGACTTAGCATGCTATAATTAATGTTTAATTTTTGTGAATATTGAATGTGGATATTTCAAATAAATATTCCTAAGATGTTTTAAAAGAATAGGTATTTTCCATTATAATGCTGCCTGTTGATTTTTTTTATTCCAATCTTTATTGCTTTATTTATAAATATATGCTTTTTTAAACATTTAATAGCTGGATAAAGGGATATCAAGTTATCTTCCACCATAACAGTATTTTCTCAATTTCTCTTTATGTTTGAACTTGTAGTATACAGGGGGCAGAAGCCTCATTCTGCTTCGAAGGACAAGACTCTATTCCTATCTTTAATTATTAATCAGAGGCAAACATAGTATGTGCTTCAGAAAAATAATTCCCATAAATTGGGAGTTTATAATACTATGGATACTAACTATTTTGTAATACTAGTTTAAGTTCTGTTATAAACGAAACAAAAATACTTTGAAGCAAATAATGCCATTAAATAGGATAGTTCATTGTGCTACTTCTCTAAAGGAGTGACCAGAATCAATAGCTTTTATTCATCAGCTGAAAAAAGGGGGGGATAAGAGGGGTACTGAGTTTAATATTTTGAAAAAGAATGCTTAGAAATTAGAGCTAACACCCACATTCTCAACTCTACTTTTCAGAAGGTGAACTAATGTTTTGACTGGATTGGTACTCATGTCAGATTCCCATTTTTACTTAGCAGAACTCCCATGAAAGCTAACTCATTAAAGAAAATGAGTTAGCTTTCATGGGAGGTTCTTTATATTAAACTAGGGGCCCAGTGCAGGAATTTGTGCACCTTGAAAGGAGCTGTGGGCCGTGAGGCTGCTGTAGGCACAGGGGCAGGTCTCAGCCCCTCCTCTGTGACCCTGCCCCGCCCCTCTCATTGCAGCCCCCCAGTCTCCTGGCCGGCAGCCCCACTCCCACCACCTTCACTCCCACATGCTGACAGCACCAGCCCTGCCCACACCCGCTGGGCACGGAGTGATTGGGGGCGGTGCCATCAGCGGCTGTGAGTGGCAGCTGCTGCCTGATCGCCCTCAGGAGCATGGGGTGGTGGAGAAGCCCTCAGGGATGATTGGAGCCAGCAGCTGCCACTCACACCCACTGACAGTGCAGAGTGATTGGGATCGGTGCCGAGCACCCACAGGAGGTGCAAGTGGAAGCTCTGGTGCTGGCTGTGGGTGCGAGTGGGGCTGGCACTGACAGTGGGTGTGAGCAGTGGCTCTGGAGCAAAGAATTTTCAGTAACCACAGGCTCACCCAGATGAGAATGATCAGCGCCCTGCCTTGGTCTGGCACCTCTGCTCACCTGCTCCACTCTCCCACCATGGTCAATGTCCACCATGTTCCACAAACGCCCTCTGGTGGTCTGTGTACATCATAGCGATCAGTTGTCGGGTTGTTTAAGGTGTTCTGCAGTTTAGTCTATTTGCACAGTAGTCTTTTATTATTTCTTGCTTTGAAGCTGTCATAAAAATGTTACTTAAAAAAAATCTGGCCCACCCAGTGTGGCTCAGTGGTTGAGTGTGGACTTATGCATCAAGAGGTCACTGGTTCAATTCCTGGTCAGGGCACATGCCCAGGTTTCATGCTCAATCCCAGAAGGAGGTGTGCAGAAGGCAGCCAGCTGATGTTTCTCTCTCTCTCCCTTTCCTCCTCCCTTCCTCTCTCTAAAAAATCATTATTTTTAAAAGCCTGTATGAGAGAGTAGAAGTCACAATCCTAAAAGTTAGTATTATTTTAGAACATGGTAGAAATACCTTCATAATACTTAGATGTATGTATTATTTCTTAGTTTTCCTTTCCACCACTGATAATAATGAAGCTTCCTTCCCCTCTGCAAAATAAGGGAACATTGGGTATAAAAACCATTGTATAATTTATCTAATAATCTTATCCAATTTTAACACTCCCTTCTCTATTGTCCAGTCCACTCGGCAGCAATTATAGGGAGTAACTCAACTTAATTCATTGGCATAGCATTGCTCAGAGAAAGCTGGAGTTGCTCAGTCATGAGAACGTGGGTAAAAGCTGGCTGTGTCCATCCTGTATGTCCTGATGTGAGGGCTTTTCGGCAGCAAAGCGCTAAGGACCTGAGCCCTCTGCAGGCCTTGCCTCTTGTGAAGGCGGACGCACGGGCTCAGTGTTCTCCAACTTCTACTTTAATAACCTTTGACATTTCATATACCATCTGGGCTGATAATTACGAATTTTCTTAAAAACTGATTCATGTTTCAAACATTAGCTAAATGTATGTTAAAGAAAATTATATATCTCCAAGATTGGTAAAATAACACGTGTAGTTGCCATAAAATGTTTAGATTAAAAAAACAATTACCAGTTAAACAAAATATTCAACTTTACAAATTAAACATTTGATAGTAAGTACAAACAATTAAGTAATAAAAGATTGAATCCATTAACAAAAATGTATATTTAAAAATGACTTCCTTAATGAAAAAAATAAAAGATATGTTAATAAATGCTTTGTAATGAAGAGACCTTCTGTTTAAGATCACTTAATTGAAAAAAATATATAAAAAGCAAAATAATGTAAGAAACTTAGGTTTCCTGAACTTTTGGTTCAAAAGACAGAGACATCAATGTGAGAGAGAAACATCAATCTATTGCCTCCAGACTGCTCCTCAACCAGGGATCAAACCTGCCCTGGCTAGAATCAAACTTGCAACCTTTTGGTGTATGAGATGATGCTCCAACCAACAGAGCACCTGGCCAGGGCTCTGTCCACTTTTGACAGCCCAGCCCCATCCCCCAAAGTCATAAAACTGGGAAGGCTGGAGATGAGCATTGTGTCTTAGTGAGGCTATGCAGCTGTTGAGATGGGGTGGCATTAGGTAGGACTGGGGCTGGGGGGGGGGGGGGGAGGAATCATAAAAGTCCCCAAATCAAATGAGATTCCTCTTCATTTCTCCCTTCAATGTGTTCTAGAGCCTATACCCTACCTTTGCCTTGCCTACTATCAGTGAAAAGAATGCCACATCTTAGAGAATACTTAACAGTTAGTTTTCCTATCTTTTTTATATGTGCATAATTCTTATTAATCATATCGATCTAACTTAAATATGGCTTTTCCAGAGAGGCTTACCAGATCCCAGCCTGCTTTATTTGGCTGCAGTGCCCAAGAGCTCCGTGGCTCCTTGCCTTTCTTTGTCATAAGATTCAGCGCCCTGCTATTGCTCCTGCTTACCCAAGAACTCGAGCACCGCGGGACTCCATTTGTCTTGTTCACTGCATTTAGCAAAGTGAGTTTTTAACCGTAGGGCTTCAGGAAGTATTGTTCCATAGATGGATGACAGAATGTTTGGCCGGATGCTAGCTAATGCACTCTGTTCAAGTCCATGGTCACCAGTGAGTCAGGTTGTATGTCCGACAGCCAGAGAAGCACTGGTCACGTGCATTCAGTCACTGTGATCTTCGTGGCTATTCTGTAAACTAGCAAACTGATATTCAGTTCTTAGACATATATTTCATAAACCCAGCTGCTGTGAGTTGGTCCCTGAAAAATTAATCCGCGCTTAGAAGGTTAAACAAAAGCAGATTTTTAAGAATGTAAAGATGATGAAGTTCCGCATTATGGAAACTTACCAAAATAAGCTCAACCAAAGAGCTATCTAGAATCCCCCTGACACCACCAAAGCCTTTTAAAGGTCCAGGGATGTCAAGAGAAGCTCAGCCATTTTCCTGAGGCAAGCTGCATATATATTTTTTCATAAAATGAAGAAATACCAAGACCTTGGTGCAAAAATCAATGCTACATTTTAAATATTTATATTTTAATCATTTCCAAATAATGATTTTTGCAAAAAAGATAAAATGCAAAACGGTTTGGCTCATGACAAGATAATTATAGAACATAAAAAGTAATAACACTTCCTAGTGCACTGACTGCTTCCAGCCATCCGAGCACAGGAAGATCCGAGCCATCCTTCCACCCCACGGTGCCGGCTGGAAAACCGGGAACGCTTTAGAAAATAGCGGCTCTGGCAATTGGATTTCAGGACCTGCAGGGCTGAGAGACAGGAAGCAAACAAGATGAGTCCTATCATGACCCACACCTCCTGCCTGAAGTCAGCTCTGAACTGGGATATAAACAGAGGAGCCCAAAGGAGGTCAGGCGATGCCTCCAAGAGGGCCAGGGGAAGACAGAGATGCTACTGCTGACTCTATGCAAACCTGAGTGAGATTCGTCCTCAAGACTGGTGCCTGTCAATGCTGGTTTTCTTGAAGGATAATGTGAAGTCCCAACCCCAACGCTTTCCTTTAGGTTCCCAGCACTGACTACAAATAGAGTGCATTCTGGGAAAGGACCAGAGCTGAGGCCGTGACCTGCATGAAACACCAAATGAGAAAGGCCTGTGCACCAGCCTCCGGCATGGAGAGCCTAGACTGAGAACCCCCAGGAGCCACGCTGTAATTTCATGAGGGACTTACCTCAAAAGCACATTATCTTGATCTAGTTAGTACTGACTTCAGGATCCTTCACTGCTCTATCACATACCACTTCCTTTACCTTTGTAGTTGCTCCCAATTTTACATTTAAATTTTAATTATTAAATAATAGGTTCATTGTTGGAATAAGCCTAACATTTTTTAAAAGAAAAAGTCAACTATCACCATCACCCACTGTTACCATTTCTGTGTGCTTCTTTCCAGTCTTCACACTTGATCTTAGCCAAAAGGCCGAGAAGTTATCCAGTCTTAAATTTTATAGGATGAATACCATTTTATTATAAGGTTCCATTTTTCTTTGATAACTATTTATATCATATTAAAGTTTTCATTATTTAAACATACTTCAGTGTGCTTTCTTATACATAAATCTTTGACTGTATAGTTTCTTTTTTACTTTCTATATATTTCCAGTACTGGGAGAGCTGGATTAGAGCATATGTATATGTTTAAAGGTTGTGCCAATCAGCATGATCCATCTGCAATTGATAGAGATTTGGGTCATGCTAACTTAAGAAATGAGGCTTTATTTGCCCTTATTACTGGATAGCCTGGGGATTGATCTCATTTATGGCTGAATCTAGAGTTTACAAGTGTGTGTGTGTGTGTATGTGTGTGTGTGTGTGTGTGTTCTCAATTTTTCTGTAAATAATTTCTCCATAGATATTTAGACTTTTTATTTTCTTAATGTGTCTTTCAAAAAGCATACATTTTAACTTTGATAAGCTTAATTTGTTAAAATTTTTATGGTTTGTGCTTTTGATGTCCCAAGAAATCTTTGACTAACCTAAGGTTCAAGTTGCAAATAATTTATCCTATGATTTATTATCAAATACTATATTTCTGCATTTGCATTAGCTCTGTGATACATTTCAAGGTTTCTTTTTGTTTGTTTGTTTGTTTTTGTATAATGTGAGATGAAAGTTGGGATTTTTTTTTTAATTTGTCCATTTGAATATCTAGATGTTCTAGTACCAATTATTTAAAGGACTATCCATTTCCTTATTGAATGACTGGCACATTTGTCAAAAATCAGTTGACATTTATAGATTGCTGGGGTCTTATTGTGTTCCATTGATCTATATATCTATCCTTATACCAATACCACACTGTCACGATTGCTATAGATTTATTGTAAATCTTAAAATCAGGTAAAGTTTTCCAATTATATTTTGTTTCAAAATGGTTTAGGCTTTTGAGGCCCATGGCATTTCTGTAAATGTCTGCTGCTGGGATTTTGATTGGAATTGCATTGACTCTATAGGTCTATTTGAAGAAAATTGCCATCTTAACAATATTGAATCTTCCAATCCATGAACATAGTATAGGTCTTTATTTAGATAGTCTTCAATTTATCTAAGTGGTGCTTTATAAGTTTTAGTATACAGGTTTTACACATATTTTCTGAAATTTATTCCTCAGTATTTCATGGTTTTTGATGCATTTATTAATGGAATTTTCTTCAAATTTATTTTCCAATTCTTTCCCCATCTACCTTAAAGCTCTGCTTACCTATCATTCTTCTTTAGCCTATAGGCTACATTCTCTCCTACCACAGATTCCCTCCAAGAGGAAAAGTAGCCACTAACATTCCTAAACCTCATTCTTAAAGGTCATGATTTAAAGGGACGTTTCTTTCCTGTTATCTCAATTGAGAAATTCCCAAAGAAGTCTATCCTTGAACTGCCTTGAGTGACCAGATATTCTAGGTATTAAGGAATTGAGAAGAGTTTGCTAAAGGAACCCCTTCCAGGGGAGGGTACTGGGAAAACAAAAAGCTTAGTTAACCAAGTCCTCTATGATACTTATGACGTATATTATCGAGTTACTCTCTAAAAAAGGTGTGCTTGTTTTACCATTCCATACACAGTACAAATATTATATTTCATTTTTCATAAATGGTGCTCTGAATGTTGATTTTCACCCTGAAACCTCTGAATATTTTTAACTACTGGATAGTCTCCCCGCCGCTGGCCTTGGCTTCCTCTTGTTTGCTGAGCGCACAAAGACTGGGTTTTCTTGGGCATCACAGTGAGGATGCACTTTAACCCCTTTCCCAGGGAACTGAAATCATCTGCTGAAATCCCAACTATCCATCTGAAGAAGTTTGTTTAAGCTTCTAGTTGCCAACGTAGGGGAAATAGCCCATCTACTTTGAATTACAGTGTTAGTATGCTAAGCATGTTTAGAAAGCTCTGAACTTGGAAGGAAATAATTAGTAGTGGGAATTCCCACAGAATAAACTAGAAGACCAATATTATAATTTGACCCTTTCAAATGCTCTTCATACTTATAGAAAAAGAGGGGCATGTCTCATAACTAAGATTTCCTGTATAATGCGTTATTTTTTATTTTACTGATAGAATAGAAAGTAGGTTTTCTAATATAAAATCAGTTTATTTAAGGTCTCTAGGGTTTCAATATACAACACTAAGAAGAACTAATTGAACAAATGGGTCCTGAGACCCTCAAAGAGTTAATATACCTTTTTAAATTAGAATTGGGATCATAGTTTTATTATTAGTCAGTTTTTCATCTTAAAGAAAACCTAGATATTAGTTTATAAAATGGATCATCCCAAAGAGTGTTGGTAGAAAGGCCAAACCATGTCTCTGTCTCTCAAATAATGAGTATATATATATATAAAATCTCCCTCCCCACCCCTACACACACACACACACACACACACACTAATAATAGACATATATGTAAATTGGCCATGCCTCAGCAACCCTGCAGCCAATCATGAGTGAGTATGCAAATTAACCAGACAAAGATCGTGGGGCAGGGTGGGCAGTGCACACGCATGCAGGTGCCGAGCTGCCAGAAGCGGGGTGGGATGCCTGCCCACCCATTGTGTAGCTAGGGTGACGCAGTGGGTGTCCCTGGGACCCTGCCCACTCTGAGCCTGTGGCCAGTGCATTCATGTGCTGGTGCTGAGTGCTCGGGGTCCTGGGGATGCCACTGGAGTGTCCAGTCCTGTCATCCCTGCCTAGGGGTGGCTGGAGTGCCAAGTCCTTTTGGTTTCTGTAGACCCTGGACTTGAAGCAGAAGCCAAGAGCCTGTGGGTCACCAGGAATGCTGGGAACCATAGTTCTAGTGGCAGATGCATTGAGGGATCTCCTAGACCCATGGTTGGCAAACTGCAGCTTGTAAACCTCATGCAGCTCTTTGGTCTCTTGAGTGTGGCTCTTCCACAAAATACCACAGCCTGGGTGAGTCTATTTTGAAGAAGTGGCATTAGAAGAAGTTTAAGTTTAAAAAATGTGGCTCTCAAAATAAATTTCGATCATTGTACTGTTGATATTTGGCTCTGTTAACTAATGAGTTTGCTGACCACTGTCCTAGACACTAGAGCAAAGTTACTGTTGCGGTGGGGGATGGAGGGAAAGCAAAGGTGACAGACATAAGTCAGAGCGTCAAGGAAAAATTAAAAGGAAGATATCCTGAAACTTCTAGGAAATCTCTACCAATGGACCAAAGGAAAAAAAGACCTCTATTATTCTGTGAGTGCCAAACCAAACTGGGTTGAGATCTCAGACAATTCGCAGTGATGCAGACAGTATGATTGCAAAGACAGACACAAACTCCCTAATTGGAGAGTGCTCCTCTGAGGGCTCCCAGATTGAAGAGGATGCAGCCATCAGGCTGAGGGACTCACACACACACATATTCCACCGTGCATGAATTTCATGCACCAGGCCCCTAATGTGTGTGTGTGTGTGTGTGTGTGTGTGTGTGTGTGTGTGTGTGTGTGTGTTTTATTCAGAGAACCTGTAACATAGATAGATACAGACTCCCAGAAAAGTGGCTTCATTTTTACTAGCAACAAATGGCTTGTAATATAATTAAGGTTTTAACGTTTCTATCTGAATTAAAATGATCGTTCTTGGGGAGTATGTTTATTAAAACTTGGGACAGTGAAACAAGGAAGGGCCTAGGATAGAGGAAGCATCAGGAGAGAGACTAGGTGGGCTGCCTTGGCTCTCTGGAAATGTTACAGGGAATATGAGTGAGTGAGGCAGGGCTGCTTTAGCCCCCTGGGAGGTCAGAGGAGAGGGGACTGAGAGATAGGTTCGGGGGTAGCCAGGGGATGAGCTGTCACTGCCCATTGCTCCCTGGTTGCAAATCTTGTGTGGACCCTCAGTGTTTAGGAGATGCATCCTTCAGGGGAAGAAAAGGAGTGGGAAGTGTGCGGGAATGCTCCCCTGATGGAAAGCATATCCTGGGACGTTCATTTTGAGGTTTTTTTAAGGCTGGTACTTCAGGGGAGGATCTCAATAGACTGTTCATCAGCTTTCCAGGTCTATCCTTCCAGAACCATGGTCTCCGCTCATTGCCCTCCTGGGTCTGCTGCTTTTCTGAGGACTAAAATACAACTGAGGTCTAGATATTATCCCCAGGCAGGTGAACTTCTGTATCTGGCTTTAAATTGTTTGATCAGTTTGCTCAGCTGTTTTAGTTTCCCTATTACACTTGCCCTGGTTTATTGGCCTGTCTCATAGCCCCCTCAGAGATTTTCATCCCTGAAATCTTTTAGGGATGATGAGAAGGAACGGTCTGTCTTCAGTAGCTGCTTCCTGCTGACAAGGGCCATCGTCTCTTCCCCCATAGGGTGTGGAAGTCTGTCTCTGCCTGACCTAAGGGGGACAAGGGAATGAAATATGAGACTGGGAACAGAGGCTATTAGCTGATTCTTCCAAATTAGGTATAGGCTGGGATCCCTAAAGCATCATCGTATTGATATGGAATTTTATCATTCCAGAAATGAAGTTGGTGGATTGCTTCATATTTCATTGACTCTGTTATGTTGTCCTAAAAATAAATCAGTTCAGCAAAATATTTGAATCTTATTTCAGGAGGCAGTGATGCAGACAGTATTCCAAAGTGAGACCTATATTGTATAAACAATAAATAAGTTAGTTAATAAGGAATATGCCTATTAAAACAGAAGAAAAAGCAAATATTAATAATCAGAGAAAATTATAAACTAGTTTCTGAATTTGCGAGGCTGTCAGTCAAGAACAGTTTTAGATATAAGACAAAGTTTATTTTGCTAGAATGAAATCAACTGCGACATTCTGATACATCTACTTTATTTGTAGTTTAAATATCTCAGGCGGTATCATCAGGTGCTCAGGTAAATTCTGTATGGCTTACACTGCATCATTAGTTCTCAATAATTCCAAGGCAAAGAATGGGAGGAAAAGAAAACATTAGTTTGGAAGAAAACTTGAAACATTGAGGATCCAATTCAATTTAAAAATAAAACTTTAACTAGATATATAGCCACAACTATATATTAAAGATTCTATTGAAACAAAATTTTCACCCTCATTTTTATCAAAGAGCCAAATCCAGACTATTTACTGTATTGTCAGTTTCAATTTGTCCTGATTATTTGCATAAACACAATAATTGTAATTGATCATATAGGCTCTTTTAACTCTGCTTTGCTAGAATCTCTAAGGAACCTACAGACTGAACTATCATTAGCCCTATAAGGCAAAGACATTAATCCATCTAGTAGCCATCAGATTTTTCCTGCAATACCTATAAATTTGGATGAACTCTTTAAGTTCTCCAGGATCCCAAAAATGTCCTGAGGTTCTTTCATTGTCATCTCCTAGGATAGAAACCTTTACTCTTTACCTGGAAAGACTTCCATGAACCATGTGAATAAGCAAGGTACCAGGATTTCTCCAAGGGGTTCTCATCAGCCTCAAAGGCAATCTTCATTCTTTAAAGCTTTCTGGTGACATCCAGAGTCCCGGCATGTCTCTTTTAGTCATTATATTCCAGTCATGGTCTCAGTTAATAAAACCACAATTGTAAACTGGCTTTGTGTGTCATATTATAAAGAGAACAAATTCTAATTGGATTCATGCAAACAAGCATATCACCATAAAAAGAATAATATTCACTTGCTAAGAGTTGCCAAATTCTGGAGGGATTGGGTAGGGAGAAAATAGAAAAGCTTCAATATTGCTTGCAAATATGTCTTTAGAAAGATCTGTGAAAAGGACTCTAACTTACCCTAAATTACAGGTTTCTAAGAAGGTCATGTCTTTGAACTAGATGAAGATTTATAGAACTCTAAGAAATAACTGGATTCATGGAAATATTGGCAAATAACAAGGATAAATGAAACTTGATTATATGGGACTGAATGAACTGAGGGTAATTATTATTCTTATGACTGTTCAAAATATTTCTGAGTTGTAAATATTTTTGTTTTCCTGCTCCATTATCTAAAACCATGAATTCTTAGTATCATTAGTATTTACATTTAAATAAAAGAGTAGGTGCTATTACTACACCTGTAAATTGATTCAATTCTAAGGGGAGGGATGAAACTAATTTAAATTACACATTTTAACATTTGTACTAATTCTCCATGTAATTAAGTTTTTTCATAAAATGTTCAGCATCCACAATTCACATATAGCCAAGGAGTTAAGGCATTTTCCAAAGTGACAGAAACTTCTATCAATTGGTATGCATTGTTCCCTAGTTCCTAATGTTCAGAGGGTACATGAAACATGGCTGACCAATAGGCTTGTTTTTGTACTTCTGAATGTTAGAACCAACATGCTCATTGCATATCTGCCTATTATGAACTAAAATATATAGAGCAACCCAGATGCATCTTTTATCCTTTAATTTGTGTATTTATAATGCCTATACAATTGTAAAATATTTTTCATAGTAGTTTCATTTTACAAAAGAATGTATCAGTTATTTGTACAGTTTACCTTTTATTCTATAGTTTACTGCTACTTTAAATTCCTTTTACATTTGTTTTTAAAACTTACCTCAAAATAATGACCTTGGTACCAAAGAATTGTCCTTATTGAAGAATTTTACTTGTTTACTGCTTTCATTGAGTGAAGGATACATTTTTAATTGGTTCATTACTTTCACCTACACTTCTCTATTCCTCAGGCTGGATACCCACTCATTTCAAAAAACTTGTAAAATCACAAAAAACAACTGTAATAACCATCAGATTATTACTAATCAAAGGCATAAGAATGTAATAAAAGCACTGAAGACAGATGTTAAAGTGGGGGAAAAATAGCAACCATTGCATATAATAAGCTCTCACCTTTAAAATAAAAATGGGGATGCTATCTGCATAAATCAGGTATAGAAGAATACACAAGAAGCTGTCCACAACTTAACTCCCATGGGAACGTTACTGAGTGTGTCCATCCAGGTGGAGTTGGTGAGTGATGATGGACGTCTCACTTTCATTTTTTTAAACTTTCCCCTCTCCTCTCTCTTTTAAAAAATGTTTTAATTAATTTTATAGAGAGAGGAAGGAGGAGAGAGAGAAAGATAGAAACATCAATCACAGGCCCCCTACTGGGGATAGAGCAACCTGGGTATGTGCCCTGACCAGGAATTGAACCAGTGACCTCTTGGTGCATGACAACACCAACTCAACTGAGCCATTCTGGCTGGGCATCATTTTCAAGTTATAACCGCAAGAAAATACTCGCCTTTTCTATAACTGTGATAAACTTAAGTAATGAACTTCTTTTTTTCTATGTCTAAGAATTCTCTTTTTTTTTTCCATTTTTGCTCAGTGTCTCCACTCCTACTACCTCCTCCACCCCCGCACCCCCAACTTCCCACCACCCGCGCTGTCCGCCTGCTCTCTGGCGAGGACTTTCTCTATTTCTTGATAGTTCCATTTGTTCATTAAATTCCACACGGGAGTGAAATTATGTGGTACTTCTCTTTCTCTGATTGGCTTTTTTCACTTAGTATAATATTCTCCAGCTCCATCCAGGCTGTTGCAAAGGGTAAAATTTTCTTCCTTTATAAGGCAAAGTAGCAATGCATAAATGTATCACAGATATTTTACCCACTCATCTACCGATGGACAATTGGGCTGCCTCCAAATCTTCACTATTGTAAATAACGCTGCAGTGGACATAGAGGGGCATATATTCTTTCAAATTAGTGTTTTGGGATTCTTCAGATAAATTCCCAGAAATGGAATTGTTGGGTCATAAGGCTGTCCCATTTTTTTTTTTTTAACATTTTGAGGTAACTCCATACTGCTTTCCAGAGTGGCCGCACCAGTTTGCACTCCCACCAGCAGTGCACAAGGATTCCACTTCTTCGCAGCCTCATCCAACACTGGATATTTGTTGATTTATTGATGATAGCCATTCTGATAGGTATGAGGTGATACCTCATTTTGGATTTAATTTGCATCTCTCTGGTGATTAGTGACATTGAGCATCTTTTCCTATGTGTGTGGGCCATCTGTATGTACTCTCTGGAGAAGTGTCTATTTAAGTCGTTAGCCCATTTTTTATTTGATTGTTTGGATTTTTTATTTTTTGGTGTTGAGTTTTATACATTCTTGATAAATTTTGGATATCCATCCTTTATCAGAGGTTTAATTGGCAAGTATGTTCTCCCATTCAATGGGTTGTCTTTTCATTTTGTTGATGGCTTCCTTTGCTGTGCAAAGCTCTTTAGTTTGATGTAGTCCCATTTGTTTATTTTTTCTTTTGTTTCCCTTGTCCTGGGACAGTGAATGGCAAAGTGCGGCTCCCGAGCCACATGAGGCTCTTTGGCCCCTAGAGTGTTCTAACTCCACTTCTTCAAAATAGACTCACCCAGGCCCAAACCGACTTCTGCACATGGGCCATGAAGTTTCAGTTGCACTGTATGTGTGCGTGCACCGCACACGGTATTTTGTGGAAGAGCCACACTCAAGGGGCCAAAGAGCCACATGAGGCTCGAGAGCCATGGTTTGCCGACCACTATCTTAGGAGATAGATCAGAAAAAAATATTGCTACCGAAATGTCTGAGATTTTACTAGAATTTTTATGGTTTTGAGTCTGACATTTAAGTCTTTAATAAATTTTTAGTTTATTCTTATGCGCAGTGTAAGAAGGTGCTCTAATTTCATTTTTTTTGCATGTATCTGTCCAATTTCTCACCACCATTTATTGAATAGACTATCTTTAGTTCATTGTATGTTTTTGCATCCTTGTCAAATATTAATTGGCTCTAAAGATATGGGTTTATTTTTGATTCTGTATTCTGCTGCATTGATCTGTATGTCAGATTTTAAGCCAGTACCACAGTGTTTTAATTGATATGGCCTTGATATCAAATATTGTGATTCCTCCAACTTTGCTCTTCTTTCCCAAGAGCACTCTTGCTATTTGGGGTCTTTGGAACTTCTTGATAATCATGATTTCATGAAGAAAATTGCTTCCCACTTTTCTGCAACTGCCTCTGTCACCTCATCATTAGGGAAAATAGACTTGTATTTATTGTTCCAAACCTTTCTAAGTAAAACTTAATTTTCCTTAATGTTTAGTGGGGGGGGGGGGGAAGCACACAAACGTCTCTTTTTGCTTTTATGTTCTTTGTATCTAAGATGGTTCATGCTATTAATATAAAACTTGTATAAAACAATAATTGACAATAATTGCACAGTTGAATAAAAATAAGCAAGTTTAGAGTGTTTTAGTTGAACTTTTAAAAATATTCTTTTAGGTAGTCTTAAAATGAAAGTGATTTTAATATGCTCATTGAATTCAACAAAATTCAAATACAGACTTACAGCTGTTAAAATCATGAAATTGACACTGTTTTATCATCACTATTTAGAATTTATTTTATAATAGGAATTAGGTTTTGTTATGTACAATTACCAAAAACATTTATTGTTTAAAAAAAGAATATTAATTATGTAAATATGCCTACTAAATACCTGATATTCAAACCAAACTATTAAGATTTATAATTAATCTTATCTTTGCATTTGATAATGCTCTTTAAAAGTTTGGCTGCACCAGCCATATTACAACAATGAGCATAATAGAAAAGCTTCTGGATTTATTTTTGTTTTGTTTTTAGATGTGATTTTATGTTTTTATTACATTTAAGTTTTTTATCTCCTCGAATAGACTTTTTCTTTTAAGTTTATTTGATTCAAGGATTTTAACCTTCTCTAAATGGGTTAAATGGGTTTTGTTGGATGTTTTATGATATCTTGATTTTCTGTTTTATTTCCTCCTTAGCTCTTCTTATTACAATCTAATTGTACTTATTTGGGTTTCTATGGTCTGTCTCATGAACTAGAATGTTAATTCCATGAAAATTTGTTTGTTTGTTTATTCTTGTGTCTACAGAGACTAGAACAGTCCCTGGCATGTAGTATGTGCTCAATTTTTTTTAATAAATAAAAGGCAATGCAGTGCCTGAATAACAAGACCAGTTGGAGCCAGATAGCTACCTATAAGTGGGTCACATAATCCCTACTTTACAATGGGTGCTTCATTCCTGTTACCTGCCCACTTCACTGATGTATGTTCTCTGCCTAACTTTGATTAACTTCTGAGATTATAACCCTTGAAACATGCTTCCAATGTATTATTCTCTAACGTATCTTAAGTGAAACACTTAGGTCAATAATTCATTTGACAGATATTACCATGATAGATTGTATCCTCACATGAAACTCGTGAGCCCTCCCACCCATTAAAAGAAGGGCATGCATTGATGCGAATGAAGTCGCACCTGTAAGAGGTGTATAGGACATCGGTGTGCTCCACCATACCCAAGGAAAACCATGGCATATGTGTCTACTGTAAACCTAAGTAAGACATACGGTAAGAATTCCACCCAAAACAGGTGTATTTCCATGTCAGAATCATTTTAAGTTTGCAGGAATCTATTTTGTTCTATTTCACCACTTATCAGGTTAGTGCATTGATCAATTACACATCAGTCACAATTTTATTGACACTGTTACAATGTATATGAGCTGGAGCTGCAGCATCACAAACTTAAATCAGGACAGGGGAGATGTTGTCCTCTGGATCAGCACCCCGCACCCTGCAGGTGTTGTTTGGAGGACACGGATTAGGGGAAGAAATGGGCACACTGTGTTGCCATAACAACATTATGGGGAAAACCACCTTGCATTTCAGTGGCAAACGACTTGAGCATTTATGTCCTGCTTGCTTATCTGTGGGTCCGGCAGTTTGGCTCTCTTAGGTTGGGTGCAGCGGGCTGGAGTGCAAAAGGCAGAGGCCCGTATTTTCAAGTACGTTGTTCTCCTCAGACTGTTCATGTGGTCAAGTCACAGCACGAAACATTCCAAAAAGAGCAGGGATATACACGCCACCCTTCCTGAGCCAGAGCAAGGGTGCCTTTGTCAATAGTACTCAGGGAGATAAAAGTTTAGAACAATGACACAACCTGACATGTACCCACATTACATGGAGACAGAGACTCTGTTACCTGTGATCCTAATTAGACCTTAGTATGCAGTCAGATTTTAAAATTCAGGTGGTGCCCTTTTTCTGGCCAAGACGAACTACCAACATAGACTACGAAGAGTGAAGACTGGTCAAGCACTTTACCCTCTGGACGTGAGGTTCTAAGAACATGGATATTAGAACTGGAACTGCAAAGCACTGGCATCTCAAAAGCTTTGAGACAGCAATAACCACAGGACCTGAGGAGTCACTGTGTCTCCAAAGATGTGGGCAGAAACCACCTTTTTGCAATTTCTCTAATGGAATTACAATCAACCACAGGCTTGTTGTGGAATAAGGCTCCACGGGGTATTTCCGGTTTGGCTTATACAGTGTTTCCCAAACTTTTGACAGATGTGTACCCCTTCTATAATTTTCGTAACGCTGAGTACCACTCATCAAAAAAAAAAAAAACTGGATGTATTTTAATAACAATCAAAATATATTTATTTTTTTATTTTTTTGGTACATACACAAAATAATAATAAATGAAAAATAAAATTATTCATAATAAAGTATAAATAAAAGTTATATTATAAATAACATTTATTTGAACACCAGACCATCTCACTCCTCACAAGACTGTCTTGACTTGACTCATGAGGAATGTAGAATTAGGCACAGCTAAGCACAGTGCAGTGAATATCCCCACCAAACTCTGGTGCAACACGTACCCCCACCAAACTCTTCCTGTACCCCTGGGACCACACTTTGGGAAACACTGGATGAAAACAATGCAGTAGTGTACAACGTTTTCTCTCTCTCTCTCTCTCTCTCTCTCTCTCTCTATATATATATATATATATATATATATATATATATATATCAATGTATTTATATGGTTATTTCACAAAATATTACTTTAATCAAATCACATGGGTAAATGTCATTATTCTACTATTTTTTCTCTAAATAGATAAAATTTTATCAAAGATCATTTTTTCAGCCAAATGTGCTATATAGTTTTGATGATGTTTTCTTATTATTTGACAAACTTTCCATCAAACCTGGCTTCCACTAAAAGGAACAGTGTGCTAAAGAAGAAACACATATGTTTATGTCTCTAAATCCAAAGGGAAGACAATATTTTCTTGGTCCCAAATTGAAAGATTCTTCCAGGACAAACAAAGGATTGCCAGTGGAAACTCTGGATACTAGTATTTCAAATGAGCTAGGGAAGCTGGAAATTTTGTGAAACAAAAACATACAATAATTTCAAATTACACACATTCACAGAACAAATCTTTGCCAAACTGGCTGCTCAGATATTATTTTTCCACCTAAATAGTTTAATGGCTTTTCTTTTAAGTATTAGTTGAAAATATTTACCTACAAGCTCAAAGGAGTCTACTGGAGTTGATTAAAATTTGGTTGGAAATATTCTAAGTTTTTAAAAAATGATTCATTATGAAGAAAAGTACAGAATGTTTTCTTGTCACTAACAATAAAATCAGAAACATAAAATGTGGTCTCTTCTCAATTACATGCGAAATGTCATTGACAACAATAAAGTTACAAGTAATTTACAAATTATGTACTAAGAGTAGAATTAATAAATACAATGAGAGAGATTAGTGACTTTAGCTGCCTAAGATGAAAGAATTAAGAAGCCCAGCTCAATAAGTTGTGTGAAAGTGTTAAAACTCCAAATTCTTCAAAATATTTAATAAACAGACAAAAATAACAAGCAACAAATTGGAAAAGAAATCCCTTGGCTTAAACCACTAAGTAGAAGAGAGACTATAAAATTTGCACAACCTGACCACTCCCTTGTTTAAAAACAATCATTTAATAAACAACTAGAAGCAAGAAATTCTCTCCTGATTTTCAACCAAAACAGCTCAACACTGACTGGACTAGTGGGTCTAATTATGTGCTAGAACATAGGCCTCTTGGAGCACTGTTCATTTTTTCTTTTTTTTTTTTTTTGCCAGAAAACTCCCTCACCCCCTCAAGAATGTTTTTTATTAGAGTTAGCAAATACAGGAATTTTAGTTTTTATTTTATGGTCACTGGCATCAGTGGTTACAATTTGAAATAACTACCGTATCTTAGCAACTCCAATCTTAACAAAATAAATACAGCGAGGAGCAAGCAGGCTCCATGCCACACTAGCATCTCGTCAGGGAAGAAAGGGCAAGGCACAGAGGAGCACTCTCCCGTGGTGTGCTGGGCCTGACAGCTCTCCCCGGCCACAATCCCGACCTGGCCTTCCATTTCACAGCAGGAGCACCTGCAATGATATATTTTAGGGGGGAAATTCCTTCACTTAGTCCTTCCTACAAGGGCAGACATGAAAGAGGAAGGAAAACGGATGTTTTGAAAAAAGAAAGATGTGAGGGGGGAGATAAATTTAAGTATTATTTTGCTCTCTTTTTTTTTCCTCCTGGGACATGGTGGCCCAATGGGGCTTTTCTCCTAAATTTCATAGAAACCAGTGTTCATACTTGCATAGCCTGATGTATTTCCTCCCTTAGATACTAGAGCCTGGTGTAGCTCCAAATTATGACTAAAATAAGAAAGAGGGTACTAAATAAATCTTTAGTGAATAAATTAACAAATCCACTTCTGTCCTCTCAAACAGGTTTGAAAATATTGAAGACAAAAATCTACTGAACCTATTTCATTCCCTGGATAGATTCTCACAGGGTTCCTGATGTAGAATTAACCTGGATAGATGGCTCACAGTGTTTCTGGAGTAGAATTAAATTCGCATTCAACATGGTCCAAATACCCACATCCATCTGAAGTCAACCTGAGGCTATGCAATTTCAAAGAAAGATCAGGGACTTTGTGGTTAGATAGACTTCACTAGGGACCATTATGTCATCATTTCCAGCTCTGTGAACTTATAATATTACATTTAACATCTCTGATCTTCGGTTTCTTTTCAGCCAAATGGGATAAAACTCCCTAAGGAAAAAGATGGCGGTAAAGTTGTCAATTGGAATAATGTATGTAAAGCTCCCTAGCTCATTTCCTTGTAAGTACATTTACCATCAACAAAGTTAATTCACTTCCCTTTTCTTGATTTCCTTTCATCTGAGTCACATAGGCCACCATCAACAAACACATCACATCTGACAGCCTACTCAACACTGTCCCGCTTGTACTGACCAGGCTTACCACCACTCCCCAGGACATTTCGCTGTTGAGTTCTTTGGTTCATTACCTCTTGAATCTGTTTTATCCTGTCCATTTCCAATTATAAGTTGATATCTTGTTTAAGGCTTCATTAACTCTTGCTTGATTGCAAGAGCCCAGCATTGCTCATCTAATCTAATCTTGGCCTTCCAATCTGCTGCCAGAATTTTCTTTCTGATTTTGACCAGGTATTTTTCTGCTTTAAATTCTCCTTTCTATGTATATGAGGCCTTTATTTCTAGGCTATCCCTATTTCTCAAGTCTCATTTCCTGGAATTCTTCTTACCATGAACCCTATACTCCAGTCCATTAAGTCTGCTTCTATTGCTGCTTCATGACTCAATACTTTGACAATTCTTACACCATTTATATAAAATTATTTTTTGCCCAGTTGACAAACTCCATAGTATGTATACAATAAAAACATAATCAATCATAATGATGATGGAGAGAAAAGGGTTTATAGAAGAAGTCACAGGACCTGTAAGAGCTGCAGAGATGGGAATGAGCTGCACCCCATTCGCATGTGGTGGCTGAGAGTCTGGAGGGATACCTAGCTGTAGAGTTCCTCCCCTGCCCAGAACACCAATGCCAGAGAGAGGAGCCCCACAACATCTGGCTGTAAAAATCAGCAGGAATTCTATCCCTCTGGATGAGACAGAGGGCTGCTGGCAACCCAGGCATCCATCCTCATGCACAGACTCACTCACTTGCAGGCACTTGCCTGGCCTCCAGTGGAAAACCTGCAGTCAGGGATTGAAGGGGGAACAGAGACATATAGAACAAAACTGAGTTACATGGATCCCTGCCCCCACATGGCCAAATCTGAATCTGTCCTACTCTAGTGAATGCCTCTCACCCCATCACTCAGATGACTTCTTGAGACCCACCTTTTACTATTGCCTTATAGGTAGCCAGCACCAGGCCTCAGCAGGCCCTTTTTCTGGATGGTTCTAGGCCCCGTCCTGGGGTCAGGAGGCTCAGTTCACAGTGGGGCCATTCCCACACTCCTCCAGGCCAAGCACAGACAACTACCAACTGTGGGTCACTTTGTAGCTCCTCCCAGGTAGCCAGGGTTGGTCACACTCAGCTGTTTGCCTGACCCTTCACTGAACCCCCCCCCCCAGGAAGACCCAGACCAATGCACTCAGTGGCCTGCTTCAGACCACAAAAGAGCACGACTCAATTAGCTTTATAAGTGGCACGCCCAAGATGGGGGTCTCAGCAGGCACCAGAGCCCACTGAGGAAGTTACAGCCTGTCTTCACAACCAGTCGGCCTTAGGGTCAACCCCAGCCACTGATATGCTAACACCAACAATGCTCACAACACAATCAGCACAGGGACACTCCTGGAGCATCCAGTTTGGGAGACTGTGCCCCTCGGCCCACAGGTTGCCAGCTACCTAAGGTCACCCTGCCAAGACTGGGAGATATAGGACATTTACCTAACGCACAGAAACAAACAAAGGGAGGCAGTGAAAAGGAAGAGACAAAGAAACATGTCCAAAATTTTTTTTTAAAAAGACAAACTACAGAAAAATAACTAAATGAAACAGGGGCAAGTAAACTACAGATGCAAAGTTCAAAACACTATAAGGATTCTCAAAAAAAAACTCAGTGAAAACTTCAACAACAAAATAGTAAGCATATAAAAGGACATCAAAATCATAACAAAGAATCAGAAACGAAGAACACAATAACTGAAATAAAGACTATCCCAGAAGGAATCAATAGCAGATTAGATTAGGTAGAGGATTGAATCGATGATTGAAAGACAAGATAACAGTAAAAATTAAAACAGTAAAAATAATTTTTTTTAAATGAGGATAGTTTAAGAGATCTCTGGGACAACATCAAATATCACAACATCTACATCACAGGTGTACCAGAACCAGAAGAGGAAGAGCCAGGGATTAAGAATCTATTTGAAAAAAATGACTAAAACCTCCCTAATCCAGTGAAGGAAACACAAGTCCAGAAAGCACAGAGTCCTAAACAAGTTAAATCCAAAGAGGCCCATACCAGGACAGGTCATAATAAAAACACCGAAGGTTAAAGAAAGAATCTTAAAACAGCAAGAGAAAAGCAGTAAGTTACCTACAAGGTAGCTTTCAGAAGACTATCAGTTGATTTCTCAACAGAAGCTTTGCAGGCCAGAAGGGATTGGCATAAAATACTCAAAGTGATTTAAAAAACAAACAAATAAACAAACAAACAAGGACCTGCAACCGAAACTACTCTACCCAACAAGATAATAATTCAAAATGGAGAGATAAAGAGCTTCCAAGGCAAGAAAAAGCTAAAGGAGTTCATTACCACCAAACCAACATGACAAGGAATGTTAAA
Organism: Vespertilio murinus; assembly: GCA_963924515.1. Classification (NCBI taxonomy): domain Eukaryota; kingdom Metazoa; phylum Chordata; class Mammalia; order Chiroptera; family Vespertilionidae; genus Vespertilio; species Vespertilio murinus. The sequence goes on along the minus strand of OZ004715.1, from coordinate 52,899,286 downwards.
GGGATTTTTTCAGAAGAAAAAAATAAAAGAACATAAATATGAATTCAAATATGACAATACCTACATGCCTATCAATAATTACTTTAAACATAAATAGATTAAATGCTCTAATCAAAAGACAGAGGGTTGTTCAATGAATAATAAAATAAGACCCATGCATATACTATCTACAAGATACCCACTTCAGATCCAAAGACCAATCTAGATTGAAAGTAAAGGCATGTAAAACGGTATTTCATGCAAATGGAAACAAAAAAAGCTGGGGTAGCAATACTTATATCAGACAAAGTAGACTTAAAACAAAGACTATAATAAAAGACAAAGAAGGACATTTCATAATGACAAAGAGATCAACCCAAAAAAGGATATAAATATCTATGTACCCAACCTAAGAGCAACTAAAGATGTAAAGCAAATATTGACAGATATAAAGGATAAACATTGATAGTGATGTAGTCTTAGTTGGGGACTTTAACACCCCCTGGTCATTAATCAATGGATAGATCCTCCAAACAAACGCCAACAAGGAAACAGGGCCTTAAATGACACATTAGAGCATGTGCTATTTATTTTATTATTTCTTTCTTTCTTTTTTTCTTTTTTTTAATGTATTTTATTGAGTTTTTACAGAGAGGCAGAGAGAGTTAGAAACATCGATGAGAGAGAATCATCCACCAGCTGCCTCTTGCACACCCCCTACTGGGAATGTGCCCCGCAACCAAGGTACATGTCCTTGACCGGAATCGAACCCGGGACCTTTCAGTCCGCAGGCCGACGCTCTATCCACTGAGCCAAACTGGTTTCGGCTCTTTTTTTCTTGATATGAGAGAGGAAAAGAGAAACACACACACACACACACACACACACACACACACACACACACACACAGATTGTTTTGTTGCCTCCCACGTGTGCCCCAACCAGGGATTGAACCCACAACCTGGGTATGCACCATGACTGAGAATTAAACCTGCTACCTATTGGTGTATGAGACAATACTCCAACTAACTGAGTCACACTGGCCAGGGCGAGGTAGGTTTAATTGATATCTTTAGATCATTTCATCCCAAACATCACAATATACATTCTTTTCAAATACACATGAAACCAGCATTATTATCCCAAATATAGTAGCAAGCTAAATGCCCATCAATGGACAATTGAATAAAGAAATGGTACATATACAATGGAACATTACAGGGCCATAACGAAGAATACACTCTTACAATTTGCAACAACCTGGATGGACTGAGAGAGCATTAAGCTAAATGAAATAAGTCAGGCAGAGAACGACAAATACCATATAATTCAACTTATATGTGGAATCTAAGAATGAAAGAAATGAACAAACAAAACAGAAACAAACTCACACTAGTAGATACAGAGAACAAAGTGATGGCTACCAATGAAGAGGGTTTGGACAGCTGTGTGAAACAGTGACGTGTTTAAAGAGTATAGGTTTGAGGTTACAAAATAGGCATGGGGATATAAAGTGCAGCACTCTCTATCCCTCTCTCTTCCTCTCCATAAAAAAATCAATAAAATATATTTTAAAAAAGAGAATATTCTGTTAAGGACCTATAATAATTAATTATTGAGCAAAAGTCATGAATAAATATAATATTATTATTAATTACTATCCTGTGGGGAGGAAAATTATTTATAAATTTTTAAGATGGTGAGATTGTTTTAAGGATAACACAAATTAAAATTATATTGCTCTTCTTTATAAACTTTCTACATCCCAATTATAATATTTCTAAATAGTTTACAGTGCCTTGCTTTCATCATTAAACACAGATGCCCAGTTAAGTTTAAATGTCAGATAAAAAATGCATACTTTTTGGTATGAAGTATTCCCGTATATTACAGGGGACATACGCGTCACTTTATCTGAGATTCACACTGAACTGAGCGTGCTGTGTCTGTGTCTGTCTGCCGGACCTGGCAGGCCTCGCTGGGCCCCGGACAGACTCGGGGCTGTGTGTCCCGCAGACACCTCGCCGCTGCGTCCCGCTTTCGCTCCCAAGCCGCTTCTGGTTCATCGCACAAGGAACAAAATGCGACCTTTCCCCTTGCATCCTCCTGAGGAGAACACTCTCTCTAAATGGGTGGAAGTCTCAAAAATGAAAGGTGACTGAACTGCTCCAGAAGCTCGAGCTGTCAATACTTGACGCTTTTAAGTAGTTGCCATAATTCACCCCAGAAGCATCTGCATATTTTGTGGAGTTTTTCACGGTGTGCAGTGAACTTTGATATCTTTGGGGAATAAAAGAGCTCTCTGTCTGTCTATCTACACGTATATATTTAACAATGCGAGTTATTGTTACAAACGCGGCTGTTGTCAGCTCCAGCTCCCGGTGGGAACAAAGGAGGCGCGGCAGGCGGGGGCTGAGCGCCTCCCCGCTGGCTGACGCGGCCCCAGCGCGGCTGTCTCCCCGCCAGGCAGACGTTAAACGCTGGTGGTGACAGAGGAGCACGTTTTAAATTGTCAACCTTCACGATGTCCTTTTGAAGAGTAGCAATTACATAACCGGGAGCTTTATTTTGCATTTGGAATATATATACATAAAGCACGTCGCAGTGTTAAGCACGACCCCAGAGCTGAATTTTTTATAGGAATTATTTATTTTTTACTATTACCTTTTTTCCCTTTATTACCAAGTAACTAGTTGAAACTGCCATCAATATTAAGTAAGTAGTACAGAATTGCAACTGTTTTCTATTTAAATTATTAACAAATGTATTTAATCAGGCCATTGACCATATGCCATTTTTTAATCACATTCGAAGTCCAGTGTGTAATGTTGCAAGGGTTACGCTTTTTGTCATTTTTATAACATTAAAAGAGTTTGTTAATATTCTAACAATTTATTAAAGTTTAAGTCATTTCCTATTAGGCAATGGGAGAAGAAAATGCTATCCAAAAAGTAATTTTATGTCACCAAAACATCATTTAGTCTTTTTTTTTCTAATTCTCTTCTCCTTTTGAAATAATTTTAGGAAAAGCTCTTTAAAAATGCAGACAATGCCAAGAGAAAAATGCATTGCGAGTACCTTAAATAGTTAATGTATTTTCTAAATGAATGATTTAAAATAGCTATTAAAGGAGAGGAAATGAGCTTAGGTTTCTAGTAATGACTTCTCCTCTTCAAAATGAAATCTGTAAATCCCTGATCACAATCCCAAACCCCCAAAGGGCGTGGCGTCCCGGGACCGGGCTCACGGCTGCGGGGCCAGCAGCCCCAATGCGTGCCGTGGTTTTTATAGATGTAATTTGGGAGAATATTCAAATTTTATAATCCTGGGCACAGTTTATGAATGAATTTCCTTTTTAAAGTCCATTGTTCTAGAAACCAACTTTTCCACCCAAATTGTAACCAGAGCATATAGGAATGTGAGCGGAGCACAGATATGTACCTACAGAGACATGTGCATATGTGCTTATATATGCATGCACACACATGCACAAAATATAAGTGCCATTTTATTCGTAGCAGCATAATGACTCAGCCTGTGATTGTTAATAAAAGTGCATTTCTAACCATCGAATTGGAGTCTATTATTCTAAGTTAATTGCTTTGCCCTAAAGAGACTTTCAGCGGGCTGGCAGCCTGTTTGTGTCAGTTTCATTTTATTCACCAGTCAATCTTGTCTCCTCTTCTTTTTAAAGCCCATATATTGATCAAGTAGATTTTTCAGCATACCTCCGCAGCTTTCACAGCATCTTTACACATAAAAATAATCTTGCTATCATCAGATACATTTTGATTACTTCATTCATTTGCCTGTTATCTTCATTGCTACTTCAGGAGCAAATAGATGCCCCTCTGATGGGCCCGTGGTCCTGCCTTTGCACAGAATAGATGGAATTCCTTAAAGAGGCGTTTGGCAAAAGTGGCGGCAAGGAAGTGCACGCTGCGGCGGGCTGCAGGGCTGCTGGCGGCGGGGCAGAGGAGCTTGTGGCAGTGGGCATGCTTCTTTCCCGAGGGCCCGCAGAGGAGAGAGCGCCTGGCTGAGGTGTGGCCTCGGAGGAGAGGGGACTCTCAGCGGGTGAAGTGGCTTGAAGAACCAATGGGCGCCATGCTCCCTTTGAGCCAAAGGAGAACAGGAGAGCAGGGACAGAGAGCGGGGGGTGAGGGTAGAAAGGCAGCTAAGCTAGAAAATCTGAACAGAGATAGAATCTTCCTTCGGTGAGTCCGGCTGCAAAGAGCATCACGGGGTGAGGAGGTAATCAGCAGATCAGAAGCAAAGCTGCTAAAAGGCGACCCTCGCCTCCTCCCTCCTCTGTTACTCGGGCCAGGAGACTGTGGGCAGTAGGTCAGAGTTTCTCCAGGGCCTGGGGTACAGGGCCCCCAGCATCCGCCAGGACACAAGGCTCTCAGCATCGGCACTGTCCCAAGCCGGTGCTTTGTATGGAAATCCCTGTACCTCAGCCAGCCTCGCCTGCCCTGGCCTTTGATCAGTGACTCTCTACTGCTGGTTTCCGCGGGGACATTGGGGACACTTAGAGACACTTGTGGCGGGGGGGTGGGAGGGGTCCGCTCTTTGGTGAGAGGCTGAAGTGCACAGCCCACAACCCACAGCTCAGGGTTTGCCCAAAGGACAGCAGTGCTGAGGGGAGCCTGCTCTCCCAGGGGGCCTGGCACGCACTTGGCGGAAAAACAAAGCCTGCAGCAGGCAGGCGGCGGGAGGAGGGCTCCATGGCCCGGAGAGCGAGGCTGAGGCCGAGCAGGAAGCTGCAGAGCCCCCCCCCCACACACACACACACACAAGGGGAAACAGCCTGCACCAGGAACGGTTGAGCAGAACACAACCCCCACTTTGAGGGAACAAAGAAAAATGAAAATCATTGCTTGAGAGAAGATGTTTCAGAGGCCTCCAAGACAAACCAACTGAAAAGCCCAATAAAGAGTCTCAGTAAGAAAAATTGTGTCACGGTCCCCAATCCTCAACAGACCTTAGCAAGAGGTTCATGAGCCAAAGACTGGCGCCTGCAGAAGACAAAGACGCAGGAGATCATATCGTCTGGAGGAGGGTCGCTGGTAAGCGGCGGGAGGAAGATGCACCTTACAGTTCGGACTCCTACAAAGAATACCCAGAAATGTGCTAAAACCTGGCACAGTGACTGCCGCCTCTCTGCGCTGGGAGATTAGTATTTAGTTTAAGCCTGGGGCAATATTTTTAAAACCTTTTTTTTTTTTTGGACGGATGCTTCGTACCCCACCTAACTAGATACCCCGCCACCAGGCCACTCCCCGCACAGATGGCCCAGCCATTTGCTTTTCCAAATACTCCATATTTCCACAGCCGCCCACCAGACAAGAATTAGATTAGCAATGCTGTGTAAACTTTCCCATCCCTGACACAATGAGATTCCAGAACATGTACGTGTGCAGCTAAAAGCAGCATTATACATAATGTACTGTAATTCCAACAGACAAGTTGCTATCTTCCGTAGATATACACATTTTCCATGCCAAACACATGAACGTCAATACATTTTTCTCAAGTTAAAATGGAAACCATTTAACAGATATAATGGGCACCATGACTTTCGTTCTGCATTACTAATGCAGCAGAGGAGGGAAGCTTTGGCAGGGATCGCACTGAGACCAAAAATGTAAAAAAACAGGAAACAACTTAGAGTTATCACTGCTGTCAAGCTATTGTCCCAAAGCCCGGTCAAGGAATCCAAGGGCACAGAGATGTTACATGGCCAGAAGTCCAACTCCTTACTCACATTTTACAGATGAGAATGTAAAAAATGGACAAAATAGGAATTGGGTTTTTACAGAAAGATCAGAGGGGTGTTAGCATCCCTTCCCCCATTCCTGAGGAGAAGGTGCCATAGAGAACTTGATTTTAGGGAGACTCAATGATGAGTAAAGGAGAGTTAGGAAGATTATCCATAAACCCAAACCCTGAGCCGCTAATGTCACTGCAGGAAAAACACATTTGTCAAGTCTCCTTTCCATCTCCCTTGGAAAATGTCAGAAACAATAATACACGTCATCAGCTCTTAACCTCATCGCAAGTCTTTCCAGCACCTACCATCGTTACTTCAGTCATTATACTCCGAAGAACTTTTTCTTTGGTGCTATGAGATTTAAATAATACAGTTAAAGCCCTAAACAAATGTTTGTTTGTTTGTTTGTTTGTTTCTGTTTGTTTTTAACACAAGGTTATTGGAATCAAGCAGACCTCAATTCTAAGCTTAGCTCTACTACTTTCAAACTGAGTGGCTTGGGCCAATACCGTTACCAGACTTTCAGTCTCTCCCTCTGTTCGATGGGAATAATAAAAATAAAGACTAACAATCCCTGACGTGGAGCCCGTTGCATCTCCGCCACGGCCATTCTCTGGCCGCACTGACAAAGGGGTGTGCGCATGCACAGTGCTGGGCTCGTAGCAGAGCCGGCTCCGCAGGCCCTGGAGGAGGAGGCGGAGGCTGTCTTCCTAGGCTCATCGTGTTCCCCCAGGGACTTGCCTTTGTTTGATTTTATTTCTCCCCTTAGGAAAACATCTCTCCCAAGTGCAATGCGAAGAGTGAAAATGTGATAATATGCAGGAAGATCAAACTAGCTATTCTTTCAAAATATCACTCCCCCACTACCACAGCCCTCCGGCTGCTGGCCTGTGCGTGCCTGTCCCCCCAGCGGCAGGCCTCCGGGCACCCCCCTGTTAACGCTGGGACAGCAATTCGGCTGCAGGTGGAAATGGTGGGCGGAGGAAATGACAGATATCTCTGACTGTGAAAGGTCCAGATGAGTTAGTAAGCTATTAACTTGGATCATTTTTCAAATGATGAATCAACTTTTATGAGAAATATTCAATGCTTTCAAACTGCTTATCAATATCTTAACTCTGTCATTGTCTAGGCCTGTATTACTGAACATTTAAGAACACCGCTTAATATTCTGTTGGATTATAGTGATGTGCCCTAGAGTATAAAAACATCTAAAAAATTTAGTTTATTTCTGTCTTCTCAAGGGGAATAAACGTTTCAAAATGAGGGTCTTCTAGGGGTACCATGTTTAGCCAGGTGAAAACCAAACCGATCGGTTCGACAGTCAGCAATAGAAAGAGAAACAGATTAAGTACTTATAATTAAAGCTTGAGGAATGGAAGAATTCACACTTTCTTAGAGCTATTATTTCAGACAGTCTGGTGTCAGAATTAAAAGCCAACCAGTGCATCTGTTTATATTGCCAAGGATTTTCACAGAAGAAGGGCTAGGAAACACATATTTTTTAATTAGGGTCCAAATTCCAAAGAGCACACACAAAAAATAGTACTTCAAAAATATATGTTCTTGTGATTTGTATTGTCCAATGTCTAAACAAAGACAAAAAATCCTGTTCCTTACTTCTCCTTCACGAACACAAGTGGAAGGTTTTTTAAAAATGTAATTCTGTTGCTTTGGCCACGGACTCCTTTTTGTTTTCTGCTGCTTCTGGCTGAGCTCCCGCGCCTCCTTCCCGGATGGAACGGATGGAACGGCGGAGGCACCGAAGGAAGGCAGGCTCCTCACCGGCGGCTCGCACACGGCCCCCTCTCCGGCCCTCAGAGCCGGGTCACGGCGGCCACCGAAAGTTACCGTTTTACCCTTTGAAAGTGCACCTCCTATGCTTACAGTCTGAGGTCACTCTTTGCTTAGGCTTTGAATGAAAGGAAAGTCTTTTTTTTTAAATCCATGCTGATAATGTAGGACATCGTCCTACTCAGATCTGTCACCAGCCCTACATCTGCCCTTCACCCTCAACGTGAGAGGCAATGCCTGCAGTCCCAAAGATTTCTGTTTTGTTCATTTCTAATACGGTTTTGTTTAGAATAACATAACAAAATAAAAATATAGTTTCCCTACACAAAAGGGGATAGAATGTATTGATCACCTACTTGCCAGCCAGTGGGCTTGCTGTTGGAAGCGCGGAGCTGAGAAAGTCATCTCTCCCACGGGAGTCAGGGTTCACGGAGTCAGGAACACGGAGTTGGGAAAGTCATCTCTCCCACGGAGTCAGGGTTCCAGCACAGCACAGCCGAGGGAGAGAGGGTGGGTGAGAGACGATCGGTCTCACCCTCTCGTTCGGTGGAGGAGGAAAGGAGGCTCCCCAAAGCCCGAGCTCCTCACAGGACTGGAGTTCACACCCCCGAATTAAAAGCTCGTGTGTCTAAACAGCAATAGGTATACTTCTCCCCAGAAAATGATGGTTTGTTTTTCCCCAAAACAATAATCCCCAGCCTTGAAAGTCGAGGCAGCTGGCTCAGAGTTGAGAACAGGGCACAGGCACAGCTGGTGGATGGTGGGAGGGAGGGAAGCTTTCGAGCTCAGGCCCAACGGAACGCTCGCCTTGAATCTACTATACCAGTGGTCGGCAAACCATCAGTCAACAAAGGGCAAACCGTGGCTCTCGAGCTGCAGTTTGCTGACCACTTTACTATATCTAACCAGGTGGGTGATGTTGGCAAAAATAGAACTCTGAAAAGGACTCAGATTATTAAATACTTTTAATTAAGATAGCAATACCTATATGACAGGTATACATTTCACCAAATAATGTAATTGGGTAGGTACTGAATATATACACAGGTGCCTGTTTCTCCTGCTCTCTGATAGCAATGGAATAGGACTGAAGAAAGAACGGGTCAGCAGAAATCACATCTCAGCTCCTCTGCTTCTTACCAGCCATTTCAGCGTGAGATCCACCCTCCAGCTTTAAGCCACTTTTATAGATCATTTTTGGCACCTTCACAAGATTAAACATTTCCACGCTGAACATTTTGGGAGTTAGAAACCAGAGACTAAACAATTGCATTTAGAGATTTTTTTTTCTCTCAGAGAATTCTATCAGTATACACCCTCTAAGAAAATATGGGGAGTATACAGAATCAGAAGAAGTATTTAAAATAAATTAAACCTCCTATATAATGGTGTGAGTCTCATTCCATTAGAAATCACAGCCAGCATAGGTCAGGGAGTCTGTAGGCCCGGAGGTAGGATGTCCAGGAGACAAGCCTTAGCAGCAGGAAGGCCGGCCCCGAGGCCGTAATGCAGGCCCGCCTTTCCGTCCTCTACTCAGCGGGTTGGCCCCAGCTTTGCTTTATTCTCAGGCTTTTCACACGGCAAGAAAGATGGCTCTGTCAGTCACAGCTTAGCCCACCTTCCCAAAGGAGAGAGCGCCCATCCCTGCCAGTCCCAGGGCCTGGCCTGCCTGCTGCACCTGCTCTCAGAGCCAGCCTGCAGAGCTGGCCGGGGAGCCCAGGCCTCAGGCCAGCCCCATGCACAGAGCAGGCCGGGGGAGGGCACCCCCCCAGCCAAGGGGATAGCCCCCCGGAAAGGGGAGCTCTCCTTATGGAACAGTCTGTGCGAAGGTCACAGAAGGATGCTTATAAACTCCCCAAATGCTGCAAAGTAGACATGTGCATTATCACAACCATTCACTATACAAAGTCAGGATCTCATCAGCTTGTTCACTTTTGTAATCCAATCCCATGGAGGTCCATGGGAAAGACATTGTAAAGTTAGTGGATGTTCGATAAACATTTGTCGAATAACTTAATAAATGAACAAATGCAGGAGTTGTATGTCTAAGATCCTTGAGAAAAGCGGGATTGTCTCATACCTGATCCCAAGTCACCCACTGCAAATACTTCTCACATCTCCCTCAGACCCACCGGGGCCTCAGCTGGCCTCCCTGGATGTGACTTCCGTCTCTTTTTACTTAGGACCAGCAGTAATAGATTGTGCATGTTATACATTTTCACTAAAATTTGACAAAGGCACACAACAACATGGAGAAGAGCTTTACCACCCAAGTACTAGTCAGCAAGTGACCAATTAACTGTTAGAGGCCCTTGCTGTGTGGTTCAGTTGGTCAGAGTGCTGTTTAGATACATCAAGGTTGCAGGTTCGATCCTGTCAGGGCACAGACAACCATCAGCCAACGAGTGCATACGTAAGGAGAACAACAAATCTATCTCTCTCTGAAAATCAGTCAATAAAATTTTTAAATTAAATATTAGACAGCCATATTGCTAACTGTGATACTTAGCCATTCTCCTTGGTCATTATTCCATGGCAAGGCCTTGCTTCCTGCCAATTGCTATATTTCCTTCCAGCCTCACCAGTACGACCCAAACCACAGGCTTCAGCTTTTCCGTATGGAGGACAATTTAACTACGGCTACCTCCTGTGCCAGGGACACTCAGGGACACTCAAACTTCCTCAGGAGAGAGTCCCCATCCTTTCGTAGCTCCAAACATCGAGAGCCAGTTATGATTGTGAATGTCAGTTTTCTCTCTGTCTCTACACAAAAGAATGAATGACTCAGGGAGACAAGTGGAAAACCTTCGGCCCAATAGTCACAAGTGAGGCCCCCGCTAGGGAATAGCATTCATTATCAGAAATGCACAAGCAATATGTATTCACATGACTGTTGTATGAAATCTATACCCATTTGTTAGAACTCACATAATCAATGCTGTTGTCTTAGCATGTCTTCCCCGGGTCCGGTACATGCTGTGAAGACAGTGGCCGTTCACTGATCATGAGGCTGAAGGTGACGGGAGGTGCTCTCGGAGATTTTATATCGGATAATAACAGGCGTGATAATAGCTACTTGGTGTGTCCAAAGATGTTTAAAAGCATTAACAGTTCACATGGTGCACGTTCTCAGAAAGCAGATCAATGTGTATTCTTCCCAGAGGGCGACTCCATGCAGTCGGGCACCTCCGGGTGAAGGCACCGGCCGCCAGTGCCGGCCTCGAACCCGGGGCCGCAGCCCCCAGTTCACTGTGTCAGAACAGGGCAGGTGTGGGGAGGAGGGGTCTGTACTACGTTCAACAATGAAGATAAACCGTAAAGACAAAGCGAACGGTGGCCGGCCAGCTGAGGGATGACTAGTGGTTAGGGAGAGGGAGGAAGGAGCAGACAGGAGGGCGCTGGGGTCCACGGGCTACGTGGCTGTCCAGGGAGCAGGGCGATCGCTTGGTGCCCGTCAGTGTGGGAAGGAAAGAGGCACACAGACAGGAACACACATCGCAGCAGGCAGTGTGGTCCTTCCGAGGAGGAGAATTTATTTTATTTTTGTGACTTCTGGTCCAAACCTGCAAGTGAGAGTAGTGGGAACCCTGGGAGGGGGTGCTCTGCGGCCCGGGGAGGGTGTGAGGGGCCCGGGTAGTGGGTCCTTGGGGCCCGGGAGGATGCCCGGGAAGAAGGCTTCCGGAGCTCTCACGGGGAAGGCCGGCGCTGGGAGGTGGGCAGAGCTGAGCTCACAAGCGGGAAGGGGTGAGGTGGCCTGGACAGCCGGACCCCAGACCGGCCAGCTGCCTCCTGCCCCTCGGGTGCGATGCGGGAGGCAGGAGCCTGGCCCTTTAACGGGCAGCGCACCGTGCAGCCCCTGTGGTCCCGCTGTCCCTCCGGTGGAACCTCTCTCATTTGCAGATGTGGAGCTCGTCAGGCAATGATACTGACTTAAAAGCCCCTGTGTGTTTTAATACCTGCGCAGTTGATAGCAATGAGACTGTTGAGACTGTTTTGTCAGAAATGGTAAAAAAAAATAATAATAATAATAATGGGGGGGGTGGGTGGGATGGGGAGGTTCTTGTTCCAAATGCAGAGCGATGGGCACATGCCCGCGGTGCTCTGTGCCCGTGGCCGCGCCCCGGAGGCTCACAGCGCCCGGAGCGGGCAGCAGCAGCAGCAGTGGGGAGGGCCGTGGACTGTGTGGGAATCAGAGCTCAGAGCCCCCCTCCCCCGGAGGAGGACGGTAGCCCGGCGAGGTGGGGCCACGAAGCTGCTCACATCTAAGCAGATAGCGGGCCCTGGCTCATCGTTGTCTGCACGTGTTGAGTAGGAGAGACGGGTGCGTTGTTTCATGGACAAACCAGCACTGAGGGGAGCATCCACTGCAAACGAGGACTCGCCTCATGGAGACAGCATGCTCTCACCACAGGCCAACTCCTCTCAGCCACTTTCAAGAGAGATTTCTGTTGCTATTTCAAATGTCCATTTGGCTAGAGGTTTTTTTAAAGTGTGTGTATACACGAGACATCTATTATTGACCTAATGGTAACAGTGAGTTGATTGAAGTTTTGAGAATTAGCTACTGGTTCTAATGGACAAAAAGAAGGGTTTGATATCAGCCCACAAATAAAATACGCATTGTCAGAAAAGCACACCCCGGTGACAGTTTCTGTGGTTCCGTACTGAGGGGACAGCATCTCCTGCGTTCTCCTGCTATCCTGGGCGGTTTTAAACTACGCTTATCTTTTTGAAAGAAATAATATGAGATATTAGTTGTTTGACATATACTATAGAATCTATCGGCCTATTAACAGTAGCTACTTTAAAAAACAAAAACAAAACAACAAAAAAAACCTCAGTTTTGAGTGGCCTAACTTAATAGAAGTTCATCGTTGGCCTCATAAAGCTCAATGCACACAGATATTTCTGGATTGCTCTCCATCATGTGGTGACTCGGGGATCCAGCTTTTTGTTTAATTGATGATTTTTTTTTTTGAGAGAGAGACATTGATTTGCTGGCTAGAATGATGTCCTAACCAATTGAGCTATCTAGCCGCGAGGGATGAAGCTGGTTTCGTCCTGCTCCTCAGGAGTTTCTTCTGCATTCTTTGCTCAAAGCTGTCAGTTAAGTAAAGAGCACTGTGAGGAGATCTGTGTGGCAGATTTTAGGTAAAAACCCAGAAGTGAGACACATGAACTTTCTGTCCGAATCCCTTTGGCCAGACTACTGGGGTGGCCCCACCGTGAGCAAGCAGGAGCGAGCGCAGAGGCCTGCGGTCAGGGGGGAGGAGCTGGAAGGCTCGGTTGCATCGGGCCAGCCTGTCATCAACATGCATCTTTGTGAGCTGACGATGGTGCACGTGTTCCTCAGGCAAACTGGAAGGAGTGGGAACACCAACACGTGCCAGTAGAGCACTCTGCATGTCTAATGTTCCTGCCACGCCGGTGGAGTTCTTCCACACACGCGCCTCCCGGGCTGTCTCCAGGTTCCCGCCTGTGTCCTGGCTATGGCTGCTCACCCTCCTCCAGCTCCTCTCCTCACAAGTACACCAGGTGCTGTACTCGAAAACAATATTTCACAGAAAGTTTTCTACTTTTCACAAAAGAAAATGTGCATCTTTCCTGCTCTGCCTCCAGATCAGCTCCTGAAGGGTCTTCTCTGAGAAGACCTGGGAGCCGGAGCCCCGCTGCTGTGCCCACAGCTTCTGCCACGGCACGTGCTGCGTGGCCTCCATGTCTCCTCACTGCACTCTGCTGTTAGACTAGAAGCTACTAGAAAGCTGGCTTTTATTCCCGTTTCTCCTTACCCAGGACAGTGTCTGACGCAGAGCAGACAGTCACTACCATTCACTGAGTGAGTTCCAGAATCTCAAGGTAAAATCTAAGGGAACATTTTAATCAGTAAAGAAAACAAATGCAAGGTGGGTGCTGTCTGTCAAAGATTAAATGGTTCATTTAAAAAATCAATGGGCTGAAACCGGTTTGGCTCAGTGGATAGAGCATCTGCCTGCTGACTGAAAGGTCCCAGGTTCGATTCCGGTCAAGGGCATGTACCTTTGTTGTGCGCACATCCCCAGTAGGGGGTGTGCAAGAGGCAGCTGATGGATGATTCTCTCTCATCGATGTTTCTGGCTCTCTCTCCCTCTCCCTTCCTCTCTATAAAAAAATCAATAAAATATATATTTTTAAAAATAAAAAATCAATGGGAGGATTATATATTTTCCATTATAAAAGTATAAAACTTTTAAATTTTCAACATTTAGCATCATCTTTTAAAAAACATAAGCGACCTGGCTGTTTCCTGAAGCACTTTCCTTTCAAAGTCGTGCTCGCTTCAAAGGCCGAGGCCGAAGCGCCAGCACCGGGTCCCACCCACGAGCTGCGCTACCTGAGCAGAGACCCGCTTGGCACCGCGGGGTCGGGCAGCGCTGCCTGGGTGGGCAGTGTTTTCTGAGAGGCAGGAAGAAAACGTACGCTGAAAATGGGGTACTTTTCAAATTCAGTTTTGATTAGAGAAAATACATTGTTGTCAACTTTTTCATTCACAGCAAAACAAAAATAATATGTGTTATATTTTAGTCAGTATTTTCACATTATTATAATATTTTAGATATTATTGTACATATTGACTTCTAAAGCTAATCTTTCTTTATATCAGAATTTCTAAAACTTAGAAATAGTAAAGACTATTAGCACTTTATCTATTTCAAAATATTGAGATATTAGCACACATTATTGTAATAATAGTGGTAGCTAATTCAAACTGATATCATTAAAGTGACTTCTTTGCATATAATTCTTATTGCTTATCATATTACTGTTATGCTACAATATTATCAATATTACTTATTATATTACATGCACTAGGAATGTTACTATTCACCTATTTTCTCAGAAGCCATGCACAGTAGTAGTTAAAAGCACATCTTCCTTTTTAGAACTGGACTTCCTGAGTTTAAGTCCCAGTTCTGCCGCTCACTATCTGTCATTAGCAGGGGTCCCTCAGCCCAGCCTGCCCCCTCTCACAGTCCGGGAGCCCTCAGGGGTGGCAGGCAACCAGGCGATCAGGGGAAGGCGATGCCCCATCACACCTCTGCTGCTGCCACTTCCAGCAGCACAAGCCTCAGCCACCCTGGTTACCTGAGCCTTGGGTGGCCCTGGGCAGCTGGGCAGCTGCCATCAGAGGCTTGCCTGTGCCTCGGACATTGGCTGAGCAGCCACCATCGGAAGCTCGCTGCCCCTCGAGCCAGCCCTGGGTGGCTGGGGGCTGAAGGTACTAACTAGGGGACTCCTGAGGCAGGCTTGCAGAGTGGCCGAATCCGCCTGGGGGCAGGCCAGGGTGTGCCATGTGCCTGCAACCCCAGCCAGGCTGAGGGGACTGGGCACCACCAACTTGTGGCTGTGGGCACAGCCATCTTTGAGGGCATGACAGTCAATTAGCATATTCCCTCCTTATTGGCTGTGGGTGCTGCCATCTTTGTGATGGTGGGATGGTCAATTAGCATATTTCCTCTTTATTAAATGGGATTTTTGTGCTTCAGTCTCCTCATATTTTTAATAAATTTGAATGTAATTTTGTTTAGCCCATAGGGTAATGGCATGGATTTATATAAGCTTATGCACGAACAGTTTTATAGAACACTGTTTGCACATTTATGTTCAACTTTACTTTCTTACTTCTCCTCCCTCCCATTCATCCTACTTCAATCTGTCTCCTAGCCTTACCATCTATTGAAAGTTTTATAGAAAATGTTACCAAATTGCCAAACTAAGTGGTTGTTTCCTTGCCTTCTTTGTAGCATTTCATCCATTTAAGCATACCCTCCCTTTATTCTAATGCTCTCATCTCTTGGGAAGGAGAAGAGGTGCAAATTCAGAGAAATTGGTAACTTAGCAGCCCAAGGTTAAACACAAGCAAACAGTGGCCACGGTGTAAGGAGAAGGCTATAATTGCTTTACTGGTTAATCTCAAGGAGACAAGATATAGTATGAAAATAATTAGTATCCAGTCTATTTCCTCTGTAACTCTTCCTCCATATTGGAATTCATAACACAAAAATATGATCTTGCTTTATTCCAGCTTTAACCCTTTAGTTTAGGGTCTCAAACAGGAGTTCCGGGAACTTAGATATAGTCTGTGTGTCTGGGGTGGGGCATGTGTGTCATGTGTGTGATATGGTTCATTCTTCCAAGGATCCATAGTAAAGACAAAGCTTCCCATCCACCCCCATGGTTCCTATGCCCTCCTCTCTCTATCCACCTAGCTCTCACTATGCTCTGCTAACTGCTGTCTTCCCACTTCCATATTTTATAAGCTTTTTTCTTCTTCCTGGAATATTCTTACTTTTAATTTCTACCTGGAATTTGAATACTAATTATTTGAGATCCTGTGAAAATTGTCTCTCTCCTTAGACATCTTTCTTCATTACACCAAACATAACTGGAAATTCCTAAATTTTGCACCCACAGAGCTGTGTGCATCACCTATGTTTTCCGTTTATTATATACTTTTCAAGTTGTTGAGTGCCTGTCACCCTCCCGAAGAGTGGACCCTGAAGGCAGGCCAGGCCTGATCCATTACTGTGAACCTCCCAGTAGCCAGCATTCTGCTGGGTATGACACAGGCTCATAAATGCTTCCTGCCTGAGTGAGCAAATTATGGATTATTGTCTCGCTTCAAATTCATCTGTTTGGGGGGGAGGCATTGTATGGTGTTTTCTGAGGAATCTTTTCTAAAACAAATGTTGGTGAATGCACATGATTACTATATACTGTTCCTTACAGAGACGAATTCAGAAATAGTGTGCTGTTTCATGCCTTTTCTAAATTGTTTTAAGTCATGTAGACATCAAATCAAAATGCAATTTGATAGTTGGCGATAGAACAAAGATTTGATTCCATGATTCTAAGTCCTAGGAGACCAGCACTCTCTCCACTAACCTTTTCTCTAAATGGGACTCTTTGCAGAGTTACTTCAACAGGAAGACCACTGTACACCTGGCACTGAAACCTGGCATTACTGCAGGAACAGCCGCATAAAGAGGGGAAACTGAGGCAGAAACACATTGTGCTTTTTAAAAGACATAAATCTAAAGTACTGACTATTAAAATATGTTTTCAATCCATTGTTTTACTTTTGTGGATTTAAGAAACACAAAACCTCTTTTGATCCAAAATAGAAACAAAATTTCCTCACAATTGTGTATAGAGAAGCTGGAATTAGGCATGCGTCTGGCATCTTCACTTTATAAAGAGGGAAGAGTTTGAAGCAGGAAGAATATATAAACAGTATACATTGACTCCTGACACGCCATTGCTCTTTGAAACTAGAATAATAAAAATTTGCAAATGAACAAAAGAGTGGGAGGTAGATACCTGATGTACGATGTTTTTGAGACGAAGCACACTGTACAAAAGATCAGCATGAATAATAAAGCATTGTTAACTGAGTCATGACATTACTATTCCAGCTATGACTTGAACAGCAGAACTGAAAATGAGCACTTTGTGCCTCGTTCAAGTGGGAGGGAGACATATAATTATAATTCTTACACTGATGAGGATTCAAGAAAACCTGGGGGAAAGTTTATTGAAAAACATATTGATGTATCATATTATAAATTAAAGTAAGAAAAAGTTTCTTATTAAACCAAAAAAAAGTACTCTTTGTTGTCATGAAAAGACATACTTGCCATAAACTCCTTCTCTCATTTTGAGAAATAGCTGCCGTATATTTATTCTGTAACTTTCTTAACACATAGATGTTTTAGAGAAATATATTTTCAAAATAGTCTTAACTTCCATTGTCTTGACCACACATATCAACATCGTCCAATCCTCATGGAAACCTAGTATTTAGTCAAAACTAAGGAGTCCATTAGTTTTCACCAGCCTGTGTGAAAGTAAAAGATATAATATTATGCTGTCACTTAACATCCATTTCCTTTGTTGGATGGTTAAGGGGGAGAGAACTTCAAAAATACAGTGGTGTGCCCGAGTGCAATGTTTTAATGAAGAACAGAACTGGAAATGGCTTTTGCTGAGTAAAATTCGTAGTGAATGAAAATACCCACCCACAACAGAGGGGTGAAGTCTCAGAAGGTGTGGAGGGCGGCTCTCTAAGTGACCTTGTCCTGCCTGGCAGCCGTGGAGGCAGCGGGGCTGGGGCCGGGCAGGGCCGTGGAGGTTGGGGGGCTGAGGCCGGGCAGGGCCGTGGAGTTGGGGGCTGTGGTAACTCGGCCTCGCAGGGAGCTGGCCCGGCTCAGGGAGCATGCTCGTTAAGTGCCCCCAACAAGGAAACGAAGAGTTTTCCTCTAGAAAAAGGGCCGCCTTTTAAGGAACATCTGGGACCTTTCCTCCAGAATGAGTGATAGAACATAATAAAGTGAATTGGTCAGCCATTCAAAGTCAGCTGACCCATGGAGTCTTCTGTACACACGCACCAAGGTTACTCATCCACCACTGCAAAGAGCTTCGAAGCCTGAGGCAGAACGCAATGTGTCTGGTCCACAGAGAGTCCTTAACCAGGACTTTGAGCCAATATGCAAAAGGCCTATACACAAACTTAGAAGATATACTTTGGCTCTTTCTTGCAGTTTACTAATCCGGTTTCATCTGCAACCATTTCTCTCTGTCTGTTAGTGATAAAGATACACATGGGGATTTGGTTTCTACACTAACCTGGCGTTTCCTACCATGTCAGTTGTGATAAAGAGTAAGATTCAGACACACGGGGAAATATATAAAGACTACGGCTGGTGCACTCTTGTGTATCTTGATGCATATAGCATATTAGGTTGCAGTAGAGAAAGAAAGGAAACCACAAGGTTACGGGTGAAAGCACAATACAAAAGTCAGATTGATGAGGTGGTATCAGAAAAAGAGCACAATAAAAGAGGACCAAAGATTAGAGCTAAAGGAATGATAACACATTCACCTTCAGGAAAGAAACTCTGAAGAACCTAAACACCCCAGGTCTCATTTGCATGTGAATTGAACCGACTGTGTGCTGCCTTGTTGCTGATGGGTTCTGATGTAGAATGCCCTTAAAATTGGGTAGCATGTTGGGAAAAGTAATTTCTCAAGCTTAAGTTTTGGAGATGAGCCTTATACAGGGCACCACAAAGCAGCCCTTAAGACTCATTATGACAGCTCAGAGTACAAGAAATTGTCCACCAATTTTCTAGCAGGAGAGAACTTCAATCTTCTTGAATTGAGACACTCGTTTGCTTGAAATCTAGTAAAATAACTTTTGCTTGGAAATGAAAACATGGAATCATTTCCAAATTCTAACTCAAACTTACTTTGAGTGTATTTGCACCCAGAGTCCTGGACAAAAGTGTTTTCTAGTGCTCCCCACAAACTGGGTTTGAGTCTTGGCTGTGTGACTGGGGCAAGTTGCTTTATCTCTCTGAATTTCAGTTGTCCCATGTTTCATAAGAGGTGCAAAATAAATAAGAACTTTGAACAAGTGTTGTTTTCACATATTCCCATCCTGCTGCGAATACTCAGACTAAAAGAATAGAATAATGAGAATCATTTGAAGTAGGTGGCGGAAATTTGGCCATAAAATATGCCAGGGTTTTCATCACTCTCTGATTAATGGACGTATTTTCAATCCCAGATAGGAACCCATGGATGCAGAGTCCTGACTTACCCTATACAGAATTTTTACTCTGTGGGGGCTGGCATCCTTAACCCCCATGTTGTCCAAAGGTCAACCGTAGTACATTTGATATTAGAAGTCTGCCTGTGACTCAGACTTAAGGACCAGAGACCCTGGAGCATAAAACAGCAGCCTGGGTTCTAACAATTACTCAGATGACTCTGATGAACACTAGCATTTGAGAGCCACTGTCCTGATTATCACAAAACTAAATCTATGGGCTCAGGCCAACATGAACTATAAACTAGACCAGTTGGATGCAACAAGCACATCACCTGTAAAGGCATATCTCTCAGAAAGCATGCTTTAAAAAAAAAAATCAGCACTTCTGATGACTTATGCAGCTCAGCTAAAGAGAGGAGGAAATACTCTTTCTGGTCTTCCACCATAATTAAATTGGAATCACCTGCCTTATTTATACTTGTTTTTATCACCAAGGGAGAAGTTCAAGCACAGTGTAGTTGACTCATTTCAGGCTTAAATATTCCATTAGCTAAGTGGTAAGGAAGTTCACATAACCAAGGAGGCCCGATGGTTCCATCTCAAATATTACTCCTTTGGAGTTTCTGTCACTGTTTTCAACCTTTTTAGTTTCTGCAAATGTATTTGGCATTCAATTAAATTGAGATTAATCCAAAACAGATGTCACTGTAGAAAAGAAGTGCATTGCTGAAATCCTACCATCAGAAGTACTAAATTATCAGCACACAGACACAAACAAATCCATAAATATCAATTATTTAAAATGACTTAAATACATAGTTATTTATATAATTCATTTGAAAAATATAAATGTCAATGGACTCTTAACAATGAGCTAAAATGACGAATTTTATCTTCATGACAACATAAAAATCATAAGCTGAGGACCTAGAATTTCAAAGAACCTTCATCTCCAGTTGCCAAAAACAACGCAAAATTTTTCCCAAACCTCTGACTCTCTATTTTGTTGAGTGTTCACCTACCTAAAAATCTTAGGTGTTCAGAGAAAGAGACCAGCAGGACTTCTTTGTCCTATAAGCTTGGAGGGAAAATGTGAAGGACATAAAAAGCACCTTGAAAAGTCCAAGTCATAGAGGGTGAATGCAGTAACAGTTACTATTGTTGTTTATTGACTAAGTGGACAGAGCCAGATTTTAACCAGGCACTGTTGTTCTTTTTCTAGACCAACCTAATTGATAGAATCTCTTAAAGGGGATAAGGTGACTAGACTACCCAACTGATGTATATGAATCAAACATTCATCATCATTTAATTCAACAATGCCCTTTAAATACCAAAAATAAATAAAACAACAACAACAACAAACACCTCAACAGTGACGGCTGGACACAACCACATGCTTTAGAATCCCAGGGAGTGGAACAACAATCAAGGTGACTTATCTCTTATCAGATAAGGTCCATCTCATTGTCCTTCCTCCCTCTTCATTTATTTAATTCTTACCTGCCTCACCTAGGACATGCCCTGAGGACATGCTTAGTGAGGAGAAGGGATGAGAGAGAGACATCTCTGTGAGAGAGAAACCCACAACCCAGCCAAGTGCCCCAACCAATAATCAAAAGACAACCAACTGGGTCACTCCAGCCAAGCTTCCTCTCCCTTCATTTGACGTCGGCCTCACGGGGGAATCCTGACCAGCCGTTAGTCATGAAGGAGAATTACACTGGTACCGAAATCAGGTTACAGACCCATAGAAGGGTTGCCTGTGGGCAATCTATCTGTTGATATGTTTGTCTCCTTTAAAGTGACGATAAAGTCCTCAAAGGCACAACTGTACCTCACTTACCTTTGTATCTCTTGCACCTATTAAAGGGGTTAAGAGAAAGATCCATAGCCTTCAAATGCCTGAATTCAAATTCTTGCTCCAACCTTCACTAGCTTAGGGATACAACAGTGAGTGAGGCGCAGCTCCTTCCATGCTGAGCTGCATTTTCTCACTAGGAAAACTGAACTTATAATAACTTTCTCATTTGGTTATTGTGAGAATTAAATGACAATTCATTTAAAGCACTTAGCCAAAGATTCTCATAGTGAGAAGAGAATGTTAGCTGTCATTATTTTCATTATTATAGCAGGTGCTGAACAAATGAATACACGGAGGAATTGTGTGGGAGATGAAGCTGACATCTTGGTTTATTCCACATCTAAAATTCTATTCAGCTACAAGAGAGGTTCATATCTGAAAACCTCATATCTGAAAACATTCCAGCAGTGCCGGATATCTGTGTTTGGCTGCAATGTAATGTAACAGGAAGTGCATAGGACTAGAAGCTGGAGAACCAGAACGGAAACATGTCTTCATCTACCACATAGGCTGGTACACGTCTGCATTTTACCTTTATGCCAAGCACGGTGTTAAGCTCAGGAATACCAAAGCGTGTCAGGGAAGCACAGTCCAGGAAGGCTCCGGAGAAGCTGAAATGTCCATGAGGGTGGAAATGAGTTTCATTGTCTCCGTTTTCCCAGGACCTTGCAGGCTTTCCAAGCACAGAAAGTAGCAGGTGACAAGTATCACTTCTGCCAAGTCTTGAGTGATGGTTAGGAGCCCAGTAAGGTAAGACAAGAGAAAGGGAACCCAAAACAGAAAGAATGGCACTTGCAAAGGCACTCACAAAAATCCAGATATGCCAATGTGTGTGAGTGCGTGTGCGTGTGCAGGTGTGTGTGTGTGGGGGGGGGCGTGGGCGTGTGTACAGGTGCTGTGTTGGGGAAGGGAAAGCAGATTGAACAAGGTGAGAGCCTTGTGTGAACTGAGAGCCTGTGCAGCTTGGCCATTTCCGTGTGCTCTCCACCCTGGCCCTGACCCTGACCTTGACCTTGACCCTGACCCTGACCCCTTCCATTGCACATGGTGCTGAGATGGGCCTCCAGCCCGGGCTCTTCTCCACAGAGCCCAATTCTCTCTTCCTCCTTTCCTCCTGAAAATGGGTTAGAAGGCCATCAAAGAATAAAGACATACAATGCTTGCCTTCGTCATTCCTTTTGTGAAACAAAAGAATTACAATAATTTGCAAAGAATAAAATCGTGAGTGCAGGCACACCAACCACCAACATTTCCATTTTTCTGGCTTTCTAATCTTTGATGAGTACTTCATGGTACTCTATCTCAAAGATTTCTATTTTTCATTTTTAATTTTGAAGAGGAATACTTCACTGAAGAAATATATTTTATGCGGAACCAGTTTGGCTCAGTGGTAGAGCGTCGGTCTGCGGACTGAAAGGTCCCGGGTTCGATTCCGGTCAAGGGCATGTAGTTGGTTGCGGGCGCATCCCCAGTGGGGGGTGTGCAGGAGGCAGCTAGTCGATGCTTCTCTCTCATCCACATTTCTAGCTCTCTATCCCTCTCCCTTCCTCTCTGTAAAATGTCAATAAAATATATTAAAAAAAAAGAATAGAAAAACAAAAAAAAAAGAAATATATTTTATTAACTTTATGAAGGCTTTTTGTATTGAAGGCCTTTTAACTCTTCACTTAAGAAAACCTGAAAGATTCGGGAAATTTGGGAAACTCGTGTTCATTTAATAGCATTTGGGACTGTCAGAGAACTCTTTTGTTACTTTATTGCCCCCTCACCAGAAAGGCCGGTGAGTAAGACATTATCAGGGAACGTGCTTAGCGCCGTGCCTCTGCTCTCCGTTTGCCTGGGAACAATCTGAGGACCGCTCTTCCTTCCATCATCAGTTGTGCTCCTCTGAGTGCTTGAAAAGGGCTTTATTCTTATAATTCAAAATGCTTTCCAGGTTTTCATCTCTTTTTACTAAATTTCAGACTGAGTTTCACACTCAAAAACCTTTCTACCCAGGTCTCTGCTTCAGGCTTGTCTTCCAGCAAAGCTTACCTGTGGCATGCACATGGTCTCATTTCTTCTTTAGAAACGCCATCCGGGTCAGACCTGTGTGCCCTGATCTCTGGAGCTAGTATTTGTTATAATACTTCATTATAGCCTGAGGCCTTTGTCCCTGACTTTCTAACACGGCTTTCAGTGCCGTTCTCCGGTCCCGACGCTGCTTCTGCAGCGCCCGGTCTGTGGTCTGTGGTCTGTGGTCCCCCCTCCCGCAGGCTGCAGGCCGCAGCCCCAGACGCACCAGCCTCTCCAGCTTCCCACCTCACTGCCTGTCCTCACGGTCACCTTCTCCTCCCTGCAAGGTTCTTCGTGCAGCAGAGTTAAACCTCAAACAGGTTTGAGAGGTTCTTCTGTTTTTCTAATAAGCGCACTTGTCGGGTAGAGTGGCAAAAAGAAACCTCTCTCTCCTGGTCAGATCGGAAAGCACGCTCCTCGGGAGACGCAGCCCGGCGCCCTGGTCCACAGAGAAGGCGGGCTTTGTTTGTTTGTTTGTTTTAAGTCTTATTTTCTCTATTCATTTTTGTTTCTGAACCAGGAAGAGGGGAGCAGAGGCTGCCCGATCCCCTCAGCAGAGCGGCGTGGCCCTGAGGGGCCGGCCTCCTGTCCCCTCTCCCCACTGATAGTGACGCAGTTTCCTCGGGAAGACCAAACCCATGTTTCCTGGACCGTGAACATACTTCTTTCTTTTTTTTTTTTTCTTGTCAGAGGTGTTTAGGAGGAAGCTAGAAGAAAGTATATCAAGGATTGCTATAAAGAATATAGGTTTAGCTGAAACCGGTTTGGCTCAGTGGTAGAGCGTCGGCCTGCGGACTGAAGGGTCCTGGGTTCGATTCCAGTCAAGGGCATGTGCCTTGGTTGCGGGCACATCCCCAGTGGGGGGTGTGCAAGAGGCAGCTGATGGATGATTCTCTCTTTCTTTCTTACTCTCTATCCCTCTCTCTTCCTCTCTGTAAAAAATCAATTATATACATATATATATATATATATATATATATATATATATATATATATAATATAGGTTTAAGTTTTACAATGACTGTTTGGCTTTGGAAACAATTTCCACAACTTATCATTATTAACATATGGAATAAATTTATACTCTTTTTTAAAAAGAGACTTTAATTTTCTTAAAATGGCCCAAATCCTTCATAGAGTTGTCCTGTTATTTTAAGACCTGAGATCTAGCCTGAGGTGTGCGGCCCGTTGGCGCGGAATGCGCTCGGAGCAGCACCTGGCCGCGCAGGGCGGGGAGCGGCAGGCCTCCCAGGCGGGCACCGCTCCGGAGTGAGGCTACCAGAACTGCGGAGGCTTTTTCTATTTATTGTTATAGCTCGGATCCTGTGTCCCTGATAGGCTTTAAGTGACATAAATATGCATTTCCATCTGCACATCCTTGTCAGGAATAGTTCTGCTGGGAGGTGTTATGCCGCCGAGTGCCTCCCGAAGGGAGTCTGTTCATCCTGTGTCCGCGATGGGCGCCCAGGACAGTGTCCGCAGGCCGCTCCGCAGCTGCTGCGCTGGAGCCGCGCCAGCTGCCACCCCGGGGCCACGGAGCAGCGCTTCCTGCGAAGCCCCTCAGAGGGGGAGACGTAGAGAGCGGCCTCCGCGACACTCACACCAGTGGCCCCGCAGTCTTTCTGTAAATCCTCGCCAGTAAAAAGGGGGAAATAGCAAGCCCACCTTAGTTATCTACATACATGTAGACACACATACACACACAGTGGATACCTATGCTGCCATATTAACTGAAATGTGATTATACAATGTACAAACATAGCTATAATAGCATTTTAAGAGGATAACCGTAAATAGTTCTCCTAACCCCATTAAATAGACTTGTACCCAAGTGAGAGGAGCTGGCGGGGATGTGGAGAGAGGGAGCCTCCTGCACCGCTGGAGGGAATGCAGCCTGGCGCAGCCGCTGTGGAGAACAGTGTGAGCTTCCTCAAAAAAACGAAAATTGATACTGCTTATGACCTAGCAATTCCACTTCTGGGAATTTATCAGAAGAAACGAATTTGAAAGAATATATGCACCCTCTGTTCACTGCAGCGTTATTCACAACAGCCAAGATTTAGAAGCATCCCAAGTGCCCATCGGTGCTGAGTGGATAAAACAGCTGTGGCACAGTTATACAATGGAATACTGCTTGACTGTGAGAGAGAAGAAGGAGGAGGAGGAGGAGGAGGAGGGAGAGGAGGAGGGGGAGGAGGGAGAGGAGGAGGAGACCTTATCCTTTGTGACAGCATGGATAGATCGGAGAAATCATGCTAAGTAAAATAAGCCAGTCAGAGAAAAAGGAGCACCATAGGATTTCACTCAGATGTGAGGTCTAATAGACAAACTAAACTACCAAGCAAAATAGAGACAGACTCATACATAGGAAGTAGGCAGACAGCTCAGGTGGGTGGTGGGGTGAGGAGGGGTTGGGAGGAATTGAACAAAAGAGAAAAAAAAGAAAGAATTCATGGACTTGAATAAAAACAAACAAACAAACAAACAAACAAATAGAAATAGAAGGGCGGGCTTGGACTTCCCTAAGTATATGAATTTGAAGACCATTGGGCTCAACTCCCACCAGGCGGGCCGCCAGGGAAACAGATCTTAAATCCCCAGTCAGGTCCCATGATGTGCTGGGTGCACACACTGGGCCAGCAGGAGCGGTGAACAAGCACGTGATTTGCTTCTCCGTGCACTTCCTCCCATTACCTCTCGCCCTTCCTCCCAGTGTGTCTTGATTCGTGGTGTCTGCAGAACCTCTGCAGAGACGATAGCCCATCCTACATTTACACAGCTGTCATGCCTGACTCACGTGTCGAGGCCCACACGCTGGCAGGGAGCCTCCAGTCTGCCAGCGCACTCCTGACACCAAGGCCAGACCCAGCTCAATAAAATACAAGAATTCAATCAAATCCAATATTGCTTTTCTTGTTAAAAAATCTCTGTCTAGACGAACATGCTAGCTTTGTGGTTAGGGGCATGAACCTGGAGCCAGCTTCCTTAGTTAAACCCAGCTTCCCGGCTTGTGGCCTTGGGTATAGTGCTTCACATCCCCGTGCTGCAGTGTCCTCGTCCACGAAATGGGATGACACAAGTGGTACCTCACAGGTAGGGTTCCTGGGAGGACTAAATGACCTAATACATGCCAAGGTCATAAGAGTGACTGAGATGTCTTGGAAGCACTGTATATGTCATATGTTTATGTACATACTAGAGGCCCGGTGTACAAAATTCTTGCAGTTGGGCGGGTCTCTCAGCCCAGACTGCACCTTCTCGCAGTCCAGGAGCCCTCAGGGGATGTCTGACTGACAGCTTAGGCCTGCTCCCCGCTGACAGTAGGACATTCTTAGTGCTGCTGTGGAGGCAGAAGAGGCTCCTGCCACCGCTGCTGCACTCGCCAGCCTGAACCCGGCTTCTGGCTGAGCAGCACTCCCCCTGTGGGAGCGCAGTGATCACCAGCGAGCAGCTCCTGTGTTGAGCATCTGCCCCCTTGTGCTCAGTGCATGTCATAGCAACCAGTCATTCTGCTGTAGGGCTGAAACCAGCTCTCCAACATCCTCCAAGGGATCCCAGATTGTGAGAGGGTCCTGGCCAGGCAGAGGAACCCCACCAGTGTACAGTCGGGGCCCAGGAAGGACACAAGAGGGCTCCAGAGAATGTCTGGCTTGTCTCACTCGGTCCCAATCAGCTGGACCCCAGCAGCAAGCTAACCTACCAGTTGTTGAAGCATCTGCTTCATGGTTGTCAGTGAATATCATAGCAAGTGGTTGGGCAGTTGACTGTCTGCCCCCTGGTGGTCAGTGAACATCAGAGTAACTGACTGACTTTCTGCCCCCTGGTGGTCAGTGCAGGTCATAGTAAGCAGTTGAGCAGACTTAGTATATTATTAGCATATTACGCTTTGATTGGTTGAATAGCTGACTGGACAACTGGACACTTAGCATATTAGTCTTTTATTATACAAGGTAATATATATAATAGAATCAGAGTGAGTGACATCTTGGAAGTACTGTACATATAATATGTTACATATGATATATATTATATATAAATAATATATTATAATTTTAATATATCCATTATATATATATATATATATTTCCATTTTTTTGTGACACAAATACAATATTGTGTTAATAATGATGGATTTAGAGGGAATTTTATTTTCTTTTTTAAATTCTTCAATTTTACAGATTCAAATGCAAATGTTGCTTTCAAATCAAAATAAACATCAATGTGTATATTAGCACCATAGAGATAATTTTAGACTTACCAGGGTAACTGGCATATCGAGGGAGGAAGACCCTGGAAGAGTGTGCAAAAACTGGTCCCAAGGAAGACGAGTCAATCAATTGTCAACCACCAGCCAAAATACCCCACCTTCCATCAGCCATCACCTTCCTCAGGCTCCGAACAATTTTTAACACTTGCTTCCTGCCAGACACTGAGCTGGGTGCTGGGAATCAAAGCTGAGTAGAGCATGCATTTCCTCAGGGAGCTCAGAACAGGGAGGAGGGAAATGCAGCCACAATAAACTGTGCAATAAACTGAGGCGGGGCCCAGGCCCACAGCTCCCCCAGGACCCACCCGTTCCTGCAGGAGCGGGGGCATTGCGGGAAGGAGGTGACCTCCGAGGGTGAGTGTGGAAAACGCAATCAGTAGGAGTTGTGGATCTGAGCAGACATGTAAATTGCCTCCTAATCAAATACCAGCAAGAGCAATCAACCAGGAGTAAGGACAGTCAAAAGGGACAAAGCAGTTCTACTTCAGAAGAGTATCTTGATCTCAGATCAGAGTGCCTGGTTCCATAAAGCAATTTGTGGATGTGGAGTTTGACGGTCATAGGAATTAGGAGACAGAAGTTCAAGTACTGCTCTGCCCCTTACCAGCGGGGTAATCTTGGGCAAACCACTAAAATGCCTGACCCTCCCTTCACTTTCTCATTCATCTAATAGTTATAATCATACTTTGCAAAACTGTTGGGAGCCTAAGATGAGATAATGCAAGTAAGAGACTTTAAGTGACATTAAAATAGTCGGGATGAATAAATTGCCATGGTTTTAACATAATAGAGAATATTTTGAATAATTATAGTTTAGTTTTTAACATTTATATTTAAACACTGATCGTTTAAACATCAACTGTATATGTAACACCAATTCTGCACGAGTTCATAACTTGATTGGCTTCATTTATTTTTTCAGAGCCCTAAACGTATTACTAATGCAAGTGCATCAAGCTATAAAAAGAGCTAACCAATTTTTTTCTGAAATAACATGATCTTTATTTCTTGAGACACTTTGTACAAACATTAAACTGAAGATAACTGCATAAAAATGAAATGGAGGCTCATAATTGCAAACTGTTTCCATGTCCGAAGAAGATTTAACCACCTCCCAGGGCTGAATTGCTCCTGGTTACAGCTCTGGGCCGAGCTATAAAAGTAGATCACTTAGCCTCCGCCTGTCTGCAGGTGCAGCGCCAGCGGGGCACAGCTGTGGCCTTCTCCCGGGAGCGAGGCCCAAGCCCAGCCCACCGCGGCCAGACTGAGGGGCCGGGAGTGTGTGGAGGAAGCTGAGGGAGGGGGAAATGGGGATGCACTGCTCTACCTTCCTCTCGTCCTTCTCTCTTTCTGCTTCACAATTTCCACTTGGAGCACTCACTGCTCCTATTTCTGGAGAAATTACATGTTTTGCTTTTTCTGTCTTTGTTTAGAGGAGGGGTTTACTCAGGCTCACCTAAAGGCTGAAATGTCCTCTGTCCTGGCTCTGGACGAGCATTCTGTTTAGCTTGTGGAGGACGGTGTCAGCTGCACCAGCAGCAGCATGAGGGAGGCCCACTGTAACCTGGAGGCCCTCGGAGTACCTCCTCCCACCAGAGCTGCCCCTGGAAACCGAGGCCAGACGCCCACCCATCGGCTTAGTCCTCTCCCCACCCAAACGCAGACTTGATGAACCCAAAGTTGTGTTTTGTCCAGTCGAACTAACAACGGCATATAGCGATGGAGCATGTATGACTGAGTTATTTCCATTTATTCTAAAAGGTAGGAATATTTTAGAGAGACTTCATCCCTCAGCTGAGAAAAGGAGCCACTCAGCTTTAGGGAAGGAACGGGCGTTGTTTTTGGAGACACCCATCCATCCTTGTGGTGCTCCGCCTGGACTGAGGAGGCCGTACTTGCTACTTCCGTTCTGTCTCTAAGCAGCACCAGCTCTCACTTTACTCACCACCAGATAATAGTGTTCCATGCTGAGAAAACGTGGTTCTCGCTCCTTCTAGTAAGTTTCAGCGTGTTCAATGATATCAAGTGCTCTCCTGTAGGTCATGTATGTGTACGTGTATGTATTGTGTTATTCCTGCCAAGCTGGGAACAGTACAGTCTACGTACCCTGATAATAAAAACAAAACCAAAAATCATTTCTGCTTCTTGTGTGAACTTTACAAACAAAAAAAAACCATGCACCTTTTACCCTCTCCAGTGTCCCTCAACTAACAACTTTTACTAGCTGTACTTATTAGTTAATCGGTTGGTAGCATATTCCTTGAAATGTCACCTTTCTGCTTTGATCTGATTTCAATCACAGATAATTACAGCATTAAATTCTAAACCAAAGAATAGTGGGAGATCCAAGAGAAAATATAATTCAACATATAGTTCTAAAATTGGCCTATACATTTGAAATACCAACTCATCTTAACATTAAAATCATCCTTTCTTAAAAGCTTATATAATCATATTTATACTAATGGCCCAGTGCACAAAATTCGTGCACAGGTAGGGTTCCTAGGCCTGGCCAGTGGTCAGGGCCAATCTTCGGGGCAAACAGTGGGGTGACTCGGGGAGGAGGGGACGGGAGGGGGCAGCTCCTGCATTGAGCATCTGCCCCCTGTTGATCAGTGAGGGTCATAGCAACCAGTCATTCTACTGGTTGTTCTGTCATTCAGTCAATTTGCATATTAGGCTTTTATTATATAGGATAGGTTTTTGGAATTCACCATTCACAAGAAAACCATAACAAAAAGTTACCTCTTCTATTTTTAAGCCTTACTGGAAGATATGTTTATTGATTTTAGAGAGAGGAGAAGGGAGAGAATGAGAGAGATACATCAATGTGAGAAACATTGATTGGTTGCCTCCTGTATGCTCCCTGACCAGGAATCAAACCCAAAACCTTTCATTGCAAGGTGTGACACTCCCACTCACTGAGCCACGCCTACCAGGGCTTACCTCTTCCGTAGACAATTTGGCAACACATTTGGTATGTTAGTTGAGAACAAGAGAAGATATTCAGGTAAAAATGAGCTTTTAACATGCTGTGTGTGTGCATGATGTGTGTGTTTTGCTTTGCTTTTTCAAATGAGTAATCTAACCAGAAGCTATTGCTGAGAACACCATTTTGACTGCAGCGCAGGAGATGTCTAGGGAGGGTTGTCAGTGACTGCTGACACAGTTCAGATCTGAGAACACAGATGCTTAGGCCTGAGTGGTAGTTTGGGGAATGAAAAGGAGAGACGGACTGGTGAGATGTTTAGAAGGAAGGATAGATAAGACTTTGTGAAGAGCTGAATGGAGAGATGGGGCAAACCAAAGATCATTATTAAGCTTAGGAAACCAGAGCTACTCAATTTGGGGAAAGAACAAGGGACTTGGTAGAAAGAGACATAATAATTGCAAGGGTTTAACTAGTAAGTCAAATAGAATACCCAAGGCCAGGTATAACCGGGGGCTGCCGTCGTGATGACTGTGGCCTCCTGTGGACCACGCCTGTTGGAACTCCGAAAGCTCAGCACCAACATGGGCCGGCGCACAGCCGCGCTCCCGGGGATTCTGGCTCCTGGCTGACCCACGGATAGAGATTTGGGTCAACTTTACAAAGAAAATAAAGCTGTGAGCTCAAACAAGTAACAAGGATAGGGTGCAAAGAAAGAAACTAAGGAGACAAAGTCTTGAGAAATAAATACATTGAAGAGCTGGAAGGGCGGGGGGAACAGAGACAAGGAGGTTAGTAAAAAAACAAAGACATTAAACCATAACAGAGAGAGAAAGGAAAAGAAGGGACGGGATTGGCAAGAACAGAGTGAGGAGCGGGGAGGAGCGGTGCTGCCTGTTATTAATGTGGCTGTGTATAGATACACGCTCAGGGAACAGGTGGATGCAAAAACTAAAAAGTCACATTTAGTGGACAAAAATAAAAAGGATTAAAATGTTTCCTTAATACCTTAAAGTAAATAAATGAATCGTTCCTGTCACATTGATTCATTTCTTGCATGTGGCAACTCAATAAATGTTAATTGAATTAAATTAATAGCATTTGCTCAATGGTAATAAAAAATTAATTAACTGTCTGTCTTTTCTGATATTTAAGTGCATGCCCATTGGTTCTGAAATTGCTTCTAGCCCAAACATAAATTTTCTATTTTACTGACTTTTAAGATACACTTAATTTTTTCCCCTAAGAAACACAGTTGAGCTTCTAATTTTTGTCCTAACATTGCTGTTTTTTTTCTGTTGAGAAATATTATTTTTCCTACATTAATGTCAAGATCTATCTATAACATCCCTAATATAGTTTCACATGTTCCTTAATTCCAAAATAGTTTTCTCTGCAGAGATGTGATACCATTTTGATGTGATTCTCCTTTTAGCTTATGCTACTTTGTAATACTTTGTTACAATGTCAAATACCAGCATGAAAGACGAAATCTGGGGAAATTACTGTTAGCGTTGCATCTATAAGACAGAAGATGTCATTTACATTCCCTCAGAAATTGCTTCCTTCAGATGTCAGACTCCGGGCTGAACAGACTGGGGTGTGTGTCAGATGACTTTCCAATGAGCAACAGATACTTCCCACTAGGAAATTTAAAAAAATAAAAATATAAACAGAGATATAGGATTAAAATAACTATATGAATGGCAGTTTAAGTTCCCCATAAAATTCTCTCAGTACAAGCCCAGCACCTCCAAATGGTTGCTGTACTTAAAATTGTCACGAATTAAAAAGAGAATCGTGTATCACTTGGCTATGTACCGTCGTCTTCTCTGTATGTTCTTATATTTCAGTAACCTCTATCCAACTTTTTTTTGTTACTGAATTACTTTGTGCGAAAGCAATTTGAAAGCAATTTGAATTCCATGCAGCCTGACTACGAGTGATCATTTGAGCTGAGTGTTAATTACATCTGTAAGCACGGGGCGCTGCACTCTCCACACTTACCGAGTCCGTTACCATCGGCTCTTCCCGCAGACAGCCGCTGTGCTGGCCGGCAGGGCCCTGCGTGCGGCTAAGGCCGTTCCGGGGAGACAGTCAGTGGCTGTTTGTTTGTGGGGCTTCATTTCGGGTCGGGGTTTGTGGGGCTTCATTTCGGGTCGGGACACTTCACTGGACTCAGGGTGAGGAGGGTTTTGCTGACGTGCAGTCTTTACAGCTAGGAAGCGAAACAAAAGCTACAAACAAATCAGAGCAAAGCTTTTGGAACCCACCAACTGGTTGAAATCCCAGTTCCACCATTTGCTAAGGAAGATTCTTTAGGCAACTTATAAACTGTCTGAGCCGTTCACTGGAGACACCAATTCATACTCTGGCTATCCATTTGGCTGTCCATTCAGAGAGGCTGACAATATCGACCTCTTCGAGTTTTTGTGAAGACCTGCTTTTGCCCCGCTCTGTACCTGTGATTTGGCTTGTGGCCTGTGTGCTTTGCCCCCAGGGAATATTTGGCAATATCCAGAGATGTTGTTTTCGTCACAGCCTGGGTGGTGGGCGCCTCGGGCATCGGGCAGGGAGGGAGGGGACAGGATGCTGCCAAACTCCCTGCAGTCCCGTCAGGAACAGTTACCTGCCCCAAACAGCACGTGTTCTAAGTGCTCTGAGGACTGGTTCACACCCTATGTTTGTGATATTAGCTGCTTTTACTGGGCATTCTGGTACCCAAGAGAAATAAATTATTTTTAGCAGCAGCATCCTCACATCATTAATTTGGTGAATCTCTCTTGGGTTATAGGAAGCCAAGAGGTTCTCAATCTGTTGAGCTAATTCTATCTCTTCAATATTTCATTAATTACTATCAACAATAGTTGTTTTTCCTGGACACGTACTTCTGCCAATCCTTTTTGGAATGAATCAAACTGCCACCAAGAACTATAAAGCCAGCAGCATAAGGGATGGGAATAAAAATTAAATATTGTTGAAAGCCAGCGCTCTTTGGAGGATCGGAGGGAAATAAAACGGCCTAAGACAATTGTGTGTTCCGTACTGTTAGCTCCCCTTCTGAGGAGCCCGTGGGGGCAGCCGGTCACGACTGGCTTCTGAGCATCACGCACGCACGCACCGGTGGCGTGTTCTCTCTCCCCTGCTCCGCTCCCAAACGCAAAGGGCCCTGTGGCAGGGGGTCTCAAATGTGTCTGCATGCTGGAATCCACTGAGGAGCTTCAACCCCCCCGGACTGTGATCTGGTCTGCTGGGTGGAGTGGAGAGGAGGGGTGGCCTGAGAT
The DNA here is from genome assembly GCA_963924515.1 of Vespertilio murinus. Taxonomy (NCBI): domain Eukaryota; kingdom Metazoa; phylum Chordata; class Mammalia; order Chiroptera; family Vespertilionidae; genus Vespertilio; species Vespertilio murinus. Next base: position 52,865,754 of record OZ004715.1, on the reverse strand, counting down.
TTTAAAAATGCCAAGTTTCAAAAGGGTTTCCCGCGTGAATTCAGCTCTGAAGACCAGCCTGGCAGTCGCTGCCTTAGGAGGCCGGGCGAGCAGGGGCTTCCGTCTGCCCCACAGGAAGAAGTCGCTGTGGACAGGGTGGGACGCCCCGGTGGACGGGGCCCGGACACAGTTCTCGCGCTGAGCTGAGAGCACGGCACGGGCACCGATTGCCCGGGTGCTATGCACTGGGTCCCTCGGTGCGCACCGCTGATCACCAGCATGGGCCGGCCACGGGCTGCGGCTCGCCAGAGTCCATCGCCACCACCCGGAGCGCAGCCGCGGCCAGCACCCCTGCTGTGGAGCTCTCAAGATGTCCCGGGAGTCCCGGCCTCATGTGCGGGGATTCTCACCTTAATTCTTTTCCAAGTCTCAGGGCTCCCTGTTCAGTGAGTGTAGATAAATCACTAGCTAACTGCTCCGTCACCCAGTCTGGTTCTCTCTGTAACACGGCCTCGTTCATGGCTCCTCTCTCATCCTCCCCTCAATACTAGGACGTCCCAGTTATCTTTGCTGACTGGGTGGGTGCTGGGGAAAGCCAGGAGCGATGCCTGTCAGAGTCACCACTGCACCCCCCGCACCAGCCCCTGCCGGTGGCATCGCTGACCCTCCCTCGGGATGCGATAACGAATGAGCAAGTGCGGGCGCTGACGTCCAGGAAGCACCTGGCCTTCTTGGCATTCTCTCTGCCTCTGCAAATCACATCCTCATCAGGGACCTGCTGAAGGTTCCCGGGCATCACCAGTGGCTGTGCAGGACGCGGTGTGCCAACAGCCTGAGCCCCTGCAGCAGCCTGCCCGAGCGCCCAGGCCAACCCTGAGCAGCGCCCCGCAAGGCCTTCCAGCAAAGGACAGGGTGGAAACGCAGCACGTGCGAGGGTCGAGTTACAGACTATTGATTTGTCACACGTCCTCACACAGCATGTGTAGAAACGAGGGAAGGGAGCCACTTGGCTGCGGTCACGTGCTCCCCTGAGAAGTACTGCGCAGCCCCGAAGGCCGCTGGCTACTTCTCAGACCCACGAGACGCTGACCGCGCTCCGGCCACATCCCGCAGGGTCTGGCTGATCCAAGTGAATGAAGTCCTTGCTTCTCCCCACCATCAGTAAAAACCCACAGTAGAAATGGTACAAATGACGACAATAGCTAAAACTTGCAAAGTGTGTGAAATTTTATAATTATTGCACACTTTTATTCTTACTTGTATTTTCATACAAAATTTCCTGCTCCAAAATGCTTCATTCCATTTTATTGTTTGTTTTGTGGTTTTTTTTTAAATGTTCAGCTACAGTTTATATTGAATATTACTCTGCATTCCTTTCAGGTGTGCAGCAGAATGGTTAGACAATCATGTGGTCAGACAATCATTGTACAGAGCGGTCCCCTCCCCCCACCAATAACTCCAGCGCCAACCTGGCCTCATTGGTAGTTGTTACATCATTGACTTTATTCCCTATGCTGGCTTTTCAACCCTGTGACTATATCATGACTACCAACTGTTTTTAAAAAGACTTTTTCTTAGAAAAGTCTAGAATGTGAAATTTTATGCCAATGTCCATTCTTAGGATCACTAAACTGTGTCTGCTATAGTGAGTTTGTGTGTGTTTTTTTTCTTTTTTTCATCTAGATATGCAACTCACAAATGACAAACATGCAGAAGAGAAACCCATTAATGCTATCGTTATCAATTCCGTATCAGAGTTCAACATCACAGATGGGCCAGCCAAGGAAACTTCCACCGAGAAAAAGCTGTCAGAATCCACCACATCACTGTCCTCCCTGGAAGAATGTCAAACGAGCTTTTCTTACCTCCAAACCGACCCGTCAGTTCATCAGAGAGACACTGATGGTATGTTCCTCAGAACCGCCCCTCTCCAAATAGAGCTCCCAGCCCCCGGCCCCTGTACAATCGTCACATATGCTGTTGGGGGAAATGCGGCATGAATATTAAACAGGAACACTTTCACTCCGAAGCCCTGGTGAATGACACATGTCAGGGTCACTGTGCAGCGATGAGGTGCCTGGCAGATGGGTTGCTCTCAGGGCTGGGAGTCAGAGTCACGCTGCTTCGGAAGCGGTGGGGTGAGGTGCACTCACTTTTGCTGTGGGGCTACGAAGTGGTGAAGAAAAATGGCGCCTTCTTCCCTCAGATCTGGGACTGTTGGGGTGGGAGGAGGAGAAGGAAGGGTGGGGTGGCATTGGCAGGCTGGGGCAGTATAAGTGGAGGCTGCATACAATACCGAGATGCTTACAGCAGCCACTTGCATAAAAGTTGCTCTCACTTCCACGCGTGCTGATCAGCGCCAACCTACACCACGCCGTCCCTGCCCGTGACAGAGCACGTTCCGTCCGCAGAGCCCGTTTCCAATGGATTTGGAGCTAAAGGGTCAGGATGGTCACGTTCAAAGTCCCGGGCTGCACCAGGACGCGTGAACTGCATCAGGATAACCGCGCAGTGGCCTTTAGGGGAGACGTAGCCATTCAAGAATTTTGTGTTTGGAGAAAGCTAGAAGGAGTTTCTCAAAGGGAGATTCGAACGGGTATAGTTTCTGGTCTGTAATTAGATTCATATTTACTTTTTACAAATAAGAAAAAAAATTTAAAACAGAGTCTGTATAAGAGGAACTTGGAATCACACCAGTTTAACTCCTGGCCCCAAAATTGTTAACTGCAAAACTGTTTGCTTGTTTGTTTTTGTTTGTTTGTTTGTTGCCAACTCTGGCTCAGCCTCTGGGTGGCGTAGGGCCGGCGGCGGCCTGCGGGGCGCTTTGGCGGGACCTGAAGGTCGTGTGTCAGCTCCCGGTGCGGAGCCTGTCACACCACAGGCTCCGGGTGCGCTTTCAGGAAGATTGCAGCTTTAGGAAATTCGGGAAGAGAAGGTTCTAATATGTCATATATGTGGTGTCTTGTACAAACATTGTCATGGATGCTTTAGACCAGAAGCCACAGACCCAGCTGCCCGGCCAGCAGGAGGCGCTGGGAGTGCTGGTGCAACTGGCAGGAGGCAGCGGGGCTGCCAGAGGGGAGGGGGCACAGCTCCCACCTCAGCGTCCCCGCTTCCCTCCCCAAGCTCCACCCAGCCCGGCAGCCTGGGCCCACGTTGGCCTGCTGACTGCCGGGTTAGGACCCCAAGTCCAAGGTGATGCCCACGTTTCTGGCTTTTTTGGTTTGATGCCAAGCAGGAAAGCAGGCATGCGGGAGAGGCCTCTGCATTTTGTCAGCTCCTGTCAGGGATGCCAGGATCTTCCTTGTAACGACGGGTCCTGGCTGTGTGACCCCAAAATCAGAAACCGCCCTGGTGCACACGCACACTGGGCAGCCAGCGGCGCAGCCTCTCTGCGCCCCTCGGGGCGGGGAGGAGCAGGCCACGGGCTACGTGGTGCGCCCACTCCCGTGGTCTCAGTCAGGCCCACGGGCTGCTCTCCTGAGGCTCCGCCATGCGGCCCCCGCGTCCTGTCCTCTTCCTTTAGAGTGAGGGGGCCACGGGCCTCACCAGAGCGCGTCTGCGGCGGCTCAGCCAGGGACCAGGACGCTCAGGCCCGCCATCCGCCCGCCCTCCCCACGGGGAGAGGGTGGGTCCTGGGTGAGAGCGCAGAAACCAGGCCGAGGCCACCCACACGCAGTGATTAGCCACAGCCCGCCACCCTAGAGGACAAGCCCGGGGAGCGGGAGCTGAGGCAGAGCTTCCCTGGGGGGCCCCGCGGGGACTAACTGGGGGGCAGCGGTGGAGCGGCCACTGCAGGAGACAAGGCAGGAGGCTGGCAGAGCCAGTGGGATGGAGGGGAGAGGAGAGCGTACCCACTGGGTCCACTTCTCTTCAAATGCGTGGTGAGTGCGGATGGTGCTTAACTGCTAACGTCCATTATTTACACATGTCACTCCTTCGCAGGACGACAGCCTCCCACGTGCGGGTCTGTAAAGCACCGTGCATGCCGGGGCGTTGGCGGGCCCCCCGGAGGCTCGGCGCCCTCGGAGAAGGGCAGACGGCCAGGGCGCCGCCTCCCCATAGCGTGTCCGCGTCCTGACGGCAGAAGCATCCCCGAGGGTGCGAAAAGCAGGGAGACGCCGTGTGAGACAATCCCGGGAGCACCCCTGAGTGGTGTGTAATTTTGAGTCTGAGATGTCTCATCCGGGGGGAAGAGAAGATCATAAATGCCAGACACCTCCAAAGAAGAGTCTTAATTACACCATGGGCTACTGAGTAAAATGATTACATTCTCTCCCCGGCGAATCTCATACGATCAAATGCAGTAGTGTCACCTTATAAAACGTTTCAATTTTATAATTATTTCAGTTCATTTGCTCAGAAAAAAACATAAGCACAAATTTACTAAGTATCGCCCAAATCTAGTCATTACGGCTCTGAAGAACTGCCTGGAGTGTTAGTTGTGCTTGTCTGAACTTAAAAGGATCCTGATGTGTTTCAGCAGCTGTTAACCGATGACGGCGAGGGACACCGGCTGGGGGAGGCACTCACTCACACTCCACGTGGCAGACGCGTTACACACACACACTGAATGCGGCTGGGAACCGTGCGTGCTTCTGACCAAAAGCTGTCGGTAACGACTCAGAGCCGCTGGGAGCCCGTGTCGTGGCTTTACCTGCTGGAGGCCTTCTCCGGGAGAACAGGGTGTGACCAGGAGACTAGCATTTGGGAAAACTCCTTGTAGTGGCACCTTTTCCTGTGATCACATGTGACTCTTTGTAAAGAGGACCCCCCCACCCACCCACACACACACACACACACACACACACACCACCACCCCTCAGTCAGCTGCACCTGTGGAGACCACATGGTCCTCGGGTTATCAGGTGCCACCAGCCGTCGGTCCCGCAGGCGCCCGGGGTGGGAAAGGAAACACCAGCTCTGTGCTTCTGTCCTGGCCGATTGCTCCCAGAACGCCAGCATCGCCGTGCAGCCGCTGCTCTTGGTTCACCGTACCACTTCTTAACCCATTTAACGGTCCAGAGTGGGGACGGGAGGTGGGCATCCCACCGAGGCAGGGCAATGGGGGCCTCCGCCCCAGCTGGCAGCAGGACCGGGGCTCCGAGAGGAGAGGGCGGCTGTCCTCCGTGGCTGAGCTTGTCCTAACCGCAGGGGGTCAGTGGGCCCGGGGGGGGGGGGGGGGACAGGGGCCTCGCTAGGAGGCTGGGGCTGGGGACCAGAAGATGGCTGAGGCGCTAGAACTAAGGACACGGGCAGAGGCTAATGGGCTTCACATAGAGATCTGAGACCGAGTCAGCGGACCCGGCGGAGAACCCGGGAGCCTGTGCCAGGAAGAGGGACATGGCCAGAGCGGAGCCGGTGCTGGTGGGCGGCCGGTGCCCGGCTTGGGGGGGCACCATGGGCAGGCGGCACCACCGCAGCCTCCGGCCCGGGGCGGCTGGGAGGGGGGCCGTCAGGGCCTGGGGCTGGGGCTGCCAGCTGCCCGCACGGAGGCCCACGGCACGGTGCGTTTCTCTGAGGGCGAGCCCGCCTGGCTCCCGGCCGCCGCCGCCTTCCCATGGGCCGCCCGCTCCTTCGGTGCGGAGCGAGGTCAGAGGGCGTCAGGAAAGTGTGAGCACACTTGGAAGTCCGGGAAGATCTGTTTTCAATTCATTAACATTGCCACGTTTTCTGCTAAAGGCTCCGCCTTTTATAGTCAAATAAAAAGGACTGACAGAACAAACTCGCTCTCTTCTCAAGTGCAAAGTAGAAGGGAGAGGAAAGAAATGCTAATTTGGCCCAAGAGGTGGGTGAAAACGTCTTGCGCCTGCCAACTTGCAGAGACCTGGCACCGGAGCGGAGCCGGCTCGGTGCCCGCGGGGACTGTAAGGTCACCTCACAGCCCAGCCCCCCTTCCCGGAACACGACCCCCGCAGGGCCCACCCTGGCCTCGCCTCCAGAGGACCCCGTCTCCTCCCCGAAGGACGGGGCGCAGGGCGACCTCACTGGCCAGGCCCCAGGACGCCTCCTGGCCTCCTGGGGGGGGGGGGGCTGGTTTTCCCTATGGGGCTCCTCTGTGCGGGGCTGCCGCAGGGGCCGCCTTGGCACTGGGGACACCGTAAGGTTTTAAGCCCAGATCTCTGACCACCAACGCCCTGGTCAGAAATGCATACACAAGACAGTCTCTTCACTGTGCTTACTCCTGAATTTTTGTGGGTGCTTTGCGGTGACTTAGGAGATGTGGGTGAGTTGATCACATGCTAGAAACTGGCTCTCGGTGACTAAAAATGCACCACTCTGGCAGAGATGAGAACGCACTGTAGAGGGTTACGGAGTGCTGCCTGCAATGCCCAGCACCTGCACCCACACCTGGCAATCAGAGTGGCCCGGAAGCCCTGGGTGGCCTCCACCGCTGTGTCACTGGGGAAGGGGGCCGGCCGGGAGGCAGGGCGGACAGAAGGAAGGTTCTGTCCACGTCCACCCAGGCAGGACCCGCGTTGGGCAGTGAAACAGCATATGCAGTGTCTTGTAAAAGAAATTAAAATGGCTCTCTTTAAAACTACTGCTTCTTTTTAGAAAGGTCCCCATGCTCTTCCTTCTCTCTCAAGGATTAACAAGTACAGGAGAGACAAAGAGAGCATTTCCTGGGACACTTGTCCGGCTGAGCGAGGGGCTCGGGCCGCAGCGCTGGCCTCCCTCTGGCTGCAGGGTCTCCGCCAACGAACTTCTGGAGGCAAGGCTGTCACTGTCCTCTGGGGAACCCCTTCCCTTCACCCCAACCGCTTCCAGCACTGATCTAGTTCTCAGGGTATGTCAGGCGAACACTTAGGTAGATTTCTACAAAACTCCCCCATGTTTTTGAGAAATTTCTAACCAAAAAGAAAAGTCATAATTTTAACAAGAGAACTGCTACACCTTCTAACTAATTCCCTTTATGAAACCAAAAATATAATAACCTATAACCCATCACAGCTGTTTGGCTAGAATTACCAATTACCTTCAAGGCCTTAGAGATACTTTTCAGGTTTTTACAAGTCTGCATGGTAAATCTTTAAACCAATTTTCTTAAAAGGGATTGATCAAATTTATACCTTTTCAGGAATATAATGTCATATTCTTCTAATCAAGGTTTTATAGAACTGAAGGAAAACTAGAGACAAGGATTAAACATAGAATACAATAAAAAAAAACTATGGTTAGTTAAAAGTTGACATTAGGTTTTAAAAGGTGCTTTTTGCTTGGATTTGAATATAGGTGTGGATAGTTAATGGGAATCCACACCAAACAAACAAGAAAGCCTTGGGACAAAATTCTAGAAGTTTGTAGTCTTTTCCCGTCCCAACCCTAACTGCTCCTGAGCCATCCCTGCTCCGGGGGCCGGCTGGTCTCCAGAGAGCTGTGTGGCCCAGCAGCTCCGCACGCCCCGTGAACAGGTTTAGAGGTGACAGGGCTTGAAATGAGCCGAGCATGTGGGATCAATAGGAAGCGCTCAGGAAGTCAATAAGCCACCACTTAAGGAGAGAGAGCCTGTGTGGAGGAGGCGGCCTCAGAGAGCACGGTGCCCACGGGCCGCGGGGACAGGAGCTAAGGCCGGTGAGTTACCGAGGCCACGCCCACGCCAGCCCTCCACGGCGCCGCCCAGCGCCCCTGCTCACTGTCTTCCTTCTTCTTTACACAGAGGAGTGCGCCTCCCTCATCCTCACCTGCCTCTTCTGCCAGTTTTGGGACTGCCTCCTGATGCTGCCGGACACGTGTGAGACGGTGTGCACCAACACGTGCTGCCCCTCCTACCGGTACCGCCACGCCTCGGAGGAGGGCCACTCTCGGAACGACTGCAACTGCAACTGTGACGTGGACTGCAGCCTGTTTGAATCTTGTCACGAGACCGGCGAGTGCCTGGAGCTGGCCATGGAGATTTCAGAGATCTGTTACCGCTAGGCCGGGGCCGGCGGGGCCGCTGCGGGACGCCCGCCGGGGAAGTCAGTAGTGTCACTCAAATTTCACAACCGCATGGCTGAAGACTAAGATGTTGATCACATGCGATGAGCACGTCCCAAGTCCCTCCTCCACCTCCACGCCACGGGCAGGAGATGTGTCCCAGCGACACAGCATGCTGGCCCGCTGTGTAGTGCGCTCGCTGCTTCCCGCATGAATTTGACTTCATTCAGACTCAGGACAAATTAGTGCGTTCTTCATCGCTGACACATATTAGCTCATCTTTCCAATGGACTCATGCATAAACATTATGCTTTGTTGGTTGTTATTAATAATGTATTGCATAACATCGTTTTGTAATTAAAAATTTATTTATACGATCTCTTAAAATTCACTTATCTGTACAGTTTAGGTAGGAAAGGGAATTAAATAAATTAGAAGCCATGTCCCTGTAATTACAACAGATGTCTGTAACACACCTCTAGTGAATTTCGAACATGATGTCCTCTGAGGGAGCCGGTGGCTGAGTCTAGACCATGTTACTCCATGTCCAGACCATGTTACTCCATGTCCACGGCTCTGGCATCGCCAGTGACGCCTGTTCTTAACTGGTTGTGGAAAGGCCTCCTTTATCCAATGAGCGGAAATGGGAATTCTGTGCAAGTTTCAGGAAAATGGCCCCAGATCATCGATTCCTCCTTTGCCTCCTTTCTATTCATCAGGTCCTGCAGGCAACGGGACATTAAAACAGAATCAGCTCGCTTTGCTGACCCATTTGTGCAGGCGCCGAGGGACTGACTACCTGAGGTCCACTCAGCACGGTTTCCCAATTCAGCAAGTGCTTTCAAAAGCATCTGTTTTCTCCTGATGAGGTTTAAGGTAATAAAGAATTATGCTGGGCGCCTCCTCACACTTGCAGACTTCCAAAGAGGGTTTGTGTGGCCCCGGCGGTGTGGGCCTGCACGGTTCTGCTCAAAGCCTGGCAGCTGCCCAGGCCTCTGCCGGGTCCGCTCTTCGTGTGCTCTCACATCGCGCTTCCTTCCCCGCTCCCTGCCTCTCTCTAAAATGTCAATTACATTTTTTTAAAAGAGATTTTATAAAATTAGAAAGGACTTTTCAAATAAACCAAATTGTTTTGGGGGAAACACATCTCGGTTGAAGTCACACTGGACTCGCTCTGTCTCTGCAGGCACGGCACGGCCCCCGCCTGTGTCCTTACATGCCCGGGAGATCTGAGCGGACTCGCTGAGGGCGGAAAGCACAGTGGGTGGGGAACCAGACGCAGAGGGCAGCAGTGAGGCGGAGGGGTGAGGCGGAGCCCACTGCAGCCCAGGCAGACCCAAAGACGCCAAAGACCTGCTTTTGCTTGGCTGGGTAATTTCAAGCAAAAGCCACATTTAGTCGGTTTCTGTAGCAAACTGGCACATTTTTCTACTCGGCAGTAAATCCCTCCACACACTGAAAACTCCGCATCGTTACGAAGTGCTCCTGGGCCTCCGGGAGCGGGGCCTGGCTCCGGTCTGGCTCCGACACCCGCGGTCCCTGCTGCCCGCCGTGCTCCCGGGCGTGGTGGCCTCAGCCAGGCGGCCGTGCTGCTGTCAGAAGCGGGAAGGGCTCCGCTCTGGGTGCACAGGCCGCGCAGGTCGGGGCGGGGGAGGAGTAGCTTCTCACATGGGAATGGAACATCCTCATCCAGCATCCTCCCTTTGCACAGAGAAAAGAGAGTTCCCAGGAACTGTTTGACCCAAGACCGTGCAGAGAGGGAGCGGCAGTGGCTGGGGCCTAACTAGTGTCTGACCTTCTAAGCCTGCGCCCTCCACAGCTCCCGCTGCCAGGCCCCAGGCCAGCTGCTCCAGCTCCCCTGGCTGCTCCCTTAGTGCTGGCCCTGCCCCAGCCTCTGGCCCCTCCCCGTGGTCCAGGCACCGGGAGCGGAGGCCCTGCCCCGGGAGGTCTGGGGAGCCTGTCCCTGGAGTCACTGACCGGGCCATGCCACATTGCTGTTAAGAATTTTGACCATCATCCCTTCTTCTTTCCAGACCCTCAAGTCGCACGCACAAAGCTTATGCATTTCAAATTCGAATTGAGTGCTTGTCAATTAGAGACATAAAAATCACCAGGGCTCGCTTTATGGCGTGGGCAGAATCCCAGGAGCTTTCTGCGGCCTCTTTCCAAGGCCCGTTCACCGTCCCTCGCTCTCAGAGCCCCCGGGGCTGGAGCAGGAGGCCGGCTGTACAAAGTGTGGCGCTTCTTTTCTTTCTAACCAATAATAAAACATTATCCTTTTTGCAAACATGAATGGCTCTTTCAATTGCATTCTTACACAATAAAACATACGCTCTGGGAAAATGCCATTGCAGAGATAAGACAGATGAAAAGGAAATGTGGTTATTGATTAAATACAAATATCAGAATCTGAGAAGGATCCGAGCTTTTCCACAACGATGAAGGCCTGTGATTACAAATAAAGACAATGTTATTATTTAAGGCGGGTCTTTGAGAAAGAGTGTTCCTATTGAAGGAAAACTCTCGGTAAGAGATTTGAGCAGGCACAACAGTTACAGAGAATTGAGAACAGAGATTTCCCACAGCAATATGACCAGGTAGAATCATTGTCTTTGCTTTGCTCAGTGGGTTTGTATAAAACCGTGCTTCTGTAAAAGCCTACAAAATATGGAAAGTAATGAAGAAACTAGTGACGTTTAACTTGCTAATAAAATTTCCCCACCACCTAAGCTGATAGGCCTACAAAATTAATTTTCAATGCCGGACATTCAAGGTTAATAAAGCAAACGCCACTTCAGTTTTCTCCAAGGGAGTATGAAAGCACATTGAGGTAGAGACCCTTTACAGAAAGGAAATACCACATAAAGGCACATCAGCATTTTTTACAAGGAGAAATTTGTAGGTGGAAATGCTAGAACAGAATTCATGATCCAATTCCCAAAGTTTCTCCTTCTACAAAATGGAGCAAAAGGATGAGATGCACACTTCTGTAAAGTGGTTTGACTAGAAGAGTTTTGCCCATTAAATGCTAAATTTAACCCAGACTATTCATAGGGATGATCTCTGATGAAATACAAGTACTTGGCTTATGGTGTATGGAGTATTCTTTATATATGATTTCAGAGAGGAAGGGAGAGGGAAAGAGATGGGAATATGAATGATGAAAGAGGTTCATTGACCGGCTGCCTCCTGCACAGCCCTATTGGGAATCAAGCCCACAACCTGGGCATGTGCCCTGACCAGGAATGGAGCCTGGGACCTTCTGGTTCATAGATCGATGCTCAAACACTGAGGCACACTGGCCGCTCCTGGGTATTCTTTGAAGAAGATGTCTGGTTAAACATAAAGAGTTGCCATATTTAGCCTCATGTGAGCTGTGTAGAAAGGCAACGAGAGGAGAGGATGACTTCCTAGTGGTGGAATCCACACGGGATTATGGGGCTCCTCTGCACAGGTCTAGGCAGCTCCTAGCGTTCCTGGGAAGGAGCCCAGAATGTTGGAGGAGGCGGGAATGCAGGTGGGGAAGGACCTGCATCATGTCTGGATAAAAGGACCGCCTTCTGGTCTACCATCATGACAGGCTTCACAATCCTGCTTTACCACTACCTCTCAAGCTGTGGTTCCCAATTGGAGGTGATCTTGCCTTCCCCCGACCACTGCTAATGTCTGGAAACATATTTGGTTGTCACAGTGGAGAGGGGACAGGTGCTACTGGCACCCAGTGAGTAGGAGCCAGAAATGCAACCAAACAGCCTTCAGCACACAAGACAATCTCCCATATTAAAGAACATCCAGCCCAAATGTGCATAATGCCAAGGCTGCAAAACCGACACCTTCAGTCTTAAGACCTATATGAAACTCACCGCTTGAAATAGGGTTGTCAGATAAAACACAAAATGCCCAGTTATAGTTCTGAATTTTAAATAAGCAACAAGTAATATCCTATATAATAAAGAGCTAATATGCAAATGGTCATCACACTCTCATGCCATCACACCTTAACAGCTCAGACACTGAACACTGGGGAGAGAGGAATGGGGACCAGGCATGAACTGGGAGAGGGACAGGCCGCACACCCCACAGTCCCAGGTGCCCGCGGCCCAGCCTGGGCGAGGACAAGCCGCAAGCCCTGTGGTCACGGACACCAGCATCTGGGGCTTCGACCCAGGAGAGGGACAAGCCACCCACCCCATCGTTCCAGCACCTGCGGCTGCGGCCCAGGCGAAGTCACCTGCCCACAGACCCCTGTGGCTGTGGCCAGCCCAGCAGACACTGACTCTGGGTACTTGGGGCCAGCTAAAGGAAGGGAAGCCTAGATGCCGGGTGCATGCGATCAGCTGGAGGAGGGAATCCTGGGTCCAGGGAGTGGGGTGACGCAGAAGCAGTTAGTGGTGATGAGGCCAGCAGGGGAGCAGTTAGGGGCGATCAGGCAGGCAGGTAGGCAGGTGAGCGGTTAGGAGCCAGCGGTCCCAGATTGTGAGAGGCAATTGAATATCCCCCAAGGGGTTCCAGATTAGAGAGGGGGGGGAGGTCAGGCTGAGGGACACCCCCCCTCCACTGTGCATGAATTTCATGCACCAGCCTCTAGTCCTATATAATAAAGATTATAATATGCAAATTGACCATCACTCCAACACACAAGATGGCCACCTCCATGTGGACTCAAGATGGCCACCACAGGATGGCGGGTGGGGAAGGGCAGTTGTGGGCAATCAGGCCTGCAGGGGAGGACAGTTGGGGGGACCAGGCCTGCAGGGGAAGGCTGTTAGGGTTGACCAGGCCAGCATGGGAGGGCAGTTAGGGGCAATCGGGCCAGCAAGGAAGTAGTTAGGCATCGATCAGCCTGTTAGGGGAGTGGTTAGGGGCAATCAGGCAGGCAGGCAGGCAAGTGGTTGGGAGCCAGCAGTCCTGAATTGTGAGAGGAATGTCCCAGATTGGAGAGGATGCAGGCAGGCTGAGGGACACCTGCCTCCCATGCACAAACTTTGTGCACCAGGCCTCGTGTGTGTGTGTGTGTGTGTGTGTGTGTGTGTGTGTGTGTGTGTGTATGGCTAATATGCAAAGTGTCCCCACAGGAGTTTGGGAGACCAGGAGTTCTATTGCTCGTTATGACATGCACTGACCACCAGGGAGTGGCACAGAAAGAAGGAAGGCCAGACAGCAGCTGGCAGCTGGGGAAGGGAGGCCCCAATCGGCCCTGATAGCCAGCCAGGCCTGGAGACCCTACCTACACACAAATTCCACGCACTGGGCCTGTAGTTGTAGTATATTTATATCCCGAATATGATGTGCGACATTATGTGATAAAAATGATGCCTCGCCTGTCTAAAATCCAAGCCTAACTGGCATCCTGTATTTGTTTGCTAAACCTCGCAGCTCTGGTTCGGACGCCTCCACAGGTGAGAGGGGCCTACTGACGTGAGGAGTTCTCTTCCCTCAGGCTCCACGGCAGGACGAGCTGCTCACCTCCTCGGTCAGCGGCCAGGACAGGTGGGGCCACATCTGACAGTGAGCGGGAGGGAGCCTGGCTGGAAGATCAGCTCCAAAGCAGGACTCGGTGTTTCCCTCCCGCCAGGTTTACAGAGGGCCGACTGCCTTGTGCTCACTGGCCCTGCCTCGGTTTCCCTGCTTCACATCTCTACTGACAACCACGGGGGCACCTCAGCCAAGCGTCTTGATGCAAGAGGTTGGAAGCAGAAGTTCTCGCTTAAGCCTAGAGATGGAAACCACATTTTCTAAATCAGTCTTGGCCAGAAAGGCCCATCTCGAGAGGTGCCCCCCGCCCCCCGAGCCCCTCCTGCACCTGGCGCCCGGCCAGCCCCTCATCCACATTCCGAGAGAGGTTCCGGGAGCGGGAGTTGTGTTTTATCAGTCCACGACACTGTGCCGAACAAATGCATTCTGATCCTCAGAACTTTATCTCAAATGCTCTGTAGAAATCAAGGTCACGGTAACCTCTTTTATGGTTTATTGTTTCTCAAATGTACTTAGAGTGAATTTACAAAGCCACAGCTTGTTTTGTGGGTGCAGAGCTTTCACGAGGTTCAGCATTCTCTGACATCCTCTTTGTTTCCTCTTTCAGCACTTTCTGCCTATGGGTCCTCCTTTAATATCATTTCCCGTAAATTTCAAAAAAATTAAATAGAAAAGAATATTGAACAAGAGTCCCCGGGTAGCTAAGCTACTCATCATTTGTAATTTGGGCTCTTCAGAGAGCGGCATTAATGTTTCAAATCACTGCGGTACGGCTTAGCAGTGCAAGTGCCGGTCGCCGCACTGGGCCAGCCGGCCAGAAGGTAAGATGGAGCCAAGGCTTTCTCTTTGTCATCGTCACAATCAAACGACTGCCAATGTGGGCCTGGCAGTAAGCCGCCCGGCTCCGGGTGAGTGTGTGGAGCCACCGGGAGGTGAGGGGAAGATGGGTTCTAACATGCTGACGGCCTCAGCAGAGCCAGACACCTCATGGAGTTATCCTTTGGCCAACTTTTTGGATGACTCTCATTCCCAGCATAAATTCATAGCTTTGATCTATTGGTAACGGTTTTTACAATATCATATTAGCAATGGATTAGAAATGCTTTTTGAAAATAAAAGTGTCTGTGTAACTCCCAGTATCGTACTGCCTGCCATCAGCGGTGCTTGTATAACAGACTGGAAAATACTAGTTCAAATGAGACCTATCAGGTGCCCGGTTAGTAGGTTGCTGCCCAGTCCAGGTAAGCCTTAGAGAAGCGTGGATAGAGCGGTGGTTGTGAAATGAGCGGCCATGGGGAACAGAAGAGGCAAGAGGCACATCTAGGAAGGGCTGGGATGCTCGTTAGCGGTGTGGCTGGGAGCAGCATGATTAAAGTGGTGCGGGAGCAGGGCTCGCCAGTGGCCGCGAACGGGACAGATTAGAGCGGGGGAGATGGGGGCTGACAGGGAGCAATGGCAATAGGGCATGGGATGATGGAGGCCCGAAATAGGATGGTGACAGGGAGGACAGAAGGGATGGGATGGATGGGGAAGAAATTAGGAAAGGATCGTTAGTCCTCTCTCCAACACTTCTTATTTTAACATTCCAATACCCCCTCTGTCTATCACATGTGTGAGTCATGAAGCCATTATTTTCTGGAGGGAGCGAGGGGCCGGGACGGGGAGCTCTGTTCCAAGTGGAAGGCGAGGCCCAGTTTAGCTACATTAAGCCAGCCTGCTGCTGCCCTGCACACTGATGTAATTCCAACATAAAACATAATCTATAATATTCCAGGGGAACAAATCCAATTCTTGGCCGTATAAATTTTCATATAAGTCCATCACAATTCATTCCCCAAACATCTCATTCTCTCAAAGCTGGAGCTGCAGCAAGAGATCAAAAAGAGTCATTTAAAACTGCTCTGGGATCTCCAGAGATGCTAAATCCAACCTGCCTGCGAGCAGGACCAATCCCCCGAACTTTAAATCACAGGTAAAGGGTTTTATGTTTTAAAAGATATATTCCTCAAAGTTTATCACAGTGTATTAAAGTCAAATGTGAATTATTGCTTACCAAATCTGGAGTTGATGTGTCCCCTTGATTACCCCAGGTGAGCGAGAATAAGTATCTTCCAACCAACATATTTTTTACCTTTTCATCTGCCGCTTGCTATTTACAACAGTGGGAAGTAATAGCCAAGCAGTGAGTGTGCAGGGCTGGATGAAGTGCAAATCCCATCTGACTCCAGCCTAAATTGTATTCCAGGCCCCTGGCAAGTTCTGCTGCCGGAGACAATAATGGGAACTGACTTCTCAATGGCTGGGCTGGTCCTGGAGGGATAATCAGTGAGAGCTCATCTCGTGAACTTGCCGCACTGCGCTGGCTTATAACCCGGCGCGCGCATCCGTGGCCCTGACTGAGCGGCGCCCCCGCTCCCCGCCGGGCTCTCTGCTGCGGGGACAGCCGCGTCCCAGGCAGGGGCTCCGTAAAACCTGGGGTGGGCACACATTTTATAATGAATGCCATGTATACGGAAATACCTGCCGATCCCTCTGTGTAAACACAGCAATTATTAGTTATTCCCGATTCCTCCTGGGGCCGCGGAAGGCAGGACAACAAAGGACACTGGTTAACGCTGTCTCGGGAGGCTTACCCGTTGGTGGTGGGCCGAATATAGAGGTTCACGACCCCAAACACCCTCCCTGCTGGTCCTGGGGGTGTCTGTGCTCCTAGGGTAGGAAGCCCCTGCTCTATTATAATGTAAGCATATCCTGTGACAAGGCTTTGGGTCAGGCAGGTATTAGTAGATAAGAAGGTTGAGGTCTGAGGACAGACATGAGTTCAAATCCTGCCTCCATGACTTACTAGTTAAATGTATTGAGTCAGTAACTAAATTTCTCTGAGCCTCGGATCCCTCATCAATCAAATGTGGTTAATAGCACCTACCCTGTGTGGAGATGAAAGGGATCGTTCAACTAAGCCCTTCGTGTAGGCTCAGTGCTCACAGGACACTCGCTGCCAGTAAGCTGCAGGTGTGCTCATTGTGGGTCCAACTACCCTGTTCATCTGTTTCCACAGCACGAGACGCTCTGCTCCACTTCTGCAATACCCCACATACCTATCTGTGAGACTTACCTACTAGTACAGCCGTGGGCAAACTACGGCCAGCAGGCCGGATCCCGCCCGTGCGGCTGTTCTATCCGGCCCACGGAGGCGAAAGAGTGGAGGGTTCTCTTGCTCTCCCCTCTGCTCCTTCACCAGCAGCCCAAGATGAGAGTGCCAGCATGGTCAGGTTGCTTTTGTTCTGGCCCTCCGGTCCAGTGTAAGAACCCATTGTGGCCCTCAAGTCAAAAAGTTTGCCCACCCCTGCACTATCCTGCCTTTTCATTATTCCCTCATTACTCTTCCAGAAAGTGAGCACTTCAGATTCCCATATGTCCTTTTAGTTTTCATCTTTCTATTAACCATTTTTAATGTTGACTTTATTGCAAGTGTCTCCGCCCCCATCCCCTGCCCCTGTTTTGACCACCTCCACCAACTCCGGCCTTCCCCTCCCTTGGCCGTCCCTCCACCACTGCCCTGTGCATGGGCCTCATCCCCTAGTCCTTCAGCTTCTGTGTCCAGTCATCCCTGCCCCTCCGTGGGCCGCGGCCAGTCTCTTTCATGCACCCATGCTTCTGGTTCCATTTGTTCTTCGGGTCATTTTGTTCGATATGTTTCACATGTGAGTGAGATCACATGGCATTTGTCTTTCTCTGACTGGCTTATTTCACTTACATAGCACTCTCCAGGTCCCTCCATGCTATTTCAAAGAGTAAGAGTTCCTTATCTTTTTGGCCATGGCGTATTCCATGGTGTAAATGTGCCACAACTGTTTTATCCGCTCATCTACTGATGGCACTCATCTCCCCACAACTGCCCTCCCCTGCTGGCCATTTTGTGGTGGCCATCTTGTGTCCACATGGGGACGGCCATCTTTTATCACAAGGAGGCAGCCATCTTGTGTGTTGGAGTGATGGTCAATTTGCATATTGTATAGGATATGATCATGTCATTTTATAGGCTATGATCATGTAATTTTTGTCTTTCATTTTATTTATGCAATGTATCATATTTATTGAGCTGTTTCCAGATCTCGGCTATTGTAAATAATACTGCTGTGAACATAAAGGACCAATATCATTTTAAATTTGTGCTATTGGAGGCGAATATATTAGGATATATTCCCAGAGTGGGATCACTGGGTCAAACAGCAGTTTAATTTTTAATTTTATGAGAAAAATCCATACTATTTTCCATAGTGGCTGCACCAGTCTGCATTCCCAACCAACATTGAACTAGTTTCCTTTTCTCCACATCCTCATGAGCACTTGTCATTTGTTGATTTATTGATAGTAACCATTTTAACTAGGGCGATGACACAAGTGTCCCCCACTGGGATTGGGCCTAAACAGGCATTCTGACATCCCTCTCACAATCCAGGACTGCTGGCTCCCAACCGCTCACCTGCCTGCCTGCTTGATTACCTCCTAACCACTCCCCTGCCAGCCTGATCTATGCCTAACTGCTCCCCTGTAGCCCAATTGCCCCTAACTGCCCTGCCCTGCCAGTCTGGCCACCCCCAACTGCCCTCCCGTAAGGCCTGTTCCCCCCCAATTCTCCTCCCCTACAGGCCTGATTGCCCCTAACTGCCTTCCCCCTGATAGCTCAGTCACCCCAACTTGCCCTCTTCTGCCAGCCTAGTCACCCCCAACTGCCTTCCCCTACTGGCCATCCTGTGGTGGCCATCTTGTGTCCACATGGGGGCGGCCATCTTTGACCATATGGGGGCAGCCATCTTGTGTGTTGGAGTGATGGTAAATTTGCATATTACCTCTTTATTATATAGGATATGATCATGTGATTTTTTATCTTTCATTTTATTTATGTAATGTACCACATTTATTAATCTCTGAATATTATACCAACCTTGCATCTCTAGAATAAATCCCACTTGATCATGGTGTATGATTTAAAAATATATTTTTTTATTGATTTCAGAGAGGAAAGGGGAGGGGAGAGAGAGAGAGAGAGAGAAAGAGAGAGAGAGAGAGAACATTAATGATGAGAATCATTGATTGGCTTATAACCCGGTGCCCTCTACTGGGGATCGAGCCCACAAGCTGGGCATGTGCCCTTGATCAGAATCAAACCTGGGACCCTTCAGTCCACAGGCCAACACTCTATACACTGAGCCAAACATGTTAAGGCTGGTGTATGATTTTTTTTAAGGTATTGCTAGATCAGATTTGCTATTATTTTGTTTAGGATTTTAGCATCTATGTTAATCAGGAATATTGGCCTGTAATTCTCTTTCTTTGTTGTATCTTTATCTGATTTTGGTATTAGGATAATGTTGGCTTCATAAAAAGAGCATCAAGTTTTCCCTCCTCTTGAATTTTTTGGAAGAGTTGACGGAGATAGATATTAATTCTTTGAACGTTTAGTAAAATTCAAGTGTGAAGTCATCCTGTCCAGAATTTTGTTTGCTGGGAAGTTTTTATTTTTATTTTATTTTTATTATTACTACTTTGGTTACATTCTTTGTTATTGCTTCTATGTCATGCACTTCTCCTCTGATCTTTACTATTTCCTTCCTTCTGCTTACTCAGAGCTTTTCCTATTATCTCATTTTCCTATTGTTCTTTCCCAATTCTCTTAGGTATAGGTTAAATTGCTTACTAGAGCTTTTCTTTGCTTCTTGGGGTAGGCGTTTAATGCTATGAACTTCACTCTCAGAACTGCTTTCACTGTGCCTAATATATTTGAGGTCATTGTGTGTTAATTTTCATTTATTTACGGGTAGTTTTTATTTTTTCCTTGATCTCATTGGTAACTCATTAATTGTTTAACAACATGCTAGTTAGCCTCCAGTGTTTGGATATTTTTTAGCTTTTTTTGTTTTTAATAATGGTTGATTTCTAATTTCATTCCCCCATGATCTGAGAAGATGCTTGATATTATTTTAATCATTTTTAATTTGTTAAGACTTATTGTGTGTCCTAACATGTAGTTTCTCTTTTCATAATATACCATGTATACTTGATACTTGAGAAGAATGTATACTTCACTGCTTTGGGATAAAATGTTCCAATTAAATCCATCTTATCAGTGTGTTATTTAAGGTCACTGTTTCCTTGTTGATTTTTTATCTGGAAGATTTATCCCTTGATGATAGTGGGGTGTTAACCTGACCTACCATGACTGTATTGCTATTGATTCCTTCCTTAAAAGTCCACCAACAGTTATTTAAATATACTCAGTTTCTTCTGTATTGGGTACATATATGTTTATAAGAGTTATATCCTCTTGTTGAATCAATTCCTTTATTATTATGTAATGACCTTCTTTGTCTCTTTTATGGCCTTTTTTTGAAGTCTATTTTGTCATATACAAGTATTACTACTACTCCAGATTTGTTTCCATTTTCATTTGCCTGGAATTTTTTTCTATTCCTTCACTTTTGACCTGTGTGTATTTCTTGTTTTGAGGTGTGTTTCTTGTATATAGTATATATATGGTTCATGTTTTCTCATTTATTTGGCTACTCTATATCTTTTTATTGGAGTCTTAAGTTCATTCGCCTTTAAGATTATTATTGATAGGTACTTATTTATTAGCATTTTTTTTTACTTATGCCTATGTTCCTCACTATATATATTTCTTCTTCTTAGAGTAGTTCCTTTAGCATTTCTTGCAGTGCTGGTTTGGTGGTAATAAACTCCTTTACTCTTCTTTTGTTTTGGAGGCCCTTTATTTCACCTTGATTTTAAATGGTAGCCTCACTGGATAGAGCATCTTGGTTGCATATTCTTGCTTCTCATCACTTTGATTACTCAATGCCAATCCCTTCTGGCCTGATGTGTTTCTGTTGAGAAATCAGGTGACAACCTTATGGGAACTGCCTTGTAGGTAACTTTCTGTCTCTCTCTTGCTGCCTTTAAGATTCTCTGTATTGAGTCTTGGCCATTTTCATTATGATATTTATTGCTGTAGGTCTCTTTAGTGGCATCTTGATTGGTACTCTCTGTGCCTCCTGAACTTGTGTGGCATTTTCTTCACCAAGCTAGAAAAGTTTCCTGTCTTTATTTTTTCAAACAGGTTCTCTATCCCTGGCTTCCTTTCTTCTCCTTCTGGTACTCCAATAATGTGGATGTTGTTATTTCATGCTGTGCAAAAGTTCTCTTAAATGATCCTCCTGGTTTTTAATTCTTTTTTCTGTTCTGACTGAGTGATTTTGTCTATCTTGTCTTCTAATTCACTAATTCTGCCCTCTACTTCATCCAGCTTACTGGATATTCATTCCAGTGTATTCTGTATTTCAAATATGGCATTCTTCATTTCTGAGTGATTTTCCCCCTATGGTTTCTATGTCATTTTTCATGCTGTTGTTGTTCTCACTAAGTTCATTGAGCATCACTATAGCTATTACTTTGAAGTATCTACCTGATAAATTGCTTGCTTCCGTTTCACTTAGCTCTTTTTCTGAAAATTCCTCATTCTTTCATTGGAACCTGTTTCTTATCTCCCATTTTGGATCTCATTGTATTTGTTTCTATAGATTAGATAGAACTGCTATGGTCAGACCAAAGCTCCCTGAGGTCTTCCTCCACCTGTCAACTCCTCCTCCTCCTCCTCACTGAGGTTGCCTGGTCTTCCTCCAGAGCCTTCCAAAGAGACTTTGTAGGATGGACCCAGGCTAGTCTAGCTCAGGCTAATGGGTCTCCTGATTGGAGATTAGGTAGGCAGGCACCCAATGGAGGGAAATTAATCTTTGCTTCAAAGCTAAAATCCTCAGTCTAAGGGGGATTGCTGTAAGCTCAGGTTGCATTCAGCCTGCAATCTCTTCTGCAGGACCAGGTTCAGGCGCCATGGGCTCAGGGGGATAGATAAAAAGAATCTCTGCTTTAGGATGCTACTGGCCCAGCCTCAGGAGGAGGCTAAGTGCTTCCTTGCTATCTCAGACAATAGCCTCTGAGTGTCTCACACTTGCAGTCTCCCACTCCATGCTGAGCTGCTCTGCCTCCCTACAGAATTGCACCTAGCAGGGATATCTGGGGCTTCACAAGGCTGAACCAACACTCTCTTCTTGGGGGTGATGTTTGCAGCCTAAAGGGGATTTGGGCTCTACCTCTCCTTCTTAATTCTTGGGACTGCTTGGTGGAACTCACAGGGAGCTCAGATCAGCCTCCTCACAATGCAGTCAGATCCCAGCACTTGCCCATCTTTCTTCCTGACAGAAGCCTCTCTGGTGGATACAGAAAAAAAAAATCCCAGCTCTGCTTGTACTTGTACCCTTGTGCCACCAGACCACACAGGAGAGGGTCTCAGCAAAGCAGGGCCTGAAATTCCCAGTCCACCTAGGCTCCAAACCCCACTCTGTGAGCCAAGAATCTCAGACCTGCGATGCTCCTTTGTGCCACCAACTGAGCGGGACGGGCAGACCAGGAGGCTCTGGAGGTGGGGGGAGGGTTCTGACCATGTGTTAGAGGTGGGAGAAGACTTTCCCCTTTCCCCAAGCCAAGCAGTTCAGTCACTGACAGGCTGTGCAGAAGGCTTTGCCAGACAGGAGAGGGTTCCTCGGAGCCACTGCTGGATGCAGCCCACAGACCTCTCAGCTGGCCCAACCACTCAGCACAGGGTCTTCAGAGCCCAGAGCAAACTTCTAGGCTGGACGCCTCTTCCTGGGGGGGAGGGGGAAAGAAGGGTCACAATTACCCAGGTAGACAGAGCCCCCTGGTTCCCTCTTCCTTTCTGTGATTCTACTCCTCTTATCAGTCTCCACATAGCTTCTTCAGTGCTCCTTAGATACAGTATTTCTAGTCAGCTACATTTGCTTGGTTTTTCAAGTTGATGGTGCAGTATTTGGCTATCAATCCAGTCCTTGGCTGGGAGCAAGGGCACAAAGCCTCCAGCTACTCTGCAGTCATCTGCCTCTCTTGCCATATATCTTTATTTTACCTCTGTTAAGATCCTGTACTCTTTTCTCCAAAATTAGAAAAATACTTCTTGTAGTAGGTAGCTTCAATAAACTCTTATTGCATGCCAAGCACACTATGAACAGCCTTTCATGTATTATCTCATTGAACTTCCTCAACAAACTGAGGAAAGTATGATTATTACACTTTGGTTTCTGACTTCCCTGAGGCTGAAGGGCCAGGAGAGGGAGAAAGTGAGGCTTGCAGGGTGTAAATAACTTTCTAATGCCAAGGTAACACAGTGACAGAGGAGAGATTTGAACTTAGGAGTTTTTCTGATTCCAACGCCCATGTTCTTAGCCACTTAAGCTACAAGATGACCAGGGTTGAAGGTTAAATTGGCCAATTCAACCTTTTGAGAATTTAAAAAGTGGGGCAGTGGAAGTGCCTGCTCTCCTTCTCAATCTGGTGAGAGGGACCTCAACATGGCCACTCAGGGAGCTGCATGTGTACCCGTTTTGTGCAGAAGACGGACACTGCATCAACTTCCTCCAGAAATCAGAGGGGTGAGCTGTGTGGACAAGAATGTGTGGGGGTTTCTGCGGGACTGCATGTGGCTGAGGTGCCTGGTATAGCTGCCTAGGAGCTGCCTCAAGCCTGTCTCCGAGGGTCACCAGCAGTGTCCATGAGGTTTCAGCAGGAAGGAAGTTAGGGATGAACACCAAGTCCTGGGGGAATAGGGCTCCTTCTCCCAGGTCAGGGGAACTGCAGACAGAGAACCCTCTCCATGATGGAGTCCCTGAAGAACCCGCAAAAGAAACCAGGAATGTAATTGTCATCCGAAGTGTGTGGATCTAGAGAAGATGACATGTCTTGTGAGGGAACCAATCAACTCGGGCATTTTCACCCTCGTTTTTCCCTCCCCCCCTTCTCCTGCACTTCAGCCTCAGGGAAGTCAGAAACCAAGTGCGTGCCGAAGCCGGTTTAGCTCAGCGGTAGAGCGTCAGTCTGCGGACTGAAAGGTCCCGGGTTCGATTCCGGTCAAGGGCATGTACATTGGTTGCGGGCACATCCCAAGTGGGGGGTGTGTAAGAGGCAGCTGGTCGATGTTTTTCTCTCATCAACTTTTCTAGCTCTCTACCTCTCTCCCTTCCTCTCTGTAAAATATCAATAAACTATATTAAAAAAAAAAAAAAAGAAACCAAGTGCGTGCACAACTGAGAAGGAAGACGTTGGCTGAAGGAGAAAGGGCCCACAGATCTCTCCCCCAGCAGCCAGTCCGCAGGCAGTCCCCACCCGGAACAAGAACGGCACTGACTGAATAAAAGCAAGAACTACGGTTATTGCTGCTCAAAGGAAGTTATGATTGTGGCTCTGCTTATCCTTCCGTGTTGCCTATTGCTGAAGAGTAAACAGAATGCCTGCGCCTCCCCGAGTTCACATCTGAGGGCTGGGAAAGTGTAAAGGATGATGAGAGACAACAGAGAGATGCTTTGCCGGTGTACTCCTCCACACTCCTCGGTTGCCAGTGGTGACAGTTGCCTTATTATGCTGTGGAAGCTTCTCCCATCTTCCGTGTTAAGAATGTCAACTCAGCCAAGAAAGTTCTGAGAGTTTTGGTTTCTGGTTCTCCTCCTAACAACCTTCCAACTCACTGCTGCCAATTAAATCCCTTCTAACTATAAGGCAACTAGACTTTTTTTCTAAATAAACTCTAACTGCCAGGAAGCTAGTAGATTTTTTTTCTAAATAAACTATTATTTTTCTAAATAAAAATTCTATTATTGAATATGAGGACAACATCATCAGGATTTTTCTTTTCCATTGTGTGAATATATGGTCATATGATGTTAGAAAAACCATAGTTTTAACAAATCCTCTGTTACTGGAGTAGCCAACACTTTGGAGACACACCTGGTGGTGAGGACAGGGCCTCTGTGTTTCCGGGGAGCATCCAGGTGATGACGGAATGAGGGGTCTCTGCAGGTCACATTGCAAGCTCTGTGCAGCGACGCATCAGAACCCTGGCATCACCTATGGGAATGGCCCATGGGAAAGTTCAAACAGCACTTAGAAGTTGCCCAGCTGGCATGGCTCAGTGGTTGAGCATTAACCTATGAACCAGAAGGTCACGGTTTGATTCCCAGTCGTGTCACATGCCCAGGTTGTGGTTCAAACCCCAGTGTGGGGCTTGCAGGAGGCAGCCAATCAACGATTTCCTCTCATCATTGATCTCTCTCCCCCCCCTTCCCCCTCTCTTTCTCTCCCTTCCTTGAAATCAATACAAAAACATATATATTTTTAAAAACTTGAAATTGACATTAAGTAGTATGTTCTGTATCTGCCAAATGTGGTTCTTTTACTCACCATGAAAATGAAATTTTCAAAAAGCAAGTGCCAGAGACAGCTCAGGAGCTCAGGGGTTACCCATGCTGTGTGGTCCTACAAGCTGGTACAATATCTGGGCATTCTCGGCAGAGTGTTCAGCGCTCTCCCACAGGCGGTGGGAGCTTCAGTCATTGGAGCAGTCTGGGCTGCTGTGTGCTGTGGCCCAGCGTTACAGGGAGAAAGGGCAGAATGGCACTCCCAGCAACAGCTGGGCTCGGGGGAAACCGCCGGGTCCAGGCAGGGGATGGGCCCGAGCCTCCGTACCACGTGGCCTGCAGTTAGCTGTGCCCTGTGAATGGAAGTGTCCGATGACCCACTTTTGAAGTGAAATCCACATAAGGCTTTCTATAGGATGGGGCAGACCCATATTTTTGTGGTGTTTGGTGCTTAAAACTTGAGAAAATCTTTTTAAGAAACAGAATGCAAAAAAAAATCTGACTATATACCAAAATTTTGTGAAAACATATTAACCTGTTGAAAGGTCTCCAACACAAGAGAGGGCCCCAGAAGCTTGCCTTTCGGAGTTACAAGGTAAACCACTTCTGCTTGGGATGCAACAGAACCAGTTTTTCTGCAGCCTGTTGGTGGAGACCTGGACGCCCGAAGTAGCCGGGTGTGCGCCCAATCCACGGGGGCCCTGCGGGGACTGGCCTGCCGGCCGCTCCTGTGCACACAGCGTCCGCGGGAAGAGGCTCGGCAAGCGTGCCACCATCTTCAGAACGGCATGCACGACGAGACTCGACAACCTGCGAAGTAAAAAGTGCCGTGCCAGGAGGTACCTCCGGCTCCGCTTCAAGATTCTCCCCGCGGATCCCCCGTGAAGGTGACATAGTCGCACGGAGTTATTCCAGCAAGTGCTCACAACTGAACCATTCAGCAGGAGGCGAGACCCCACATTGCAGTTTCCACTTACCCTACTGTTTTCATTTCTTCTTCTACATCTTTAACTTATGGTTTCTAATAATCCTTGGGAGTTATATGCAACCAGCAAGACGAGAAGAGGACCCAAGAGAAAGAGAAAGAAACAGAGTTAACAGCAAAACGTCCTTCATGATGAACGTCTATGTAAGTGGTGGCTTGGCCACCATTACCCTCCATACAGTTTAAAGTAAGACCCTTCTTTAGCTAAGCAGCACTATTCCAGCATTTCCTCACGGCTGGTTGGCAGCACAGAAGTTTCAGGAGGTATTTTGTGGAAGAAGCATTCTAAAACCAAAAGGCATCACACAATTCCTTCTTGGAAACTCATAGGACACATTAAGGTGCCGGTCAGTCCTGCAGTAAAATAACCTGTACATACGCGTCTAACCCAGCATCTCCCAAACATACACTAACTAATAAATCGTCTAGCAGTTGGGGCAAATGTGTTAAATGATTGGCTCAAGCCCTCATTTAACATTTCAAAGCCTCCTAGACGATGCACTGCGTCGGGCAGAATTAGTTCCTATAGTGGCACAAGACAGGTTTTCAGAGAAAATGGACTGACCCACCCCGTCTTTGCGACTACACTGCTTCAAATAGGAACGTGCACCAACATGGAGCACCCATCTGCTTGAGCTCACAGAGCGAGATTTGGCAATCTTTTCCGCATGGCATCCAAAAGATTCTGATTCCGCCACGGGAGGTGTGACACACTCCCTTCTTCTCTTTCTTTGTTCCGTGGCAGGCGCCGTGCTCTCCCTTTCTCCGTCTCTTCATCCCTCTCGTGTATCTATGCTCTCATTGTTTCTCTTTAACGGCTCCCAATTTGAGAACCAAAAACGCTCCTTTAATTGACCATACAGTGGCAGAGTCGCTCG
Organism: Vespertilio murinus; assembly: GCA_963924515.1. Classification (NCBI taxonomy): domain Eukaryota; kingdom Metazoa; phylum Chordata; class Mammalia; order Chiroptera; family Vespertilionidae; genus Vespertilio; species Vespertilio murinus. The sequence continues at coordinate 52,839,256 of OZ004715.1, read as the reverse complement.
TCCACCCTGTGGTCCTCGTCCACCCTGTGAGTTCAAGGTGGCTCTGCCTTCTTGTCACAATTCTGGTTCCGCAGGAGAGTGTCAGCAGGACTCAGAGAGAGCTGCTCCCAAAACACTAAGAGCCGTACCTTCCCCATGAACCCATTACTGAGCAGCTATTCAGCTGATCCGGCAATTCCTCTGAGACACCCGCCCTGGGTCTCTGGGTCATCCCAACGCCAGCGCGGCACAAACCACGCCACACAAGTCTCTGAGAGCAAGCAGTGCGTGGGATCTTTTTTCTTTGTTGTTCCTGAAAACATTTTTTAAAAGAACCAGACAAGTAAGTGCACTCTGCACGCTCCTAACTGTCTCTTTAGGCAAGTCACCGCCTCCTGCACCTCGCTTCCCTGGCCTGGACATGAAGGTCGCCACGGCCGCAGTGAGGTCAGTGGGCAGGCGCGTGGCACACGCTCAGGGGCTGACACGCAGCAGCCAGTCCACAGATTACAGGCATTCCTTAGAACCAGCGGCGGGGGGCACTCAGACACCCCCCTCCCCGAACTCTCAGCGGCCAGGGAGCTGTTTCATTCACATTTCAGTTCTGATGAACTCTTTTGCCAGCGTCGTTTGTGTTGGCATTATTAATATAGTTACAACAATCTAGTAAGTCATTAATCTTTTGAACTATGAGCCATAGGTATGAGAAGTAAATCTTTTGAACTATGAGCCATAGGTGTGAGAAGGAACCAGAAGTGGGAAGACAAACCTCGTTAGGCAGCTAAATGCTGGTTGTGAGGACTTGGCTGGAGGTGGGAGCTAAGCCACAGTTGCCCCTAATTAGCGAGAAATTGACATCCCAGAATGGCTCTGCCGCCCGTTACTTAAAACTGCTAGGTTTATGCTTAAGTAAAACTGAGCTAAATTGGGCTAAAGTCACATTTGGGGGCTCACTTTAAATTAGCCTGTAAAAGCGTGGCCACTGAGGTGAAATTTCCCGAAGGTTGTCTTCATTGGGGAAATGAACAGACCAGCAACTCCTTCGAGTTCTCTCCGCCTGACCAGGCTGTTACTTTCACATCCAACGTCAAAGGCAAGTCTCCCCATCCCGCCCGCACCCCAGCGCTCTCCCCGCTCTCCCAGTAAAGAGAGGCCAGCTGCAGGCGGAGCTGCTCTCGCAGCCTCGGCTTCAAACAAACGCCTGGGCGGCCGCCAGGATCTGCACGGCGGCGGCGCGGAGACTGTAAAGCATTTGGTGCGGTGGAAAGACGCCTGTGCGCACTGCCAGACGCTCTCAGCTCTCCGGCACCTGTGCCAAGTGCTCCCCGCTCCTCCACCCCTCCTTCTGAGGGCGGGGCGGGCTGCGGGGAGAGGAGCCAGCTCTCCAGGGCATACCCCCGGGAGCGGAGGCCTGCCACCCCTCCGCCCGCTTCCTGCCCAGGCCCCTCTGAGGCACAGGGGGCTCCAGCCGCCGTGGGCACCGGGCTTCCACCTGCACCTCTCCCCTCTCCGCGGCGGTCATTCCTCCTCCGCCCCCGCGCCCTGCCGCCGCCCGCCCGGCCGGCCCGCAGTCTGCCTGCACCCGTCCTGAGCCCACTCTCAGTCCATCCCTGCCGCCCCTCGCCAGCACAAAGCTGAGGATTATTTCAAGGAAATAATTTGCACATTGAGAAGTTTGCAATATGCAAAACTATGTGTGGAAGAGAGTATATGTTTCTTAAAGGAAGAACACCCAAAATGTTTTCAGATGAAAGTGTGAACATGTCTAAACATAGATGACATAATACAGATCATGAGAAAGTCAATTTCAAATTACCCTGGAACCTTTCGATCTGTTTCCAAGAGAAGTCAGGGGAAGGGGCTGCTCCGAGCCCACACCCCAGCCCCGGGGCCGGGGTGCCGAGGGCCGGGCATCACCGGCCACGGTCCCCGTTACTGCCGCAGCCTGCGAGCTGAGGGCCGCATCCGCCGGTCACAGAGCAGACGGAGAAATGCAGTCAAGTCCCGCTCCAGGGGGCAGAGCTCGGCCTCCATCCTCGGCCTCCATCCTCGGCCTCCATCCTCGGCCTCCATCCTCAGCCTCCATCCTTGGCCTCCACCCTCGGCCTCCATCCTCGGCCTCCATCCTCGGGCCCTGAGCTCACAAAGCTGCCAGGCCGGCCACCGCCTTCTCCGGGAGACGCCTTCTGCTTCACACGGAGAGCTTCATTCCTTTGGCTTTAAACTTGGGTCTCTGTTAAGATGTTCATGTCCTCACGGGACAAAAGACACAGCCCCCCCAGCCACTCGACCTGAATGGGGTGAGAAGTTGGGGTCCCGTCGCTGGCCCGCCTCACCAGGACAGCGCAGCACCTCTGGCCCCGAGAGGGGAGGGGGGCGTGCCCACGAGGCCTCTGACCACTGAGCCACACTCCCAGCCCCGCTCCACCTGCCGGGCCCACCGCCGTCCCCACAGGGGCTCCGCCGTGGCCTGGCGGGGCTTGGAGGGCAGGGAGCCGGCGCAGCCCCTGCCCCTGTCCCTGCCCGAGGCGCTCTTTCTGCCCGGCGCGGGCTGGCACAGATGCCACCCACAGAGGCCTGGCCAGGCCGGGGGAAGGCAGGGAAAGAGCCCTGCGGACGCGGTGACAGGCGCCGGGCGGCGATGGTGGTCGCCGAGCAGGAGCTGGAGCTGCTGTTGGAACCGCCACGGCCACCGCTGGCCTGAGCCGCTTTGCTAAGCAGTTTGTATTGATTATTTAGTTCTATCTTCCTAGAAAACGGTAAACGGTATTACTACCCTCGTTTGACAGGTGAAGAACTAAGACAGAGCAATGAAGATATCTGACTGTTTTCTTAGATCCAAGATTAAAATCTAAGTTTATTTAAAGCCATTTATATTCAAAGACAACTGATTTCTAAATCATTATTCCATCACTCAAAACCCCCAAATACCCAAATATTAAAAAGTGCATCTTTACACACACACACACACACACACACACACCCCAAGCTTAAGTTAAGCACCAAAACTCAGTTCCCGGGGAGAGAAAGAGCGGCGGCACCGTGACTGTGGACGGAGCCCACAGGCCTCACCTGCTGAGCAGCCGCCCGGCCCCGGGACGAGGGGCCCAGGCCTCTCCCGCTCCAGCAGCGCCGCAGGCAGGGCGGACCCGGGCGGGGGGACGGTCCCCGTGGGATGGGTGGTGCCTCCACGCGGTGGGACGTGGCGCTCCGGGGGTTGGGGTCAGGGCCGCTGGGGACAGGGCCGCTGGGGCTGGGGCCAGGGCCGCTGGGGTCAGGGCCGCTGGGGGACAGGGCCACTAGGGGCCAGGGCAGTTGGGGTCAGGGCCGCTGGGGGACAGGGCCGCTGGGGGACAGGGCCGCTGGGGGTCAGGGCCGCTGGGGTCAGGGCCGCTGGGGGACAGGGCCGCTGGGGTCAGGGCCGCTGGGGGCCAGGGCAGCTGGGGGTCAGGGCCGCTGGGGGACAGGGCAGCTGGGGGACAGGTCCACTGGGGTCAGGGCCGCTGGGGGACAGGGCCGCTGGGGGACAGGGCCGCTGGGGGTCAGGGCCGCTGGGGGTCAGGGCCGCTGGGGGACAGGGCCGCTGGGGGACAGGGCCGCTGGGGGCCAGGGCTGCTGGGGGACAGGGCCGCTGGGGGACAGGGCAGCTGGGGGTCAGGGCCGCTGGGGGTCGGGCCCCTGGGGTCAGGGCCGCTGGGGGCCAGGGCCGCTGGGGGACAGGGCCGCTGGGGGTCAGGGCCACTGGGGGACAGGGCAGCTGGGGGCCAGGGCCGCTGGGGGGGTCTCGGTCCCAGGAGGCCGGCCCACGGGCCCCCGGGGCTCCTGCGCCACCTGCTCGGCGGGCGGCACAGCCGCGGGAGCTGGGGGCACTGCCTTCGGACCGGGCCAGGCATCCAGGTTCAGCCGGGACCAGGGCGGCAGCTCCGAGGGAGGAGGGAGGAGAGAGAGCCCCCAAAGAGCGCCAGGAGTGTGGGATTGGGACAGCCCTCGGCCCACGGAGCCTGTGCCTCAGTCTCCCCGTTAGAGGGACCGCCCGCCCTCCGGAGGGGCTGGGGTGGTGCTGTCGGAGGGAAGGAGAGGAACTGCTGTCCTCTGGACAGTTCTCCCCTCCCTGACCACAGCAGCCCACACAGCACCTCCAGGAAGCCCGGGCCTTCCCGGGACCCGCCCGGGAGCCTGGCTGGACATGCAGCTGCCCTCGGGGGGCGCTGGCGCCGGGCTGCCCACCCGGACCGCTGGCTGGACGCTGGCTGGGCCGCTCCGGGCGGGGCCGCTCCCGGGCGGAGGAGGGCGTCAGCGGAGATTTATGCTAATACCTCCGCAGTGGAAATCGTGAGCGCTCTGAACCCTCCTTCTAAGAGACCGGGAGGCAGGTCTGTCCTCTTAACAGGATTTCCAGGAAGGGTACTGCCGCTAAGAAACGCTGATTTGCTGGCATTTCTACATTCCAGGAAGAGGGCTGTCTTAAGTGTAGCGGAGCCGGAGCAGAAAATCATTTCAGTGCCCCTCCTCCCTCTGCACGTCTCCAGCCAAGAAAGAGCAGAGAGCACCCACTGGCTACGGACACGCAGGTTTTGTAGGAGCTGGACCCTCTGCAGAGCCTCTGAGACAATAGGAGGGGGCGGGGCGCTCTGCACCCCGGCAGCTGCCTCCAGGAGGCCCTGCCAGCATGTGTCCCGGCCAACTGGTTCATCTTGCTAACTATAACGCTCAGCAGACGGGGAGGGAGTGTTTATAGACATATACACACACCATACATTTTTCTCAGCGAGTACATATAGAGACCTTCCAACTGTATATTTTGCAGACATACAAACACTCACATATATTGTCCATATGTTCAAACAATTTTAAGTTATAGCATGAACAAATAAGGATATCTTTACCCTGAAAGTTGCCTTAGGCACCATGGTGGACACGTTAGAACATTATTTCAAAGACAAACAGAAGTGGGTTTGAGTTAACCTTTTCTAGCTATGTGACTTCTTCCATAAAAATGAGAACAATCTGGGATCTTCCTCGTGTGTCAGTGAGGACTGAACGGGATTGTGCATATAAATCACTTAGCATAGCGTCTAGTGCTGGGTAAATTCTCAGTAAATGCTACTTTTATTGATGCTTGATACCACCCTGGCTGGGTAGCTCAGGTGTTTAGAGTGTCACCCAATACACCAAGGATGTAGGTTTGATCCCCATCAGGGCACATACAAGAATCAACCAAAGAATGCATAAACAAGTAGATCAACTAATCAATGTTTCTCTCCCTCTCTCTCAAATCAATCAATCTAAATACGATACCAGGTTGTGATCACCCCAATTCCTGCCGAACAAGAGAGGTCAAACAAAGGGCAAGGTCCTGTAGAGTGGCCACCTAGAGACTTAACAATTGAATGTCTTGTTGCTGTTTCCCCCAGACCCGGACACATGTCTTTTCTTTACCCTCTCTCCCTTCGTTGAACGGTGACCTCCCAGAAGCCACAGACAGGGTACCTTTCTTTCATCTTTGTTTTCCCAGATCTGGACCAGAAACCAGTTCGTTATAGGTGCTCAATAAATATTGATTGAGGAAGTTATTATTTATAGATGCACCCTATGAGAAAAACACCTGCAAGTGGGAAGTATCAGATTAAAGTATCATAGTGAAAACTGATATTTTAAACAAAGAAGCCCAAATAAAGCAAAAGAATATTTTTAAAAAGGGCATATTTTCTTTCACTAAGACTAGAGATACCTATTTCCACTAATCATTTAAGATAACACCGAAGGACAGGTAGATGTTTGTTAAAGTCCATACCACATTATTAATCTAAAGTTTCAGCCTGAGCTCTTAAGCAAAGCTTTATAGAGCCTTTAATAAAATCTGTGTGTGATGAATTCTTCTAGATATTTATGATACTCAAACCCCTAGTCTGTTACAGTCTTCTTATCCACTTAATTAGAGAGAAATTTTAAATTAAAGTCTTTATCAAGTCTTTCCATAATATACAACTTAGTTTTCAGGAAAAAATTATCTTTTCATACTCTTAATTTATCAGTTTATATAATATTGAATTAGTTATGAATAAAACAAGCACCTTAAGCATTAATAGATTTGGTAATACAGTCAATTAATTCTTGACTTTTGTTGGCACACAAACCCAGTGAAAGATCTGCTGGAGTTGTTTTGTTATTACACACGCCACAGTTTGTTTTCCAGGAGACATAGAGAAGGTCTCCTAAGAGGGGGTTCGGATAGGAAAGCTTTTGTTGAATTACCTGTAGAATAAGTCATAAGTCATCCCTTTGGGGAGGGTTGGAGAAAGAACTCCAAAGTTCACACTACAAAAATATTTTCAACTCATGTCAGACCAGGACATTGATGAAAACTGATTAAGGCTAAACTCTCTAGTGGTGCTGTCATCACACACACTTTGTCCGTGTTTCCCACTCAAGCTGCATCTGCTTTCCTTCCTCCTCTAACGACTTGATACATCCAAGACTTACAGGGTGGAAATGAGTAAGCCTCAGCTGAAACTGCAGTCCAGAAGGCCTGTGAGGGAGATCTCACACCCACCACTCCACATCAGTTACTCCTGCCAGGAAGACTGGTTAGAGACGCCAGAGGAAGAGGTGGTCCATTTCCGTCTCCAGCAGGAAGGGATGAGCCTTACGTTTCTAAACAGGAAGCTGCTCCGTTACCCTGCCGCAGGGGGAGGAAGGCTTCCTCTCGCCCAGCAACAAGCCCCACAACGGGAGTGCCACAGCTCAGCCAGCGAGGAGCCGTCATCGCCTGCGCTATTCCTTCCCTGCAATGAACATCATGGTATTTTCCATAGTGGCTGCACTAATTTGCATTCAACTGAATGGGAGAAGATATTTGCAAATGATACTTCCAGCAAGGGACTAATATCTCCCCCCCCCCCCAAAAAAAACAACAACAACAAAACTCAACAACAACAACAAAACAATCCAATTGAAAACGGGCAGAGGCATTTTTCTCTGATGACTTCTGGGCCCCACCCTCTTTTGTATAAAGCCTTCTATCCCTCTCCCAATCTCTCTCTGCTTGCTAGGTGATATGCTGCCCAATTCATAAATCTTTAATAAAGCCAACTAGATTTTCAAGTCTCTGCCGTTACATTTTGCTTATCAATGCAGCACATCTCCATTGGCCATCTGTATGCGTTCCTCGGAAAAGTTTCTATACAGGTCCTTGGCCTTCTTTTTCTCCTCCTTCTCCTTCTCCTCCTCCTCCTCCTCCTCCTCCTCCTCCTCCTCCTCCTCCTTCTCCTCCTTCTCCTCCTCCTTCTTCTTCTTTTTGAGGGGAAAGTTTGTAATGAGCATCACAAAGGGACTGGGTGAGGGGGACACACATTTCAAATGCAGCCTTTGCTGCCACGCTTCCAGGGCTGAGGAGAAGAGAGAGGCTCAGCCCTGCTTATCTCTCCCAGACCCAGAGGCAGCCACTGGAGGGCAGTCCCTGGAAGGCGGGCGGAGGGGAAGGGGAGGTGTCTCTGCTGCTTCTGCCAGGAGCAGGAAGACCCACAGCAACGAGCTGAGCTCCAGAGGTCAAGAGAGACTCCGAATGAGGCTGGAGCACCAGATGTTGGCAGGGTAGATGGACTGATAGAGGAAGCTCCTGGTTGTCAATGAGCATGAGGGCCTGGACGCCCAGGGCCTGCTGGCTCCAGGGACTGAGACCCTGGGTGCCTCTGCCCGTTTCCAATTGGATTGTTTGGTTATTGCTGTTGAGTTTTAGTTTTTTGAATATTAGTCCCTTGCTGGAAGTATCATTTGCAAATATCTTCTCCCATTCAGTTGAATGCAAATTAGTGCAGCCACTATGGAAAATAGCATGATGTTCCTCAAAAAATTAAGACTAGAACCAACATATATATGATCCAACAACTCCAGTTCTAGGTATTTACATACAAAATATGAAAACATTTCTTCGTAAAGACATATACTCCTGTGTTCACTGTAGCATTAGTCACAATGCCCAGGACCCGGAGACAATGTACGTGTCCATCTGTGATTGGCTGGATAAAGAGACGTGGTACATATACACAATGGAATAGTGCTCAGCCTTTCCAAAGATGAAATACTGCCCTTTGAGACGACATGGATCTGGAGAGTATCAAGATAAGTAAAATATATCTGACAACCAAAACCGGTTTGGCTCAGTGGATAGAGCATCAGCTTGCGACTGAAAGGTCTCAGGTTCGATTCCAGTCAAGGGCATGTACCTTGGTTGTAGGCACGTCCCCAGTGGGCATGTGCAAGAGGCAGCTGATCGATGTTTCTCTCTCATTGATGTTTCTAACTCTCTATCCCTCTCTTCCTCTCTGTAAAAAATCAATATATATATATATATATATATATATATATATATATATGACAGAAAAGTTTCTGTAGAATATTGCAGAGGGAATGGGTTAAGAGAAAGGATACTAACAAATCCTTGGATAATAGCTATGAAGTGTCAGCCTTTATTATTAATTTATTTATTAGAGGCCCAGTGCAAGAAATTCATGCACTGGGCCTCTAATAAAGGTCACCTTTATTAGAGGTCTTTATTGGAGGACCCCGGTCTGGGTTCCTCAGACCGGCCTGTGCCCTCTCAAGTCCAGGACCCTCTGGGCTTGTCCGCTGCTGGGCCTAAACTGGCAGGTGGACATGCCTCTCACAGCCCGGGACCCCGCTCCTTACCGCCCACCTGCTCACTGCTTCTTACCACTCAGCCTGCTGCTCCTTAGCACCACCCTGGAGGCAGGAGAGGCTCCTGTCTGGCTTCTGCCTGAGCAGCGCTCCCCCTGTGGGAGTGCATTGACCACCAGGGGGCAGCTTCTGGGTTGAGCATCTGCCCCCTGGTGGTCAGTGCGCATCATAGCAACCGGTCAATCTGAATGTTCCGCTGTAATGGCCACTTATGCTTTTGTTATATAGATTATTTATTTATTATTTTAGCACAGTAGATTTGTGGATTTGAGTCAGCTCCCACATATTCAGTTCCCTAAAGGTGTACAGTATGAATTGTTTACCAAGACTTATTCCTTTTGTCTCTTTCCTTGAACCCTAATTTCAATCATGGACCTCATACAATTCACGTGATTCATGGGGCTCAAGGGATACCCCTGGGGGGAATCCTGACAAAACATATATGGATCAGTGTGCGGCATTTCTCTGTAGCTCTGATTGGTCCGAGGGTGGCCAGGGAACCTAACTGACCCAATTAACTGAAAGAAAAGACTTACATTTTAGGCTAAAGGGAGAGGCAGTCTTTTTCATGTTCATTTGACATGAATAAATAAGATATGGTGGTTTGTATTGACAGCCAACTGATTGCCATATTAAATCAATGCCATATCAATTGATAGACAAAATGAAAAGAACTAAGTTCCCCAATATTGTTGACTCCCACTGAGTCAATCAAGAAATAACTCTGTTCACTTCTAGACTTTCTGGTAAGTGAGATAACAAATGTCTTATACTTAAGCCAATTAAACATCAGCTTTTTGACATAAAAGAAAAGCTACTGCCTTTAGTATCCATATTGATTTTATCATGTATTTCAATTTGAAAAAAATTTAAGTGTATATGGGGAGGTGAGAGAAGGTTGTATTTATAAGAACTGGGAAATACGCTATACTATAAAAATGTTACAATTGGCTTGTTTCATGATTTTGAAATTAGAATGTTCACTTAGGATTTATGATCTGTAATTAGAAGTGGTTACAGGTCAGTGTCTACTCCTTCATAGGTGACAATCTAAAAAAAACTCAGACCTCACTGATACAATTGAGTAGATAATTGAAAGGATAAAAGATTAACCTTTCCTATGTTTTTTCATTTGTAGGTACATTAATACAATAAAACTACATTCTACAAGAAAAATAGATATGCTATTGTGAAGAGGTGAAAAGATAATTCTGTTTAGATACCATGAAAAATCCCTGACTCGCAGGATAATTTTCTTGCAGCTCCTGGCTGTTACCTCCCCGGATAACCATCACAAAGTGTGTCCATCTCCAGGATCCGTTTCGCCAGGTCACGTCTTGCTGCGCTCTCCTCTAAATGCCCTGCTGAGCATTTCATTCAGTTTTGATTCAGAGCCTGGGTCTCAGATACAGCAATTAAAACTTTTCTTTCTCTATTCAACCACTTACACTCTTTGAAACACACTTTAAAAGATTTCAAAATATGATTGAAGTTACCAGTTAGGCTTCTTCCAAAAATAAAGGAATGCATTCTCCTCGCAAACCATTTCTGTTCTCACCATGCACCTTCTAGCAAGCACTTGGGTGGAGGGTGCTTGGGAAGCAATACGATCATCCAAAAATGAGATTCCATTAAAAATGTTGCCTATTTTCTAACCAGGAGAAGTGTGACAAGTTAGACTGGGCGGGATGCTTCATAAGAAGAATCCCAAATAACCAGAGGAAGGCTGTTATTTAGGAGTTCCCGCCTTGACTAGCTTTCCTGGGGAATGTCAGTTTTTATTTGTTGTTGTTTTAACCGGTCACCTGCATCCCCAGCCACAGAAATGTGACGCCACTGGATTACCTTGTCACTCTTTACATGCACGAAGCTGTTTCTTATCTTCACTTCTGACTGCCACGGGTCTTCCTTTTCCACATTCCCCTGTAAGATGTTTCATCATGTCTCAAAGTAAAGGCGTGGGGGTGGGGGGTGGTGGAGAGATACCACCTCCAGGAGAAACTCTGTGGGTATTGAGGATAATCCTGTTTTCTATTATCTTCAGGGAAGAAAATTAAACAGAGATGTAGTTTTTTACCTGGCAAAAGTGGTTACCAAGGCAGTAAAAACACATTAGACAACATTTTAAGAAGGATTCAAGTTTTATCATTTTGGCACGTGGTCATTGTAAGCGATCAACAACTCACAGGAAAATGTTCTAAAAAGATTTTTGCAAGAATCCTCCGGTCTGAGCAGGTATAGATTCTACTGTGTGTTAAAGCACACACAGCAGTCATAGCAGGGTGGCAGGGTGATATGACACCTAAGCAGGTGACACAAGCTGTGACATGTATTTGCTTTCTTAGTAAAGTGGACTTTTCCTAGCGCTGTGAAAACTGGGGCCAGGTTTATACCACTCCCTGAACTATTCAGAAGCCATGTTGTAAAACGAATTTTTAAAAGCCACAGCATGGAGTGGGCATTTGATAAATGTTCTTAAAGATTAAATTGAATTAATTAATGCAGCATCACCCAGGCCAGGTGACAAAGGGGCCAAGACTATTTTAAAAGGAATTCATGCTGAAAAGTAAATGGTGAAGAAACAGCAGCGTGTGTTACAATCTGTTGAGCACTCATGCGTTAATACAATGGAGTAGCACTCCCTCCGTCAGTATGAAGGTGGGCCACTTGTATTTCACCAAGGAGGAAATGCAGCAGCCGCTCCGGAGGTCTTCCTGGCTCCTGCAAGCCGGCTCCTCATCGGGGGCGCTCCGCACCCTCAAGGAGACCCCACCTGACAGCAGCTCAGGAGCGTGCGGGAGGGAAACCCACCAACAAAGGAAAAAACAGCAGGCAAAAATCACCGTGGGAAATACAGCTCCCTAATATCGTGCCCATCTTTAAATTAAGATGCTCAGCTAAAATGTCACATGCTCCCTTCTCTCTGCAGTGGGCCATGAGAAGGAGCTTTGATCGATGGGCTTTGGGGAAAACATGTGATCTTTACAAGGGACAGGCCATGCAGGCAAGGCCTCTGTCCTAGCCCTCCCTCTGTTGTATTTAAAACTATTATTTGCAGGTTTTTTACATGCAGCCAAAGTCAACCCTAACCCAAACATGCGACTGACCTCTCCTGAGGAATTTATTGTTATGAAATAGAATGTCTCTTCAAATGACAGGGAAATAAACCAGCACACATACGTGAACTGGTGGAATGAACTTTTCACCTCTTTAAATAACGCGAGAAACCTGGCAGGAGCACTCTGAGCAGCAGAGGCTTTCCGAGGACTTAGAAAGGAAGCTTTGTCTTCTCTTCCTCATGGACGCAGGTGGGACCATAAACTCTTTACAGCTCGGCTCCCCGTGGCCGGCCTGACACTGAGCACGCGCACACACACACACACACACACACACACACACACACACATGCTCATGAAACCAAGCCATAACTTCTGGGGAAAACCTGTAAATCTGTTAGAGCTCCAGAAACTAACTAGCCTAGAAGGGATTTAAAAATATTTTACCTGGCCTGCGGTTACCTTTTGGATAGAGGCAAAATATGTGAAAGAGCAAAACTCAATGAGCAAAGCTTGCTAGAAGGTGTTCTGTAGTAGGGACCACAGTTCTAATGGATCAGCCAACTGTCTAGATTAAATCGATGTCATTTAGGTAAGATCTCCTTGTCAGGTTACTTTCCAGAAACAGAATGACGGAGTCGCTGCTTACTTCATAAATCACTCACCGGCCCAAACCAAACCACTTCCAACAGAACCTTCAAATACAGAAAGCTGCAAGTTGAAGTTTCCCCCGCTGAGTCCTGGGCCTCCCTTTGTCTAAGCACCCAGTGTCTTCCTGAAAGCCACGCTGGGTGAGGCAGTGCATTCATTTGGAATATCCAGGGATTCTTATTTTAGTTTTCTGGGATAATAATTATGTTCTTTGAAAGAGTAGGAAGGCTTAAGAACATCAGGACACATTTCCAAACATTCCATCTGAAGTTACAGTAGGAGAAAATAAACTATTGCTGTGTTTTTAATGAAGTTCATTCATATTTGAGTAAAAAACTGGAGGTCAAACCTCCTCAAAATATTGTGCCCTTTAAGTTGCATCAGTGTACCTTGTTTTGGGGGGAGTGCTTTTTCAAAATTATTTCATCCAAAACTGATACTCAGGTTTTACATTTTCTATAGCACACATTTTGAAAACATATCTTTATGTAATCATTATACATAAAACATATAAAAGCTCTGGACAATATGAGTTTGATGTGTCCAAAGATTTTTTTTAAATTTATATTCACAATATCTTCCACAAGAAACATATGACAATGCGGCTAAGCTTCAGCCAAACGTCCAGACATATGTACTAACGATCAGTCCTCCCCGCTTGTGAAGAACCTGAGACAGTCCCTCCTTGACACTTTGCTATACAATTTCGCTTGTAAAATACGATGTTTATCAAGTCTCCTGAGAGACTGGGCTTCTTAACTTGTGAGAAGTAGAGCGCAGAGAGCAAGCGACACGGGGACTGTCCAGTGTGTGTTTTCTGGACAGCGGGCAGGCGGGCAGTTAGTTCTGGACCACTTCCGCTGCATTGAAGTGTCGCAGAGCCAAATTCTGCCCTCCAGTAATTTTTCTTCAAGTGACTTCAGCCCACATGTTTCTAGAAGCTGAATTTGTTTCATTGCATTTCAAGGTCTAATCTTGCAGTTATTACACAGGCAGAATCTCCATGAAACTGAACTTTTGTTTGTGTAAGAAATGTATTTTGAATATTTCCTGAGGCAAAATGTGGCCTAAGACCGGAGAACGAGGGTTAATGTGAAATAAATTGCAGATCTCCAAACAGCTCTGCACTTGCTAGTTTTCTCCTTTCGCTTGAAAATGCCAGGAAGACGTCTGAAAACACAGAAAGTAATATTTAGATGATCTTTATTTATAGTTATCTTTTAAAAGTTAACAATGTCTTTTACAATTTTCTTATTTTTAAAATGAGACCTCTATTTAGCTAGTGAATAAAATGTAAATATTTATGTAAAGTATCATAAATAAAAAAATTTTAAAGGAAAAATCTAGACTCTAATTGATTCTGCTTAAAATTGTTATTTTTGAAAGTCTGGTTGCCAATTTAACACCATATGGCCATTAATAGTGCAGTATAAAGTAAAATATTATGTACTTTTCTGTATAATTAACGAGTCTTAAATTCAGGAATTTAGAAAAGACAGAAAATTATTCCACCAAGTTCCAGGCATTCACAAACCTCTACATAATATCACAAATCTTCTTTTACAGTTTCTGAACATTTGTAATTTTTCCTGTAAAACTATAGCCACCTTCATACCGAAAGTACCTGGTTCATTTTTCAGATAATAGGGGGAAATCCTCCCACATCTGCACAGAACATGTCTGTCCTCATTAGATCCATTTGCTCAATTAAATTCACGTTTCTCTGTCCAACAGGCATAAATCTGGGTATTGATCTAACTATAAAGTCTTGAAACTCCCGGTAGTCTTCTAAAACTTGGATGAGCGTATAAGCTTTTAAAATATCAAGTTATTCCAGTATTTAACGCACATAACCGTTTCCAGAGGGCCAGAGGCTCTCAAGCCCAGCTGCCGCCCCATTTGAGGGGCGACCTCGCTGCCAGCGGCGTCCTGCTACTTGTCGGGCTGCTTTCTTCCGTGCTCGCTTCTCTTCCATGCGGCGTGCCCGTGGTACCTTCTGAGCGCGGCCCGGCGCCGGCAGCCGGCATCAGTGAGCTCTCTGACCCAGGCCGGTGAGCCAGCAGCAGCCCCCGGGGCCCCGTTCCCATACAGCCGCTTCGTCCTCTCCCTCCAGACCGCCTCACGGGCATCTACTGCCCTCTTCGGACAGGTCCGGGCCATGTCCACCAGACGCTGGGAGGACCCCTTGGGGGAGCCATCAGTTCCTCTTGAAAAGGAAAAAAAGAGAAAGAGGGGGAAAAAGAGCTCTCTCGACTCCCCTGGAAATCTTTTTATTCAGCTTCACGTTTCTGTGGAGAGAAGTCTCTGCCAGGAGCCTCCATGCCTCCAGCAGCTCCTGCTGTTCCCACAAAAGCCGGGTACACATTGCAGAGGCCTGTCTCCCGGGGGAGCTGCACAATATGAAGAGGAGACATTGAGGAAACTTTTCCCTCAGTCATCCGAACAAGTGCAGACATGTTCCCCAGCCACCACCCGGCCCTGCACACCACCCAGCCCTGCACACCACCAGCCCTGCACACCGCCCGGCCCTGCTCACCACCCAGCCCTGCTCACCACCCAGCCCTGCACACCACCCGGCCTGCACACCACCCGGCCCTGCACACCACCCAACCCTGCACACCACCCAGCCCTGCTCACCACCCATCCCTGCACACCACCCGGCCTGCACACCACCCGGCCCTGCACACCATCCAGCCCTGCACACCACCCGACCTGCACACCACCCGACCTGCACACCATCCCAGCCCTGCACACCACCCGACCTGCACACCACCAGCCCTGCACACCTCCCGGCCCTGCACACCGCCCCGGCTTCTGGTCTGAGCCTGGGCCTCTCACCTGCACCCAGTGACGTCAGAGGGCACTCGATACTTACGTTTATTTTAAGCTTCTTAAGTGATATTTTCCATCTTAAACACTGGGAAGGATTCTTGCCTTGAAAGATTATGCATAGGGAGCAAAATGAGCAAACCAAACGTTTACCCAGGATTCCTCCTCTCCCCGGACCCGTGGCATTAAACACGCGTGCAGCGCCACCTCCGGGCGGCAGTGCCTCTTACGCTTTGGTTTAACGGGTCTTTCTTCCCGCCGGATCCTGAGCTCCGCTTGCACAGCGCCTGGCTGTCCTCCGCGGGCTCTGCGAGAGCCAGTGCAGCGTCCCCATGAGGAACGTGAACACACGCCCACCGAATGGGCCGAAACTGGGCCGCGGCCGGGGGACTGAACCAAACACCAGCAGACATTGCTGTGAGGCCACTCAGAACCCAGTGTTTCTTTGTGAGGTAAAATCAACAACCCCTTAGACTAGAACAAGGAATTAAAACTCACTCTGAGCATATACAACAGGAATGTGCTAATGCATCGATGGCTATCTTGTGAGGACACTCCAGAGTAAGCCTCACGTTAGGCAGGAGGGGCCGTAAATACTCGCTGATACGGAAGCTTTAGTGCTGACGCTGGCGTCCGAGGCCAAGTTTACACATCTTATCTGCACACATTGATCTCACCCGCAGGCTCTACTGATGGCCCCATATTTCAAAGATCTGATCTCCTCAGCTGCTTTGTTTACTGGCTTTGCATCCACTCTCCACTTTGCCAGGGCGGTGTGCTTTGGTTGGAAGTTCGGCACGCCCGCTTAGAAGCCATGAGTCTCCCGGAGGGCGTAAGCTCCATGTGTTGCTTTTCTTTAAAAGCTGCCACTTCTGGCCCATGCTGCCTAGGTTAGGAGTTGTTTTGCCAAAGGGAGTGATGGGTAATCCTTTTCTATCACCCCCTTTCCCTTAATACCCTTTGAACCAACTAAGTACTCATTCAAGACAGCCGCTGGAGGAAAGAGGGGATCCGAGTCCAGGAAATACTGGTTCTGTGTGATGATCGAACCTGTGCCCTTGACTACCTCAAGGCAGCTACCTAATGCTCTGCCGCTCTAACCAGACACCCTAAGAGCAACTAGGACAGCGTGAGGGGGCAATCCTGGCCCTGGATTCAGAATATGAGTCTTTCTTGGAGTACATCTCCAAAAACAGAAACAATGCTTCGTTTTTCACTCCTGGAAACTGCTCCTGTGAGGGTTGTGCTGGAATGTGCCAGTGAGGACAGCACCCTGAGGTGGAAAACATCATCTTTTCCGTGTTCACTACAGGCCAGCTCAGTAGCTTCAGTCCCCCTCACTACAGCCGTCCAAGTGCTCCTTCAAGGTCAGCGACAAGACGACACTAGCACCACCTGCAGCGACACGGGCTCCGGGGGGCCTATCGGCGCAGCCATCTCCAACACAGCCATTACCATGAAAGATTTAGCAGCTGGAGTGCCATAATGCAGCTGACGCTGATGTTCATCTGGGGCTGGGAGGCCCGTTTGTTCCCCTAACACCCTTTATGCTGGCAAGAAAGCTGACGCATTCTGTTGACCAAGAACCAAGAGAAATAGATCTCCGGTGGGAGGAAATTCAGAGTTTCCTAAGAGGAGGTTGAAAGGGGTGTTCTGGCCATGTTTTTCTCAACTCCCAATCACTGTGTTTTCATAGGCATCTTACTAGATTTGATGTGAACAATACACTTAAAAAACAAGGTATTGTTCACATCAAAAAGCTATAAAAATATAGGCCCAACTATATTTAGAAAAATGCTGCATTAAGATACTTTTTCCCCCCATTTATAACATTATTTCATAGGAAGATCATCTTTCAGAAGATGCTAAAATTCTGCTCAAGTGCAGAATCACTATATTTTTGTACCAATTACTATATAGTAAATAAAAATCCATTTATATTTCCATCCATTTACTTATTTAATATTTGTTAGCTAACTGCAGTTCAATATGCGAGTATATAGAAATGCACTGTCCAAAATGGTAGTTACTAACCACATGTAACATCCGAGTACTTAAAACATGACTATTCCAAATTGAGATATGATGTAAGTGTAAAATACGCATAGGATTTCAGACTAATGTTTTTAAAAAACAATGTTTATATTGATGATGTGAAAATAACATTTTGAATATGTTGGATTAAATAAAATATATTATTTAATTGTTTTACCTTCTTAACTAATAGAAAAATTTTGATTACATATACAATTCACATTTGAGGCTTGCCTTATATTTCTGTTGGACAGTTCTCATATAAAAATAAGATTAGTTCAGAATTCAAGTAAAACAAATAATATCAATAAAATGTAATAATTTCTAGCCCTACTCATCTCTAATAGTCTCTTTTCCTAAAGAGGAGGGAAGAAGTTTGTTAAGACACTTATTATACAAATTTATTGAACCTCAATGATATAGCATTTACTAAATCTTTGTTCTAGGCCAATATTCAGTGTTAAAAATTCTAAAAAGAAAATTGCCACTCCTTAAACTGCCACAGCTGATTTTTACAAGTTTGAAATAGAAGGAAATTTCCTTAACATGATAGAGGGAATCTATAAAAACCTAAAATGAACATCATACTTGATGGCGAAAGACTGAAAGAAGTCTCCTCAGGTTGAGAGAAGGGTACAAATGCCTTCTCACCACTTACTGTAGGCGTTGTACTGGAACTTCTAGCCAGTGCACTCCATCGAGAAAAAGAAATAAGAGGCATCCTTATTGGACAGAAGTAAAACTGTCTGTATTTTCAGATGACATGCCGTATATGAAGAAAATCTTAAGGTGTACACACACACACTTAGAACAAACACGTAGAACAAGGTCATAAAATGACTTTACATAAAATTAACATACAAAAATTAGTTGCATTTCTATATGTTAGTAATGAACAATCCAAATACAAAGTTATGAATGCCTTTCACAATAGCATTAAGAATAAAATACACACACAAGAAAGTTCCAAAGTGGTACATTCAAAATTACAAAACATTGCTGAGAGAAATTCTAGAAGACCTAAATAAATGAAGAGGCAGTCCATGTTCCTGGGCTAGGATACTCAATATTCTTAATATGTCAGTAATCCTCAAATTGATCCAAGGATTCAATGCAATCTCATATTTCCAAGAGCCTTTTCTGTGTTTTTGTTTTTTACAGAAATCAACAACCTGATCTCAAAAACTGTAATTGGAAATTTCTAGAATAGCCAAAGCAATCTTGAAAAAGAACATAAAAGAACTTCACTTCCTGATTTTTAAATATACTGTAAAACTAATTATCAAGACATGGTATTGGCATTAATGATAAAAATATACATCAAAGCAACAGAGTTGAGTCCAGATATGATTCTTATGTTTATGGTTAGTTGATATCAATAAACACACCAAGGAATTCACTGAAGAAATGATACTGGTACAATAAACTATCCATATGCAAAATGAAGGAAGAAAGGAAGGGAGGAAGGAAGAAAAGAAGGAAGGAAGGAAGGGAGGAAACAAGTACTTTAACTTTATACTATACATTGAAATTAACTCAAATGTATCAAATGTAATAGGTAAAACAATATAACATTTAGAAGAAGAAAAAAAACAACAACCAGGAAATCTTCAGGACCTTAGAATAAACAAAAGTTTCTTAGCTATGACACCAAAAGCATGATCCATGACAGATAATAATTAATAAATTGGACTTCATCAAAATCCAAACTATTTGTACTTTGAGAGATATCATTGAAAAGATGAAAAAACAACCAACAGACTGGGATAAAATATTCTTAAGACATTTATCTGACAGAGAACTTATAGCCAGAGCATAGAAAGAATTCTTACATCAATAATAAGATAAACAATTCAATTTGAAAATGGCAAAATATTTAAATAGACATTTCACCAAGATACACAGATGGCTAGTTAGAACATACAAATAGAAACTACAATGAGATATGATTTTACTCTCACTAGAATGGCCATAATAAAAAGACAGACAATAAATACTGGCAAAAAAATGTGGAGAAATTAAATCCCTTATATATGGGTGGTATAAAAGTATAGTCACTTTGGAAAATAGTTTAGAAGTTCCTCAAAAGTAACAAGAAGCTACCTATGACCCAGCAATTCCACTCCTAGATAAATACCCAGGAAACATAAAAATGTATGTCCACACAAAGGCTGACAATGAATGTTCTTAGCAGCAACATCTATAACAGTCAAAATTTGCAAACAACCTAAATGCCCATCAACTTGTGAATGAATAAGCCAAATGTTGTCTGTTCTCCCAGTGGAATACGAGTCACCAATAACAAGGAAAGACTTATGGACACATGTCACAACATTGATGAACCTCAAGCACATCACACTCAGTGAAAGGGTGATACAAAAGACCATACACTTATAATTGTATTGTATGACTCCATTCATATGAAATGTCCAGCAAAGATCCTATATAGTAAAAGCCTAATATGCAAATTGTCCCCATTGGGTGGTCATTCCACTGGGAGTTCGACCACTTGCTATGACTTGTGCAGGGGGCAGGTATGTGGTCTGACAGTCTTCACTACTCCTGTATCTAGATTACGTCTCTACAGAAATACATTTGCATCAAGAAGTGCTCAATGATTGTGGATTAAATAAGTAAAAATGTTTAGGAAAATATAAAAATCCTACAAAATACATTGTTAGCCGAAACCGGTTTGGCTCAGTGGATAGAGCGTCCGCCTGGGGACTGAAAGGTCCCGGGTTCGATTCTGATACCTTGGTTGCAGGTACATCCCCAGTGAGGGGTGTGCAGGAGGCAGCTGATGGACATTTCTCTCTCATTGATGTTTCTCTCTGTCCCTCTCTCTTCCTCTCTATAAAAAATCAATAAAAATATATATTTTTTAAAAATACATGTTAAAATTTTACCAGTTATTCTCTGGCCTTTAGACAAAGAGACCTAAATTCACTCTTACCTTCTCTCAGGCACCCATGAAATGAATTCATCGGCAAGAAAAGAAGCCCAGGTGTGTCAAATGCCTAACTTGTAAAGACATTCGGAACCCCTTGCTCTCCACCTCTCAGTAGACTGTAAACATTTGGAAGCACTTGTGTGGATGAAGCAATGCATTGCAGTAGTCACAATAGTCTTCCTCAGTAACTTAATAGCTTGGCCTCTTACAGAGAAACATGCATTGTAAGAAATGCCCCCTTATTTTACCTTCTATAGGTTTGTCAAATAAAAGATCAGACATTTTCCACAAGTTCAGACATCAAAATGTCAACCAAAAGACCTGTCTTTATCAAAGGGAGTAACTGCTCTTGCTAAGATTTTTATTCTTCAGACAAGTTCTAACGTGCCCCCTTTCTCTCTTTTAAAATACACCAGATAATGGCCTACATCATTCCAATTCTGTCACGTTTGATAGGATCTTCATTTTTCTACTTTATGCATTAGTTTTGACTCTATCAAAGTATCAGTTACTGAGAATTTTGATGCGCTCCATTGGTTGCCCTGGTTGAAGGTTGGCAGCAGCATTTTTCTGCTCTGTGTCAACACTGTGTGTGACCTTAGATGAGAGAGAGTCTTAAAAATACACTGAGAGCAAAATCCCACACACTTCACAGGCATGTTGAGAGAATAACTGAGACTCCAAGAGTGAAAATGCTTCAGTGACTTGGGATAGAATGCAAATTTGTCATGATGCTCCTTTCATTTCTCCTGGGCCCTGAAAGAGTGAACCCACCAGACACAAATCCCATCTTGTCCCTTGAAGTTCAAAGGTACTGCTGGGTTAGTAGATTTTATCTTTTTTTTTTAATCATTAAATAAAGGAATGGCCTTCATAACTTGAACTTGGGTCTTGCTGTTTGGAAGGAGGCAGGGTTTGTCCACGGAAGGCTTAGGTTGAGTCTTGGCTCTAATACTTAAAGCGTGGAGCAAATCACTCAGTGTCCTCATCTGCAAAATGGGAGTGAGTATCAAAGGCCATCAAGCCCTGAGTGCTGCTCAGCTGTAAATGCTTATTAAATATTTAGCCGCTCCCTTTCGAAAAAGGATGCATGTTCAATATCTGAGAAGCTCTAACACCTCTCAGCTCTATTATTTGTTTCATTGTGTACTTCTGAAAGAGCTCTTCCCTGCCCTCCATCCTCAGCAAGGACTGAATTTTGAAAAACAAAACAAAAGATTGTTTTGCAGGACAGAGACAGAGAGAGATAAGGAGACTGATTTACAAATATACCAAAATTGAAACAAGCTGTCTTGAATATCTTGCCTGTTATTAGAGTAGAATATGGGAGGAAGGGGTAGAAAAAAGCTTCATTACACGCAAGCCTATTTGACTCTTGCAAAGCTAATTAAACACGTCTTGAGTGTATAAAATATATCATCCCAGATAACTGCATTCTGTTAAGTTCTTCATCTTATTAAGAGCTTCCATTAATGCTTCTTCAACATAAATTTTGAACCCAGACAGTATTAGTTGAGAGGCCTCACATCGGAACGACCTAAATCAAGTGACGAAAGCAGAGATGGGTCACCAGTGCCTATCTCAACGAGGAGAGGAAGAATGCCGTCCTCCACCATTGTGAGGGTCTAATG
The DNA here is from genome assembly GCA_963924515.1 of Vespertilio murinus. Classification (NCBI taxonomy): domain Eukaryota; kingdom Metazoa; phylum Chordata; class Mammalia; order Chiroptera; family Vespertilionidae; genus Vespertilio; species Vespertilio murinus. The sequence continues at coordinate 52,817,429 of OZ004715.1, read as the reverse complement.
TGACAGCATCGTCTCCCGAAGAAGCATCCTTCTCAGGCCTCCCCAGGCCCAAGGCCCCAAGGACCTCGACACTGACATAAGGGATTGCCACAATCCAGAGGGATAAACCCCAAACCCCGGAGTCATACCATTGGTGCTCAAAGGCCCTCAGAGACCCTCAAATCTTCAGGTTTTGCAAATGAGGAAATGAGGCCCGGATACTCCACGTGTCTGAGCTTATAGAGACGGAGACATAGTATAGCATTTTGAGAGAAAATAAAGTTAATGTAAGCAAAATACTCACCAAAACTTATTTGAGCAGTGACAATGAAAATAAATAAAAATTTCAAAAGTAAACAACCAATTTTAACGCTTGCTCTGATTGGTCCATGCCTTTCCTACTTCCTCTTAGCCCCTCCACTATGGTAAAATACCATTCTGGCTCATGCCCTTAGCCTACCCTTTGGATATACCGGTAGTCTCTCCAAAACATTCCTCCCCTCTTCTGGTGTGAACTTTCACCTGTGGGGCACCCCTCTCCATAAAGTCTAAGGAGAAGCCAAAGTCAACAAGAGCAACACAACCCACCATCTGATTCCACAAGATGACTGGCAACCTGGAACTTGACCGGGCTAACTTTTTTAAAACAAGCTCGGCTTATACAACTTCCCTGAACTTCTAATACTTCCTCCACTATTAACCAAATCAAGGTCATACTTCCTTAAGGAAGCTGAAGTTCAATGTCATTTTGTCAGGTTCCAAGGCTCACTGTCCATTATTTCCAGGAGTCCTCAATTTGACTTTCTATTGGTGGGAGTTGTACATGAGCAAAAACACCGTATTACAGTGATTAAAAGCAACACCTCTGGAACCAGAGAGCCTGAGCTTGAAACTCACTTACTTGTGTATAAGCATAGACAAATTGACTCTTCCTGTGCCTCAGTTTACTCTCTAGAAAAGGAGGAACAAACAGACCACCTTTTGTATGGATATTGTACGGATAAACAAATACTTGCCAAGCACATAGAATTATGCTTAGCACATAGAAACCCTAAATAGTGTAGCTTTTATTATCTTACTTAAAAATGTAGGACAGTGCTTGTCTACAACAATAATTGTTTTCTTATTTAGACTTAATTGAATGTTTTCTAAAGAGCCCTAAAACTGTATTTTAAAAAAAGTTAGTTCCAAGAAGTTCTGGAGTCACAAAAGCTTCACTGTGAATACGCATCTTGGTAAAAATAGATGAAAGGTCAAGAAGTTATGCTAAGTAAGCAAGTCAGACACAAAAGAGTGAGTTCTGAGGGATTCACATGAGGTTCCCAGAGCAGTCAAATTCACAAACAGGAAGTAGAAATCTTGGGCTTCGAGTGAGAAACATCCAGTGGGGGGACAGGGGAGAAAGCATGCATGTGACTGGATGATGGGAGTATGCGCAATTGTTTCCTAGTTCTCTTCTTTTAATATTAGAATATGAAGTAAAGCTTAAGGGGAGGGAGGCATGAGGAGGTTCTGTGTGCAGAGACAGACTTTCAGGTTAGGTGATGAGAACGTTCTGGAGGCGGACGGTGGTGAAGGCTACGCAACACATGAATGTACTAATTGCACCGAACTATGGCCTTAAAAGAGTTAAGTGGTAAATTTCACATTATGATATATAACCACAATAAAAAATGTTAGAAGCATTTTTAAAGTCACAGCAATGTAGAATGTACCCTATTTTCCGTGATTACAGACTCTCTTCAATCTATTAGAAACCAACTTATATTCTTTCTTCTCTTTTATACTCCCCAGATGAAGACCAATTTTAATAACTTTATGAAACATTTCTTACCTCACTTTAAACAGGTACAATGGGAAACTGACCCAGCCCCAAGGACATCCCTCAGTGGTCTCCTGTGCAGGGAACTGGGCGAGAGGACACGGCCTGCAGCTTGAAGCTTTTCCCCAAACAGAAAATCCTGAGCGATGACGGGTAAATTGTCACTGACATTGGGAAGTATCTGTAGAGTTGATATTTGATTGATACTGTGGCAGCTTTTTCAAACCTTATATACTGTCAGTGCAACCATATTAGAGATGACTCTTGACTTTGTAATTTAAAAACAAAAATTGGTGGGGGGGGTGAGGATTAAAAAAATACTTCATTGACATCCCAAGGTCAATTATATAATTATATTGACAGAATAATGATCCTTACTTTGGGATCATTTCCTTGAGAAGAAATATATATATATATATATATATATATATATATATATATATATATTCACACACATATATACACATATATACATATATACACACACGTGTGTGTGCGCACATGCGCGCATGGCTAGATAGAGATAGAGACAGAGATAGATATATAAACACACACACACACACACGTATATTTCTAGGGACAACGTGTCGCCTCTGCATCTGCAACTCCTTCAGATTCATCCAGTGCCAACGGGACGACTGCGCCGCATACATTTGCACCCCGTGTGAGACACTTCCACTGAAATTCAATTGTGACCGTGAATGCTGCGAGCAGATAGAATTGCAGCATGTTCTGCTGCTGGAGTGGGAAGACCAAATAGCTATTTCAGATTCACATTTCCCTTTTCCAATTGATCGCGGGGCTCCCCTGGAACGCCCCCGGGCTACCGCGGCTCTCACGTTCCAATTCGTTTTGCTGGAAAAGTCTAAATATGCTTCCACTCCACCGTCACTGCGGCTCCCTGAGGGTATCTCTGTGCTGAAGTAAGTCACCGAGTAGCAGACCTACAGCTCTTCGTCTTCCAGAGCTCACTGACTGAGAAAATAATACACATAAAGGCAGCCTACTCCAACGCTATCCCAAGGGGAAATAGTCTATTGCCACCATTTTTAGTGATGGGGGCAGAGAGGCTTAGAGAATAAAACACCTTGGGGGTCTACAGAAGCCAGCACACCAAAACTCTGTTTTCATGAAACATGTAAAGGAGAAATCATGAAAACCGAGCGTCTTTAGGACATAATAGGAGAAGGCACCCACTGTCACTTCAGATTGGAAGAGAGCTGGGAAAAGAGATCCATTGGCGGTGGATACTTCACTGAATTTGTAATGTCGCGTCACTAAAATGAAAGGCCGTCGGAGTGGCAGCTCCTTATGCCGAGCACACGGGCTCTCCGCACCCCGCACCCCTCACCCCGCACCCCGCACCCCGCACCGCGCCCCCCGCAGGCTCGGAGCCAGGCCCGAGATGGCCACGGAGTCCCCCCCTCGGCGCCTGGCCACGGTCTGTCTTCGTGGCTTTGTGAACTGAGTGCTCACCGTCAAGATGTAAATATTATAAAATGTGAAGGATAAACATATTTCTGTGTCAGGTGCCATAACCGTATCTTATTTTATAAACATTTTCCCTTTCACCTGAGTGAAAGCAGCACAATTAGGGAAAAGGCTCAAGAAGCAGGCATCGATTTCTGTTTACAGTTTTATAAACACAGCCTTGCTTTCCCTTTCACTGCGCGGCCCGCAGCTGTGAAATGTCCTCACCACTGCTTGTTAATAATATGAGTTTATTTAAATGTGTTTCTTTCCCCTGTGTATATATTCCTTTAAAAGCAAACATTTCTGTCTGTTGTAGGGAAACTGAGAAATAGTTCACTGACATCCTCCAGGGCAAAACCTCTTGGGCTTCGAGTGAGGAGCGTCCAGTGGGGGGACAGGGGAGAAGCAGGCAGGTGATTGGATGATGGGAGTATGCGCGATTGTCTCCGAGTTCTCTTCTTTTAATATTAGAATATGAAGTAAAGCTTAAGAATGATTTTAAAACCCTAAATTTATTTGGTGTTTTATTATTCACCACACGCTTTAATATTTCTTTATTTTCCACAGACACCATCCAGACGGGCCGAGCAAAGGCTGCTGGCCCATGTGCTGGCTGAGAACGGTGAGGGCTTAGCGATGGAGACCAAGGAAGGAGGCAGCACCTCCGCACGGCACCTCGGCCCAGAGAGCACCCCCCGGGCGTGGGGCTTAGAAAAGCAGGTGCACCCGGCACAGCACCCATTCCCCCAGCTCCTTCCCCATGCCAGGTCAGCCCGGCGGCCAACAGCGCCGCTCTCACACAGGGCCAGCGCCGCCCCTTCCCCTGGCCCGGCCTCCCCTTCCCCTGGCCCGGCCTCCCCTTCCCCTGGCCCGGCCTCCCCTTCCCCTGGCCCGGTCTCCCCTTCCCCTGGCCTGGCCTCCCCTTCCCCTGGCCCCGGCCTCCCTGCTTCTGGGTTTGAGGACCTCTGCTCCCTCCCTCTGCTCCTCCAGCCTCAGACATGATAGCTGCTTCCTGTAGTTACTTCTGTGCTGCCTCAGTTTCTCCATTTAGACCTTGAGTCCTCTCAATCCCTGCTTAACTAGTTGCCTTTATGAGAGTCTCCATTGAAAGAGTAGAAGTGGGTTTGTTTTCCTGACTGCATGTTTTCCTGCCATGCAGACATGTTACCCATGTCAGGAGCACGTATGCACACATTTCTGTCAGCCCAGAAACACGGGTTGCATTTCAGGTCTCAGCAGACTACAGGAGGGACCGTTCCGCACGGGCAGCTTCCCGGACTTCTGTGCCAGGCTTCCGGGGCAGCGCCGCCGCCGGCGCTCCTCCTCGCTGCCCAGAGCTAACGGGCAGATTCCTCCTCCCGGACCTCCGAGGGCGGAGCCGCCCGCCCGGGCACTGAGGCGTCGCTTCCACTGCGGCCTGCTTAGCATGGCCTCCAGCGCACTTACCTTGACAGCCAGGGCACAGGGCAAATAGTCGGATTTTCTGGAACAGTAAAACGGATCCTGCTGATCTGATACACTTTTAAATGTAAGCCCGGGGCCAGGCTCAGAAACGTGGCCAGATCTGGACCAGCCTTTCTACGCTCCAGCTGGGTTTCCATTCTCAGAGTTTCACTAACATCCTACGTCTAACGATGTCAGAGGTACATGATAGTTGGGCAAGAACTCATTCTAGCAAAATAATATTCTGATGAGTTAAGTGTAAATGATTCAGAAATATTCTAAATATATTTCCCTTGAAACACGGGGATTTCAAAGTTAATGGAAAAAGTGCTGGCAGCTCACATTTAGAGTTTTTATTGAAACCAGGATGTTTGAATAAACATTAGACATTCAACTAACTCAAACTGAAATGGGTTCACCAACCCTTAATTATAACAGGGCTTCAAGGGACGGGGGAACAGGTCACATTCGAGTCTCAGACGGAGAGCTGTGCTTGGCAGACACACTTCTGTTTCGAGAAACCTCTGCAGGCGTATTTTGGCAACCAACGGAGATATTAAAACAGGCAGCGAAGTTTCAAACTCAGTCTGGCAAGCACCATGAGAAAATAACTACCAACTGGAAACTTAAAAAAAAAAATTGTCAGGACTGTGACGATTATAGTCTTGAAAGGATGTTAGAGCAGAACCCAATTTTTAAAAAATAAATAAAAAGATGTCTTCTTTAAATGGGCTAACGGCGGCGGGTCCCCTGAGCAGCTGAGGATGGGGTGCCCTTCGCGTCTGGCTGGGCACTGGGGTTCGGACTGAAAATCAGAACAGCTGGCAAGCAGGCCAGGCGCGGGCCGCGGTGACAGTCGAATCCCGAGGCCTCGTGCTGCACTCAGCTCGCGGTGGGCAGGGGCTCCGGGGCCGGGGGCTGTTCACCCAGCGCCGTGGGGATTCCCGAAGGCTGGACAGCACCCTGGGTGTCCATGTCCTGGCCGGAACAAGCCAGAGCAAAGCCCGCCGTGCCCTGCTGCTCGGCCTTACCACGCCTCAGCACCCGTAGCCTGTGCACAACTCCTGGGGAGGACTGTGAAAATGCAGATTACCGGGCATCTTCCCCAGAATTCTGGTTTGATGGGTCCGGGCTGGGGCCCTGGAATCGGCATTTCTTACAGGCCCCGGTGAAGCGGGTGCTGCCTGCCGGCCGGGCCCTTCCCAGAGACCACTGACAGATAAACAGCCTTACAACAAATCACCATACCTGTAAGTTAAACAGGGCACCTCTGCTAGGTATAAAAGGATTTTTAAAATAAACCGAGAGAAATTCTTTTCATGCTGCTCCACCTCCCGCTGGGAGGTGTTTTCGGAAATGGAGAGGGGCTCCTTCCCTGGCCGGCACCAATGAAGACACAACTACGTGACCCAACTCACCGAAGGTTTTTCTCTCTTCCTCACTCTCCTTCCCTCTCCCCCTTCCCCCAAAATCAATAAATAATTTTTTAAAAGATTAGTCTGACAGTTCAGAGCCCAAAACTGATCGATCTCTGAAATCCGCTTGTTCCAAGTGCACCTGTTCCTTGTGAGGCGAACGGCGCAGTTTACCAGCCTGCACGGCTCCTCGCCACCTGCAGGAGGCGCTGGAGAGAGGCGGGAGCAGAGTGGAAACAGGCTCACAGGCCAGGGGGGGTGCTGGGGGGCAGGAGGAGGGGCTGGGAACCTGTTAGCAGAAAATGGCATAACCAGGTCAAGCATTCTTTCCTAAGCAGAACCTGGAGAATATGAGTAAGGAGCTGGGTTCCTGCGAGGGAAATGTGAGCTCATCACAAACAAACAGTTAAATTCTAACGGGTAAAAATGGAGATCCAAAGGCAGTGGGATTAGAAAGGATGTTATTTATTAATTTCGGCCACAAAAGCGTCCTGAAAGAAATGGACGCTGTACTGGTCTGTGCTGGGGCCTACTGTAGTTTTCTCGGTTGTGGGTAGAGAGGGGAGGGAAAATTATTTTATATTTATCAGTGTGTGTTTTCATTACAGTTTAATATTAAAAGTTTAATGTAAAGACCAATTTGCCAATTTGCTTCCTGTCCCTGTGAATGGCTGTGTTAATAAATAATGCATATTGTTTAATGAGAAAAAATCATGGTCAAGGTAAAACTGAAACATTTTAATGGGATGCCTTTACAAAAGGTCATTGCCCTTTCTAAATACCTTCTGCTGATTTCTTCTTCCCAGGCAAGCTGTTTTTCAAATACACACTTAGCACACAATTACTCCAGCAACTTAAGAATATCTAAGTACACTTGGATAGAAATCTAAAGTTATCTTCAAACATGCTTAGCAAATGGGTACCATGATGACCCACTTCTTATGTACTTATAAAGGTCTACGGAGAAGAAGAAGAAATTACTATTTCTCATAAAAAACGGTAGATAGCCGAAACCGGTTTGGCTCAGTGGTAGAGCGTCGGTCTGCGGACTGAAAGGTCCCGGGTTCGGTTCTGGTCAAGGGCATGTACATTGGTTGCGGGCACATTCCCGGTGGGGGATGTGCAGGAGGCAGCTGGTCGATGTTTCTCTCTCATCGACATTTCTGGCTCTCTATCTCTCTCCCTTCCTCTCTGTAGAATATCAATAAAATATATTTTAAAAAAAAAAACAGTAGATAAGGCAGTGTCCTGGCAAGATGGCAAAAAAAAGAGTTGCTACATCAAAGGAGCACTGCAGAGAATCTGAAAAGGAATTATTTACGAAGACGTGGGCAACCGGGAAACCAGCCAGAACGCTGCGGCCCTCGGTGCTCGCAGCAGCAGGAGCCCTCGGTGCCGGAGGGGTCAGGGACAGAGTGCTTTCCGAAGGTGCCCAGAGCAGCCGTCACTGAGGAAGACCCTTTCGCCCCCGCCAGGCTGGCCCTCAGGCCCCGCGCATTCCCTGCTCCCCGTATCGGCAAAACCGGCAGAAGGTGATCCATAGTCAGCTTTCTGAGGCCAGAACAGGGCAGAAAAGAGTAGAGAGTGGATTGGGGACCAAGTGAAAGCATTAGTAGGTACATGAAATAGGACATTTCTGTGGGGCATACTATAATTTAAATAATTCCACTTCCATCCCAATCACTGACTCACCCCACCCACCCACCCACCCACACACACACCCCCCCACACACACACTCACACATATACTCATTTGCTGATTCTACTCATTCAGAAGGTATTGCTGTCTCACAGGTGTAATTTTTTTCTCTAAAATGTATACCAGTTGAAAAAGTGATGTTGTATGTTTGAATTCCAAGCCCAGTGTGGGTCACGTGGAGGGATTCTGTGACTTGCTAATATAGCACAAGAACTACACTCGCACTCGGCCCATCATCGTAACTCATTGGGCTTGGAGTTGGCACTGCAAATGGTCAGGCCTCAAGTCTAAAAAGCTAACGCACCACACATGGGTCCGATCATGCAGCGCTGAAGAGTCACTAAATGCCTCAGTGACTACAGTGCTTGAACTTCAAGTGGCCCATTCAGGGGCACACCGAGATAATGCTGAGTCCTTGTCTTCCTTCTCATCACTGATCACAATTCCTCTAATGAGATGAAGGGCTTCTTCTCGGTGAAGCAGGGACTCAAGCATGCTTCAAGCAATTGAATTACGTTTCTTCTGTACGGGCACTCCGCCGATGCCCCACCTTCTCATCCTCCGGCTGCGGCTGCGGCAGGAGCCACGGTGTTGTTCGCTCCTGAAACTCCAGGATTCACACAGCACCTGGCACACAGTCCACACACTGTGGACATTTTTGAATAAATTAACAAATGAACTAGGCAAGCAGCGTGGCACGAGGAAGAACGTTGCGCTCTAACAAGGACATCTGAGCTGTGTGGTGTCTTCAGGGAGATCACTTCTATGAGTGTCACTCTCATTTGCCGCAAAGTAGAAATTAAGACCACCCCACCTGGAGCTGCCAAAGCATCATGAGAAATAAAACATTTGAAACTAGATACTGCAAGGCATTCTAAAATATATACTATTTTTACTACTGAAATTGGTTGTCAACCCCCCCAAAATATAAGAGTTTAAAGTACCAACAAAAAACGTTATTTCTCTTCTAGAGAGAATGCAGAAAGAAAACAACACAAAACAAAAGGAGCTTTGCAATTATCTACAACCAACATTTTTTTTACATTTGAACTTAAGTCCAAGAGCAAATTCTTGTCTCTATTAAAATTAATGATTACTTGTCTTTGAGTCAGTGATATACTTTTGGGACTTTCTATCCACAGCAATAAATATGTATGAGGACAGCAATGTTTACAATGACAAAATCAACTGCCAACAACCTGAGTATCTATCACTAAACTACATAATGTTATAAATTAGGGACTACCTGCACTATAAACTATACTGTCCAATACAGTAATCACCAGCCACATGTGGGTACTGAGCACTTAAAATGGAATTAGTCCAACTCCAGATGTGCTGTGAGTGAAAAATATACACTGAATATCAAAGACTTGGTATGAAAAATGAGCGTGTAAATGTCTCATTAATAATTTTATATTAATTAAATTATAAAATAATCAGTAACAAGACAATGTAATCCCTAGTCTTATCAGAAGCAGAAAAACTAATCTTAAAATTTATGTGAAACCACAAAAGACTCAAATAGACAAAGACATATTGAGAAAGAATAAAGTGGGAGGTATCATGTTACCTGATAGCAAGCTATACACTACAAAGCTACGATAATCAAAACAAACTGGCACTTGCATAAACACAGACATATACATCAGTGGTATAGAATAAAAAGCCTAGAAATAAATCCTCACTTATGTGGTCAATTAAACTAGGACAATGGATACAAAAATACACAATGGGGTAAAGACAGTTTCTTCAGTAAGTGGTGTTGGGAGAACTGGACAGGTACATGCAAAAATATGAAACTAGACCACCTTTTTACACCATACACAAGAATCAACTCAAAATGGATTAAAGTCTTAACTATGAGACCTAAAAATATAAAACTTATGGAAGAAATCATAGGCAGTAAGCTCTCTAACATTGCTCTTAGAAATAACTTTTGGGTTATATCTCCTCAAAGAAGGAAAACAAGAGGAAAAATAAACAAATGGGACTATATCAAACTAAAATTTTTTTCACAGTGAAGAAAATCAACAAAACTAATGGATGGGTGAAGAAATTTGCAACATCAAATAAGGGAGTAACATCCACAATATATAGAACTTGTACCACTTAATGCCAAAAAATTAAATGAATAAGGCAGCAAACCTAAATAGACATTTTTCCAGAGGACATACAGATAGCCAATAGATATGTGAAAAGACACTCAACATCAATAATCATTAGGGAAATTCAAATTATGACCACTATGAGATATCACCTCATACCTATCCAAATGGCTACCACCAATAAATCAACAAACAAGGGCTGGTGATGAGTCTGTAAACAGAGACCCATCGTGCACTGTCGGTGGGACGCAGACTGGTCCGGGCAAGGCGGCAAGCAGTATGAATGTTCCTCAAAGAATTAAAAATAGAGCTGCCTTATGACCCATCAATTCCACTTCTGTGTGTTTACCCAAAGAAAATAAAAACACTAACTTGAAAAGGTATATGCACCCCTGTGTTCAATGCAGCACTATTAGTGATAGCCAAGATATGGAAGCAATCTAAGTGCCCTTCAATAGATAAAAGGTTAAAGACACTGTGACATATATTTCCAATGGAATATTATTCAGCAATAAAAATAAAGGAAATTTTGCAGTTTACTAAAACATTGATGAATCTAGAAGGTACTATACTATGAGAAATAAGTCAGACAGAGAAGGGCAAGTACCATATGGTCTCACTTCTATGTAGAACCTAAAAGAAACAAAATGGAAAAACAAAACAGAGACAGACCCATAGATACAGAGAGCAAGTAGATGGCTGCCCAAGGAGGGTGGGAGAAGGGAATAAGAAAAATAAATGCATGTACTGGCCCAACTAAAACATTACTAAAATTGTTTTTTTTTTCTATTTTTTTTAAGTCGCCACTAGAAAAGTTACAGTTACATTTGTGGCTTGCATTGTGTTTCTCTTGAATGTAGTGCTATAGATCAAGAATTGGCAAGCTCTTTTTGTAAAAGGCCGGTAGCAAATACTTTAGGCTTTGCTGGCCCTTGATTTTTACAACTACTCAGCTGAGTGGAGATAGTATGTAAGCAAAATGGGCCTAACTGTGTCCCAATAAGACTTCCCTTATGAACACTGAAATTTAAATTTCATATAATTTTCACACATCAGGACATATTATTCTCTTTTGATCTTTTCCAACTAGTTAAAAATATAAAAACCATTCTTAGTTCACAGACCACACAAAAACAGGTGGCAGAACAAATTCAGCCCTCAGGCCATAGTTGCAAACACCTGCTTTAGACTACTGAGCAGTATTGAAAAGAGTGGATTAAACCTATATGTACGATATAGACAGTGTCTAAATTTAAACAGCCTATTACAGAATACTAGACAGGCTAGGGTTTCGTGTTTGTAAAAAATAAAAACGTGCTCTGTCATCTTGTTTACCTAATTTTCCGTGATCCGTGGGCTATGGAGAATATATGCCACACTCTCACCACTGCAGATAAAACCCAACTCAGAGCAGGCACGTGTCTATATCATGTTCCCCTAATTACCGTGATGATGCATGATGGCTAAATTTCTGATAAACTTTGAAAAGCACCAAGGGTGAGATTATATATATATATATGATTTATATATATACATATATATGTATGATTTTATATATATATGACTTCAAGTGTGTATGATTTTTCCAAAAATAATGTGTACACACACTTGGAGTCATTGTAAAGGCAATATTTATTGAAATACGTTTCATTTTCAAAATGTACTATAATCTACAGACATGGTGTCAATGGGACTTATTTTACAGAACTTATATATATCTTTATCACTGAAATGTTATTTGTGCTTATTTTCCCTGAACAAGTATTCTGTTTATCACAGCTGCAAAAACTGGGGAGAAAATTTTAGATCAGAACAAAAACTAACGATAGAAAATACGTTTAAGTGATTTTTGCGAAGATATCGTTCTTCTTTGTGTTGTCTTTTCGCTTGTTCATACCGTTTGCCTCAAACTCCGCCCTTTAAATATGTGCTCTGACTAAGTGTGCCTGCCAGCGCTGCCTGGGCTCTGGGTTCCCTTAGAACACACTGGGGAGAGTCTACGTAAGGGACACCTCACTTCCAGTGTGCACTCGTTGCGTATTTCTGCCCAGCAGACACCCCCACACCTCAGGGGCCGACGCAGAGATGAAATGCCCTCTCCCTGTCTGCGCAGCAGCACGCAGGAGCAGGCCAGCCGCTGCCCGGCCAGGAGGCCGCTGGGAGCCAGGCGGCCTCGTTTGGAGGCTGAGTGGGGCCAGAGGACGCAGTGCCCACATGGTTCACTGGGACGAGTGCTGGCAGGAGGCCTGGGTGCCAGGACACATGGAACCTCTGGAGGTCATGTCCTCACGAGTGGCAGCCAGCTCCCCCGAGGGAGGGAGGTGGGAGCCCAGACCAGGAAGCTGCAGCCCCGGTGCCCGGGAGGTTCCCGGCTCAGTTCTGTTCCACACGAGAGGGGACGGTGCCAGGATTCGGGAGGGGCACATACAGAGAAGACCATGGGCATGGCCGCAGTCTAGCCGTCAGCCATGCCTCACAAATGTCCATCTGAGTAAAACATTCTCACTTTCATGGAGCTGTATTGCAGGAATAAAAGTTTGTGTTATATTAAAAACATACTTAAAGTTATATAACTTGCCAAATATATGACAATCCACAAATCGGTGCTTTTAAACCACTTAGAGAACACGGGGTATTTTTTACAAGCAAATTACCTATCTGTAAAGCCACACGCATGGGTGAATAAACTCAAGAAGCAAGGCGTTAGATGGAGAAATTATATTGTAAAAATTACCTGCTTTAGCTTAGTATTTTCTTGACAACGTGATATAGCATAAAAAAGTACAAAAATTCATCTGGTAAAATAATCAGGTTATTATTCGGGATGTAGGACATATTTTTGGAAAAGATATATGTATGCACAGAAAAAAGACTGGAAGGATATACACCGATATTAACAGGGGCATGCCTGGGTGTTTGGATTGGACACGATTGCTGTTCTTCAGGCTTATGTGTTTTTATCTCTGTTATTCAGAGAACATACATCAATCACCTTTATAATTAGAAAAAAGACTCATAGTCTGTTTTTCTGGCTTGTGCTATTTCTATTCCCTAAATTGCCTTCTAAAGAGTTTTATTTGAGATCCATAAATCATTCTTACAAACCAAGAAAGGATAGGTTACCTATTCTAACATTTATCCCTGAGGCTATTAGAAGCTAATTGTGAATCGGTGAAATACAAGGCAAATTTCATTTGCATCACCTTACTTATGCTCAATAAGGTCAAAGGTATAGGTTCTGTCTCTTTCTGGTCCATAAAACATGAATTTCCACTTTCAAAGAGCATCAACAGTGACGATAGCTGTCCCATTAGTCAGTCAGATCATCTTATGAAATATTGACCCGATAAAACAATGCAACTGAGGAAAACAACAGAGCGCAGACTTTACTGACAAATACCTGCACAGGCTGAAACTGTCTCTACCACCTTCATCACCTTCACACCATGCTAGTCAGAAAACCGAAGATTTAAGCTGGCCAAGATCAATGATTTCAAAAGGGTTCTTTAGTGCTCCATCAGAAAAAAATACAAATCAACCCAATCATAATTCATATTTGGGTTCATGCCACCTTGGCAGTTACATTTTATGGCAAGATGTACTTTAATTTTACATTCAAACCTTTTCCAGCTTTTCTTAGATAATTCACTTCTTAATTTATGATACTTCCTTGCTCAATTCAAGCTCCATTCACTTTTGGATACTTTGGAAAGATAAATAACTGACATACTCTGCCATTCACGAGTAATGTACTGTCTGTAACTTAATAAAAAAAAATAGGCAGCCAAAGAAATCTATTCGTTTTAGAAATAAATATGTATCATGTGTATCAGTAATAAAATAATAGTAAATCATAAATATGTCATAAATTCCTTTTCTATTTTACTGAGCTTAAATTGTATACAATATATTGTTGGGTCATATACATTTTAAGCATGAAATACCTTAGTTGTGGCTTATACTGCATGTAACTATGTTTGAATATAAAGTGTGAAAATTAAGTATTATGTTTACATGTTATTACAGGCAACTAGTTTCAGCCCATTGGCAAATATTTAATGTTTTGGTGAAATATCATGTGTCTTTAAAACCCCTCTCCCCTAAAAACATGCCAAGCAAGGATATCTCCGTGTAGCACTTCAGACTTCCTCCAGTGTTCATGATGAGTCCTCTTTATAAAAACAATAACAGTAATAATGTATGGAGGGCTTTCATTGTGCCAGGAACACTGGTGGGGTCTTCATGTACGTTCCTATCTAACTTAATCTTATATCTTCCTTTCGAGATATTATGTCCCCTCCACAGATGAGAAAATTCACATGTGGAGCCCGGAGCCCCTACTCTTACCTGCTACACCACAGAAAGTGAATGTGTGGAGTGTATACTGGTTTTTCACAATTACTCACAGGCGGGGTCCTTAGCAGGCACATCCCTCACCTGGTCAAACACCGGAAGCTTAACGTGGCCTCCAGAGGCCCCGCCTTACAGAGCCAACCTTTAAGAGGTTTCAGACATTGCCCACCACCCCCAGTTACTCGCCACCTCTGACTGTAAGCAGACTGCTTACGAGCCTGGTCAGGAATTGCAAGTTACATTACCTTGAGTTAACCAAATGCCATTCTTCCTTTTGATGGTTGGAATGAAATATTATGACAGAAGAAAATAGCAAACAGGAAGGTGGCTTTTCCATATCCATCCTGCCAGGCCACTCACTACAGCGACCGTGCCACTCCAACTCCCACACGTGGGTAAGAGTGTTCAGTGGCAGTGAGCTGTGTGAGGAACCTCAGGGGGCGCTGCTCAGCAAAGTTCCTGCCCCCGAGAGAGCAGCGCAGGAAGAGGGGCTCCTGGCCCTCTCCCAGGTCTTGTTGTAACCGGACAGAAACTTAGATTTCCAAACTGAGGTGGAGGCGGCTGAGAACGGCTCCATGAGCACGTGAAAGGGCCTGAGTGCCAACCTCTCGGTTCCCCGCCAGGTGACCTGCTGTCCAAAGCACCCTACTTTCTACCAGTGATTACTGAGTAATGGTTGTATGCTTGAGCGCTCTCGATCCTTCTTAATTGACTAGTGTCCTAGTTACTACACGTGAGCAACAAATCAGTCCCAAACTCAGTGGCATAAAACAAGGATTTTGTGCTGGCCATTCTGTGGTGAGGCCTCTCTGGACTGAGAGCAGCTTTCTTTGCTCCAGTGGTCGGCAAACTCATTAGTCAACAGAGCCAAATATCAACAGGACAATGATTGAAATTTCTTTTGAGAGCCAAATTTTTCAAACTTAAACTTCTTCTAATGCCACTTCCTCAAAAAAAACTTCCCAGGCCGTGGTATTCTTTGGAAGAGCCACACTCAAGGGACCAAAGAGCCGCATGTGGCTCTCGAGCTGTAGTTTGCCGACCACTGCTCCATGTTATCTGAGGGCTCACCTGGCGGCTGTAAAGTCCTGGAAGCCCTTGGGTCCTGCAGCCCGAGGGCTGGAGCTGAAGGCTCCGTCAGTCACTTCTCTTACGGTTTTGCTGGCTGTTGGGTGAGACCTTGGTCATTGGCCGCCTCTCCATGTGGCCTGAGCTTTTTAAAAACATGGTGCCTGGGTTCCATGGGTGAGCATCCCAAGAGCACAAGGGCCAGGAAGCAGTCACATCGCCCTTATGAGCTGCTCAGAGTCGCCCAGTGTGTGATAGGAGCTCCACCCCAGGAGCCCACGCTGGGTGTTGCTGGTCTGAGCAAACCGCACAGGTGCCTAGAGGGGGAGGCCTGGCGTTATTACTAACACAGGGGGAGGACTCGATGGCGGCCAGGTGGGAGAGTTCCCCTTGCCGGCGCTGGCTGCGGCTTATCTAGCAGCAGGGAGAGGAAGGGAGCAGAGCCGCGTGCAGGCCAAGGACACACAGGGAGCCATCGAGGTCGTGGGAAACTCGGGTCTGAGCTGCTTTGCTCCTTGTGGTCACTGGCCAGGCAGACACCATCCCACTGGCCGGGAGGGAACTGGGCCGCCGCCTCCCCTGGCCCCTCACAGTACCATTTCCACACATTCCACTGCTCCAGGAATTTACCACTTTCCCTCCAGTTCCAAGCACAGTGAACAGACACATGTGTCTGTCACCCTGAAGAATAGCATGTGGCATGTGGCAGGTGCATGGCCAACTTTGGAAATGCAACCTGCCATAGGGTGCCTTCCGGCCTCTGCAATCCACACCCTACCACTTATAGCAGACACCGTCCTCGCCTCAGGCCCTGCAGCCTCCTTACAAAGTCCGCCAGTCACTGAGCTTGTCCTGAGGATCAGGTTCAGGTACACATGAGGTCCTCAGATGCTTTATATGGCCCCTTAAATCTACTCCACTCCATCCTAAGCTCTGTGTGCCAGACCTTTCCAGCATCCGGTGGTGGGCGGACGTAGGATAAATGCTGAGGATGGTCCAGTCCCCAGGGTGGGACAGGGAAATGCACTGTCACCGCCTTCCCCTGTCAGGCGAGGATGCAAGCAGCGGCCTGTTCTCAGCCCTCACTGGAGCTTGGACCAGGAATTCCTCCCACACCCCTTCCCGCCTGAGCTAGGTTCCTCCCCCCAGGACGAGTCTTTCTCTGTGCTGAGCTTCCTGGGAGGCTGCCAGGAGTCAACTCTAAGATCCCTGGACGCCTTATTGTTGAGTTGAGGCACCACCTTGAACTTGTCTGAGGTACTGAAGGGCGGTCTGGCAGTCCCGCCCTGCTTTTATCTTTGTAACATGTTTCCGTGACATAGCCTGGGTTTGCTGCCCACCTGGAAAACATTTCCCTATTTGAGAATCTTAGAAAGTCTAGAATAAGAAAGTTTTACTTTTAAACTTGGCGAAATCTGGCTCTTCTGTTTTCTCTAACTTTCGCTCGAAGCCTGAGTTCACTCGGTGCGTTTCCTACTTCCCACACGAAGACGGACGTCCACCAGGGCTGGGGGCCCGCACCCGTCCTTGCTGTTCAGCTGCGAGTGGCGTTTTTCTCCAGTTTCCTTTAAGGCCCCCCCCCCCCGCCCCGTGAAGGCCAGGAGACTCTGCTCCCCGCACACCCTCCTCAGGATGCTGCTCAGACCATCGGCCTCCACTAAGAGCATCTTCATGGCCCCACAATTCCACCTACTTACTTGTCCAGAGCCACCCACACACTTTTTTTATATATATTTTTATTGATATTTTACAGAGAGGAAGGGAGAGAGATAGAGAGCCAGAAACGTCGATGAGAGAGAAACATCGACCAGCTGCCTCTTGCACACCCCCTACCGGGGATGTGCCCGCAACCAATGTACATGCCCTTGACCGGAATCGAACCCGGGACCCTTCAGTCCGCAGACCGACGCTCTACCACTGAGCCAAACCGACCTCGGCACCCAACCACACACTTTAGATTGCTACTGTTATCTCCTCTCCACTTCAGTACAAAATATATTCCTGTGATTATGGGTGCACACCAATCACTTCACACTCACTGCATAAAGCAATGCGCTGTTCTGGCCCAGAGTCCTGGCAGGGCACCGCAGCGGAGACAGTCTGCCCGGCCCAGGCTCCTTGGCTATTGGGAGGAAGACTCCGGGGTTGGGAGGTGGAATCGCGGGAAGGCTCCCAGGCCTTAACTCTGGGTGAAGAGTTCCGCTTGGGCTACTCGCTGCACGCCAGCACATGGCCTGCCACCATCCTGGCCTTCCTCACACGGCACGGGGGCAGGGGCCGATGCTAGGATGGCACAGAGTGGCACCCCAACTTGCCATACTGATCAGACATAGTAGCTTTCACTCTTTTTATTTGATTTCAATTATTTTCGTGCGTTTTGTTGGTGGTGATTTTAGACAAAGAGAAAGGGAGAAGGAGAGGCAGGGAGAGAAGAACAACAACATTGATGTGAGAGTGAGACATTGATTGGCCGCCTCCCACACGTGCCCTGACGGGGATCGAACCCATGACCTTTCGGCGTAGGTGCAATTCTCCAACCACCCGAGCCAGGCCAGGCCTCACCCTGTTCATTGGTAACAATTCTGTAAACGGCCATGAAGCTTATATTCCATCTGTGGTTTGTCAGGAAGCCACCCGGTGTGACTTGGGGTCAGGGGGACAAAGTGACAGCAGAGGGCCTTCTTTCCCGCCCTCCTGCCCTGGGGTGGGAGGAAGGCCGTCTCTGGGGACCTGCCTCCCCCCACCCCATCACTAGAAAGCTCAGGAGCAGCGGGATGTCCAGGCAGGTGGGGCCGCCTTGGTCAGAGGACCTTAGCGTCTCACCCCCAGGACATTGCAGAGAGTGGAGGCAGAGCCCCCACAGGCCCGGCTCCCGTGCTCCCCTGGCTGCGGGGGGGCGCAGGGGGTAGGGCAGCCTGCCTGCCCCGTGCCATGCTGTGCCCAGCAGCCAGGCCGCAGGGACGCAGGCAGGAGCTGTCAGCGCCGGGCGGGCGTCCTGGGAAACGCCTCCTGCGCCCACCAAGTGGCAGGGACGTGGAGGCTCAGGCGTGGCCGGGCCGCTCACCTGCAGATGCGCACCCCACACCCGCCCCCACCCCTCCGCCCAGGCCAGGCCTGTCTTAGCGACAAGGTGGGGACCAGGGAGGGTTCGCAGTGAGTCTCACCTCTTTGAACTGTTGCTTCGCACTGCACCCGTGTCCCCAGACCCGATTTCCACGTGGGAACCGGAAAGCCGCCCGGACAGAACAAAGAGCTGCACCGGCCGGAAGCGCCTTCCTCACGCCCAGTGCTGCCTGTGACTTATCTCAGACCTCCATCTGATGCAGGAAATTAAAAATAATAATAATACATCTGCACACTGGGCATTTATTAAAGGAATCTAAAACTATATTACACTGAAGGTGATTAAAATGGATATTTTAACAATTCAATAGTTAAATAGGGTTATTTTTAACAGTATATATATATATATATATATATATATATATATATATATATATATAGTTGTATATCCAAGTACATGCTTCTGTGACCACAAAAACACACATGTATCTAGAGAGAAGAGAATAAAGGTAGATATGTAGGCAACATGTCTACAAGAAGTAAAAGCAGGTATATTGTTCTCACTATGACAGGAATCTTCTAGATGTTTCTGTAATTAGCTTAGGCAAGGTCCTTCCAGGCAGACGGGTTTCTTCAACTCACGCTGCTCTGTTCACTCACAAGAGTTGAGTGACTGTCGCTGCCAGCTTTGTGCTGATATGCATGCTTCGCTTGACTTCATCGTATCTTTATAGACTGATGATAAACTGTGTTCTATGTGCTATTTTCACTCACTCTAACTACTGTATCACATGGAGTTTAACAACCTCTTTCTGAGCAAATGTCCTATATGTAATGAGTGGGGTTTTTGTTTATTTTGTTTTACAAAATCCCAGTAGCATGAACATGAGGAAAGAAGTCTGTTAAAGAATGCACAGGGGAAAACGCTGAACTGGAAAACTCTCAAATGAATGTATCTCCTTACATGTTCAGGTCACGGCCAGCTTTGAAGACAGAGCTTCAGTCTCAGGACGTCCAGTCTCAGCGGTGTCCGTGCAGGGAGCGGGGCCCTAGGCAAGTTCTTTAAGCTCCGTGAGCTTCGGTTTCCTTATCTGTAAAGCAGGGAGTCGTCTACGTTAAAGTGTTGTTTAGGTAAAAAATAAAAAAGCCCCCCCCCCAGGAAAACAGGTTTGAGGAATGCTCCCCAGGACACCCCGTGTCACACCCAGTAAAGCAGAGCGGATCGTGACCTCAGCCCCGAGCTCCTCGGAGCCTGGTGTGCATGTGCGCATGTGTCGTCCTGATTGCAAATACAATTCGAGGTGTAGATGCCGCAGAAGCACTTTACCTGTGATGATGAGCAGTCCCAGACACAGTGGGAAGGGGAAGGGGTGCTGAGGGGAGGGGGGGGGCATCTCAGGTCAGCAGATCCCTGTCGGGGTGCCCGCGGACCGGAGTGCACATGGGCCGGTGAGTGCCCGGCACCCGGCCAGGACTGGGCACCGCCTGGTGATTCAGACCGCCCTGGCTCAGCTGCGAAGTGGCTCTCATGGCCAGGACTGGCACGTGTACTTTTCCTGTGCCCACCGAGGAGAGACTCTCTGAAAAACAAATTATTAAGCAAATGAAGTGAAAAAGTTAATCCTCACCCGACGGTATGTTTTTAATTGATTTTTAGAGAGAGAGGAAGGGGGAGGGAAGGAACGCTGATGTGAGAGAGAAATGTAGATTGGTTGCCTCGAATACTAGCCAGGGATCCAACCAAAAACCTAGGTATGTGCCCTGACCTGGAATCGAACCCGAAACCTTTTGATGTACAGAACGATGCTCCAACCAACTGAGCCACCTGCAGGGGCTAATTTCTTTCTTTTTGAAATTCTGTCCTCTGAAATGTCCATTATTTTCAAAGGAACTGATAAATAATGCCAAGTTCATTGGCATTTCAAACAGACAATACACTTATCTATTTTAAACCATTATGAGTTATATTTCCATTCAAACATCAGAAGATCACATTTTCAGCTACCAACTAAGGAAAAATCCTTCAGACAATAATAACCTCTTAATTGAAGATTTCTCTTAAAATTATTTTTATAGAATAATGTGGGTGTTCTGCTCCTGAGAAACAAAATTACTTTTAATGAAGCAGTTCAACACCAGGGCAGGGAAAGAGCAAAGACTTTTCCTGAGGTTCTGGTGACAGTTTACATAAAAAGATGTTTTATTTTCTCTTTGCAGGGTGTACACCATCATCTTGTCTTATTATTCCTGACACTCAGTTCATCAAATTAGCATCCTTGTGGGAAACAAAAAAAAAAGCAATTAAGGTTTTTGCTCTTTATTCTTTGGGAGTCAGGGATTTTGCTTTCCCTCAAGATTCCTAACGACGAGGCAGACCTGGACCAGCACCACGTGCGTGGGATTCACAATGCCGTGAAGCTGAGCTGTAGTGATTTTCAGTCGCAGCTATTCTGCATAATGTCAGTGCATCTCATCTAAACAGGAAGCGAGTTGTTGACTGGGGGCTGGGAAGCTTTGGGACTGAGGGGCCCCCCATTTGCAGTCTCAGTGGTTCTCCTTGGGAAGGTCCTTTTAAGGATGGCACCGTTTGTATCTTGTTTCTATGCCTTTTCTTCGTTCATGATGCTGTTTCTACTTTTTAATATACTTTTCTAACAAAATACAGCAGTTACAGAGCAGCCATTCAGAGAGATCTATTCAGAGTAAGTATTCACTCACTTGCTGATAATATGATATTTTTTTTAGGTCTAAGAAAAAAATTTATTTTTCATTTTTAGTAAATGAAGTTTATTACTAAATTTTTAAAAAACTGTCTCTGGTTTTCATTAGAAAGTTGGTAGGAAAAACTCTTTCATGTTGCCTTTGCATTAGCAAATCTTGTCTTTCATTTAAATAAATAGATCATTTATGGGAAAGTGCACAGAATATAGCAAAAGTACAGAGTCCCAGAAAATATTTTAAATCAAAGTAAAATATGACACAATGGAAAAAGGGCAACACCAATAATTTTCTTAAAAAAACAAAAAGAAGCATTGCTCTTTTATAGGACTTGAAAACAAGTTATTAAGTTCCTCATTTTCTATGTTCCCTTTGCAAGGATTTCCACTATTGTGTTCAGATAAACGTTAGATTATTTGTAATCTACCTTCTTGCTCTCCTTGCTCTTGCCATGAATTTATTACCGTTGTTAATACTCCTGTCTTAAAATTGAAGAGTATGTCACAAATTTAACTTGCTGATCAGATTTGTGCGAAACTTACAATGAAAATTGTGACTAGCAAGCTTTGCATTTAAAATTCTAGAACATATTCCAAACACTCATAAGATTTATTGGAAGTGTTTTTGAGTTCAGTAACACATAAGTCTGAACTTTTGACCCATTGAATATCACCAATTTATTCCACAAACCCAAGCCAACATGTATGACATGGCAATGCTATGGGCAATTTGACACTTCACAAATTTAGTGGTGTCTGCTCAAGATTAGTTTAAGTTAATGAGTCTTTTGTTTGTTTGTTTTCAAATCACTTCAGTGGGAAACTAGATTAGGGCAAGATTAAGTGAATTATTTCCAGTGTCTGTAGATAGTGTTTCAGCTGGAACAAAAAAATTCCTTATGCTGGCATGTCTCCGTGGTTGAGCATCGACCTATGAACCAGGAGGTCAAGGTTCGATTCCCAGTCGTGGCACATGCCTGGGTTGCAGGTTTGATCCCCAGTGAGGTGCATGCCAATGAATGCTTCTCTCTCATCATTGATGTTTCTCCCTCTTCCTTCCTCTTTGAAACCAATAAAAATATCCCTCAAAAAAATTTCTTATAACTGCCTCCATCTACTAATTTCACTTACTCTATTGTATAAAGTGCTTTGGGTTCATTACAATAGCGAATATTTTAATGACAAAACAAAAGAAACAGAATCCACATTTCTCCTTTAATGTGCATATCTCAGCACTACTTCCCTAGATAAGACATGGGAGCTGAATCTCACTAGCTTAATTTAATTTACATAATACATATTTAGGTAGAAATCAATACATGAATATTGGATAAATTATTTTATGAAATAATTCATGCAGAATCTTTGCAATGTTAACTTTATTTTAGAACCTTATTTGAAAGCTCTTTACTGAGGATATTAAGATAGACTAACATAGTGATCACATATATTAGGTCCTAAGGGTCTAAGAGAAATTAGTTCAGATTTTGACCCCACCGATTTCCAGGAAGCTTTAACTTAACATCTCTCGACTTCTGTTTCTTTTTTATGGAAATGGAGATAATAATAGTAGCTACCTCTTGGATTAATGAGATTACTGGATGAAACAAACACATCAAAAGTCCTCAGGCCAGTAGCTGGCATACTTAATTAATTTGTGCTAATAAATAGTGAATTATTGTAATGAATAATCAGAAGTAATAAGGTATCTTTAGCAATCTTGTCAAAATTTACCTGGGTCAATAAAAATTATAGTCTGATATACAATTTAATCTCCTTCAAATCCAGCATTGTACATTTGATTCCACAATTTTCTGTATAATTTGCATGGTCCTGTCTTTATCTCTCTCTCTCTCTCTCCCTGTCTCTAGGGAGATATTGACACAAATTTCTTTGCTATGACAAGATTATTGTTAGTGACTATAAAAATGCTCAGCAAGAAGCATAAATATAAAGCACTACCTGCCAGTGCTAAAGAAAGAATGTCCTGAAGGAAGCCGTATCTTAGACAGAACTTGAATATGTACTTAAACCTCCACTTGAATAATTAACATCTCTGTAAACAGTATTTGAGCCCCGTATTATCCTTGAATCACTATGGAATATTTTCTATCGCAGAGACTCGTTGTCTATCATCTGTACTTGGCCTTTGTTGGAGATCTTTTCTAAAAAATCTTTTGCAATACTTTTATTTCTCAAAATGTCTACTTTTCACTGACTTTGCTTCTTGATCTGGAGATACGGACTGAACAGAGGCACCAAGGAGCACTAAAATACAAGCATTAATTGTTCAGTGGCTCTGCCCACTCCAGCTTAATGAAGCTCTCGGCAAATGGGTGGAAAGCTACTGAACATGTCTTCCTTTCACGTGTTTGACTCCCATTGCATAAACACGTGTGTGTGATTACTTCCCTTCCCATGTTTATTTATTTATTTTTTCTCTATTTACAAAGAAGTTTAGTTACAGGAAGAATATTGTCCAATATTTTCTACCTGACGCCACAGGAGTGTCCCACTGAGCAGGCTCTTTAGCGGTGGACTCCTCAAGAGAAACTAAGGCAAGAAATGGGCAGCGCCCCCGAAAGCTCAGCGAGGTGCAAAGCGGGTTCACTTGTACACATTCTCACCCTGACACACACAGGCAGACCTGCACACACCAGAGATTCAGGCGGCGGGCCACAGGCCACTCAAGGTCTAATGCCCTTCCCACGGGCTCCTGTGGCTCTGGGGGGAGAAGGGGGGCAGAAAACTGAGCTGAGTAAATGGGCACCTTCCATGTCACCCGCTTGTCTGCTCCAAGCTCGTAGGAAGCCCTGTGTCCTAGTGTGCTTGGGCGGCTGTCACAAAGCACCGCTGGCCGAGTGGCTTCAAAAACAGGCTGATTCCTCACGAGCTGGCAGATTCCGTTCCCGGTGACCCTCCTCCTGGCTTGCAGATGGCGGCTTCTCAGGAGTGCTCATAAGGCACAGAGAGCAAAGCGATGAAGGACACTAATCCTATCACCGAGGCCCCACCCTCACGGCCTGATTCAAACATAAAATCCCATCACATCCCGTGTTTGGGGGGAGGGGGAGGGTCTAAACATATAAATGGTGGGGGACACAGACATTCAGTCTCACACCTGTTGTGAAGTGTCAGTGATCACGCCTTACTTCCGGAACTCACAGAGGAGAGAAACTGGGGGATCTGAGGGTGCTGGGGCTAATCCCACCGGCAGCTCTCTCTTCATCGTTCATCAGTGGTGGGGAAAACATAAAAAGTGATTTCTTCAGATAAATATGAGTGAGATTGGACGTCTACATTTTTCAAAGCCATTTAAATTTGTCTCTGTAAATGTATTGATCCTTGTAAACGTGGTGTGTGTGCAGTTACATGAATACAACCTGGGCTATTATTTACTCTGGCTTTTAAGAACTGTGTGCATGATCAAAATATTAACAGTCTAATAACAAGGGAAAATTGTTTTAGAAAAAACAAGAAAATAAATTTACCTCATACCATTATCAGAGTTAATTAAGGCTCTCATGCCCTTTAAATTCCAATTTTATCACTAATTATGGGTGTGGTAAAACTCCACAATTAAAATCACCGTAGCAGGAGCCCTGTAGTGTCCATCGTGTCCTTCCATGTGCTTCGTTCTCAGCCATCTGTGAACACTAATCCTGTGGCAAACACGGATCAGCAATTCCCTTTTCTTTTCTGTTTTGCTCCATCCCTCTGCCCCGTGGGTCAGCAAGTCTGGAAGCTGATAGCATGAGCGTTAACACATTTGCAATCCTCCATTCAGCCATGTTCAATTGTCATTATTTCTTGTTCAAAGAAGGCACTAATGCTCCTGCAATGTGCATGTGATTTTTTCTGTCCTGAGATTTTGTGGTTGTTGTAGATTTTGTGGTTGTTATTGTTAATCCTCACCAGAGGATATATTTCCCGTTGTTTTTCTAGAGATTGTGGAAGGGAGGGGAGAGACAGAAAGAAACATTGATATGAGAGAGACACATTGATTGGTTGCCTCCCGCCAGGGTTCGAGCCTACAACCAAGCTTCATGTCCTTGACCAGAATGAAACCCTGGACCCTTCAGTCTGCGGGCCGACACTCTAATCACTGAACCACACAGGGTCCGGCCCGAGAAGGAAGTCTTAATGGCTTCACTGGGGCCCTGAAGAGACCACGTTCACTATACCTGCAGGAGCCTTTCTGTCTAAGGTCTGTCTTTTGAAAGAGTCTATAACTAGAATTTTTTAACCAATGTAGTCATCTATATTAATGTGGTTGTTAAAATATTTTAATTTCTTTCTGCCATATTCCTTTGTAGATTAAAAAAAAACTAATTCCTTTGCCTTTCCCATGCCTCCCTCCAATAAAACAATTTAAAAACCTAAATTTTTACCATTGCTTTCTATACAAAGGAGGAGCAATATTAGATGTACCCAAGAGCAGTTGAGCTCTGCTCATCTTGCTACTGTGGTGGACCGCGGCAGCCTTGTCTCACCGCCCGCGGCACATTAGCACCCCTTCCACTCACTCTCCTGGTTCTAGCAGCGCCCCTCCACCTACTCTCCCAGTTCCGTTAGCCCTTCTCCTTGTCAGCACCCCTCCACCTACTCTCTGGGTTCCGTTAGCCCTTCTCCTCCACCTACTCTCCCGGTTCCAGCAGCGGCACCCCTCACTGTTTTCGGCCCTCTCCTTCCTGGGCTTCAGCTTCCCTCCCTCTTCTCCCCCCCCCCCCCCCCCCCGGCCCTGAAGCCCACTTTTTAAAAAAATATATATTTTATTAATTTTTTTACAGAGAGGAAGGGAGAGGGATAGAGAGTCAGAAACATCGATGAGAGAGAAACACCGACCAGCTGCCTCTTGCACACCCCCTACTGGGGATGTGCCCACAACCAAGGTACATGCCCTTGACCGGAATCGAACCTGGGACCTTTCAGTCCGCAGACCGACGCTCTGTCCACTGAGCCAAGCCGGTTTGGCTGAAGCCCACTTTTGGTGAGACTTTAGCGGCCTTCCCTAGGGAACGCACCCCACCCTGCACCTGCACCCCAGCTCCCGGAGAGCGGGCGGCCGGGCCTGAAGGTCCCGCCAGTCATTCCCGGGGCTCCAGGCAGACACGTGTCTGCGACGCCTGTTACCGCTCTCGGGGAATGGCTGCTTTTTGCAGGCAATCTGTCTTTCCTCTCGGCTGTTTGTAAGGTTTCCCTTTACCTGTGGTGTGCTGCACTTCATTAGTGATGTTTTGGGGTGTTGGTTTATTTTTACTTACCTTTCTTAGGATTCTGTGTAACTCTTCAGTCTGAAGATCCATGTTGTAACAATACTTAAAACAATGGACCATGGCATAGCTTTTCTCACATTCACTACATTCATTTCTTTAAAAATCTCTAGTGGGTATTTTGAGTCCCTCTCGTTTCATCTTCCTTGATTTTTTAATGTCTCTTCTTATTTTTCAATTATTTATCCTTCAGAACAGTTGTATTTCTTTCTCTCTCCTTCTCACTCCCATATATCTGAGCTGCTAGTTGACTTACCTACTGAGGTTTAACTCTGTGACCATATTTTTAATTTCTGGAACTCCTATTTTTAAAATCAAAAGTGCCAGCTCTTGCCCTTGTATAGAGTGTCAACCCTCAGACGGAGGGGTCTGGGGTTCAATTCCAGTCCAGGGCATGTATCTTGGTTGTAGGCTTGATCCCCGGTCAGGATGCACGTGCAGGAGGCAACCAATTGACAGTATCTCTCTCTCTCTCTCGCTCTTGCTCTCTCTCTTGCTCTCTTTCTCTCTCTCCCTTGCACTCTCTCTAAAAATCAATGAAAAAATATCCTCAAACATTAATTAAAAAGGGGGGGCTGTTCTTTTATTCAGACTGTCCACCTTCATTCATGAAGCCTTTAATCACTTTAATCCGACTCCATGCCCTTTCATCACCTCAACTTCACTTCGGTTTTGCCCTCGCTTTGTAGAACCAGCGGATTCTCGCCGAGAGCGGGTCACTCCTCGTGTGAATTGCGGTTTCACTGTCAGCACGTCTCCAGCTGAGATCACTCCCGATGGGGCCAGTGCATTCGCAGCGATGGAGATGACTCTGCGGTGCTTTCCGTCGGTCTGAGCTCCGGACCGGCGCTCAGAACGCAGCCCTGTGGTTAAGGGTGGCAGGTGGGTCTGCCGCCCAGTTTGGAGGTCCGCGTGGGGCTGACAGTCTCAGGTGCACAGGGCCGCGGCAGGTGAGCAGACACACAGTGTATCAGGGTGCTGAGACTGGGTGGGAGGAACAAGAGAGACACGCGCCGAAGGAGAGTGCCCAGGGGTGGTGCTGTTTTAAAGGTAGGACGCTCCCGCAGGGGTGGCTGTGCCGGCCTGCTCCTGGCCGGGCCCCGCAGCTGCCACACTGCGCTGCACACTCCGCTTCCACTCACAGTTCCTCCCCTGGCGCCCTCCCCCTGCACCCCTGCAGGCTGCCTCCGGCCTGCCAGCACCCCCTGCACCCCTGCAGGCTGCCTCCGGCCTGCCAGCACCCCCGGCCGGGCCTCGGAGGGAAGAGCTAGCGCTCAGTAAGGTTCTTTATGTGTGTGTACCCGTTTACTTTTCAGGTGAGAACGTGGCCTGTCCCAGCCAATGCCGACCAACACTGAATGTGAAGAACAACAGGAAAACACATCGAGGTCTAAGGCGGCACCTGTGACTGATTTTTTACTAGAGATAATTACCGTATAAATTAAAGGTAAGAATAAATATATACTTGATTCTAACATATATGCCAGAATCACCCAAGGACATTTTTCCCCCTAGTTCTTTTAGAGAATGAGGAAAGAGAGAGATGGGTGTGAGAGACATATGGATCGGTTGCCTCCCAAATGCACCCCTATTGGGTTGGGGATCGAACCTGCAACCCGGGTGTGTGTCTTTGGCTTGGAATCGAAACTGTGACTCTGGTGCAGAGCCCAGGGCTCTGACAAGTGAGCAATACCGGCCAGAGCGGATTCCAATCCATTTTAAAGGCTTTACATGATAGAGTGCAGAGCAAACTATGATTGAATGAAACGGTGGTCCAGGAAGATGTGCCAGATTCACTTTCTCACCTCCCCCAGCGCGCTGGGCGCCCTCCGTGCAGGAGGCGGGCTGACCGTTCCGGTAAGTCCCCTGCCCCCCCTCTGCCGCTGCACCGCAGGCTGCGGCAGACGCTCCCGGAGAGCAGCACCGGGCCCGGCCTGCCCCGTCTCCGGTCAGTTCCAGGACAGATCCATCTTCTTTTGTCTCTTTTATGGGCTAGCAAAAGAAATTTGAGAAGAATTAAAATGTTAACTTACACACAGAAATAATTCAGATGGAAAAGACGGAAGGAATTCTGAAAGCAGAGCTGCCGCGGCGAGGAGACTGGACCCGGCACCTGCCGGGCCCGGGAGCTCACCGGCCGCAACCCCAGTCCCTTCGCCCGGTTATTGCCAACCATCGACAGCCCGGCATGCCCGCCACACCGGAACATTCCCAGCTTATGATGCATAATCTGATTTTCCATCACATAGTCCCCAGCTTTCTCTCCCTTTAATAGGCACTTGTACTAGGAGAGCCCGGGTGCCCAGCAGGGCAGACGGCAAGCGCTTGCAGGACCACTGCAGGGCCGCTCGCTGGAGCACTGACCCCTGAAGGGCACCCCGGGCCTCGGCGGGGCTTCAGCTCCAGGCCCCGGGGAGCGGCAGAGCCAGACACACAAGGCCGCGGCTGCCGCAGGCCCAGCTCAATGGCTACCCACCTGCCCGGAGCGGACCCTCAGAGGAGACCGCCACCGAGGAGACGGCCACCGAGGAGACCGCCACCGAGGAGACCGCCACCGAGAAGACCGCCACCGAGGAGACGGCCACCGAGGAGACGGCCACCGGAGGAGACGGCCACCAAGGACACCGCCACCGAGGAGACGCCCGAAAAGACGTGGATCGTCTGCGCGACCCTCCCAGAGACCCCGGTAACGCCCGGGACGGGCGCTCAGCCCAGCTCTCTCTGGGACACTCTCACCTTCCCCCTCTCCGCCTGCTGCGTTGTCCTGGCCTCTCCTCCCCTCAGCTCCCCCCTTCCTCTGTCTCTGTAACGTGTTTCCTGCGCCCATTTCCGTGGCTCACTTCTACCTCTCTGGCTTTCTTTCTAACTCAACTTTCTCTTACAGCTTGAGTCTTGGCTCTGAATGCTTTCTTAGCTGTAACTCGGGTACCAGGTTGCTGACCCCAGATCAGGTCTGAGCCCACAGGTGCCATCTCACACCAGCACACTCACAGCCCACAGTCCACAGTCCACAGTCCACACCCACACTCCACAGCCACAGTCCACACCCACACCCCACAGCCCACACCCCACACCCCACAGCCACAGCCCACAGTCCACACCCACAGCCCACACCCCACACCCCACAGCCTTACTGCAACTTTCCCGATACCAACAGCTCGAGGCCTGGCACAGCTGCTACCCTCTCCCTGCAGCCACCAGCAGACGAGCTATCTTTCTCTTTCTTTTGAATCCAGTTAACATTTAATTTGGGCCTTTTTTATACCATTTTAAATAGCCTCCATGTTACCCTGGTTTTCATATGCATATGCTGTCTCCCCGCCCACAAGGATGCTAAGCTCTTGGGGCAGAGATGTGCTTTTTCTCCCTCACACTGGCACCAGCTCTCTCTCCGGGAGGTGCCCCTCCCCACCCTGGGGCGCTGCCGTCCACAGCGCGGGCTCCACGAGTGAGTGAGCCGTGGGCGTCACTCAGCTTGGAAGTGATGTTTGCAATTCAGTGTGAGCTCTTCATAAAACAGCTCTTATTAGCCGAGGATGTTTGTGAATCGTTAACAGGTAGCAACAGTACTAGGAATTAACTTTAATAAAATGTCTGTTATAAAATGCAAAGACTAGGTCAACCAAAACATGTATATCCCAGGCAAGAGCACCCTTTGATAACCACGATGGCCACCGCTGAACTTGAAAACCTCTCCCGGAGTGTGATGACGTCACAGCCTGCAAGGCCCCGGGGCTCCCGGGAAACGCAGACCTCCCTCGGGGGCCTCACACCTGGGAATCGGATCCGAGTTGTGACAAGCACGCAGACGGAAGTGGAAAGGCAGGCGCTGGCTTAAATGTTTGAGTGGACATTTACTAAAGTTTTAATACCCACTTATTTCCATGCATTTGGTCACACGGACATATCATAAAGACTTATTCAAGGAAGTTAATTGCATATTATATAAACACAAAATAAAAAGAAGTTAAATTACCACACCGGATCGCTGCTTCTTACATTTTGCCTGCAGACTTCCAAAAGCAGCCCCGGAGTGGCTAAGACGCCCGGAGCACCAGGGCGTGCATGTGTCTCTTCTCGGGAAAGGAGTGAACGCACTCCGCATCAGCATGACACGCCGAGGGTGGCAGGCGGCTCCAGGTGGGGCTCCTGAAATCCAAAGTGTTTCATTCAAGTCTTCACGGGGAAGCAGCTGCTCTCTCCCCTCTGAGGACAGACCCGGACCCCGAGAAGAGTAAAAATACGGGCTCCTGCCACGCTGACACCCTTAATTATGGCTTTTGAGCTCTTGATGTTCTGACACAGAAATAGCTAGAATTTGCTTTTTCACTTTGTGCACTTGCAAGTTGGGAATGTCATCAGGTTCCATCAAGATGGAAATGGGGTCCAATTTGCTGAAAACGCCTCGTGCGTGAGGGGCTGGTGCTCCCCGACCGGAGGCAGCTGCAGGGTGCGCTCTGCACCCTGCGCCCTGCACCCTGCACCCTGCACCCCGCACCCTGCGCCCTGCACCCTGCGCCCTGCGCCCTGCACCCTGCACCCCGCACCCCGCACCCCACACCCCGCACCCTGCACCCTGCACCCTGCACCCTGCACCCTGCACCCTGCGGGAGGCAGCGGCACTGCGGGCTCTGCCCCGGGAGCACCCTCAGCCGCTGGGAGGCGCTCGCCCGGCTGGGGGGCTGGCGCTGCCCACTCCCCTCCTGAGCACAGGCCCCTCCGCCCGCTGCGCTCTCCCCAACAGGCAGGTGGGCCAAGGGCAAAAGTAATGCCCTTCATGTCCCTTTTGCTTTTAAGGAAGTATAAAATTAACAGCTTTTCCGTTTGACCATGGGAAAAGTGAAGTAGTCAAGGGAATGACCGCCCTCTTATAATCCCACCCTGTCTCTCATTCCCCCGGGGCTGCATTTCCCTTGATCTTGCCAAAACCTCTCCCTGAACAAGATTCCATACCGGGGCGAGCTCTGGAAGGACCGCCTTGCCTCCTGGTAGACAGGCTGTGGTTTCCTCCTCCGGTGCGGGCCCTCTCTCCTGCTGCTCTGCCCCAGAATCCACACAAAAATACTATTTTTAAAAGTATTTTTATTGACTTTTAGAGGAAGAGAGAGGACAGGAGAGGGAGAGAGAGACATCAATGTGAGAGCTTAGCATCCATCAGCTGCCTCCTCCACACCTCCGTCTGGCAGCCCTCGACCTGGGCATGTGCCCCGACCTGCCCAGGAGGGGCCCAACCTATTGAGCCACACTGGCCCGCCAGCCCGAAAACACCACCTAACACTCAGTGTGAGGTGAGGCGCCCTGGACCCGCGTGGGGGGAGCTCTGCCGCCAGCGGCCCAGCCGGAGGGGCAGCGGTCAGTCAGTGCCCCCGGAGCCCAGAGCCGGAGGGGCAGCGGTCAGTCATCACCATGGGAGCCCGGAGCCGGAGGGGCAGCGGTCAGTCATCACCATGGGAGCCCGGAGCCGGAGGAGCAGCGGTCAGTCATCGCCCCGGAGCCCGGAGCTGGAGGGGCAGCGGTCAGTCATCACCATGGGAGCCCGGAGCGGGAGGGGCAGCGGTCAGTCATCACCATGGGAGCCCGGAGCCGGAGGAGCAGCGGTCAGTCACTGCCCGGAGCCCGGAGCCGGAGGAGCAGCGGTCAGTCATCACCATGGGAGCCCGGAGCCGGAGGGGCAGCGGTCAGTCATCGCCCCGGAGCCCGGAGCCGGAGGGGCAGCGGTCAGTCACTGCCCGGAGCCCGGAGCCGGAGGAGCAGCGGTCAGTCATCACCATGGGAGCCCGGAGCCGGAGGAGCAGCGGTCAGTCATCGCCCCGGAGCCCGGAGCCGGAGGGGCAGCGGTCAGTCATCGCCCTGGAGCCCGGAGTGGGAGGGGCAGCGGTCAGTCATCACCCCCGAGCCCGGAGCGGGAGGAGCAGCGGTCAGTCATTGCCCGGAGCCCGGAGCGGGAGGGGCAGCGGTCAGTCATCGCCCCCGGAGCCCGGAGCGGGAGGAGCAGCGGTCAGTCATTGCCCGGAGCCCGGGGCCGGACCGGCTCAGACCCGCTCCCGGAGGCTGCGGCCTGGCGCACAGCACGCCCCCAAGCCAACCTTTGTGAAACCTCCGGTGGTGTCCGAAACCTCTTCACAATTTTGCTTTTAGAAATAGCTGGTGATTTGAAAGATGTTTGAGTGCTTTAAGCTCCCTGCCCCGCATATGCCCAGCAGCCTTTGAAGGCTGCCCGTGCTTCCGTACAGCTCGGCCCAGCCTCCCCGGTGCTCACACCCTCCGCTTCGGGCCAGCACCGCCGAGGCTGCCCATGGCACCCGGTGCTTTCCTCCCACCAGCTCTCGCGGGACGCCACCGCGTGCCCGGTGCGAGGTGCCCCCTGAGCACGGACCTCATTAATAATAATTAGTCTCAACGTGCAGATGTGGAGCTGAGGTTTAGGAAGTGAAATGATGAGTGCTTCCTGTTACCACACACACACACACACACACACACACACACACACACACACAGGTTTTCGCTGGTGACTATGCTAGGCTACCTAGTAGTTACATTTTTTTCAATCCCAGTACTTCCAGTGTCATTTTGTGTTAGTGTCAGGTGTGCAGCATGGTGGACAGACGGCCATCGCTTGCAGTGTCCCCGCCTGGCACGCACACGGTGACCACTGTGTCACTGGCTACCCCCCTGCCCGCAGCTCACATCCCAGGACTGCTGTGGAACCACCAGCTGGCCTTTCTCAGTCCCTAACCCTTTGTCACGCAGCTGCCACGCCCTCCTTTCTGGCAACCACCCGTCTAATCTCTACATCTGCATGCGTTTCCTATTTTCTTTGCTCCTCTATTTTGCTCTTTACACATAAGTGAAATAATGTGGCATTTGTCTTGCTTTGTCTGACTTATTCTACTTAGCATAATGCCCTGCAGCCCCACCCATGCTGCCACAAATGGAGCAAGTTCATAATTTTATGGCCCAAATAACATGCCATTGTCCATACACTCCACACGTTTTATCCACTCATGTATCCGTGGGCCTGTGGGCTGCTTCCAAATCTTGGCTGTTGTAAATAAGGCTGCAATGAACATGGGGGTGCATACATGCTTTTGAATTAGAGTTTTTGGGGGTTCTTCAGATATGTTCACATTAGTGGACTTGCTGGTTCCATTTTTAATTTTTGAGGACCCTCCGCGCTGTTCTCTGTAGTGGCTGCCTCGGACTGTATTCCCACTGCCACAGTGTTCGTCACACAGCCGGTAAGGACTGGATCAGACTCGCACATTCCAAAGAGGAAACTGAGACTCCCAGCTTAACATCACGAGGTTGGTAAATAGCGGAATACTCAGTTAAAGGTCTTTTAACTCGGAGGACTTGGGTTTCCTGTTCTGCCATAAATACTTATATCAGTTCCAGTAATTTCTAGGAATCAATGATATAAAAAGAATCAACCAATAGAAAATGAAGAAACTTGGAGTCTTTATTGTCATGCAAATAGTCTCAGAATGAAGGTCAAGGCATAAAAATCCAATGACCTGCATGGTAAAAAAAAATTAGAAATTCCATTAGTAACTATCACAATTTAATGATGTCCATTTTTCTGTAAGAATGAGTGATAGTTACAGGTAATTATAGCAACCTCTTAAGTTCTAATACTATTTTTTCAAGTGCATTTTCCTAAAGACGAGGTGCCTTTTTCAGCTGCCAGTAACAAAGGTTGAGTGAGATTTCGCCATGAAGAAGTGTCCTGTCTTCCGAGCTAACCAGTACAAGAGTGAGCTAACTTTTCGGTAGTCAGTTCTCTGTCCCTAAGGGAATCCAAGTAGAAACTAGATGACCACTTGTCAAAGATATAACTAAAAAGATTTAAAGTATTTTAGGGTGATAGACTTTTTGAGAATATCATAAGAGCCATGGACATTTTATCTATAAGAGCACAACAGGCAAAGTTTTGCAAATGCTGGGGTAAGCTTTCCTCTGCCCGGGCTACGGCAGCCCTCACGCGGCTTGGGAGGAACTCCCACACTGAGGTGTAGAGAACATGCAAGCTGGAGAGCTTTGTCCATCTCCCTCCCTCCAGCTGGTTTCCAAATACACATGGGAAAATCGGCTGCAACCTGACATATTTTGTTTGGCCTACAATTAGCTTTCTTCTATTTTTTTTTAAAAAAGTGTTAAATCAGGAGTTCTCACATAAAAATTTAGATTTTTAGCTTCTCATGGAAAAAGTCAGAGGCCCAGATAACCGTAGTCCTGTATCCCAGCAGGATAGCGATTTGCTGCAGTTGCGTGGAGGCCACAGACCACGCCTGTAGAGGGGCAATGCCAGTTTGCCGTGCCCACACTGCTCACTAGCGCCACACTCAGCCTGCGCTACTCACTTGTGTTTCCTATTTCACTACACTTCTGAGTTTGCAATCCCTGAAATAGAAGAACGGGTTCTGGGGGAAAATCCATATTGGCTGTCAGAGGGGCTGAAATGCTTCTGGTTAGCCACAGTCCCCTCTCAACAGAGAGACACACGGGTAAGGAGGGGAAGGGTGAGCTGGGGCCAACGCTAATATAAGGGCAGGGAAGCCTACGCCATTTGCAGTCAGAGCCAAGGGCACCCATTGATTTTCACTCTGCGTGCCCATGTGCCCCTGGCGACCACAGAAGCTGGGGGGGGGGGGCGCATTTAGAGACCAGAGAGGAGATGCGGCCTGGGAACCAGGAGCTCACTCTGCGCCCTTTGGTTGGGAGTTTGAACTTGGATCTGTGCACGGAAAGGGCGAAGGATTCTCCCTCCTCTGCCCTGTCCTCCTTTAGACCAGAACCTTCAGCTCACTGGTCCAGGAGGGAAGAAGCTTCTGGAAAGAGGAAGGGGCCTGGAATGCAGATGCTCCTTTACTGCCTGTCATTTGATTACAAACAGGGACTCCCAGGAAAATCCCAGGCGCAAGCAGAGAAGTGACGACGGGCGGTCCTCACGTTCACAGAAGCACACCTCCCCGTGTCACACAGGCACAGCTGTGACATCCCATTTGGATGCCAGATCCAGGTGTTCTCACACCAAGAGATGACCAGACGCTTCCAGCAGCTTCCTCGTGGCATTGCTACATTCCATCTGACTGGCTGGCTGCATCTAGCCAATGATTTGGAAGTTGTGTTGGTTCCTACATTATTATACTAAGAACAGAGATGAATAGAAAAGGGGATATGTTATTTCTAGTAATGGAATTTGTAGATCATAAAGTTAATCCATATAAGATAAAGATGAGATCACTAAACATCCTGAAAAGAGAAATCATTTCACCTCAATTGGATGCTCACTGGACTTAAACTTATGTTAGAAATGAAGGGAAAGACCTAATCACAAAATATATGGGAAATACTGAAAATATATCAAAGAGAGAAAACAGTAGATGAAAATTTATTTCTAAAAGTCTGGTATTGGAATCCTGCCAAATCTTCCTAACTTGTGTTATAAACTCTCATAGCTTACAAGCAGTATTCAACTTTCCCACCTTCTACATGTTGTTTGTTTGCAGGAGGCAATGTATGTGAAGTCAGGGAATTATAATTTTACTTTTACTGGTAATTGATTCTTCAGCTTTATTCAAGTCATATAGCCTTTCTAGTCTGTTTCCTCACCTGTCAAATAAAGAATTCTATTATCCCAGGGATTCCTGATGGACAAAATGTAATACTAGATATCAAGATACTCGGAAAAGGCAAAATACTCTTTAGATATAAGGTATTATTTCAATACTAGAGGCCCAGTGCACGGATTCGTGCATGGGTGGGGTCCCTCAGCCTGGCCTGCACCTCTCACAATCCGGGACTGGGTAGTCCAACATCCCCCCGAGGGGTGTAGCAGTGCTGACGTAGCAGGCGGCTGGGGAGGAGCCCAGCTGGGGCCGGTGCAGTTCTGCTGCCACTCATCCCGGGCCCCCTGTGGGAGCGCACTGACCATCAGGGGACAGTTCCTGCATTGAGCATCTGCCAGTGTGTATCATAGCGACCAGTCAACTGGTTGTTCTGGTCTTTTGGTAATAGTCGCTTAAGTATATATATATATATATATATATATATATATATATATATGAGCGTAGTTGTAGCCCTGGCCAGGTGGCTCAGTTGTTTTGGATTCAATTCCTGGTAAAGGCATATACCTAGGTGTAGGTCAGGTTCGATCCCCAGTTAGGGCACATGGGATCAATTGATGATTCTCTCTCTTTTTCTCAAAATAAAACCTAAGATATGAGTTTGGTTGTATAGGTAATGCTTATCATCCTATATAATAAAAGCCTAATATGCAAATCGTTCAACTGGGAGTTTGACCTCTTGCTATGACATGCACTGATCACCAGGGGGTGGCCCAGAACGTGGCGGGTGTCAGTGACACGGCACTGGCAGCAGGCAGCAGTGGAGGTGCTGCTGGCCCCGATGGGCCCCAACAAGAGCTGGGACACGGCCCAGCTCCCAGGTGCTGAGGGAGCGGGGTGGGGGACCCAGCCCTGATCGATCGCCCCACAGGCCGGATGGTGGAGCAGGTGAGTGGGTGGCCAGGCCACAGCGGGGTGCCAGGCGGGGCTGTGGGGCTGTGGGGCTGTGAGGCTGAGGCATGAGTTGGGGCTGAGGGCCTGGGTGTGCAAGCTGGGGCCCAATCCCCTCAGTCCACCTGGTGGGACCCCACCTGTGCACAAATTCATGCACAGGGCCTCTACTGTCATATAAAAACATAACTCATAAATAAGGAAGTTACATCTTCTCTCAAAGACATTTTAAAAAATCAAATTATGGGTTTATTTTTCATCTCACTCTATAATATTTTTTAAAGATTTTTTTTTATTAAAGAATGCTCCTAATATTTCTCCAGGTAAAACAATCAACATGCAATTTAGAAGATTATAAATCTTTAAATACCATACTGGTTTACTCTTTCCATCCTGTCATTTGTTATTATAACATTTATAGCTTTAAATATCAGCCCCACTTTATTTATAACAACATTGGATAACACTACTCATTCATCTATTTAAGAATGGCAATTTGGAGGAGGGTAGCTATGGAGTGGCAATTTGTCATGCACAGCAGTTCTAGTTTAATAGCCTCAGCTCCATGTTACCACACCATCTTGTGTATTCTCCCTGCCTAAGACTAACTGTCTTTTAAACCATAATAATCCACCAGATCGAAAATTCAGCTGCTTAGGAAAGTGAGAAAATAGTGATTTACATGTTACACTTTAAAAGCTTCATCAAAGCTGTAATAATTTTGTTGGATAAACAATGTGATTCTTGAGATTAATAAGAATTTCTAAATATGAACAATATGTACCGGGAGGAGAATATTATCTAACAAGGAACTGATAAATTATGTTGGGCAAATAACCTGCATACTAAACTGTGTGTAGTGCAGACAGGAAATTAAATATTGAAATGTGTAAAGAGTACACAGTTTGGTGTGTTGGCTTTCCCCTTTGCGGGGTTAAATCCCAGCTTCACAACAATAGCCATCCGAGGCCTGTCCTGGCCACTCACTCAGAGGGATCAGAGCTGCTGACGGGGTCTCCGACCGAGCTCCCAGGGGCAGGAGGAAAGTCAGCTGGTGAGTGTTTTAAGAAAAGAATGGAAGGAAATAGCCCTGATATTTTTTTCTTCTGGACTTCCAAAAACTGCATTTGGGGCTTTTTTATTTCAAGTGGATAACCGCCCTTGAAGACTGGAATAAGATGCTGCTGGCCCCAAAGACTCTGGTGCCATGGAACTCGGTGGAACTGCTGCCAAGAACATGCTAATCAGAATGTTTACATAGGACCTGGATCTGTGCGCCAGCCTTGGCCGAGAATTTCCCCAAAAGGCCGTCTCACCACCCATTTCTGGGCGGCCACTCATCAGACAATGCACCAGAGCCAAACGTGTGGGTGGCCACACCCACTGGACATTATTTCTTCCCGGGGACAGTTACTGCGGGGGAGAGACGCTGACGAGTCTTCCCAAGGCTGCACGGGGCGGGTGCAAGTGCAGAGAAGAGACACAAGCACTGGGCGGGGCAGCAAAAACCTCCCAAAAGACTGAGCTGTGAAACAGTGAGAAATATTAGAGCACAGACAGCAGGTAAGGTCAGAGGGAAGAACACAAGCAAGAACTTGGAGGGAGGAGGGATATGTGCCCAAACTAAACAGGAGGCGCAAAACGTTCAGAAACAAGACTATAGGGGAAACTGAGGCCCGTTACCTCATGCCTGCCTTGGCCATGCTAGGAATTTTAGATTTCAACCTGAAGGCTATAAAGAACAAACTTGAAGAAAATATGAGTAATATTAGTAAAACAATAATTAACAGATGATTGGTATCCTGAATATATAAAGAACCCTACAAATCGATAAAAAGATAATCCAGCTGAAAAATGGACAAGGATTATGGCAGGCAATTTCCCAAAGACAAAGCCTAAAAGACCACAAGAACATATTCAAATATACTCGGTTTGGATAGTAATCAGGAAAATGGTGTTAAAACACAAGGTGCCATTTTAGACCCATTAGGTATCACCATCTGACAATGCCAGTGTGATGGAAATGTGGAGCAGCCAGAACTCGCACACCCTGTGGAAGATACGTGGATATGATCGCTCCAAGAAAAACTTGGCAATAATAAACACATGTAAGATGCCAATCCCATTTGATTCAACAATTCTGCTCCTTATACCTTAGAAAGAAGGTTAATTTGTATATATAAATATATGTGTGTAAGAATCGTTATATTAGTATTATATTTGAAAATATATAAATAAATTACCATCAATAGAAAATGTCCCCAAAATATTGGCGTATTCATAGAGTGAAACATGAAATTGCATTGAAAATGAACTAGAGCCACACGTATCAAGGGTGCATCTCCTAAATACGATATCGAGCAAAGCAAAGGAAAAGCACGTTCCTCAGGATGTCTGTCCACTTTATCATGCCAGCCACACAAAGTGGTAAAACATTCAGCATAGCAGCCGGTATTGGAGACCCAGACACAGAGTGGAACGGGAAGAGGCCTGCACATGGTCACCACACAGTGAGGAAAAGAGTGTTGGGCCAGGCAGGTAGGGACCAGCAGTTTCTGCTCAGACCGGCAATATTTCCCTGCTAACGCAGGGCCGTAGGGATATAAGAGCTCATTGTCAAATTCTTTGTACATTTTTTTAAAGTATATTTTTTTTATTTTTTTACAAAGAGGAAGGGAGAGGAGAGAGATAGAGAGCTAGAAACATGGATGAGAGAGAAACATCGACCAGCTGCCTCCTGCACATCCCACACCAGGGATGTGCCCGCAACCAATGTACATGCCCTTGACCGGAATCGAACCTGGGATCTTTCAGTCCGCAGACCAATGCTCTATCCACTGAGCCAAACCGGTTTCGGCTCTTTGTACATTTTTATATGTCAAAAACACTTCAAAATAAAATTTTAAAAGTAAAAAGGTGAACTTAGATTGCAGTAAGGACATGGAGCTCGGTGAGAGAGAGAGGGGAGAGGCAGGAGATGGTGAAATCAATTTTAATTTGTAGCAATTGCTGCCATCAAAGAAATGACACCTGTGCCCTGGCCAGGAGCTCAGCTGGTTGGAGCATTGTCCTGATACCCCAAGGTTGTGGGTTCAGAACATAAACCATCAGAACATAAACAAGAATCAACCCGTGAATGCACAAATAAGTGGAACAACCACAACTTGAAGTTTCTCTTTCTCTCTCTCCAAGCAGTCCAATATGTAAAAGCTAGGTGCCGTCAGACTGAAGCAACCAGATGGATGACTCAACACAGGCTGCGTGGGGTGACAAGGCCAGCAGGAGGGTTAGTGAGGGACGACCAAACAACTGAACAGCAGGTTGCATAGGGCGATCAGGCCGGTGGGGGTGAGCAGCAAGGGGCAACCAGGCTGGCAGGGGGACAGTTGGGGGTGACCAGGCCAGCAGAGGGGAGCAGTTGGGAGTGACCAGGCAGGCAGGCAGGTGAGCAGTTAGGAGCCAGCAGTCCTGAATTGTAAGAGGGTGGGATTGGGCCTATACCAGCAATCAGACATCCTCCGAAGGGTCCTGGATTGGAGGGGGTGCAGGCCGCGCTGAGGGACCCCCCGCCTCAGTACACATTTGTCACGCACCAGGCCTCTATTCAGTTGATAAAAGCAATGACACACAACCCCTGTCTTTTCCAGGAAAGATTGGACAAGAGGGTGAATTTACCTGGACTTCAATCTCAAAACTGGCTCCACAAGAATTCTATTTTCAAAAAAAACCCCACAAATGGCTAATTTGGGCAAAAGGGACACAAACTTACAGCTGGAGAGCACAGACAGCCCGTCCAGAAGTAAGAGCTCCCGCGGGGAGAGAAAAGCTAATGTAACCTCCCCACCCCACTCCATATTCATTCCGAGGGGATAATAGCACGGAGGCCGTGTGAGGATTAACACACTCATTTCTCAAGCTTTGTAGATAGAAATGTGCTCTGTGAGGACTGTATTTTAGGAGCTATGAAGTGATTTGTTTATGTCAGTGTCCATTCAGTCACTCTTTAAACCTTTCTCTCCCAATTCTGGGTTTTGAGATGAATGTGGGGTCTTTAAAACGATTGCTAGTAACCCTGGAGAATTATGCATTTTAAGCCCCGGCTCACAATGAGTATGAGAGCAGATATATGTCATCTAGGAGAAAGTCAAAAACATAATCCCTAAGATGTTAATGACACAAATTGTATTTGGAGATTCAGTTTGCTGCAGTAATTCCAAACACTTCAGAGTAAGTGACTTTGGCTTAGCACCCACGTCTGGCAGTACGAAGACATCCCGATTTGGGATCTATCAGGAATAAGCTAGGGCTTAGGTGGAAGGCAGCAAATCAAGTCACAAAATTAAATGGAAATACATACATTATGCTCTTTATCAAGGTGAGTCAGGAAGTGTCTTTGGCCACCTCCCCCAGAAGAAGGTAATGGCATGATCCAATCCACCCGCACTCCCCCAGCGCCGGCTCAGGAGGGCACACAGCTGGGTGAGGCCATGGCGCTGGAGCGAAGCAGGACTCAGCCTGGAAGCAACGCCCCGTGTGTCCTGGGTGCCACGCTCGCATGGCTCCTGACCTCGCTCTGTTACTTCCCTGCTTGCACCAACAGTGCTGGCTGTGTTGTGGCCACTCAATGTCCACCCTCTCAGCCCACAGCTAGCAGCAGAGGCCTTCTTCTCACACCTCATTTTAACAGCTGCATCAAAACCAGTGGCTAGGGTAGCAACTGACTAGCCTAAGATTTACTATATATTCTCTCATTTAATCCTCTCAACTGGTACTATTACTGTCCACGTCTTATAGGTGCAGAAACTGGGGTGCAGGAAGCTAAGTGACCACCAGCACCCCAGGCCCAGGGCCCAGCAAGCCTGGTGCGGAACCCACTCTTCAACCCGGACGCTGCAATCAAACCAGGCCCCACAAAGGGCTCACTGTGGTGGGAGGGGGTGTGAACTAAGAGAATCTAAAATCTGGGTTCCGCCTAGCCAGGGGTAAGAGACACGTGAACTGAAGTTGGAACGAGGAGTATGAGTTTATTAGAGACGGGCAGTGTAGGGGCAAGAGTAGCACATGCCAAGGCCCAGTGGCAGGAAGGAAGGACTGAAGCCCACCGGGGAGAGAGCAGAGACAGGCTCCGTCCTCCTCTAAGAACGCGGGTGGAAGTGTTAACGGAGGGGGGCGGGAGCTCACAGGAGCATATTTGCATTTTGAGGCTATCACTGGAGAGCTAACAGATTGGAAGGAGTCAAGAACAGATGCCTGAGGCTATTAGATTAGTTCAGGCGAGAGATAATGCCGGGGCCTGGCAGGGGCCGGGCTGTGGGGCAGGGAGGCGGGCATGTCAAGAGGAAGTGATTGGTCTGTGTAGGTGGGCGCGC
The DNA here is from genome assembly GCA_963924515.1 of Vespertilio murinus. Classification (NCBI taxonomy): domain Eukaryota; kingdom Metazoa; phylum Chordata; class Mammalia; order Chiroptera; family Vespertilionidae; genus Vespertilio; species Vespertilio murinus. The sequence goes on along the minus strand of OZ004715.1, from coordinate 52,775,130 downwards.
AGTGCCTACATGGGTCCTGTATAATAGAGTTGTGCACTTGAAACCTATATGATCCTAATAGCCAATGTCACCCACACATGCAATTAGAAAAAGGAACATTGGGAGATGGAAATGAACAGAGATGAAATGAGGGGGAGAGAGGAAGAGGTCAGCAGGTGTAGGCTGTTTTACGTAGCCAATCTAATGTGCAGGCTGGTGGTCACAGGATCTCCCGGGAGAGTTGGCCCCTGGAGTGGGGATTGGGTTTCCCCGTATATCACAACACAAAGATTAGAAACTTACTACAGAAGGGTAGGGGCTGCCAAACATCCCCCAATGGTACCTAAGGGCTTTGGTTGAGGAAGTCAATCATTCATTTATTTTTTAAAATATGTTTTCATTGATTTGAGAGAAAGAGAGGAAAGGAGAGGGAGAGAGAGAAACATCAATGTGAGAGAGACATATCCATCTACCGGCTGCCTCCCGCATGCGTGAGGATGGAGCCCAAAACCTGGGCATGTGCCCTGACTGGGAATCGAACTGGTGACCTTTGGTGCATGGGACAACACTCAGCCAACTGAGCCACACTCGCCAGGGCAGGACTTAGATCCCTCATTGAATAATCTAGAGCTTTGGTTTCAGAAAACATACTTGTTAGGGGAGCGGGTTAATGTGATTGCTCCGGGCATCATTTCAAGCACTCTCTGCCGAGTATTTCTGAGTCTGAGTTTGCATCTCTAAACTGAGGAACCAGAAGAGCTGCCCACTCCACCCACCACGTGGCTGCATGGAATTTCACCAACCCCGCTCCACTCTCCCACTGCCGCGCTGTCTCCTCCATGCTCCACAGCCACCCCCCCCTCCCCCATCCAGATGGCGTGTCCTCAGAGAGCAGCTGGAGCACACCCTATAGATAAGAAGTGAACTCAGATGCAGTTCCTTTTGTTCAGAAGATGGTTATAGCACAGGCCTGGTCTCCAAACAACCAACCCAACCCACGTGCGGTCATAGGTAACACAGACCTCTGGGGTCTTACCGCCGGCCCGGAGCATGTCCCCAGCTCCTCCTTCATTCTGGTTTGCCTCAGTTTCCTTACCGCCGCAATGGGCGTCAGGATAGTAACCCAGAAAGCTGGCGTGAAAGGGACACATTTCCTGACACAGTGTGTCTTTTACAAATGACCCTCCCAGGACACTCCGAAAAGGCGGCGGGCTGCCCCTGCAGGGACGGGGCAGGGGAGAGGAAGCCTTGCGTGAGGACCATCAGCAAAGAGGCCCTGACGTGGCCCGGCCCCTCGCCGCCCTCACTCCTCCCCACTGGCCGTGCTCCAGCCCGGGCCCTCCACAAATCTGCAGAAGAGAATGTGAAGAACACCCACCTGGTGGGAAAAACAAAACAAAACATGAGACAACACATCTACATTTCTCTCACATAAGAAATTCATAAAACAAATCACTAAACGTGTCTGGCTCAGGCCCCTCCCACACATGGAAAGAGTCACAGTCTCCTCTCCACGCAGAAGCGCGTCCATCCGCACTCAGCGGAGGAGCGGAGATGTTCAGTGGCCGGGCCACTGGGAAGAGCAGCCGTCACCCTGCTCACCGGCCACCGCTGGACGCAGGGCGGTGTGGGGGCGCCGAGCGGGGTGCAGGGCGAGCTCCGGCAGGCTCCAGTCTGGGGGCGAAGAAGGAAGGCTCTCTACGGGTGGGACAACAAACAGCAGCTTTGAGGCTAAACTGTACGAAACAGAATAGAACAGAATGAAATAATGTACAACGCGGCGAAAACAGCCACATTACGGGGTTTTAGAGCAATGAGAGGAGAATGCTAAGAAGAAAGCTTTGTAAAGAACAGAAGGCACGAGCTGGGTCAAGAAAGATGATCAAAAGGAAAACAGAGCCTATTCCAGGGAAAACAACCCGACGGAAGAGCCGAAGGCGGGACAGCAGGCGTGTTCGGAGGAGAGTGAAGGGTCTGCTATGCTTATAAAAACGCACCCATAGTTTCGGAGAACCATAACCTTTGAAAACATCATCTACTTATGCTTTTGTCTTATTGCTTAATTTCGAAGTAGGCATTATTTTGCATTTGGGCGAACTGAGATCGAGAGAGGTGCATTGTCAGCCTGGCTGGTGTGGCTCAGTGGCTCAGTGGTTCGATTCCTCGTCAAGGCACGTGCCCGGGTGCAGGTTCAATCCCCAGTAGGGGCCATGCAGGAGGCAGGCAATCCATGATTCTCTCACCATTGGTGTTTTTCTGTCTCTTTCTCCCTCCCCCTTCCTCTCTAAAATCAGTGACACGTTTCTTTAAAAAGAGAAAGCGGTTCATTTCCAGAACAAAGCCAACCAACAGAATGGAGACCCAGGTCTAGCCCAGCTTGACTTTCTTATTTCTAGACTCATCTTGGACATTATGCATCAAGCTCCGTGAGGAAAAAGAGGAAAACGCTAATCTCTTTCACTTCTTCCATGAACTAGAAGAAGGCAGCCGGGGGTCCCAGAACGTAGGCGGCTGGAATTCAACCACAGCTGCCATCCCTCCCCGATCGTTACAGAGAGCGTGCCGTTAGCCTGACAGCCTGCATTGTCTGCGTTGTCGTCTGCGTGGTCGCAGCGGTCCTGGCTTCACTTCTCTGGCAGTTGGCGGGGTGGAAGGACGCGTTGGTGTTTATTGTGCGCTTGCCCTCTGAGTCTCTGGTTTTCCAGGACACCACCAAAAATCACACCATCAATATCTGCATGTCACTGCCACTGGTGATGCTGACACACACACGCACACACACACACACACACACACACACACACGGTACTCATGCCAGCACTCGTCAATAGTGCAAGTGCTTACTTTCAAGATGCTTTATAAACAAACTTGGACGGGGGTTGCTCCAGGTGACTGGGTGGTTGGTGAAATCAGGGAACAGGACTCGGTCTCCATCAGGGAAGCCATTGAAAATTAGCCGTGTGCCGGGGGGCTGACCATTGTCTGGCTCTGGCTGGCAGATGGGCCCGGTGACGCCCAACCTCTCGGCAGTCCTGCAAGCTGGGTGAGCCACTCCCCTGAAAGCACCATGGGCTGTCCTGATTGAAAGCTGGATGGCCGAGCGAGATCCGGGAATACGAGTGCATTACTGCGACCTGCCTGAGGGCCCCGCACGCCGTCACTCAGGGTCTCCTCCCCGAGCGCCGGGGAGCGGGGGGGGGGATTCTGCAGGCTGGGCCGGGCTGCAGCCTAGTCACAACCAGGCTGTACGTTCCCCACCCCGGGCCCACCAACACAGGAACAACGCGTAACACCACCTTCCAACGTGTCCATTCACCCCATTTGTATGTGGCCTGTGATGGGTGGATGAGCAGAGATGAAATGAGGCCCCTTTCTCAGAGGCCAACGGAAGTTACAGCCACTTACCCCTCCGGCTGCGGCATAATATTAACATACACTTTGATCCTGTGTTTTTAGAAGAAAGGAGAAAGCGGATTTCTAATAAAGTGCTGTTACATACCAAGTTTACTTGAGTAAATAATTATTTTTAAACCTGAGACTGAGGCAGCTTCAGTATTCTACATTATGCTAATGTTTGACAATTACTAAGTGTGGGTATCAGCCAGTGGGTTTTTTTTTTTTTTTAGTTTAATTTAAAGCAATTTGACACGGAAAGGTTATTACTTTAGTTGCCAATGAAAGCTGTACTTTTAACATAAGTGTACAGTAGGCCCCAGGGTACGTGACTATTATCTTTTCTGCAATTATGTGGTGTTCTACATAAATGTTTTTTGAAAAAAAAAACTTAGAAATATCGAAAGTACTAACTTAGATACAATATAAAAGTTGAATAGAAAGAGAACAGAAAACGATTATTTTAGTCTCAACATGGGTTGAGGTTTCCTCCTAGAGGTTATATTGGGAACAGCACCAGCTGGCTTTGAATAAATTAATCCAAACTGTATCTTAAAAACACACACTGAGCAACCAGAATATCGATTCTATGCACATTCTGTCTCGAGCTGCAGTTGTTCCATTTCACAAGCTAAATGCCATTAGCAGGAAGAGCGTGGCTCGGCACCAATTAACCTATTTTCTGGAGTAGCTGTGGCGCCCGCCTCAAAAGAACGTTTCTCGGTGGTATTTGCCATCCAGGCTTCCTACAGCTCAGGGAAGAGAAAACAACTTACTGCCAGTAGCTGGGTCATCTCCGCATTTTCTCTTTCTCTGGTCTTTTAGGACTTCAAAACACAAAATAATATTGTGTTCTTTTTAAAAAAGACAGAAGGCAGTCCTGTGCCAGCTCACCCCATTCACCCTTTACATTTATCTCTGAGGTGTTCCTATTTAACTAATGGGGAAAGACCAGGAAGGGGGGTAGAGGAGAATTTAATCAATAGTTCTGTCAATTTCTCATTATTATGGGATCCTCCCTTCCTATGGGAAGAAATCACTCAAGGAAAGGAAGGGCAGCAGAGACAGGGACATCCACCCCATCTCCTAAGAGGCACAGCCGATCGATCGGCGAGGCCCAGGGGCCCGCGAGAGGCGGCGGGAGGAGGGCCCTGACCCTCTGCCTGTGACGACCCCCTCACCTCCCCATGGCGCCGTTACACCTGCACAAGCGTGCTTTAAATCCGGTGTGAGTGACGTGTTAGCGCTACGTCTCCTGACAGCACCCACCTCCTTAGCAGACCTGCCTGCCCTGCAGCACCCTGATCCTCCAAACAACCCAAAGGGAGGGCTTTCCCATGAGACCGAGGCCCTGTCCCACTGAGCGAAGCACTGCCCCCCGGCCCCAGCCTGCCTGTCCCCCGCCCCAGCCTGCCTGCCCCCCAACTCCAGCCTGTCTGCCCCCCAACTCCAGCCTGTCTGTCCCCCAGCCCAGCCTGCCTGCCCCCCAACTCCAGCCTGCCTGTCCCCAACTCCAACTCCAGCCTGCCTGTCCCCCAACTCCAGCCTGTCTGTCCCCCAACTCCAGCCTGCCTGTCCCCAACTCCAACTCCAGCCTGCCTGTCCCCCAACTCCAGCCTGCCTGCCCCCCAACTCCAGCCTGCCTGTCCCCAACTCCAGCTCCAGCCTGCCTGTCCCCCGCCCCAGCCTGCCTGCCCCCCAACTCCAGCCTGTCTGCCCCCCAACTCCAGCCTGTCTGTCCCCCAGCCCAGCCTGCCTGCCCCCCAACTCCAGCCTGCCTGTCCCCAACTCCAACTCCAGCCTGCCTGTCCCCCAACTCCAGCCTGCCTGTCCCCTGGCCCCAGCCCATCTGCCCCCCGGCCCCCCGGCCCCCGCTGATGGCACGGAGCAGTGAGCAGCACCGGCGTGCTGTGTTCAAGTCCTGCCTCATCATTTCCCAGCTGAATGACTTCAGCTAAACTACTTGCCCTCTGTTTGACTCAGTTTCCCTATCCACAATCGAGGATAAAAATTTCTTGAGGTAGCCGGAACCGGTTTGGCTCAGTGGTAGAGCGTCGGTCTGCGGACTGGAAGGTCCCGAGTTCGATTCTGGTCAAGGGCATGTACCTGGGTTGCGGGCACATCCCCAGTAGGGGGTGTGCAGGAGGCAGCTGGTCGATGATTCTCTCTCATCGATGTTTCTAACTCTCTGTCCCTCTCTCTTCCTCTCTGTAAAAAATCAATAAAATATATATTTAAAACAAAATTTCTTGAGGTAGCTACCTCATAACGTTGTGAGCGTTCACTAATACATGCTAAGCGGTATATTACTGTTGCTTTTCAGCATCGGCCTGTTATTTCTCTGAGTAAAACGGTATTTTATTCCTGTCTGGGCATTTTGAGAGACCCAAAGTAAAGGGAACGAAGGTGATATATATATATACACATATATATATATATCTCAGATATAAATAGGAGACACTCTCAGAGAAGCCTCAGTAGCAGCTGTTTGTTTGCTCCAGCACCTTTCCTGGCCGGTCCAGTGCAGAGGGTCCTTCACATTCAGCCGCTTCTATTGTGGCTCTTTCTCCGGGACCCGGAGGGCCCGGGCTCTGCTGCGGCGCACGCTGGGCTGCAGCAGGCGGTCTGTGGGTGCGGACAAGCCTGGTAGTGAAGCGCCCAGTGACCGCACAGCACCGGCTCGCAGGCCACCCTTCTCCACGGTCACTCCCCTCTGAGGGCCACCCGTGGCTCCTGCCGCCTCCTGAGCGTGACGCCGGCTGCAGACGGGAGTGCAGGCCTCGGTCATACCTCAGCAATGCCGGCCCCTCTCCCACGAACACCCATCTTCATCTTCACACAGAGCCGTTATAGAGACGTCACCCCCACAACCTCAGGAGGAAACTGAGGCTCGGGAAACGAACCACGGTGGCCAGCTGCTGTCCTGCACTTTCCACAAACCAACACAAGTCAAGAGAAGAGCCTGGCCAGTGTGCACCGAGATTTCTCTCATTTTGACCTTAACCTGCGTCTTACCTCCCGCCTCCCGCTACTGTCTCACTTCCCTTCTGAGTAGAGCGTGATGAAGAACATCGTTATGTGTGCCTTCCTCCTCCTTCTTGTACCATCACCCGCTTTTACTCTGAAAGCACCCTCCCGTGCTCAGGCCTCGTCTCCGTCACGCACGCGGCAGGCCTGATTCCGCAGCCCGAGACGGCCTGGCACGGCGGCTGGCCGGGCACGGGTGCGGGCTGCTCTGGGAGCTGCCCTGCCACCCCAACCGACTGTCCTCGGTGTCCACCGGACGTCAGAAAGGGCCGGTGCCTCTGTCCTCCGCGAGCTCCAATTCCAGACCAAACGCCCAGAGCACCTGGAGACCCCGCGTGAGGAGAGCCTGCCTGCAGAGACAGCCAACAGAGAACAACAGACTCAGATAAGAAGTAAACTTTTCTGTCAGTATTTCAGTCCCTGGATTCAGCCATGTCTGAAGCAACGCCTCCCCTAGAGTTCTCAGTTATGTGAGGCAATAAATAAAAACAAAGCGTGCTGGGCCTTCTCCTTAATAACTCGTCAACTCCTGGCTGCTCCATGAACACAGCGCCTCCTGCAGAGCGTGCGCTCGGTGTGTCTCCGCTGCCCACGGCGGCGTTTGGAGAACTGCATGCCCGCGTTTCTCTTCTGAGTGTTCCTGTCACGTTGCTCTGCATCCTTAGGCAGTTTGGACGATAAATAGCAAAGATGATGCACTGCCCAGCCCACTTCATTTCTTAAGTAGGAAACACCTTTCTCTCCTTTCCTCTGCTAGCTGAATAGGGACACTCAGGTGCCTCCTCTGCACCAGGAGATGTTTGGCTGCCAGGCTTAGAAGGGAGCCACAGGCCTACTGAGTCAGAAAAGCTGCTTCGTTCCCCCGGAGCCCACGGCACACCCGTGTGCACATGTGTTTCCCTCTGGAGCCCATGGTACTCCCATGTGCACATGTGTTTCCTCCCGGAGCACACGGCACTCCCGTGTGCACATTCAGAGGAAAGGGTTTAGGTTGGGACCCCAAGGAGAGCAGATATGCTTCCAAATTGCCTCGCACTGGCAGCTTCTCCTTGAACATCCATTTGCATCTATTGAGAGACTTTCTAAGATCACTTCCCATCAAATTAAATAAACTAACGTTTAGCCCCGGCTCAGGTGGCTGAGTTGCTTTGGCATCATCCCATGCACCAAAAGGTTGCCTGTTTGGTTCCCGGTCAGGGCACGTGCCGGGATGTCGGGCTTGTTCCCCAGTGTGGGGCATGCAGGAAGCAGCCAATCAATGCTCTGATCTCACATCCAAGTTCCTCTCTCTCCTCTCCCTTCCTGTATCTCTAATAATAAATTTAAATATTTGAAATAAACTAGTGTTCATTTGCAGAGAGGACTCTGGTCTGGGCATTGGGAACCCTGGAAGATGACCATGGTCCAAAGCAAGGAGCCAAGGGCAGAGGCTAGGAAGTTGGGTGGGCAACTTGGCCAAACCAGGGGGTCATCCTCCCACCCGTGGCCTCTGTGGACACTTCTGAAACAGATCGCGGCAGCGATGGGACATGAGGAGAACAATGTAGGGAGCCCACAGAGCCCTCCAGGAGAAACCCAGACCCATTAAAGGTGCCTGCAGTTCAGGGGCGGAGTCTTCCAGGCTGGTCCGGCAACTGCTCAGTCTGATGGCGGTGAGCTTCGGTGGGGCTTGAGCCCCCAGCGCTGTGACCCTAGGCGACGTGCTTTACCTTCTCTAAGTCTCCGTGTCCGGCAGGATTGTCATGGGGATGAAATGAATGAAACCCTGAGGACACTGCTTTGCAAACACATAATAAACGTGAACTCCGCTCTCAGAACTAATGCTAATCCTACAAGAACCAGAGAAGGACATTTAAACAAATTTGAGAACAGTGTAGCCCAGGACTCGGGGGCGGGAATCCACAGAATTGTGAGGACCTGTAGGAACAGAAAATATCACCCAATGGCTGGAAGTCTGCGCTCCCTGTGCTGGCGTCCTGCATCGGGCAGGGGTAACTGGCGAGGGAAGCCAGAGCGGCGGCGTGCCCGGTGAGCGCGGCAGTGGAGGCAGAGAGCCAGACCTCCAGGTCAGGGTCTGAGCCTGGGCAGGCACGCTCCGGTCTTTGTCTTTATTTTCTTTCACTTTAGTTTCTGAGTGACAGATTTAAAAAAAAAAAAAAAAAACCTCAAGTTTGTCTTGGTTTAAATACGAGACAGTAACTTTCCCACTTGAGGGAGGTAAGGGCCCGGTGCGTCCCCAGAGGACACCCGTGAGGCACCAAACAGCTCCAGTGCGGCTGCCCCCGGGCCCGGAGACAGTCCGGGGGTGGTATGCTCCGTCAGCACCCTAGTCTGCTTCCTTCCGTGTTTCTCTGAGATAGCAGGGGGACTTTTTGTTGAAATGATCAGCCAGATCCCATAAGAATTTCTTGAAGGTTTTTGGAAACAGTGCAGCTGGCATGATAAACTCTCACTTTAAAAGGGATGCTTTTAAGAAACCTGGAGTCAATTTTTTGATATTCATAAGCAACCTTAATAGTTTTCTTTCTTGAAGGTTAGGGCCATGGGCTGTGTCTGTGGTCTCACGAGGCGACTCGTTTGCTGCTGGCTTACAGGACTGTCCCTCCAGGAGCCGAGGAGCTGCCGGGCTGGGCCCGCCTGTCCTCTTCCTTGTTCGGGGAAAGCCGCTGTGACAGGGACAGTGACTGCATCGCGGCTCTGAAGGGAGCCGATCTGACATACCACTGGGGCTTCCGTTGGTCCATTAACAGTATTATGCTTGTTAAAATATTAAAAAGTATCCTTTTGCTCTTCCAAATCAGGGATAAATACGAAACTTACTTGTAAAGTTTGTGAGAAGCAGGAACGGGATGGGGGAGATGACTGCCTTCATTCAGCACATCGGGAAGTGGTCCCCAGCAACCAGTTGCAGGTGCCAATCCAAATCACAGCAGCGATGCCCACTGCCCCGACTGGAGCACGTAGCCAGGACAGAGGCCTGGAAACGTACAGATGCTTAAGCCTCAGAGGCTGTTCCCTGCGTCTTCTCCTGCTCTGGGCGGCCATGAGACACCCAAGCAGGTCTCAGAAAATGGTGCGAGAGGAAGAACCCAAGAAGAATCCGTATGGCTCCTCAGTGTTAGTCCTTACCACAGGTTTAAGAAGATGAACTATTAGCTGTTTCTTGCTGTCAAAGCATTTTGAGCTAGGCGGGTTAATAAAAACCCAGTCATTTACTCTGAATATGGCGAAGTTCAGACCAGCACGTAGTTGCAAAGATGGGCGCTCCGTGGCTTGATGGGGGAGGCTTCTGAAGCCGTGCCACCTCCAATATGGCCTCCGACCTCCTTTAGATCTGGTAACTAACGCTCTCTCCTCCTCCCTCACCCCCCCCCACGTCACCCACACCAGCCCCCCATTCATCCTTGAGGTAGGACAGCTCATTTCCAAGCACATGCTATTAGAATGCACACATTCTGTCTAGGAGGCATTAATTTGTAACTCATTGTTACAGATTCATTAATTTATTCATTTAATTAGTTGGTTAACTCTACTGTGGTTCAATTTCTATCTGTAAATCGAAGGATAATAATTGTACTTACCTCAGAATTTTTGTGAATTAAATAAAATAATGCATGCAATGTGCGTGGCACTCAGTAAGCACTCGGCGAGGCTGGCTGGTTTTGCAGCTGCCGCGATGGTCTGAGTGGCGAGAGGAAAGGCCTGTGGTTAGGACTGTGGGGTTGGGAAGGCGGAAGTAACAGAGACGGGGATTCTCTCCGCAGGAGCAGCTCACTGAGCGGCACCGCCTGGGGAACGGGAACCGTGTGGGCATAGACCGGAGGGGCCTTGACCCCTTTTCTGTTACTCTGCTTCTCAGTACGTGTATCTTCCCCAAGCTCCACCATCCCCCGAGAGAGTGGGGGAGATAATCTCTCCAAATTTCATTAAGTGGTTCAGAGGTGCTTCCCCTCCCGGGCTGCGTGATTTAGTGCTCCCAGTGAAGGACTGTCTCGGCGCTGGTAATTAGTGTCGGTTGCAATGGTGGTTTCCGTTTCAAATCCATTCTTGTTCACCACTTTCCTGAACACGATGACAGCGAAGGCGGCGGCAGGCGCTCACCGTAATGAGTCACCTCCAGGCGCAGGGTGTGGAGGGCCTGCGGCCCCGCGGTTGTTTGTGAGCCTCCCGCTGAAGACCCGGGCACCACACGGGCAGGTAATGCCCACCCCATGCAGTGTCAGATGGAGGGCGCGATGGGGCACAGAGAAGTTCCCAGGGCATGTGCTGGCCTAGCTCAGAGCGAAAAGCAAGGCCTGTGGCCGGGACCTGGGTTACGCAGGATTGGTGAGATGACTAGAGGAAAGATGCCACGTCCGCACCAGTCAGCTCCACTCGCCCGTTCATGAAACCGCATTCACAGAGCTCCTGCTCGGGCTACAACTCACAGCTCACTGCACGACAGACATCCAAGTGAATACATGATAACAAGTAGGTAGATGGATGATAGATGATAGATAGGTACGTAGATGCATAGATAGATAGATACATAGATAGATACATAGATAGATGATAGATAGGTGATAGGTAGGTAGATAGACAGATGGATAGATAATGAATAGATAGATAGATGATAAATAGATATAGATAGATAGATAGATAGATAGATAGATAGATAGATAGATGATAGATAGATAGATAGATAGATAGATAGATAGATAGATAGATGACTGGGTGGTAAATAGAAGACTAAGAAGGTGCGAGGACATTTCATAGCAGGGCTGTGTTCGCTCAGGGGAGGAAGGGTGCTTTCTAAATTGACAAGAGGAGCTGAGCCCTGAGCGGCGTGAGGCAGAGCCGAGAGGAGACCGGGGCCGGAGGCGGCGAGAAGAGCGAGAAGAGCGTGTCTCCCGGCGCTGAAGACGCCGCCCTGGTACTCCTGCCCCAGCAGCCCGGAGCCCACAGCGGCGGAGGCCGCTCGGAGCCGCAGCCCGTCCCCGTCCCCGTCCCCGGGGCAGGCCCAGCAGGGCGTGGTGGCTGGGAGGCGGATGAGAGGAGCCGAGACGAGGTCAGGGCTTCCCTCAGTCGCAAGGGGACATGCTGAGGTGCGCATGGCGGCCCGGAGCCCCCCGGGCTGCCACAGGAGGAGGAGCGGCGCAGCCCCGCTGTCAGACAGCCCGCGGCCGCCCTCTCTCCTCTCGGGGTGAGCCCAGGTGACTTCAGAAGAACGCCAACCGGCAGACAAGGAGAGCCTGGGGACAACACACTCGGGGAAATCGCCGCAATAGTAAAGTGCAGGCCTCCTCCTGGGAGCGCGGGTCCCGGGGTCACCGGGAGGAGCCGGGGCCCGGCCGGCGTCTCCGGGGCTGTGCGGCCTCTGCCCCCCGCCGGGCGCTGCGCACAAGCCACGGCGTGTCCCCAGCCCCGGGCGCACAGGCCCGCGGCCGGCGGCCTGGATTTGGATCGTAGCTCCTACACTTGACAGCCAAGGCAATCCTGAGCAAGTCATCGAACCTCCTAGCCTCAGTTTCCCCGTCTGAGAAACAGCGCGGTCCCCTGGTTGAAGGGGTGCCAGGGGATCAGATGGTGCCCACCACTCCGGCGCGGGAGATGCTGGGCCAGCTCCCCTGGGGGGACTGTCCATCTCCCCACACTCACCGGACCGCCCGCTCCACAGCGGGCTCAAGAAAAGAGGAAATGTGCCCAGGGGCGCAGTGAAGAGGGGGCAGAGCTGGGATTCAAATGTGGGGGGCATTGCTCCACCTTTTCCCACGGATCCACGTTCCCTGGACGCGTTTGCAAGTGTGTGTGAGGCCAGACGAGGGCAGGAAACCAGGGTGGCTCCCGCCGCCGCCTTCCCGGGAAGCAGGGGGAGGACCTCCGCAGAGCTTCCCCCAGAGCACCCCGTTCCCCCACCCACCCACCTCACACCCCCCTCCCCGGCCTGCCTACAGGCCGGGAGCTCCATGGAGGACAGACCGGAGCTCCTCATGGAGGACAGACCGGAGCTCCTCATGGAGGACAGGCCGGGGCTCCTCATGGAGGACAGGCCGGAGCTCCTCATGGAGGACAGGCCGGAGCTCCATGGAGGACAGGCCGGAGCTCCATGGAGAACAGGCCGGAGCTCCTCATGGAGGACAGACCGGAGCTCCATGGAGGACAGGCCGGAGCTCCATGGAGGACAGGCCGGAGCTCCTCATGGAGGACAGACCGGAGCTCCATGGAGGACAGGCCGGAGCTCCATGGAGGACAGGCCGGAGCTCCTCATGGAGGACAGGCCGGAGCTCCATGGAGGACAGGCCGGAGCTCCTCATGGAGGACAGGCCGGAGCTCCTCGTGGAGGACAGGCCGGGAGCGTGCTCTGCTCGGCGGCTCCCGCTGCACCACTCCCGCTGCTGTGGCCGGTGGAGGCAGCCACACACAATCCGAGAGAGATGGCCGCCTCAGTACGTGTGGTTCACACAGAGGCCCGGCTCAGGCCAGCCGCAGGCTGCCACCTGGTCACCATGTAACCAAGCGCTGCTCCCGGGAGGTGCTGTGGGTGTGGGGCCCGGGCCGCAGAGACGGGCCCTGCTAAGGGGGTGGGACCGCTGTGCCCAGGCGCCCTTCCCCCCTTCCCCCCCCGGCCTGGCCGGTACTGGTCCCGGAACCACATTGTGGGCCTGTGGATCCGAGCTCAGCACTCCGGGCAGAACCACCAGGGCACAGTGGGTTCGCCACGGGTTCGGGCTTGCAGAAGTGCTGAAGGCTCCAGAGCGGCCCGCAAGGCGCCCCCCCGCCTGCCCGCCTGCGGACACGCCATCCACAGCCCTGCTTCTGTGGTAAAAGGGCACACCCGGTTTCTGTGGTAAAAGAAACACTGCTGCTGCCTGCCCCCCCACACACACACACCACACACACACACACACACACACACCACACATCACATACCACACACACACATACATACCACACACACACATACCACACACCATACACACTACACACACCACACACCATACACACATACCACACACATCACACATACACCACACACCATACACAAACCACACACCATACACACACACACACCACACACACACACACCACACACACACACACCACACACACCACACACCACACATACACACCACACACACACACATACCACATACACACACACCACACATACACACACACACACACATACACACACCACACACATGCACACACACACCACACACACACACCACGCACACACACGCACACACACGCACACACACGCACGCACGCTGAGAGCCCTCGGGAGCATGGTGGGTTGGAGAGGGCCCCGTTTGCAGCAGGTGAGGACGGAGTGTGGTGAGGGAAGGATCCCGGGGGGTAGGGACCGGCAGGGGCTCGGCGGGCTCGGCGGTGGGAGAGGGAAGCCGGGAGCCTCCGGACAGCGGGAGGCGGCCGTGGCTCCGGAGGGAGCGCAGAGGAAAGCGGGGAGCACGTCTTACGTGGGCCGTTGGTCTTAAGGGACCACCATTAGCAATCATTAGGCACAGATTCACCAATGAAGGGAGAACGCCGGCATCCCTCCCTGAGCTCAGAGGAGTGTGCAATGAAGCGATACCACGCGTGTTACAAACACAGTGCTCTGTAGACGGCAATTTGTAACCATTTCCATGGAAAAACTTATGAATCAATAAAAATGGGGCTATTTCCTTTCAAAAGATGTCTTGCGTTTAGTCGATAAACATGCTACAGCACGTGACCCTGCGCGGTCATAAGGAGAGGCCTGGGAGCCACGTGTACTGGGGGCCGAGCGTGTTTCCCGCGATATTTCTGACTCCTCTTTCATCCTCCCCATCCCAGAACTTATGACTTCTTATTCCCTTGCGTGAAAAAATGTATAGTTTTATCACATTCATATGCAACCTTAAATTATTTCAAGTTTACACACCTCAATGTATTTCTAATTGATAGAAATTAATGCTATTGCTCACAAATGTTTTCCAAAAGGTACTCATCGAAATTAAAAAGTAAACATGTCTTGAAATTGGCATTTCAAGAAAAGGAAGGGAAAAAAGAAAAGCAGGTATCTTCCATGAATGTTTAATTCACCTTGTAATTTGAGAATGTTTTCAGCTTAAAAATAAAAGAGTTTAGCTCTAAAATTCTTTTATACGAGCTGGCTGCTACCACAGAGGCTGATTTTCAGGTCTCACAATGGCGCGGCGGCTAGGAGCTAATGAAATTAAGCCGCCCGCCCGCCTCCTCTCCGATCCGCTCACAAAGGAAGCCGAGTGTCCAGAGCGCGGCGGGCGAGCGGCCGCTGCAGGACCTGCCAGCCCGGTCTGTTCCACTGCCTCTTCGCAACACATTTGTGTTTTGCAAAATGTATAATTTTTTTAGCCCCTGAACAAATATATTTACATAACTGTGTCTAACGAGAGATTACATTTAACTTCTCAGAGATGACAATAACTAAAACCTGAGCTGCCAATTCCACTTCATTAGTGTGGCAGAAATGCATTCCAAATGTTAATAAAAATTCCAACATGCTGATAAATTAGAGCTTCTAAGGAGCATGTGACACCTTGGTTAATATATTCAACCTCAATTATATTTCTCCTCGGCACCCTGTTATCTGGAACCTTTGCTGGCAATCAGAGGTGCTGTTTTCCAGCGGCCAATTTTCTAGATAATGTAGCTTATCAACACTGTGGGTAAACTTGCCAATGGAATCAGGCGGCACTGAGCCACACACGCGCTAATTGCATCCCTTTTTTATGCATATTTACAGACTGTCACTTCAAAGAAATCAGTGGCCCATTGAGGCACCCAGTTAGCTGGAAGAATTGCCTCTTGCAAATGAAAATTAGCAAACAAGCTAGTGATAAATATGAAATGAACAAAGTATAAAAATACTGTTTTGTTCTGAAACTTCCTTGTCATCCTAATTTATACTCCCAAATAGGAGTTTCGAACATAGGGTTTGTCTTTTGTTTCAAATGAAGACGGAAAGAGTTCTTTTAAACCCACTAACCAGGTAAAAGCCTATTGGCGTTTCCCGTCTCCCACGCCACCCCCACCCCAAATTTCTATCCACACAAACAGGTTATTAAATCCGGCATGAGATTTGCTTTGGAGTTTGAATAGACAAATGACATGTTAACACTTCAGATACAATTAACCTGGGAACTTAATTAACTTCTTCTGACTCTAAGGAAGCACATTGCCCAGGATTGTTTCTCAGCTCGGGTTTGCTCCAGAACAGCTCTGCTCTCCCCAATGCCGCCTGCGCTTCCTGTGGCGGGGGGGGGGGGGGGGGGGGGGGGGGGGGGGGCTGAGCCTGCTCTGCTTTGATTCACCCAGAGCAAGTATAGGAAAGACAGCACAGAGAATGACAATGAAAAGAAGCCCATTCCCAGCGCGGCCGCGATCACAGAGGAGTGTCGGGCCGTCCTGAGAGGCAGGAGCCGAGGGGCTGCGGTGCCGGTGCCGGTCCCGGTGCCGGTGCGTGGAGCCGCGGCTGCGGGGAGCTGGAGCTGGCCCTCCGTGCTGCAGGCAGCCAGAGGCTTGGGAGAGTGTGTCGCCTTCACATAAGCATGTCATTTTCATGGAAGCAGGTCATGTTAGTACAATTTAAAGTAAGCCGCACACTAGTTACACTGTGAACACTTGCAAGGTCTGTGGCACAAAGCCTTGCGGAGTGGCGAAACGCACAGACAGAAGCACTCAGGCCGGAGCTGGCGCTGACGTCCAGGGACACGTGTCTGGTGTGGAGTCCGAGCCTCAGTCCTTGTCCCGGATCCTGGTCCCTCCGTTGGAAATACAATGTCATGTGAGAGCTTTTTATTTTTTTGCAGAGCACAAGCGACAACACAAACACTGAGATACACGGGACATATGTAACTGTGAGACACAGACACAGACACAGCCACAGACATAGACACAGGCAGCCACAGACACAGACAGACACAGACACAGACAGACACACAGACACAGACACAGACACACAGACACAGATACAGACACAGACAGACACACAGACGCACAGACACAGACACAGACAGACACAGACACAGACAGACACAGACACACAGACACAGACACAGACAGACACACAGACACAGACACAGACACACAGACACAGATACAGACACAGACAGACACACAGACGCACAGACACAGACACAGACAGACACAGACACAGACAGACACAGACACACAGACACAGACACAGACAGACACACAGACACAGACACAGACACACAGACACAGATACAGACACAGACACATAGACACAGACACAGACAGACACAGACACAGACACAGACACAGACAGACACAGACACAGACACAGACAGACACAGACACACAGACACAGACACAGACACACAGACACAGACACAGACACAGACAAACACACAGACGCACAGACACAGACAGACACAGACACAGACACAGACACAGACAGACGCACTGTGCCTCCCGCCCATGCCGCTCAGCCCGGGAGGCAGCTCTGGCGGTGAGTGCGCATCTGTGTGTCCCTATTTGGACAATTATTTTCTAGAACCTTCCAAATTGAAATGTAATTGGGTGTTAAAAGCCTATCTCCCTGCCGGGACTGGGAACTCCTTGAAGACAGGAACCCAGCTTACTGGAAGGAGGGGTAAGACACAAGCCCCCTAACAGAGCGTGTGGAGGACGGGGCCACCCTGACCCAGGGCCAGACCAAGAGCTGCGGGCGCTGGGGAGGCCCCTCGGGATCAGACACTGGAGTCAGACTGGAGCCACGGGGAGCACCTCCCTCCAGCAGGGAGCGCTGCAGCGCCGGGAGCCACGCGAGAACCTGCGGAGGGTGAAGCGGGGGGGGGGGGGGGGGGGGGGGGTGTCTGGTGAATTTGGTTCACGGGCACCTGCGCGGGTGCGCCTGCTGGCCGGAGGGCTCAGTTCACAGGACACAGAGAATCGTCTCACGCGACCCTCTGTGGACACACTGGGGAATGTGTCTCCATCACTCTTGAATCAAGGTAAATATTAATAAAGTTCCCTGTCTTCTAAAAGGCACATTGAAATTTGGCTAAATCTTTAGCCCTAAGAATATCGGGAGAAAAGAGAGCCATGGCACCCTACGTGGCGAGCCTTTGACGGTTTATCTAAAAGCCAAGTTTGTTGAAACAGGTTTTAAATTTTAAAACTAAAAAAAGAAGAAAAAAAAGCGCAACTGCTTTCGTGAACGGGTGAGAAAACCTAACCAATGGCCAGGAGTCACATGATATGAAAGCTAGTGTCAGCTATTTTCAGAGAAAATCCGGCACTGGTTATTACACCATTCCTATTTCTTAGCTGTTTGTCTTACAGGCA